>CM028135.1:1068802500-1070002500 GCA_016271365.2 Neoceratodus forsteri
AGTAGTTATATTTATACCCTTGAGGTACTTGAATGTTTCTAACATATCCCTCTTTTCCTCCTCTCTTCCAGTGAGTACATATTGAGGTCCCTTAATTTCTCCTCATAAGTCTTGTGTTGCAAGCTCTGTACCATCTTATTCGCCCTTCTCTGGACCATCTCCAGCCTGTTAGTATCCTTACAAAGGTGCGACCTCCAGAACTGCACACAGTACTCCATGTGAAGCCTGACCATGGTTTCATATAATGGCATCGCTACCTCCCTTCTTATGCTGGTGGTACCCCTGCCTATGCACCCCAGCATGTCACTGGCCCTCCCAGCTGCCTTAGCACTTTGACATTTTCAGGTCATCTGAAATAATTACCCCCAGGTCCCTTCCCTTCTTTGTGACTGTCAGCAACTCCCCCCCATCCTGTAGCTTTTCCCATGGTTTCTGTGTCCCAGGTGTGTAATTTTGCACTTTTTTGAATTAAACTTCAGTTGCCAGTCCTCAGACCATTTTTCAAGCTTCCCCAGGTCCCTCCTCATTTTCTCCACCCCCTCTGAGGTATCCATTGTGTTACAGATCTTGGTGTCATCTGCAAACAGGCAGACCTTTCCCTTCAGCCCTTCTGCAATGTCACTAATGAAAACATTGAACAGGACTGACCCTAGGACCAATCCCTGCGGCACCCCACTGGTCACTCCCTCTGCCCAGACTGCACCCTGTTTACCACCACTCTCTGCCTCCTGTCTGTCAGCCAGTTTCTAGCCCAGTTTATCATCCTTTCCCCCATGCCCAGCCTACCCAGCTAGTTTATCAGCCTCCTAAGTGGGACAGTGTCAAAGGCTTTGCTGAAATCAAGGTAAGCATTGTCCACTGCCCCACCCTGATTTACTTCCTTTGTCACCCAGTCAAAGAGATCAACCAGATTTGTCTGACATGACCTCCCCACTGTGAATCCATGTTGCCTATGGTCCTGGGCTCCGATGGCTTTTAGATGCCTCACTATCCTTTCTTTGAGCAATGTCTCCATGATATTCCCCACTACTGAGGTGAGGCTGACCGGCCTGTAGTTCCCCACCTCCTCCCTGCTGCTGGATTTGTGTAGAGGGACCACATGTGCTCTCCTCCAATCCTCTGGTACCACCCCTGTGTTGAATGACTCAGTGAACATAGCCGCCAGATGTACTGCTATCTCCCTTCACAGTTCTCTTAATATCCTTGGGTGTATGCCATCTGGTCCCATCGCTTTGTCCACCTTCTATTTAGTCAGCTCCTGCAGGATTCTTTTGCCAGTGAATGGACTATTGTCCACCTCTTCACTGGCTTGGCAACTTCTGTACTGCTGTGGCCCTTGCTCCTCCCCCTCTTCTGTGAATACTGAACAGAAAGACACAGTGGATGTCTTGTTGGGGGGCACATGACGCTTCTTATGCATGGTACTATCACTTCCAAATACCTAAACAGCACATATAAGCAAGCAACATTCGGCATTGACAAATGCTTGTTTAACTTACATTCCTAAAAATGTTTTGCCCCCTTTCATACCTGGGCTATTCTCTCTTCACGTTTTCACCTTTGTGCTCCTTACTACTTGCCCTGCCTCCCTCTGTTTCCTGATACACCTCCCTGTCCTCCTCCCTCTGCGTCTCCTTATTCCTTCTGAATGCCACCCTTTTAACCTTTACATTTTCAGCCACCTCTTTTGAGAACAGTGGTGGTCCCTTTTTCCTCTTGCTTTTGTTCACTTGGTTTATGCAAAGGATTCTTGCCTTCACTATGCCCCTTTTAGTCCCCCCCCCAACCAGGTCATCCCTGAGGCATTCACCCATCATTATAAAAATATGCCTTCCTGAAATCCAGGACCCTCACCCTTGTGTGGTTCAGTTCCACAGCTGTCCTTACACTGAACCACACTGTACAGCGATCATTAGTCCCTAGGTGGCCTCCCACCTTGACATCTGCAACACTGCCCCTGTTAGTGAGTACCATACCAGGTTCAGTATTTCCCCATCACAAGCGGGTTAACCCACTAGTTGCTTGAGGAACGCCCCTGCAAGGAGTCTAGGACATCCCTATTTCTAGCTGAAGCCGTAGCTGGAAGGCACCGATCTATATCTGGTAGTTTGAAGTCCACCACCAGCAGCACCTCCTCCATTTCTGCCATCTTGCCAGTGACTTTCACCAGTACCTTATCTAACTCTCCCCCTGTGCTGGAGGTCTGTAGATCATACCACTGTGATGTGAACAGTGGCATTGTTCCCCATCTCCAGGGTGACCCACAGTACCTCTGCCCTCCTCTTTTCCCCGTATCTCTGTCACTTTTATGTATTCCCTCTCATAAAGCACCACAAACCCTCTTTTTCTTCCCTCTCTGTTCTTCCTAACCAGAATATATCCAGGCATGGCCCTGTCCAAGTCATGGTTTTTGTGCACCATGACTCATTGATTGCCACAATATACAGGTCGACCTCTGCCATGATGACCTCGAGGTCTGAAACATGACTTCCTACGCTTCCAGCATTCACACACGGCCTTTCAGATTATGTTATCACTCTGCTTGTTACCCTCCCTTTTTTTGACTTCCTTCCCCCCTCTCTTTTTAATGCTCCCACTTCTACCCCCAATTCATTTCTGCCAGTCTGTTTTCTTTATTAATTTGTACCCTGGGGAATTCTTCTCCCTTCATGTTCTTCCTACTCCCTACTTCAGCCTGTTGGGGGGGTGCAATTTATGCTTATCCGATTCCTTCCACCACCCCCCATGGCTAGTTTAAATGTTCATCAGACTAACATTTAAACCATCCACTGAAGACTGTGGTTCCCTTCACAGACGGATGCAGGCCATCACCCCCTCTATAGGTCCATATGCTTCCAGGTGGGATCCCAGTCCCCAATGCAGCCAACTCCCTCCTCTCTTCACTATTCCTTCAACCATGAGTTGAAGGTCCTGGTATGGAGATCCCTCTCTCCCTCCCGTCGTAGACTGGCAGCACCTCAGCAAAAGCCATGGAGCATGCTACCTAAGACCTATACACTGCTCCCTAAACTCCACATGCACTATCCCAGCTCTATTCCTACTGTAACCAGGTCAGTAGTCCCCAGGTGGACATAACATCCAGCTCTCCATCCCGCCCTGCCACCCTAGCGATCCTTAAGTGCTGGTTCACATTCTGTTATTATTCCATCCACACTTGCCCTTTAGTAATCTTAGTGAGTGTTTCTGCTTTAGAGTCTGGTGGCAAGTACCATTTTAGAGCTGTATAATGTAGTTTCTGTCCTTAACAATCACAGATTTCAGTAGCAGAGCATAGAAGAATGTGGATGTGTTGTGCCAACAATGGCAGAGCAGAACGGGGACATAAACTACATCATACAATTCTACAGTGGTTCTTACCAGCAGCATGTAAATCAGAAACATCCTCTAGGATAACTAATAAGCCTGGTTATCTAGAGCAATAACAGAATTTGAAACATATTTAAAAAAAAACAGTTTCTGCTGGGAAAAATGACATATAGATTCAGCACAGTTCTCTTTTAATAAACCCCTTGAGCTTCATTATCTGGGTTTATGTGGCATCACACACCTCAAGTGTATAATAAACCCATTTCACACCCTTATCCATGTATTATTTTCTTTTTTTTATATATTGTATTTTATCCACCCTGCAGCCACTGACCTGCTGATTCCTCCAGCCACCACTCCACCTTCACCACCGACCCCGGAGTTGCACGCCAAGCTGGCATATGCAGCTGCACCTTAGAGAGGGACACCCCCCCTTATCCCCGTGTCAGACCAGGATCCAGTACCGGCACATGCCTAATCCAGACATCGCCGGATGATGAAGTAGAGGCCATCAAGCTGCCACGGCTAGTGCTGCCATTTTCCACCATTCTGTTTTTAGCCTCGGGAGTGTGAGCATGCAATGACATTAGGGCACAACTTGCCGACGTCTGCGCCTCCTTACTCTACACCAGCTCTAACAGTGCCCCCGGTCATCACCAGGGGCCGCTGCAGAGTGGTTGCACCCTGGAACCCTCCCAGGGATAGAAGAGCAGTCCTCTGGACGCTCAATCCTATCCCTCCCCTGCTGAGCCCTGACGGTCCGGACTCGCATCTGAACCCGGGTTGCCAGTGTGGTGCAAGGTGTGGCGTCCAGTGCCTCAACCATCAGCGCCACCGGGCTGGACCACCCATGCATTATTTTCTATATTATACTAGCTCGTATCGTGCTCCAGAGATTCCCTTGTCCCATGCAGTATGGTGGATTGGAGATACTATACTAGTAATTCTGCTTTGGAATGCATGTTGATGTGAAGGTAACAACAACCAATGTTCATTCCCTTTTACAAATGATGACATAAAACTAGTGTGTATCGCATAGTAGCTGACCACTTTTTACAACAAGTTTATTATTTTATCTGTTACCGTTGCTGTGCACTTTGCAAAATTGCATAAAAGTACACCAGTAAGAAGAAGGAAGGGCACACCAGTGCCAACTCTGGGGACCACCGCAGACTGGCAGAAGTCTGAAGTACCAGGGTCTTGAGTTTTTGTCATCAGATCATATCGTACTAGACATTTTAACTTTGCATGAAGGGTGGTGTTTACCTTTATCATCAGAGTAGAAGTAATCTATTTTAAAAGTTTTTCTAATAAAGTCATACTGAGCTCGTATCAGTTCTTTCCCTGATACGTTCTGCGGGCAAGGGGCAGAGAGGAGAACAGATACAAAGTATAAAATAATACAATAATATGGAAATATGCAAATCAAAATATACAAAGTCAAGAACACTTCAAGAATAAATAGCCAAACAGTAAATTACCATACAGTAAATTGTGGCTCTAGCAAAAGAACAGTAAACAGTAAGCAACATGACAAAATAAGGAACAGGGAGAAATCAGTAATACTAGGGGAGCGGAGCAGTGCTAGTGTCAGTGCTGGGTGTGGTTCAGGTGAAAATGAGTCCACCTGAATATCAGAAGCAACTGCAGGAGTGAACAGAGAACTCACGGAGAAGAGATTTCAGAGCAGGAAAGGAAGGAGCAGAATGAATGGAAGGGGGCAAGAGAGCCCCCAGAGTTTAGGGAAGTGGAACAAGGAGGCATCTTGACCAGCAATGGATTTAATTTGAGGGACAGCATAAGAGTGAGGGCAAGAACCACGATGGGAGAAAGAGGAAGAAGGGGGAAAGAGAAGAGAGAAGCAAGATACGAGGGGTGAAAACCAAACCAGTATTTGGAGATAATGAAAGCAGTGTGGGTAAGGCACCTAGCATCAAGAGAAGGGGAAGAGAGAGGGAAGTGATGTGTACTTAGGGGTTTATCAAGGGCAAAGTGACAGAAGGAGGGAAAAAGAGGGGTCCAGTCTAGCTAAAGTGGACTTTGGAGCAGTATTATAAACACTGTCTTCATAGTAGAAAATGTGGAGAATCATCTTAGTGAGGATTTCTCTGTGAGCAGGAAGTGGAATGCTTCTCTTATTTCTGTACAGCACTCCAGTTTGGGGTGGAGCTTCTAGAGGATAACATCCACATGAACAGAAAACTGAAGGTGGCAATCCAGCCAGACCCCAAGATACTTGAAGGAGGAGGAGACATCTTCAACAGATGCACCATCAAGGGGGGGGGGCAGGGACTCTAGCAGGCCTCTGCCTTGTGTCAAAAGTCTTAGAGACTGCTTCCTTAGAATTGACGGATAACTGATTATCTCTACCTATCAGGAGAATGTAAAGTGTGTTTACTGTTCAAAAATTAGAACAATCTGGTGTCATCCATTGTCCAAAGTAATTTTTACCATCTGAGGAATAGCGCCAGGAGCAAACCCCTAGTACCACCTGAGGACCTTCCTACCTTGGTACATGCCTTTGTGATGTCCAGACTTGATTACTGTAATGCGCTCTACTTCGGGGTCTCTGAAGGGACCCTCTGCCGGCTGCAGTTAGTGCCAGGTTGCTGACGGGACTCTCCAAGTTTAGTCTTGTTATCCCGGTGTTGCACAAACTGCACTGGCTGCCTGTCAGGTGGAGGATTCTCTTCAAGGTGGGTTTGCTCACCTTTAAGGCCTTGAATGGACTACGCCCTGGCTATCTGTCTGACCTCCTTATGCCTGCCACTCCTGACCACTCCTCCTTTCCTCCTCTAGGGGCCTCCTTGTGATTCCCAGGATAAGGTTAAAAACTGCCGGTGACAGGGTGCTTATTGTCGCCGGCCCCATCCTGTGGAACTCGCTACCACCTGTTGTCAGGGAGGCCCCTTCAGTTGAGGTCTTCAAGAGTCTCCTAAAGACCTATTTATTTGCTTTGGCATTCCCAGATATAGAGCTGTAGAGAACTGTTTTATGATCTATCTGTAATGCTTGGTTTTTGCACTTAGTTTACTGAATTTTATTTATAATTTTTAACTATATGTATGTATTTATGTACTGTCCTATCTCTTTGAATCGTCTGTATTTGTAAGGCGCCCAGAGCCTCTGGGATTGAATGCCTAAGAAACAGAGTTACCTTGCCCACTTGCCTTGCCTTACTCCAGCACTATATCACCCAAGAGCCGGGTAGTTTCAATCACTGTCTCTATGCTGTGGCTTCTTGCCTAACTGCTTTGCATTTACATTTCTGCGATTCTGTTTAACTTTCCAGTCTGGGCCTCCTGCAATTGATACTGGGAACACAGAAGCCACAGCCTGTCACAGAACTCCCAATTTTTGGGTAATTTTTACAGCAATTTCAGGCTTTCTTCTCTTTTTTCTGATGCTACTCTCCCATTTATAGTATCTGGTTTTTGTTTTATTTTTATTTTAATATATTTGGAGAGTATCTTTGATCACAGGTGCTCATTTGCAAAGTTTGCACATCAAAGCATAGTTACAAACAGAACAAAAATACAATTACAGAAATTCCAATGGAATGTAGTCAGTACAAACACAACATGTAATAGGGTGCTTAGGGTACAATTATGCCAACAGTTACGCTACTGTTTGGGGTTTTAGGACCCTCAATGTATGATTTTGGATTATTGGTGACAAATGCAGTTGAAGCTGGGGAAGAGGGCTGCATGCAATGCTTTTTTGAATTGGGTAATGTTTGGTACGTTAAGAATAACTTCATGTAGTTCATTCATCCAGATTGCTGCCCACACAGCCAAAGAGTGATTCCCTAGATTGATTCTCCAGTGAGGCAGTTCTAGGACAGATCTTGACATGCGTTTAGTGCCATATTGATTGTTGACATGTTGTCAAGGACATCACATGGTGTGTTTAACAATGGCTGGACAGGAATCTGCAACAAATGTCAATCAGTTCTGCGGCAGACATGGACTAAATCCACTACAGAACTGTAGGAGCATGCCTTAGAACCAGAGGCTAAAGTGGCGCAGTGAACCAGGGGCCCAGCCACAGAACATTGGGCTGAAGTGGCACAAATAAGCAGGGGATTACTGGTGCAGAATTTGGAGCTGAAGTGCCACACAGAAGCAGGAGGCCCACCACACAATGAAGAGCTGAAGTGCCACAGAGAACCAGGGGGCCTGCCACAGATTGTAGGGCTGAAGTGGCACAGAGACCCATCAGGCCTGCCACAGATTGTAAGGCTGAAGTAGCACAGAGAACCAGTAGGTCTGCCACAGAATGTAGGGCTGAAGTGACACAGAAAACAAGGTGCCTGCCACAGCATGTAAGGCTGAAGTGGCACACAGAACCGGAGGGCCTGCCACAGAATATAGGGATAAAATGCCAAAAAGACCCAAGGGGCCTGCCTCAGAATGTAGGGCTGAAGTGGCATAGAGAACCAGGAGTCCTCCCACAGAATGTAGGACTGAAGCACCACAGTGAACCAGGGGGCCTGCCACAGAATGTAGGGCTGAAGTGCAACAGAGAACCAGGGGACCTGCCACAGAATGTAGTGCTGAAGTGCGACAAAGAACGAGGGGGCCTGCTATAGAATGTAGAGATGAAGTGCTACAGGGAACCAAGGGGCCTGCTAAAGAATGTAGAGCTGATGTGCCACAGAGAACCAAGGGGCCTGCCACGGAATGTAGGGCTGAAGTGTCACAGAGAACCAGGGGGTCTGCTACAGAATGTAGAGCTGAAGTGTCACAGAGACACAGGTGACCTGCCACAAAATGAAAGGCTGAAGTAGCACAGAGAAACAGGGGGCCTGCTGCAGAATGTAGGGCTGAAGTGGCACAGAGAATCAGGGGGCCAACCACAGAATGTAGGGCTGAAGTGCCACAGAGAACCAGGGGACCTGCCACAGAATGTAGGGCTGAATTGTAACTGAGAGCAAGGGGCCTGCCACAAACTGTAGGGCTGAAGTGTAACTGAGAACAAGGGGCCTGCCACAGAATGTAGGGCTGAAGTACTATGAAGAACCAGGGGGACTGCTGCACAATGTGGGGCTGAAGTGCCAGAGATTAACCAGGGGTCTGTCACAGAATGTAGGACTGAAATGCCACAGAGAACCAGGGTCCCTGACACAGAAGTTAGGGCAATCATTCCACAAAGAAGCAGGGGTCCTGCCACAGAACATAGGGCAACTGTTCCACAGAGAACCAGGGGCCCTACCACAGAACATTGGGCAGTTATTTCACAAAGAACCAAAGGTCCTGCCACAGAACATAGGGAAACTGGTCTACAAAGAACCAGCGGCCCTGCCACAGAGCACTGGGCAGCTATTCCACAGAGAACCAGGGGCCGTGCCACAAAACATTGGGCAGTTGTTCCACAAAGAACCAGGAGTCCTACCACAGCACATAGAGCAGTTGTTCTACAAAGAACTGGGGGCCCTGCCAAAGAACGCTGGGAAATTCCACAGAGAACTGTGGGTCCTGACACAGAACATATGCCAGCTGTTCTGCAGAGAACAAGAGGTCCTGCCACATCACATAAGGAGGTTATCCTTTTGAGGACCAGGAGCCCAGCCCCAAAACTTAGGGCTGAAGTGCCACAGAGAATCAGAAGTTCTGCCCCACCACGTGACTTAGAGCAGCTATTCCACTGGGAACAAAAGGCCTTGCACTGAACACTGAGCTGAAGTGCTAGGACAGTTCCACAAAGAACCAGGTACCCTGCCACAGAACTCTGGGCATAAGTGCCACAGAGAACCAGGGGCCCTGTAACAGAACACAAGACTGTAGCATCACAGAAAACACAGGCATCTGCCACATAACATAAGGCTGCAGTGTCACAGAGAACCAGGGTCTTGCCACAGAATCTAGCGTTGGTGTCATAAAGAACCAGGGGCCCTATCACAGAACTTAGAGCTGAAGTGCTACAGAGAACCAGGGACCTTGCCACAGAACATAAGGCTGCAGCATCAAAGAGAACCAAGAACTCTGCCACAGAACATAGTGCTGAAGTGTGACAGAGAACCAGATGCCCTATCATAGAACTTTGTGTTGAAGTGCCACAAAAAAACAGGGGCTCTGCCACAGAACTCAGGGCTGAAGTGCTACAGAGAACCAGGGGTTCTGCCACAGAACATATGGTTGCAGTATCACAAAACCAGAAGCCTTGCCACAAAACTTAGGGTTGAAGTGTCACAGAACATGAGGCCCTGCCACAAAACTTAGGGCTGAAGTGCCACAGAACAAGAGGCCCTGCCACAAAACTTAGGGCTGAAGTGCCACAGAACAAGAGGCCTTGCCACAGAACTTAGGGCAGAAGTGCCACAGAGAACTAGGGACCCTGCCACAGAACATAGGGTTGCAGTATCACAGGAAACCAGGGGGAGCTGCCTTTAGACTCTAGGAGACTTAACTATGTTTCTTCCTAACTTGTGATCCAGCATGGTGGAAGTGTTCGAAGGATCAGTGAGCTCAGTGTAGGCAGCAGAGCAACTCAGTGTTATGCACAATCCATGCATGGGTCCTAAAACAGATACCTGTCAGTGTCTCTCCAGCCAGTAAAGCACTACTACTGCCCAAGATCAGTGGGAGCTGCTTGAATCTCTCCAAAATACACCCTGAAGCATAAAGTCAGACATCTGAGGCAGGGTTGTCAACCCCAAAAATGACACAAGCTCTATTGTCAGTAAATGTTTTTGCTGTACCTAAAAATGACACAATTGTTTTTCAATTTTCCATTTTTATTTTATGTCGTATTTTGAATAGTACCAATTTGCACATGGCCATAAAGTGGCAAAAATAAATACTGCAAAATGCATTCATTTTTGGACAATCCAAATGCCTTGCAAGTATCTGAGGCTCTTTGGAAAACTGGACTTGTATATTTCTGTACACTTTCACACCTGAGCCCAGGTACCAGCGGTATCATTCAGTGAGGAGGTACGTGTCACTGGTCTGTCCCTACAAAAATGGTAAACGCATAAATAAAGATAGTGATACACGGTATAACCTGTTCTGAAAGAGCTATGACAGCAACACTGATTGCAACTAACGACAGAAAATGAACCCAACGTACATGGACGTACTGAGCAACGTGCGACCATGCTGAGTAGCCCAGTAAGGATCAATACCTATGTTTAACATTCAGTACCATTTACACAGCCATACTAGCAATGTGAACACAGTGACACAGGATTTAATTAATCATTAAAAATTACATGATTTCAGCTATTCCGAACACAGAGCCACTACACCACTTATCCTGCGTACAATGGTCTGTCCTGCAGGAGCGCTAGAAGTGAAGGGGGTCCACTTCACAGCCAGAGGAGAGGGCAGCTTCATTTAACTTTTGAAATTAAAACAAAAATACTTAAAAACTTAATTCTAAATCACTCCAGCTAACTCGGTAATGTATAATTTAATGAGGCCTCCGCGGTGTTTCTCTTACGATATAAGCTTAACTTCACTTTCCCTTTGTGGTCCTCTCTCTGAAAACGCACATTCAAAGTCTCTTATACCATAAAAGACACCCTTCGGTGGCCTTATTATTAAGTTATAGGTTTGTGTTATCATATGCTTCATGGCCAAAAATCAAGTACTTCCAACTAATCTTATGACAACAGTGGCAAGTGCTTCTTGGCTATTGAAGTACAATGCACCCCTGACTGAGTAATCAATTGGCTGACATCACACTGTGGAGTCTACCAGCATAAGTTCAACTGTGCTTGAATTCCTATATTGTTGAATGGGTGTGGGGTGGATTGAGCACACAAAGATTGGGGAAGATTTTCTTTTTTTCTTTTTATTTATTTAATCAAAGATAAGCCATTACACACTAACCGGTTGCCCTCTGTTACAGCTAGGATAGGAAGCATTCAAAAGGATGGGACAAAAGATATCTAAGGGTAATTGGGTGGAAGAGTTCCTGTATTTTTGGGGAGGAGAAACTGCTGCATGTCATCTTTGCAGACGTCTGTAAAATGCATGCATTATGCAAAGTGAGGCAGGAGTAGAGTATGACAAATTCTATTTCGCACAGCGTCACTCTTGAGTCAGAAAGATAGTCCTCTCGCAGTTTATCTCCTGGGTTACCTAGACTGAGCACCTAGCGGTTTATTGTCAAACAAGTCGACAAGTAATGTTGTGTGAAACACATGTTCTCCCCTTCATAAAGTGCCTGCTATGAGATCTTTGCAGATCGGTGCTTCGGAAGCTTGCCTTTCTGTTTGCTTCACCGTTCCAACCACATTATCCGTGGGTATCGTTCTGTGAGTGCATGTTTCACCTGAGTGGAGTGCGCTCTGTCTCGAGTCTCTGCAACACAGGTCACCTACAAAGACAAGAGTCAAAACATAAGGACTACATAAAACAAAGGAACTGTATCAGGTTGCCAGCCCATCTTAGAAGGAATGCGATCAAACTATATTCTTTGTTACAAAAGTGGCTCTCTGCTAGCTGTGATAACTAATGGTTGCTGGTGGAGTTGGTGTTCAGTAGCCTAAAAAAATCAAAATATTAGTACTTTTCTCAATAAGAAAACAATATAAAGGGCTTAACGCCAATACTGCGTGTAGGTAAGAGATTATATGTGGTGTTATTTCATTTACCCAGGGTGTCGTACAGTCATAGGACAGGAAACATAGACAGTCCAGGAGAAGTTCTAAAATTCGCAAGTAGCATTTTATTATTATCAATAACAATAACATAAAAATGTACAGGATGACTTGTAATACAGGCAGTTCAAACAAAACAAAGGCCTACATCTGAGAGCATCTCCGCATCTAAATCTGCAAAACCGAAACAATGCTCTCTTTACAAGATGTCCTTTCCTGGCAGTTAAACTTTGCTTCCAGTTTTCCAAAAAATGTAACAAGGCTTTGTCAGTTTGCCTGAAGAGTCCATCCAGTCTGGACAGGTGCAACAAGTTAGAACATTCTGTCCCAAGGCTGGTCTCCTTATGTCAATTTTGCAAACAAGTGGAGGTCAACATACATAGCAAGGTCAAATCCCCCATATTAGAACAAATTAGAACATTTTTAACAGAGAAGCAAAGGGAGAAAGAAAGAATAGAAACAGGAAGTGAAAGAAGGTAGATAGCAGGGTGTTACTGTGGGACCTTTGGAATGGCCAGTTCCTAGGTGCTACAAGAAAAGCTGATTGTGCAATCAGACAGGCAAGATACAGACAAGTAGCAGAAAAGGAGAGAGCAGAACAGACTACCACTTTTAACTGCCTCTGCATAACAAATGGGACAGGGTCTTACGCAACCCTATCAAATACCCCCCTCCCCCTTTAAGAGGGAATTTGTTTTTATTTTCTCTTTTTTAAAAAAACAAAACAAGTTAACATAACCTTATATTTCTCTTTTAACATTACCTTATAACATTTACAGTTCTTTGCATACGAGATATCCCTTTTCTATACCACTGTTTATAGCAGATATATAGAATAATACATAGGGAGGTGTGTATAATGAGAATGTTATGCACACCTGAGGTGTGGGATGCTACATAAACCCCAAGAGCAAAGCTTGAGACTGTGCATAACATTCAAGTTTTCAGTCTTCCCCATGTATCATTTTATGTAATTACTGGTCACTGTTTTTCGCCCTCTAAGCTATAATAAAGAGGAGTTTATGGACTAATTCTGTTTTAGTCTGACTACATTTGTTTCCCACTACAGGCAGTGCAGTGCAGAATGCTCATACAAGAGGGTTTAGCTGTTTTGTTTTGTAAGCGAAGTATTGGCCCAATCAGTAGATTCTGTAAAACTGAGAAATAAAGCAGTGTGTAAGACATGGGCTTGAATCACACTTAGCGCTCATTTAAACTGGCTTAGCTCTCATAATAAACTTTATAGTACTAAGTAGTGTAACGGGGAAAAAAACAGTAAACTTTGAAGCATGAAACAATTTTCTGACCTTGTAAAAGTCCTGAAAGCTCGGTCTGTTTGTTATCATGAATATCAGTCAAGGTCAGGAAACTGAGTTTCCACAGTGATATGCAAATGAGGCACTTGCTTTTGCAGTTTCCACGATTCCTGTGAGCATAAACTTTGTTGTTTGGGTACATGAGTTGTCTAAATGCTGAAGAGATCATGTGAGCATGAAATACAGTCAGAGACAAAATCAGGATTTTATACAGAGATTCATTTTGTTTTGAATAGCGAGTGACAGCAACAGTTGTGTCTTCAGGTGTCTTTTATTGTGTGCTGATCAGTCATCGCGAACGCACCATAGTAAAAGCTAGTGAGAGTTTGCCATTGTAATCTGTGGGTTATAACGACAAAGTATAACCAGTTTTGCTATGGGAAAAACAGTGACCGGTTATTACATTTCAGTTAAGCATACATTTTTTTTCAGCCTTTTGCATAATTAATTCCTGAACCATATCTTTGACTGAAAATCAGCACTGACATTTCCTGTTCCAGATTTGTGCATCACTTTAAATTTAAATGGCTGTGGTGCCAGGTACCATTTGTTTTTCAAATTCAATATACTTTATTGCATTTATATTTCTGCATTAAGGTATACAAGGTAAATGGCAGAACACGTTGGTACAAGAAGCGTGAACTGGAGCCTTAAGATTACATTGGCTCAATTATTACAACAACACTACTACTATGACAATCCCCCCCCCATCCTAAATGCTAATACTCACCAAAGTGCCAGGTACCATCTTGTTTTTCTGGAATTGTTATCCTTTATTTGATTAAACCAGCAGAGAAGATTGTGATTTGTTATAAGTACAAAGCCATCTCCTAGCAAATAAAACTTAAGGGACTCCATCACCCATTTTGCAGCAAGACATTATTTTTCAATAGTGGAGTACTATGTCTCCCTGCTGTGCAATTTCCCACTGATATACAGACTAGGCTGTTCCTTCCCATCTATATTCTGACTCAGGACTGCACCTAAGCCTACCTCTGATGCATCATCTGTCTGTAAGAGAAATATTTTTTTCAAAGTCTGGACTTCTTTAAAACATAGGATGACCATAATGCAACCTTGATGGCCCGAAAAGCTTCATCGCACACTGATAACCATTTCATATTATTCAGGTACTGTTTTTTTCGATAGTTCAGAGGGGGAAGTAGCTAATTGGGCAAAGTTGTAAACAAATCTCAGGTAGTAACCAGCTGGCCCTAAAAATAATCTGACATATTTCTTTGTTTTAGGAACAGAACTGTTAGCTACAGCTTCTGTCTTGAAAATATATGGCTTTACTTCTCCATTTCCCAAAATATAACCCAAATATCTGGATTAACAATCAGAGCTGCACTTTTGAGAGCTTGAATAACTGCTCATAGATGTTCCAGGTGACTTTTCCAGTGTGGACTGTATGCCACATCATCATCCAGGCAAGCAGCACAATAACCAGTGTGAAGGGCTAGACTTATGTCCATGTACCGCTAAAATGCAGCAGGTGTGCTATGTAAACCAAACAGCATGGTGGTGAACTGATAGAATCCAAAAGGAGTGGCAAATTGACATTGCAGATGGTCTGGAGGGTAAGGTTTATCTGGTTGCAGATGACACCAAGATCTGCAATAGAGTAGATGATCCAGATGGGGTGGGCAGAATGAGAAGAGATCTGGATAAACTGGCAAAATGGTCAGACGAGTGGCAACTGGGGTTTAACGCAAAGAAGAGCAAGATCATACACATAGGGAAGAGAAATTCTGAAGCCACCTATAGGCTGGGAGGGGAGTTGCTAGCAGTCACAAGGGAAAAAAGAGACTTGGGCATCACCATCACTGATGACCTGAAATCATCCAAGCAGACCGCTAAAGCAGTAGGTAAGGCTAGAGGGATGTTGGGGTGTATCAGTAGGGGTATCACAAGTCAGAAGAGGGAGGCAATAATCCCTCTTTACAAGACACTGGTTAGGTCCTCATCTGGAGTACTGCTTGCAGTACTGGAGGCCACACCTCACAAGGACAGTAACTAAATTGAGGCAGTCCAGAAGAGCAACAATATGGTGCAGGGACTGCATCAGAAAAATATGAGGACAGATTAATGGAGCTCAATATGTATACCCTAGAGCAAAAGAGGGAGAGAGTGATATGATTGAAACATTCAAACACCTTAAGGGTATTAACAAGGTGAAAGAGTCTAACATGTTTCAATATAAGAAAAATAGCAGGACAAGAGGACACAGCATGAGATTAGAGGGAGGCCGATTTAAGGGATAATGTGAAGAAGTTCTTTTTCACAGAAAGGGTGGTGGATGCATGGAATGGCCTACCTCAGGAAGTGATGGATATGAATACAGTTCAAAGCTTCAAACAGGCATGGGATAGGCATAAGGGAGCAATGCAGATGAGTATGAAAAGATAGGCCATTGACAGAGCAAAGGCCAATGGCACATTTATAAGGTAGAAAAAGAAATGGGCAGACTGCATAGGCCTTGTGGTCCTTATCTGTCGTCAACTTCTATGTTTCTACGTTCAATGCAATTTTGTCCCTGGATTCTTTCGCTGGGAGAATTTGCCAGTAACCCTTGGTGAGCCTATGCGTACTGATATTCTTGGCAGTTCCCAGTCTGTTACCCAAATCATCTATCCCGGGTAAAAGATAGCTATGAAATTCAGACACTTCAGCTTCCCAAAATCAAGGCAGATTCTTTCACTGCCTTCTTGTTTATTTACAGTCTCCACTGGTGATGACTGCGCATTTCTCGTTTTTTCAATGATAACCAACTGTTTCATTTCTTGTATTCCCTTAAGTCTGCTCTGGTAATCTGTATATCTTCCAGCAGTACAACGGCAACAGTGATGTTTTAATTTCTGTACGTTCTCATCATGTATTCTAAATGTGATTGTATGTTTAAATACCGTGTGTCCATCTAATTGTACCCTTCCCCCCAGGTCGCACCAGGAGATGAGCAACTTGTCGTTCAGTGTGCCATCCTGGTGAAACATTTCAATAAAGAAATAAATATCTTTTGTCTGATAGGACAAGCATTCTCTGTCTCTGTTATGTGCTCAACCCCTTTTGCTCAGCCTGGCACTGTGGTAAAAGTATTTCTAAATGTCTTTACCAAATTACGAATTTCTACTGTTTGTACTGTGGATAAGGAAACATTTGCCTTTACAGCATCAGAAGTTGTAGTCTGTTCCAGTCTGTCATAAGCTATATCAGTGTCTTCTTTAGCAGTTTCTGGTAATACTAACAAAGCAGCCTTTGGTTAATTTTCAGCTAATTTCTTCAGGAGGTTAGCATGCCATATCATATTTATTTATTTAAAAATTGATTACCAGGAAAAGCACTCTGAGCCGAGGCTCATTTCCAGGTGCGATCCAGGGACACAAACAGGGTGAACCATACAGTAAACAAAGGTAGATGCAATATACAGACCAGTACAAATAAGAAATAATTTACAAACAGTAGACGCATAGGGTAACATGACAAATATGGGTTACACAGTTGGGAGGAAAGTTAAGTGCAACCGGAAAATTGAAACAATGAGATCAGAGACCTTGGTAGAATTTTTCCTGTCAATGGTCTAAATCTCATAGTTAACTGTGCCAGTATGTCTAAACACTTTTATAAGGCCCTTGCCAGTTCATTAAAAGCTTATTTTCTGTAGTAGTAACAGTAAGAAGACCTTTTCACCTGGCTCAAAAACATTTCCTTTTACCCCATGGTCATAATACACCTTCAGCTGTTTTGGAGCTCCTTCCCAATTACTAAAGACAATTTAAACACATGTTGCTAGTTTCTTTCTCAGTGCACACAAATAAGATGTAACAGATTTTAATTTTTTTGAGTAAGTAAGTAAATTTTGATTTATGCGTGCCCAGTCCCTGAGGATCTGGGCACCTTACTGGTTGTTAAAAGCAAGGTTAAACAAACAACAATCAAAGTATATAAATTACAGAATAAGTTAATAAATAAACAAATCTTGTTAAAATCAGCAAAAATTCTCAGACTAAGCTTTCTTAAAATAATAGGTCTTCAGGCCCTTCTTGAATGCCTCCACCGTTGGGTACTCCCTCAAGGATCTTGGAAGTGGGCCGGCCCGGTGTTGTTGAGGGTTGAGGCACTGGATACCACACCTTGTGTGATGCTGGTGACCCAGGTTTGGGTTCAGGCTCCAGCTCGGGGAGCCAGGGGTTGTCCGGGGGGGAGGGGGAGGAGCCAATTGAGCTGCCGACTGGCATCTCTTCTCCTCGGGAAGGATCCAAGGGTCTTCTCAGTGCTTGGCTGTCTCTTGGTGGAGGTGGCACACATGAGGAGCCCTGGCGCTAGACAGTGGGAGGGCAGAAGGGGCTGTTACTGGAGTGGTGGTGCACATACGTGCCTCCATGTGCATCTGGTACCGTGTTCTGGGGCCTCGGGTAATGGGAAGAAAATGTGGGAACCTGGGGGCCACAGCAGGATGAAGCCTCTGGGCCAGCTCTTGGGGGTCTGCCGGGAGACACAGAGCATTACAAGATCACAAACTACCCCCAGAGTCCAGTAGGTTGGCCAACGCAAGGCAGTGGCCTGCTAAGGACGATAAAAATCAAGACAGAAAAAAAGATCTTGAAAGTGAATTCCAGAGGACTGGGCCAGCCACCTCAAGTGAGCGATCACCAGAGGTTTTCAGCCTGGCCCTCGGACTCGCTAGGAGGCCCTCGGTGGAGGAGCAGAGGGAGCGTACCGGGATGGCAGTTGTAAGGAGGTCTGATAGATAGCCAGGGTCTGAGCCATATAGGGCCTTATAGGTGAGCAAGCCCACCTTAAAGGTAATCCTCCACCTGACAGGCAGTCAATGCAGATCTCGCAGGACCAAGGTCACATGACAGGACCTAGACAGGCCTGTCAACAATCTGGCCACCGCGTTCTGCACCAGCTGCAGTCGGCGGAAGTTCTGTCCACTGACCCCAAAGTATAGAACATTACAGTAGTTCAACCTGGATGTAACAAAGGCATGCACCAGTGAGGGCAGGTCCTTGGACGAATTAGGGGTTTAATCCGGGTGATGTTCCTTAAGTGATAGAAACCACTTTGGACACAAGATGACACCTGAGCTTCAAGTGTCAGTCTATCATCAAGGATGACGCCCAGGTTTTTCACACTAGAGAATGCCATCAACAGAGTAGATCTCAGGACATGTCCTGTTACCACCCTGGAGGCACCCCCCATTATGCCCATGACCAGGCTCAATCTATTTCTGTCTTGTTGGGATTCAGCCTCAGCCAGTTAGAGGACATCCAATCCTGGATTTTGGCAAGGCACTTATTAAGCACTTCAACTGCGTCATTTGTTCCAGGGGCAAACAACATATACAGCTGGGTATCATCAGCATAACAGTGAAAATATAGACAGTAACATCTAATGAGCTTCCCTAGGGGCAGCGTGTACACTGCGAACAACATCGATGATAGGATCAAACCTTGAGGAACTCCACATGACAGGGGCTTTGGGGAGGAGGAGAAATTCCCCATCACTACCCATTGCCTCCTGCCCGAGCCACAGGACTCAAACCAGTGGATGACAGTTCCGGTGAGTCCACAATACTCTCTAAGGTAATCCAATGGCATGACTTGGTTCACGGTGTCAAACTCTGAGTGGGGTTATCTTCCCATGTTTCTTTTATTGCATCTATTGGCCCTCTAGATTGTCTACCATACAGCATTTCAAAGGGTTAAAATCTATTGATGCTTGTGGCACTTCTTTGAAAGCAAAAAGCAGGAAAGGCAAGTACTGGTCCCAAATTTTCCCCTTCACATTTCACAAACCCTTTTAACATGCATTCTAGGGTTTGATTAAAGCTCTCATCAAGATCATCTATCTGGAGGTGATAAGGGGAGGTTCTGAGGAAAATAATACCCAGCAGTCAGTACAGCATCAAAATTACCACCCTAATCAGTAAAAATCTCTTTAGGTATGCCAACCCTGCTGAAAATTTTGGCAAGCTCTGCTGCTACTTTTGGGGCTGTGACAGTATGCATTGGAATTGCCTCTGGGTATCAAGAAGTATAGTCACTTACTACCAAAAATAATCAATTACCCTTTTTACTTTTGTCTAAGGGACCAGCCACATCCATTGCAATTCGTTCAAAAGGCACATCTATCAAGGGTAGTGGCATCAGGGGCACCTTGTGTTTTTTAGTTACTGGGGCTACTTTCTGACATTCAGCACAAGAATTGCAATAGGTAGCAACACTCTCATGAATCCCAGGCCAGACAAATCTGTGCAACAATCTAGCAAGGGTGTGGTCTCTCCCCGAGTGACCAGACATAGGACTATCATGTGTGATCTGTCTTTGGTGTGACCAATTGTTCTATGTGTTCCTATGTCTGAGGATTAACCCAAACTCTGTATAGTAGCCCATTATATTTTCTAAACATTGGTTCTCCTGGTTTTTGTTTCACCCCTAGCTGTTCAAAGTAACCTTGTAGAGAAACATTGTTAGTTTGTTCAGAAACAAAATCAAAATCAGTTATCAGTTTCGTTTCAGTGTTTTCATTTATCATCCCCTTTTGTCCACCAGTCTTCTGTTGCCCTGTTTTGTCAGGCACCTTCTTTATTTCCTGGATTTCCAGATCTTG
Organism: Neoceratodus forsteri; assembly: GCA_016271365.2. Taxonomy (NCBI): domain Eukaryota; kingdom Metazoa; phylum Chordata; order Ceratodontiformes; family Ceratodontidae; genus Neoceratodus; species Neoceratodus forsteri. The sequence continues at coordinate 1,068,822,364 of CM028135.1, forward strand.
AAGCTGGGCTCAAACAAGTCTGAATCAAAGTCACCAAAAGGAAAAGAGTACTGTCCACAACATTTTTTTTAAAATCACATTACTGTTTCTCCTCCTGCGTAGTGGGCATGTTGGTCGACCGGCCACCGGCACCCGCACCCCCGGACCCGGGTCTGGTCTGCAATTTGCTCTCCTCCATGCAGGCTGGCCAACACCTGGGGGGGTGCACCTCTCTAGGTCTGGGGTGCAGTGCACAGCCATCAACCGCCACGACCGCCCGCCATTTTCCACCAGATTTTCACCCCTTGGAGTCAGACGTGCAATGACGTCAAGTGCACTAATGGGCAGACATCCACTGAACTCCAGCCCTCTGCTGTGTGCTGCTGCTGTAGTGCCCCTGACTTCCGTCAGGTGCCGCTGCAGGATGATGTGAACCCCTGCACCCACCCCAGAGAAAAAAGAGCAGTTGCGGGATGCTCCATCCTCCCCCTCCCCTGCTGACCACCGGCAGCCCTGGTCTGTTCCTGAACCCAGGTCACTGGTGTAGCGGGAGGTGTGGCATCCAGCGCCTCAACCCTCAGCACCACCTGGCCGGGACTGTCCGCAACATTTGAAATTTTCTTGCCCCTGCTCTTGTGCTCACCGCTACAGAAACAGCAGGGTTTACTCCCTCTGTGGTTAACTTTGCAAATCCTGGAAAGTCATTTCCAAGAATCACAGGTACAGGTAGCTTAGGTACTACCCTCACTTTCATTTGGTGTGACATCCCATTAATGCTCAGAGTCACTTGGGTAGTAGGATAGCATCAAGTGTCCCCATGGATGCAGATGATCACAGTACCTGGTCCTTTTGCACAGTGTTTTCTCAGAACATCAACATTTATTTATTTGAATTTTGGTAACTGGGTAAGCCCACTGAGACAAAATGTCCCTTTTTAAGGGGCGAGCTGGGGAAGGGTACATGGGGAGATACAAAATAAGCCAATACAGTAGTATAAGAATGTGCAAAAGCAACTTGACAGTAGGTACAACTTTGTAAAATATAATAAACAAAAACAGCATAAGTTACGAATCGCTCAAAAATAACCTAAGATGATAACAATAGTAATGGAATACATACAAGGCACATACGCAGTAATTACAGATGTGTAGAGCCATAAACATGATACCGTGTAAATTATGAAATCAGTCAGGAATAATCGAAAGGAAAAAATTAAGTGAGGAAAGAAAAGTAAATATAGGCAGTTGACATAACAGTAGGGGGGCAGGACACAGTAACTTTAAGTAGATATGGGTGAAGCAAAGGGAAATGTGGGGTGAGACATGGTGCAGGAGCACAAAAAGTACATTTAAGGAAGAGCAAATGGGAGGGGGCAACCACATATGTGAGGGAGGAAGAGGGAACAGGTGAGCAAAAAAGGCTATGTGTGGAAGAGGGGAGAGGTAAGCACAAGGCTATGTGTGGAATAAACTCAAATACAGGTACAGCATTGGGAGGAGACTAGATGGGATTAAGAGAGTGCTTGAACAGATCTAAAGAAGGGCAGGTTAAAACTGCAGGTGGGAGGGAGTTCCAGAGAGGGTCCCAAAAAGGAGAAGGCTCTCTGTCCAATCGCTAGATGAGTTTAGGGATTACTAGCAATGGAAGGCCAGCTGACCTTAGGGACCTCGTCGCCGTTTTGCATTGGTAAAGGGTTTTAAGAAGGAAGGAGTGTACGAATGGACAAGTTTAAAGATAAGGCATAGGGTGGAGTATTGCAGTCTAGTTTCGAGGGAAGGCCAACCTAGAGAGGCAAGGACAGAGAACTGGTGCTCCCTAGAGTTTGTACCAAGAGTAAAGTGTCCTATTCTATGGTATGTTTGTTTTAGCCAGGCAAGGGTGGAGACCTGAGTGGAGAGAAGAATAGGAGCTCCATAAGAAATAAGAGGAAGAAGAGAGGAGGAAGCTATGGCCAAACAGGAGGAGGGGGTTAGGTAAGGATGAAGGCGATACAGAAGGCCAAGTTTCTGGTGTAGGGTCCCGACAACATTTTATTTATTTATTTATTTAGTTTTTGTTGACCGGGTAAGTGCACTAGACAAATTCTGCCTATTTTCAGGCACGACCCCGGGGAGGGGGATACAGATGAATGCCAACTGACCTTGAACCAGATGAAGCATGTCACATTGGTGACGTGAGTATCTGAAGTGAGGTTGGAATCTAGGGTTACACCTAGATATTTAAATGACTGCACCAATTCAAGCGTGTCACCATGGGAGGAGTAAATTTCAAAGGGGTGGCAGACAGGTGAGCTTAGGGGTGCAGTGATAGAAAAGCATGGCTTTTTTCTTGGTGTTGAGTACAAGGAGATTGTCGAGGAACCATGCCTCGAGGCACTGGGAATCCTGCCGTAACTGGTGGTTCAGCCATGCTGGGTCATAGGAAGACCTGTACAGGATGGCATCATCCGCATACAGCTGAACTGACACTCCACTGCAGTACTGAGGACGTTCATTAATAAACAATGAGAACAGGAGAGGGCCGAGGATAAACCCCTGGGGGACCCCATCCCATATGGCACTGAAAGGGGAAGTATGGCTGTCCTGTTTCATGCAATAAGTACAGCCTGTGACGTAACTGGAGAACCAGTTTAAAGACAAGGAGCCAAGGCCTAAGAATTGTAGATTTTGATTAACAAGGTTTAAAGCCTTGGTTAGATCAACAAATATTGCACCCAAGACTAGGCCTTTATCCATAGGACTGAGGATGTGAGAAGTTACCTTGATGAGGGCTGTATGAGTACTATGGGATTTACGGAAACCATGCTGATCAATGGAGAGAGAGAGCTATAAAACTCAAGATGCGATTGGAGTTGACAGTGAATGATGTTCTCCTGGATTTTAGCAAGAGGGCAGAGAAAGGAGATGGGCTGATAATTCTCAAAGACAGATTTAGGGCCACTCTTGTGGATAGGGACTACTATTGCAGCGTTCCACTTGCGAGGTGCTGTGCCTGAGTGGAAGGACTTATTGAACAGGTCATGAATGGTGGAGGCAATGGTGGGAACACAGATTTTTAAGAAGCGGGGCTCCAGGGAGTTTAACCTTGGTGAGCTGTTATCTTTGATACATCTAAGGAGACGTAAGACATCTTTCCAGGTGGCCAATTTGAGGTGGAAGATGGAGCTATTAAGAAGTGGGGGGAGGGGGCCATGGGCTGAAAAGGAAGCCTTATGCTTTGATCGGTCAGTGAAGGCTTGGTTGAAATTGACGGCAATAGTGGTGGGGTCTGAGAGCTCAGAGCCATAGAGGTACATGATGTTAGGTAAACATAGAAACATAGAATTTGACGGCAGATAAGGACCGCTTGGCCCACCCAGTCTGCCCATTTCCCTACCTAATGGATAAACTGCAGATCCTAGTTAACCAGCAGCCTACTTCTTCCTACCCCACCCCCTAGAATTGCCTTATGACTGTCCCATGCATGCTTGAATTCCACCACTGTTTTTGACTCCACAACCTCCTCCGGAATGCCGTTCCATGCATCCACAACCCTCTCTATGAAAAAATACTTCCTTAAATTACCTCTGAGCCGCCCCTTCCTCTATCTTCAAATTGTGCCCCCTTGTTCTTGCACACCTCTTTCTGTCTATGTCTTTGGATGGAAGCTGTCCAGAGGAGGGCAACTAAAATGGTGCAGGGAATACACCGGAAGACATATGAAGAGAGACTTAAGGAACTTAATATGTATTGCCTCGAGGAAAGGAGGGAGAGGGGGGACATGATAGGGAGGAGGATTTGCCTTTTGGAAGGGACTTTATCTGTCTCCAGAATTCTTTGGGGTTAGAGAAAAATGGTTAGTTTGTAGGGTTTGGAGGTAGGAGCATTTAGTTGAGTGCCGCTTGCTCTTACATAGATTTCTCAGTTATCTGCATGCATACCAGTCCGCAGACAGGCCAGAGCTCTTAAATGATTTCCAGGCAGCATCCCGTGATGCCATGAGACCTCTGAGTTCCTTGGAGAGCCATGGGTCTCGGGCACCCTTGCACCTATGTTTGACTATAGGAGAATAGAGTTTGACTATGGAGTTGAAGATATTAATGAAGTATTCCAAGGCCAAGTCAACATCAGGAATCTGTAAGTCCCTTCACAGTCCTATGTCCACCTTGACATCTGTTACATGCTTGCCCTGATTTGCTAAGGACAAATTTGCTCCAGTGTTACCCTCCTTATTTTTATGGCAGTTCCTTACAATATGGCCTAGCTTATTACAGTTATAGCAAATAAAATCTTTGGGTGCAGATTTGTTACCCCAATCAGAGTTCTTATCTGGCCTGGAGTTACATCATAAAAAAGAAGGTCTTACCAGTCCCTGGCAATTATTTCACTACTGTAGAGTCTTTCTGGCCATCTGCTAGTCCTCAGCCAAAGAAACTACCTTTTCCCCACTGAGCTAAGGCCAAGGTTGCTCAAGTGTTTCTTTTTTTTTTTTTTTCCATTACCCTCAATGTGGCTCAGCCCCCAACTTTCCTGGTCCTGCCCACCCCCTGGGGTTTACCTCATGCTGACGATCTGCCCGGGCTTGCCACCCCAGGGTGGGGCTGCTGTGTCAGCATACCCCCAATGGAGACTCGTCCAGATTAACGGTAGGTCCACCTTTCGACAGCAGGGCTCCCTTGGCTTGCTCCTCAGGGTGGGGCCGTGAGGTTGGGTCATTCCCAATGGAAGACTGATCTCAGTTGCAACCAGGGGTCATGGTGGGTGCAACAGGACCAGGAAACGAGGCATCATCATCAAGGCCGGCAGTTTTTGCATGCATTACCCTGGCATGAGGCATGACATGCAGTGATGTAATGCACAAGCACACGATGTCCGGCACACCTCCCAAAATACTCAGTTTTGATCACCGCTCTCCCAGCCTCCGCCAAGGGTTGACCATGTGCTGATTGCTAGCCCACCCCCCTCCCAAAGGAGGAGAGCAGTCTGTGGGGTGCTCAATCATCCTCTCCCCCAGCTGGCCGGCCACCTCCTCGGGTCCATTTCTGAATCCGGGGCGTCAGTGTCACAGTCGGATGCCTACTGCTGCAGCAGAGGGCTGTCTTTTATGGCAGTTTCTTGCAATATTGCCTGACTTATTACAGTTATAGCAAATAAAGTCTTTGGGTGCAGATTTGTTACCCCCACCAGAGTTCTTATCTAAAGAGGGTCTTACCATTCCTCAGCTGTTACTTCGCTGCTGCAGCGTCTATGTGGCTATCTGATAGTCCTCAGCCAAAGAAATGGCCTTTTGACCACTTTCTGGTCGGTGTTCTTTTACCCATAGCTGCACATCTGTAGGAAGGATGTTGATGAAGGCTATGTTAACGATCTGTGGGACTGTTTTGCCCTCTGTTTGGAGCTACTTAATGAGGAGTTCTCCAAGTTGGGTGAAGGCTTCTTGAGGATTGTCAAATGAGTGGTACTTCAGAGACTCAAATCTCTGCCTGTAGGTCTATCCTGAGATGTCATATCTTTTCAGGATTTCTCTTTCCACAAGGTCCTAGTTTTCTGACTGTGCAGTGTCCATATTGCTGTAGGCAGGTTGGGCTTTACCTGTCAGATAAGGTACCAGCCTGATTGCCCATTGCTATTTTGGCAACTGATAGGTTCCAGCAACCCTTTCAAAAGTTGTCAGGTGTGCTTCAATCTAATTAGAAGGACACAGCTTTGTAGGTTTAGTTACTTTTAAGTTGTTTGTGTTTCACTGATCTGCTGCACCTCTACCAAATTATTAGCTTTGATAGCCTGCAAGGCATCCAGCCAGCATTTGCTCCTGCCACTGCATCACTTCTTTTCTCTGTTTCTAAGTCTCCCTTTGTTGTATAGCCCATCATTTGAAGAAGGAAAACATGCTTTCAGGTTGTGTCCCTGCCTGTTCTTCTTTCCTCCCTGTACTGGCTGTACAGTCTCAGTCTGGACTTTTGTTTCTGCTTCTAGTTCGGCTGCCATTCTTCTGGTAATCACTCCTGGGTTTTCTGTTGCAGGATCCATACCTTTCTTCTCTACTTCCCTAGTACCAGTTCTAGTACCCAAGCACGACATCAGTTGTCGTAGAGGCATAGGTCAGGAAACGTGTGCAGTCCAGGAGAATTTATAAAGCTTGCAAGCAGCATTTTATTATTAACAATAACAATAAAATAAAAAAATTGTACAGGATGGCTCTTAATACAGGAAGTTCAAACTAGCAAAGTTCTACAGTTGAGAATGCATTTGAAAAGTCAAGAAATATGACGCCAACTGGAATTCCTTTATCTACTGCTGCACTGACTGGTTCAAAGAAATTAATCAAATTTGTGAGGCAAGATCTTCCTGTAACAAAATCATGTTGAGTAATGTCTCCTAAACCCAGATTTAGATGTGGAGATGTCTACTATCAGTGGGGAGAGGCACTGATAAGCAGCAGAAAAATCCCAGCCTCTCCCTACAAAACAGGGTACTAAATGAGAAAAAGAACGAGGTAGAAAGGTCAGTGGGGGATGCTGCAACATAAGGTAAAGCCATCAAAAAATGGAGAGCAATGAGTACCAATGCCCATAGTCTGAGTAACAATCTTCCTGAATTAGTGGCCTTGATGGAGGAGGAAGATCTGGATATCGTGGCAGTCACAGAAACATGGTACACACAAAACCATGACTGGGACGTAAACATACCAGGATACACAATCTATAGGAGGGACAGGGAGGGTAAAAGAGGAGGAGGAGTAGCTCTTTACATAAGGGAAGGAATCAAAGCAACAGAACAAAAGGGAAAACAGGGAGGAGAAGAAGCACAGTGGGTAAATTTGGAGACCGGCAATGGAACCACAATCCGCACAGGGGTTGTATACAGACCCCCTTCTCAGGGGGAGGAAATGGACAAGGAAATGATAGAAAGTATACTTAGAATGGCAGAAAAAGGGGAGATTTTGCTGATGGGTGATCTGAATATGCCAGATGTTAACTGAAGTGAAGTTGCAGCAGCCACTTCGAAGAGTGGGGTTATTCTAGATGCCCTACAGGGGCATGCCTTAGACAACTAGTATTGGAGCCCACTGAGAGGGAGCAATCTTAGACCTGGTTCTCTCTAAAAGGAGATGAAGAGAGGATCACAGATGTAGAGTGGGTAGCCATCTGGGAACTAGCGACCATCGAACAGTATGGTTCACAATAAACACAGCAATAGAGTCAAGCCATACAAAGGCAAAAGTACTGGACTTAGGAGGGCTGAATTTTGCCAAATGGGTGAGTGCCTATGAGACACTAGCAAATGGGCAGGAAGGAGGGTGGAAGAACAATGGGGAATAATAAAACTGCCATCACAGAGGTAACAAGCCTTTGCGAAGCAAATAAACAAAACAAAACGATGTAAGAAACCACTATGGTTCTCAAAGGAAGTGGCAGTGAAGGTTCAAGAGAAAAAGAAAGCATTCAGGAAGTACAAGGAATCACAGAAGGAGCAGGACAGAGAACTGTATCAGTTAAAGCAAAAGGAAGCTGGGAAGGCAGTCAGAACAGCAATGGCCCAAACTGAGGAAAAGATAGCCAACTCAGTTAAGAAGGGGGATAAAACCTTTTATAGGTACATCAGGGAGCAAAGGAAGACCAAGGGAGGGATAGTGAGGCTTAATAAAGGGGAGGGTGGGCAGAGGGTGACTGTGAAAAGGCAGAGATACTAAACAAATATTTTTGCTCAGTATTTACAAAGGAAGAGGGGGTGGTACCTAAAACAAACAGCAGAAACACTCTGGATACAGAAGTTGATACCAGCCCATTTACAGAAGAAAGGGTTCTGAAAGAACTCTTAAAACTGAAGGTGGACAAAGCAATGGGGCCTGATGGGATTCATCCCAGAATTCTAAAAGAACTAAGGATAGAACTAGTGACACCACTGACTACCCTCTTTAACAAATCATGGCAGGATGGGGTGGTACCCGAGGACTGGAGGAGGGCAGATGTGATTCCCCTTCACAAAAGTGGGAGCAAGGCAGAAGCAGGAAACTACAGACCTGTTAGTTTAACCTCAGTGGTAGGGAAAATGATGGAATCACTTCTGAAGGAAAGAATTGTCGAGTATCTAGAGGCCAGAGGGGCACAGGACTCAAGGCAGCATGGATTCACAGTGGGAAGGTCATGCCAGACAAATCTGATAGATTTTTTGACTGGGTGACCAAAGTAGTAGATCAGGGAGGGGCTGTGGACATGGCCTACCTAGACTTTATCAAGGCATTTGACACAGTCCCACACAAAAGATTAATATACAAGTTAGCCAGCCTGGGAGTGGGTCCCAAGATAACAGCCTGGTTAAAGAATTGGCTGGAGAATAGGACACAGAGAGTAATAGTAAATGGAGTCCACTCTGAAGAAAGGGGGGTTACTAGTGGGGTACCACAGGGTTCAGTATTAGGACCGGTCCTCTTCAATGTCTTTATAAACGACATTGCAGAGGGACTGGAAGGAAAAGTATGTCTCTCTGCAGATGACACAAAGATCTGCAACAGAGTTAATGCACAAGGTGGGGTGGAAAGGATGAGAAGGGACTGGCAAGGTTAGAGGAATGGTCAAATATATGGCAGTTTAGATTCAATGCTAAGAAGTGCAAGGTAATGCACCTGGGAAACAAAACCCAGGGAAGAGTACACAATGGGGTGAGATACTAACAACCACCAAATGGAAAGGGATCTTGGGGTAGTCATATCAGATGACCTAAAGGTGGGCAAGCAATGTGAGAGGGCAGCAAGGAGGGCTGGGGGGATACTGGGATGCATAGGGAGAGGCATCACCAGTAGAAAACAGGAAGTCATTATCCCTCTGTACAGACAGCTGGTGAGACCCCATCTGGTGTACTGCGTGCAGTTTTGGAGACCCAATCTCCGCAAAAACATAGACAGGATGGAAGCTGTCCAGAGGAGGGCAACTAAAATGGTGCAGGGTCTGCACCGGAAGACATATGAAGAGAGACTTAAGGAGCTTAATATGTATAGCCTCGAGGAAAGGAGGGAGAGGGGGGACATGATAGAAACTTTCAAGTACCTCAAGGGAATCAACAAAGTCCAAGAGGGTAGCATCTTTCAAAAAAAAAGGTGTGCAAGAACAAGGGGGCACAATTTGAAGATGGGGGGTGGCTCAGAGGTAATTTAAGGAAGTATTTTTTCACAGAGAGGGTTGTGGATGTGTGGAACGGCCTTCTGGAGGAGGTTGTGGAGTCAAAAACAGTGGTGGAATTCAAGCATGCATGGGACAGTCATAAGGCAATTCTAGGGGGTGGGGGTAGGAAGAAGTAGGCTGCTGGTTAACTAGGATCTGCAGTTTATCCATTAGGTAGGGAAATGGGCAGACTGGGTGGGCCAAGCGGTCCTTATCTGCCATCAAATTCTATGTTTCTATGAGAACATCTCCACATCTAAAGCTGGGTTTAGGAGGCATTACTCAACATGATTTTGTTGCAGGAAGATCATTCCTTACAAATTTGATTAATGTCTTTGAACCAGTCAGTGCAGCAGTAGATAAAGGAATTCCAGCTGACATCAAATTTCTTGACTTTTCAAAGGCATTTGACAATGTATCACACAAAATACTATCAGAGCAACTTATTACAATACAGTTGCATCCAGATATTATTAGCTGGATACACTCATGGTTGCAAAACAGACTTCAAAGGGTATCTGTCAGAGGACGCATGTCAACATATGGATTGTGACCTGTGACATTCTGCAGGGGTCAGCACTAGGCTCAGCTCTGTTTAACATTATGGTTTCAACACTCAGTGTAACTGGCAATGCATGGATTAGCAAGTACGCTGATGACTGCAAGTTGGGGGGCCTGGTGCAGTCTGTATCTGATGGTATACAGTTACAAAACACATCTTGATCAACTATCACAATGGGCAACAATCAACAAAATGAAACTTAATGAGAAGAAGTGCAAGGTAATGCACTTGGAAAACCAAACAGAAAAATGCACCGAGACCTGGACTGGTGCGATCACTGAAAAACATCAATAAAAGAAAAGGGTGAGCAGCCAGCCATGACTGTATAAAATCAATCTTTACTGAAGTGTGAAAAGTGCAAAATATTGGCTCAACACTAAAATGGTGCGGGCCAGCGAAAAAACTTCTTACATTTCACTCAGTATGATACCAAGCTTCCTAAGAGATAACTGGCTAGTATTCTTGCTGCCATTAGATACACATACAACCACGTGCAATTCTCACACAAGCTTGTGCCTTCTAATAAATTAATTAAGTGCAACTATTAAGTACAACAATTTAAAACCTATCTTAAAAAAACAAATCATCAGACAATCACAGTATTTATAACTATGTCCGAGGCACAAACTTGTAAATTGACACAATGAGTCAGGGATTAACACTGCTTGCTTTACCAGTGTGAATGCAGGACTGCAATTGAATCCCCTCTTTTATATTATACTAAGGGCTATAACGTATATATCAAGGCCTATATAAGATACTATCGGCCTATTTAGTCCTTTAAATCCTTGTGTCAGCTTATCATATAAAAGGTTGTTTTTAATTCCTTTTGTACACTATGGGCTGGATATTCAAACTGCGCCATTCATAGGCGCAAGCCCTTGAGCTGCGCAAAATAGTTGTGCAGGGGGTGTGTCTTGGGCGATATTCAAAGGAGTTGCGCTATTGAGCAACTCCTTTGAATATCACCCCCCAGCCACAGCCACTGTGCATGGTGCAGTGGAACTTGCGCCACCTGCAAGTGGACAGAGTGGAGCATTCAACTTGCGGTGCTCAGTACCATTGGCCATCATGGCAAAATCAGGATATTCAAAAGGTGACATGCAAATGGGGCTATAATTCATGCACGCGGTGCGGGGGGCCATTTGCATGTGATTATGTCCCCATTTGCATGCCATTAGCATGTAGGTGCGCCGATCCCCGAGGACTTGTGCCTGGCGCCCTGCCAGGCAGCAGTCCTCCGGGACTGACGCCCCCTGCAGCCCGATCGCGGGCATAGTGTACTCCCCCCCCACTAGCCCGATCGCGGGCATCAATGTGGCTCCCCACCCTCCTCCCATACATATCCCTGGTAGTCCAGTGGACCGAAATGCCCGATCGTGGGCGGTATGTTTAATAAATCCCCCCCCTCCCGTTCACATCCCTGGTGGTCCAGTGGACCGAAACGCCAGTTCGCGGGTGGTATGTTTAATAAATCCCCCCTCCCTCTCGTTCACAACCCTGGTGGTCCAGTGGACCAAAATGCCCGACCATGAGCGGTATGTTTAATAAATCCCCCTCCCGTTCCACATCCCTGGGTGGTCCAGTGGACCGAAATGCCTGATCGCTGTGGATGGTGTTAAACCCCACCCAACATAGCCCTGGTGGCTAGTGTCCCACCCTACCCACCCACTGAAGCCCCCACTCCCGCCTCCTCACCCGCAGCCAGCGGTGGCAGCATCCCACCCGCCTGTTACTTACTCGACCGACAGCTCGGGGGCTGCACCCCATTGGTGCAGAGCAAGAGTTATCAAGGCAGAAGTTTATAGTCAGACATGATAGTCCAGATCTGTGAATGAATCATTCACAGATCTGGACTGTCATGCATAGTATGGGCTGCACGCCCATTGGCTCTGCTCTGCACCACTGGGCGCAGTCGTACCGGGCTGTCATCAGTGGGCGCAGGCTGCAGGCGGGTGGATTCTCGCCACCCGCCGCCGCGGGGGAGCTGGTGGGGCTCGTGGGTGGGTAGGGTGGGGACACTAGCCACCAGGGCTATGTTCGGGAGTGGTTTAACACACATATCACCACGATCGGGCATTTCGTCCACTGACCACCAGGGATGTGAACGGGAGGTGGGGATTTATTAAACATACTGCCCGCGATCAATACCCACGATTGGGCATTTTGGTCCACTGACCACCAGGGATGTGAAGGGGAGGAGGGGAGTTACATTGATGCCCGCGATCGGGCTGGTGGGGAGTACACTATGCCCACGATGGGGCATGGGGGCACAGGGATTGAAGCTGAAGCCACATGGTGGCAGCTGCTGTGTTGCACCCTTGCAATACAGCAGCTCACCTGTGGGTGGCCCCGACTTAAGCCTTTTTTGGCTCAAAGTCCTGCAGGCGCAGGTTAGTTGCGCCTGCACAACTCTGCACAGCCCGGCTGAATATCGGGCTGTGCAGTTTATGCATGATTCCTCCCCCTCCAGTTCAGCATGCATTCATTTGCATTGCGCTGTTGCTCAGCATGTTTTCTGTGGCGCAACTGCCTCCTGCTGAATATCGGAGAATGGAGAAATTTGGACTTGGGCAGGCGCAACCCTATTGCGCATGGCGCAACCCTTTTGAATATCTGGCCCTATGTTCACAGCACTGCATTACAAGGCATAAGAGAAAATTATTTTCACTCCTCAACAAATACTTAATTGTACCATGTTGTTTCCGTTACCAGTATTTGGCTTAAATATCATTAAGACATTGAAGTTAGTATACAAGGCATCCTATAAAAAAACTAATAAATCAGTGTTGTCATTTAGACCCAAGCCTTCATGGTAATTTAACACAAATATCCAGAAACGTTCTCTCTGCCCAATAAGTTGTTTTAAATTGTCCCCTCTGGGGCCCACTGTAACTTTTTCCAGACCAATAAACGTAATGTCATGTCTGTTATTTTTGTCTCTGCAGCTGCTCACATGTTGAGCTTTGGCACAGGTCATGTCATTTTTATCTAAAGCTCTTACATGTTCACTTATTCAAACTCTGAACTCTCATGTTGTCCTGCCAATGTAAAAGAATCCAGAGGAACATAGACGCATGTAAACAATACTGCACTTGGGTAGCAAAAATTGGATCTGAATGACACTATACTAGAGAGTAACACTGAAGAAAAAGATCTTGGAGAGATAATCTCAAACGATCTAGCCTTCGACAGTAACAGCATAGAAAAGGTCAAAAAGTGTCTTAAAATTGTTGGAAGTATATTGGGAAATATTAAAAGTAGAAAGAAAGAAAGAGGTGATTATGCCCCTGTATACCAGTTTGGTAAGTCCTCACCTGGAGTATTGTTCACAGTTTTGTGCACCCCACACTAAAAGGAATGAGAAACTGATTGAAGGGGTACAGCGAAAGATCATTAAAAAAAATCAAAACATTACAGAATCATAGTTACAGCCATAGACTAAGTAACCTTAAACAATACTTGACAGAATACAGACAAATCAGAGGAGATCTGTGTTTGGCATTTAAAGTTATTAAAGATGATTACTTAAAGGAAACAATAGGACTTATAAGTCACACAGTCACAAAACCCAGTAGAACAAATACATTCAAATTTATTGGTGAAAGAAATGGGACAAACAAAAGGAGTACATTTTTCACACAAAGAATAATAACAATGTGGAAATCTTTACCACAACACATAGTTGACAGTGATAACTTAACATTTAAACAAAAGTTAAACATATACATGGGGAATAAAACATATACCTTACTCCCATGACGTGTACATGAAGTGAGTTCATTTAAAGGCAGCAGTGTATATGGAACTTGTAAAATTCCTATGAACCTATAAATCTGGAAAACCAAAGCATTGCTCTCTGTATAAGATGTCTTTTCCTGCCAGTTTAACTTTGTAGCCTGTTTCTCACAAAATGTAACAAGGCTTTGTCAATTTCTTTCCTGTGACCAGCCTGCAGAGTCTAGCCTAATCATGAGCAATAAAATAGAACATTCTGTCCCAGGACTGGTCTCCTGCTGATAAGTTTGCAAACAGGCTTGTGGAGGTGAAAATACATTGCAAGGTCAAACCCCCCTGTATTAAAGATTGACTTTCCTAATAAATCCAAAGAGCTTTTCTGCAGTCATTACAACAATATAATATAAATTGCAAACCAAATAATCCCAGTTTCAGATAAAGATTCACATATATTTTCTTTAACCACAAAGAAAGAAAGAAAGAAAGAAAGAAAGGGCAACTGAAGGAAAGAAAATAGCAGGGGGACATTGTGGGACCTTTAGAGTAGTCAGTTCTTAGGTGCCACAAGACAAACTGATTGCACAATTAGACAGGCAAAACATATACAAGTAGCGGAAAAGGAGAGGACAGAACAGATCCCTGCTTTTAACTCTCTCTGCATAATAAACGGAAAAGGGTCTTGTTCAACCCTGTCACACAAGGTAACCCAAGTCAGAGACATTTTGTTTCCAGTGGGGAGAGGGGGGGCCACTTCTAATCTACCCTCTGTACAACTGAGCAGGTGAAGTACGAGGATTTCAATGCATGTGATTTGTTCAAGGCCAGATAGTGAACTAGGGCTGTGGTAGCATTTGAACATGGGGCCACCTAGTTCACAGGGCCTAATCTCTGATCACTACACCACATGGCCATACAGTATTTCCAAATCACAGCTGACAATGAATGAAGCAGCACTTCCTTAATTAATCCTTTCTTAAAGGGAACATAAACCCTGGATATTCCTTTATTTAAAGGGACACATACATGTCCAGTGGCAATCATAGTTTGAAAGTCCATGAAAAGCCTTTTTAAACAAGGTACTGGGCTCATCTGTAGCTGGAAGCAATCCAGAGATGGAGCTGGCAACATTGCAGTAATTTTTCAAACATTGTGATGCATCGAGGAACAAGCTTTGCCTAACCACATTGAGTCAAGTGCAGCTTATTCCTTGATGACATCACAAAGTTCTGCAAATATCTGTTGTTTAGTCTTAATATTGAACAGACCCAGATATCTATATTTCTGGAGTACTTCCAGCTACAAGTGAGTCCAATGCCTCATTTGAAAGAGCTTTTCAAGGGCTTTCAAACCATGTCAGCCACTATACATGATTTCTTCCCTTTAATATTATGGGATATTTATGCATGTGTTCGGCCTCCTTAATCCCCCTGCTGTGCTTTTTCATGTGCTCACTTTGAAATAATCTTTTTCCTTTTCTTTGTGCCTCTTGTTGATTCTGCCCTTTTCCCGCTGGATGTAATTTGCATAACTTATTTCCAGAACCTAGTGACATCAGTGGAGCGGAAGCTCACAGAGCTAGTTTTACTGCAGGGCCTCCATTCAAGTGCTGTGCTACCAGGTTCCAAAACTGATCCGTAATTATAAAAAATAAATATCAGAAGGGGAAGAGCAGTATCAAAAAGGGATCTTAAGGGGGGGAGAGATTATTTCAAATCAAACAAATGAAAAATTGCAGTAGAGTGATTGAAGAGCGAATGCTTAGTAAAGATGTATATTTTAAAGAATAAATGTTTGGGGCCTTTAGCTGCATATTCGGCTAGTGCGTTTGCTTTTATTTGTTTCTTTTTTTTTTCCGAATTCTGTTTTATGCTCCGCTCACCTCTGAACTCTCTCTGGCTACCTCCTGATCACAGTCTCTACCTCCCCATGTGGCTCGGGACACACAGGCTCCTCTCTGGCTCCGGGCATCCCCCGAGTCTACCCTCCAGGGAAGGGCTGCCCCCACCCAGGGTACTCTTTTTATCATAGTGTTGAGACACCGGGCCGGAGAGGAGGGGAATAGCCTGAGGACCGAGCCCGTGATTGGGAGTGTGGTCTGTGAGGGAGGTGCTTTTGCCTATCAGAGGTGAGGTTTATTTTTTCCTTTTTGTACTATGTCTACGTTCCCTGTGGAGCCCGGCTACCTAGGCAATGCATGCCGTGGCTCCACCCCCGGTGTACGCCAGCAATGCTACATTCAGCAGCCCCCAGCCTCCACCAGAGAGTGCTCGTTGAGCGAAACACTTACCCTAACCCTCCCGGGAAGAGAGAGCAGTCCTCTGGATGCTCAATCTCTTCCCTCCCCTGCTGACCCCCGGCCACCTGGGGCCGTTCCCGAACCCGGGTCGCCAGCGTGACACAAGGTGTGGCATCCAGTGCCTCAATAGGAATGTAAATACTCTGCTCCCTTCAGTATTGTAAACATGTTGTTCCTTTTGTATTATGTATATTTATGTGTAACTGTACAATTTCCCCTGCCAACAGCAGGTCCACCTTGTAGATGAGCTTGCTCAATGGTGATCACCTGGATAAATAAAGATTTGATTGATTGATTGAACCCTCAGTGCCACCGGGCCGGCTTTTATTTGTTTCTTTATTACCTTTTTATCATTTCATTTGTATTTTGCTAACTGCTAGTGTGAAAAGAATCCAATGGACTCCTTCTGTTATGAACTTAGTAACTCTTTACTGGCAAGGCTGCCAGTGTATTTCAATGGGAAACTGCAAATCTGTTTTCAGATTTTTTTATGGCAAAATGACACTTTCTACCACCAAAATATTTATACATTTGATAGAAATAATGTAATTTACCCTCAGGGTCCTGGTGAAAGCCAAGAAAACTACTCAGACGCTGGAGGGAGTGGGCCCTCCATCCTGGGGAACCCGGGTTTCACCCCAACCCAATCTGACCCAGGTTGCAGGGTTTGGAATGGTCAAGCTTTGGTTAGATTTCGTAATCTGGTTCAGGGTGATAGTCTCATGGCCTTCAAGGAGATACAGAACAAGTACCACCTGGGCAGGGCTGACATTCATAGATATTTACAGATCAGACACTATTTAATATCTAATCACTTATTACCTCAGATTAAGAGGAGCCTTACTGGTTTTGAAAATGTTTTGTATTGGTCGGCCAGGCTGAAGGATATTATTTATTAACGAGATTTACCAGATAAGCATACTGAGCGGAAAGCAGTGTCAGTGGCTCAGTAGGTAGCACACTCGCCTCTGAGGCCGGGAGATCAGAGGGCTGTGGGTTCAGTTCCCACATCTGGCACTTGGGTTAATATCCCAGTACTGACACTGTAATGCAGCATGAGAGGGGTGCTGCATTTCTGAGGTGCCGTCTTTCGGATGAGACTTTAAACCGAGGTCCCATCTGCCTGGATTGGTGGTAGTTCAGGGATGTTAAAGATCCCATGGCACTTATCGAAAAGAGTAGGGGAATTTCCCCGGTGTCCTGGCCAAATTCCCCTCATTCACTAAAAATACCACCAACAGCTTAATCTGGTTCAAGGTCAGTTGGCATTCATCTGTATCCCCCTCCCCCGGGTCGTGCCTGAAAATAGGCAGGATTTGTCTAGTGCACTTACCCGGTCAACAAAAGCTAAATAAATAAATAAATAAAAGCCACTCATTTCCAGATGTGACCTGGGTGTACATAGCATAGCAAATTAATGCTAAAAAATTAACATTTGAAATGCAGTAGTTAGTGTTACAATAGAATAAGTACATTATGTTCATATTTAGGAAAAGTAGGCTCAAGCATAGATGAAACAAAACAAATCCAAGGATGATTACAATCAGGACAATTAGGCAGAAGTATACAGGTTTCACGGTATGTATTACTTAGTACATACTAGCAATGAGGACAAAGAAGATGGTCACACTTGTAGAGGTTGAGGACAGGGAGGGCATAAGTGACGGGGGTAGTTAGGATAGTATGAGGGTTTGCACGTGCTCCCGTTAAGTACCAGGTGGATACCTATTTTTCAGCTGAGCTTTCCTGCAGGGAACAGTTGCAAGTGTCAGAGAAGTGGGCCTGAAGGAGAGCAGACATGGCCCTAGGGGTGGAGCTAGCCTGCCTGATTGCGCTTGGGAGGAGATTCCAGAGGGTGGGCATTCTGTATTTGAAAGCTGATTGGCCTTTAGAGGTGCGCATAAAGGGGGCGTGAAGAAGATATGAGTCATAGCTCTGCAAAGAGTAGGCCAGTGATGGTTGCATTGTTAGAACGGAGCTGAGATAGGAGGGGAGCGAGTTTGACCAATGCTTAGCTACGAGATTTGCACAGTGGAGCTGGCGCCTGGTGTAGCCGGGGAGGCCTAGGGCAGCATATAGGTGACAGTGGTGGGTGGTAGGGGGGCATTCTAAGATGAGGCGGCAGAAGGAGTGGAAAAGGGGGTCCAAGTTAACTAGAGTGGATGGAGAGGCTGCACTGTAGACCATATCACCATAGTCAAAAATAGGGAGAATCATTTTGTGTAAATGCTCTCTCCTGACAGGGGTGGTTAGGCACCCTTTGTTATGGTAAAGGAGACCTAGTTTTGGATGCAGTTTTTTCTGGAGGGAATCTATGTGGACGGAGAAGTCCAAATGATGATCCAGCCATACTCCCAGGTATTTAAAGGAGGTGCAGGCTTCAAAGGTGGTACCGTCCAGTGTCTGGAAGGAGGGTAGAGCTGCTATCCTGGAGAGTCTGTGTTGTGTGCCGAAGATTATGGATACTGTCTTTTTGGCATTTAGGACGAGTTGATTAGCACTTAGCCAAGTTTGGACAGCGTAGATTTTAGAGTCTCCGCTAAGGGCCCGGAGGTGTACAGGACGGTGTCGTCCGCATACATTTGAATAGCTGAGTTAGGGCAGGCTTTCGGGAGGTCATTTAGGAAAATTGAGAAAAGAATTGGGCCCAGGACGGATCCTTGGGGGAGCCCCATTGTGACTGGGAGCTGGGGGGATACTTGGGTGCCAATTCTGACTGATTGCGACCTACCAGTGAGGTAGTCTTGGAGTCACCTAATGGCTTGATTAGATAGACCAGCATCTTGCAGTTTGGCGATGAGCTTTGGGTGGGAAACGGTATCAAAAGCTTTAGCCAGGTCAATGAATATGGCCAAGGTAATGAACCCTTCATCCATTCCTGAGGCAATATCGTTGGAAAGTCTAAGGAGCGCAGTTATGGTGGAGTGTGATTTACGAAATCCAGACTGGAAGGGGGTGAAGAAGGAGGTGGCATCAAGAAATTGTGAGATTTGAGCGAGGGTTATTTTTTCTTGAAGTTTGGCCAGGGTAGGGAGGAGGGAGATCGGGCGGTAATTCCCTGGATCAGCTAGGTTACCTCCTTTTGGCAGCGGTATGACTAGGGCCTTTTTCCAGGCTGCTGGAATTTGCGCAGAGGAGAAGGAGTGGTTTAGAAGGTCGGCAAGGGGAGCGGAAATGGCCGGGGCGGAAAGAAATAAGAGTTTTCCGTCCAGTCCTAGTGGGCACTTCCCTTTTTTGGGGTCAAGGGAAGAGAGGATGGCTAAAACTTCAGGCGGGGAGACCGGCTTGAAGGAGAATAAGGTGCGTGGGAGGGAGCGGGGGGCGCAAGGGGATAGGGTATGGGTGACTGGGTTGCCGTTTTTGAGAGGAGGGTTTTAGCTCAGCTGGTAAAGAAGTGGTCGAAAGTAGAGGTAACTTCCTTTGGCTCAAGTTATGTTTATGCCTTGATAGTGAGAGGAAGGAGGGTGCTGAGGGGATTGAGCAGGATTTAATAGATTTCCAGAAGTTGGATGGGTGGTTTAGATTGGAAGAGAGGGCCGATGGAAGAAATGCTGTTTAGCCTGCCTAATGGCTTTGGTGCAGTTGTTGCGGAGGGTACGGTACTGCTGCCAAGAAGCAGTAGAGCCTGTTTTCCTATGGCTTTTCCAGGCTTGGTCACTGGTGCGACAGCTGGAGATAATGTCAGCAGAGACCCATGGGAGGTGGGATATCCTTACTCTTTTGTTTCTCATAGGGGCGTGGAAGTCCCACACCATGAGAAATTTCTTACTGAACAAGTCAAAAGCTTGGTCAAGGGTGGGCGCCAGTGTGATGAAAGACCAGTCAGCAGAGGCGAGATCAGTTAGCAGGGTGGAGAGGCAGAGGGACTTGTAAGACCGGGAACTGACTGTTCTGGGTGGTAGGCTACTAGTAGGTCTGTGCACTTTTCTGATTACTTATATCGGGTGGTGGTCACTCATTGAGTCAGGTAGTAGGCCGGCTTTGGAGACCCGGTGTGGATGGGTTGTGAGAGCCCAGTCTAGGAGGGAGTGGTTTTGGGACTTGGTGTTGAGGCGTGTGGGTTCCGCAATCTGCTGCGAGAGGTTAAGGGCTTTGAACCTGCTGCTGAGTTTTGAGCAGCTTTTATCTAACCAGTTGTGGTTGAAGTCGCCGAGGATGTAGAGCTCACCGGCGGTGGCCAGGTTTTTGAGAGTGGCCAGGAGATCAGTGATGTTACTTGCTGGTGTTGCAGGGCGCAAGATAGAACCCTGCCACACACTGCCATGTGGTGCAGGAGCAGTTTGATCATCCTGGTGTCGATAAGTTGGGGGGTATGGGAGCTGGACAGGGGTGAACTGTAGCGTGTTGGATATAAACATAGCAATTCCTCCACCTTTCTTTTTGCCTGTTCTGGCATGCCGGAGGACTGAGTAGCCAGGCATGGCGATTTCCGAGTCATTATGTTGGGGTTTTAACCAAGTCTCGGAAACTACGCATATGTCAGGTTTGAGTGCATGAGTGGTGACTTGCAGCTCCGGGATTTTATTTAGGAGGCTGCGGATATTTAGATGAACCACACTGAGCCCTTTAGGTAATTTTAGATGGGCTGGGTGGGTCTGGGGTCCAGGGTTGGTTTCGACGTCACCTGCCAGAAGGAGTATCAAGGAATGGTAATGTAGGGTGGTGGTCCATCTTTTTTTTGCTATCGGTTTGGGGAAATGCCGACACGGGGGGGGGGGGACTTAGTAAGTCTGCGTAGGGCATCTAGGCCAGGGGCGAAGGAAGGCGGGCAGATGCAAGAGCAAGCAACCCAGCCTGGGTGCAGATTGAGCTCAGATCACTCTTGTGGGGTATTTAGGGGGTTGGAGGGGGTCACGATAGAGCTGTAAAGTAATGGGCCCGGGTCATTTGGGAGTGTGGTTGGTGGGGTGATGCAGGGGAATGGTAATTGTTAATAGGGCCAAGGTAAACAGCAGCATGTTTACCTTTTTTTTTTTTTTTATCAGGCAGGAAGGAGTGTTAGCGGCCACTAGTGGTGAGCCCTTATAACCTGCAGATCAGAAAGTGAGCTGATAGGTTTTATCGCATCACCTGACCTCTCAAATTGCTATATATTCCACTGTCGACCAAGGGTGGTGGTGGCGCCGGCGGGGCAAGACCTCTGCTCGGTGCTAGTGGCTTCAGGAGACTCTGTGCTGGGAGGGCAGGTGGCTTAGCAGTCCTTAGGAAAGGCTTTAATTACCTTAGCAGCAGAAAGTTCGGGGGGGGAGGTTTCTTCTTGTCCCGGATTGCTTTGGGAGGGCGTCTGAACCCCTTGCGACCACGTGGGGAAGGCTGGGGAGGTCAGCAGTCCCCTAGCCACTTGGGCCCGCTCTGAGGAGAAACGAACAGGTAAGACGTTATTTATACTGTATGGCAATGAAATTTGATATATGGAGCAACTGTGAATATACGTTAGGAGATCCGAAGCGCAGACTGCCTTTTTTGGGAGAACAGAACAGCAGGACAGAGAACTTTATCAGTTAAAGCAGAAAGAGGCTTGGAAGTTAGTCAGAATAGCAAAGGCCCAAACCGAAGAAAGGACAGCCAATTCTGTTAAGAAGGGGGATAAGACCTTTTATAGGTACATTAGGGAGTGAAGAAAGACCAAAGGAGGGATACTGAAGCTTAATAAAGGGGAGGGAATGTGGGTAGAGGGTGACAGTGAAAAAGCAGGGTTACTGAACGAATATTTCTGCTCAGTATTCACAAAGGAAGAGGAGGGGGAGTTACCTAAACAAAACAAGAGAAACACTCTGAAGACGGGGGTCGATACTAGTCCATTTACAGAAGAAAGGGTTCTGAAAGAACTAATAAAATTGAAGGTGGACAAAGCAATGGGGCCTGATGGGATTCACCCAAGAATTCTAAAAGAACTAAGGGTAGAACTAGTGACATCGCTGACTACTCTCTTTAACAAATCATGGGAGGATGGGGTGGTACCCAAGGACTGGAGGAGGGCAGATGTGATTCCTCTTCACAAAAGTGGGAGCAGGACAGAGGCAGGAAACTACAGACCAGTTATTTTGACCTCAGTGGTAGGGAAATGATGGAATCACTTCTGAAGGAAAGAATTGTTGAGTACCTAGAGGCCAGTGGGGCCAGGACCCGAGGCAGCATGGATTCACGATGGGAAGGTCGTGCAGGACGAATCTAATAGATTTCTTTGACTGGGTGACCAAAGTAGTAGATCAGGGAGGGCTGTGGACATGGCCTACCTAGATTTTGGCAAGGCATTTGATACAGTCCCACACAAAAGATTAATACACAAGATAGCCAGCCTTGGAATGGGTCCCAAGGTGGTAGCCTGGATAAAAAATTGGCTAGACAACAGGACGTAAAGGGTAGTAGTAAATGGAGTACACAGTGAAGAAAGGAGGGTTACTGGTGGGGTACCGCAGGGTTCAGTACTGGGACTGGTCCTTTTTAATGTCTTTATAAGTGACATTGCAGAGGAACTGGAAGGAAAAGTATGTCACTTTGCAAATGACACAAAGATCTGCAACAGGGTTGATACACAGGATGGAGTGGAAAGGATGAGAAGGACTTGGCAAGGTTGGAGGAATGGTCAAATGTATGGCAGCTCAGATTCAATGCAAAGAAGTGCAAGATAATGCACATGGGAAACAAAAACTCAGGGAAGCGTACACAATGGGGGGTGAGATACTGACAACAGTAAAAATAGAAAGGGACCTGGGGGTAATTATATCAGATGACCTAAAGGTGGGCAAGCAATGTGAGAAGGCAGTAAGGAAGGCTGGAGGGATACTGGGATGCATAGGAAGAGGCATCAGTAGTAGAAAACAGGAAGTTGTTATCCCTCTGTACAGACAGTTGGTGAGACCCCATCTGGAGTACTGTGTTCAGTTCTGGAGACCCCATCTCCGCAGAGACATAGACAGAGTGGAGGCTGTCCAGAGGAGGGCAACCAAAATGGTGCAGGGTCTGCACCAGAAGACATACGAAGAAAGACTAAAGGAGCTTAAGATGTATACTCTTGAGGAAAGAAGGGAGAGAGGGGACATGATAGAAACTTTCAAGTACCTCAAGGGAATTAACAAAGTGCAAGAGGGTAGCATCTTCCAGAAAAAGAGATGTGTAAGAACAAGGGGGCACAATTTGAAGATAGGGGCTCAGAGGTAATGTGAGGAAGTATTTTTTCACTGAGACGGTTGTGGATGCATGGAACAGCCTCCCTGAGGAGGTCGTGGAGTCAAGAACAGTGGGGGACTTCAAAAATGCATGGGACAGGCATAAGGCAGTTCTAGGGGCGGGTAGGAGGAAGTAAGCTGTTGGTTAACTAGGATCTGCAGCTTATCTGTTAGGTAGGAAAATGGGCAGACTAGGTGGGCCAAGTGGTCCTTATCTGCCGTCAAATTCTATGTAGAAGCTTAGTTACAAGCTACATTGTTTTTGGAATTCCTTGTTCCTGTATTTAAAAGCATGACTGAAAATGGCTACCCTATGCAGACGAGAAATTGCTTTGTTACAAGGTAGTTTGGTAGTTCATTGGTAACTCTTAACCCTGCTTTGCAAACACAACTGAAAATTGCTAATTACCTCCCTCGTACTTTAAAAGCACTACTGAAATATGCTATTTCCCGCCCACGTAATGTGTACAGAGCTGTGTAAAATGGCAACTAAATCGTTACCAGCATGCAGCACTCCCTGTTAGGGGGCGAACTGAAATCGGTTGGCAATATACAGCAGCCTGCATTAGCTAGGTAAATAGCTGAAACTACTTAAGTGTATATTCAGCCTGCTACAATTAAGGTAACCGTTGAATCCGGCTTAAAATATATATATAGTCCAGCTGTATTTAAGGTAACAGTGCAAAACATCTAACGTATAGCAGGTTCTGAGGGAAAGTAGCAAAGCAAAAAACAGTCTTCACATGTCTGCCGAGACCTCTGCTCGGTGCTAGTGGCTTCAGGAGACTCGGTGCTGGGAGGGCAGGCAGCTTAGCAGTCCTCAGGAAAGGCTTTAATTACCTTAGCAGCAGAAAGTTCGGTGGGGGGTTCTCCTTGTCCCAGATTGATTTGGGACGGCATCTGAACCCCATGAGGAGGGTTATCTCAGGTGGCTACAAAATCCTTCAGGGAGAATACAGCCCTCAATTTGATGCCCTTAGGGAGAAGTGGAAGGGGGAGATAGGAGTCACAATTACCAGACAGCAGTGGGAAGAAGCGTGGAGAAGGGGATGGCGGACAACAGCATCTCCCACTTGGAGGGAGTTTTGGTGGAAATGCCTAACCTGCTTCTTTCAAACACCCACAGTCATGAAACACTTTCAGAGGGGTGGCTCAGACTCATGTTGGAGAAGATGTGGTCAGGTGGGTACGCATACACATATACTTTGGTCATGCCTGGCTTAGAATTTTGGAGGGGAGTTCTCCAGGTGCTTAGTTTCATCTGGCAGGCACATAGAAACATAGAATTTGATGGCAGATAAGGACTGCTTGGCCCACCCAGTCTGCCCATTTCCCTACCTAATGGATAAGCTGCAGATTCTAGTTAACCAGCAGCCTACTTCTTCCTACCCCCACCCCCTAGAATTGCCTTATGACTGTCCCATGCATGCTTGAATTCCACTACTGTTTTTGACTCCACAACCTCCTCTGGAAGGCCGTTCCATGCATCCACAACCCTCTCTGTGAAAAAATACTTCCTTAAATTACCTCTGAGCTGCTCCCCCCTCTATCTTCAGATTGTGCCCTCTTGTTCTTGCACACCTCTTTTTTTGAAAGATGCTACCCTCTTGGACTTTGTTGAGTCCCTTGAGGTACTTGAAAGTTTCTATCATGTCCCCCTTCTCCCTCCTTTCCTCGAGGCAATACATATTAAGCTCCTTAAGTCTCTCTTCATAGGTCTTCCGGTGCAGACCCTGCACCATTTTAGTTGCCCTTCTCTTGACAGCTTCCATCCTGTCTATGTCTTTGC
The DNA here is from genome assembly GCA_016271365.2 of Neoceratodus forsteri. Taxonomy (NCBI): domain Eukaryota; kingdom Metazoa; phylum Chordata; order Ceratodontiformes; family Ceratodontidae; genus Neoceratodus; species Neoceratodus forsteri. Next base: position 1,068,847,036 of record CM028135.1, read on the forward strand.
GGAGATTGGGTCTCCAGAACTGCACGCAGTACTCCAGATGGGGTCTCACCAGCTGATCCCCTTTTCATTGGGCTCAGTGCTACTGGGCTTAGAGTTAGGGGGGGATAAAGGGCAACAGGCAGCAGTCCCTGTTCAGACTGCTTTGGCAGCAGTGAAGGAGATTACAGCTAGATGGCTGACCCTAACTTTGCCAGATTTAGGCTCTTGGAGAAACAGGGTGGAGGGAATTAGTCCTATGGTGGGCTTGACAGCCAAGATCAGATTAACAGAGGAGAGGTATATCAAACGGTGGGGCCTGTGGGATCAGGGAAGAGTGAGGGGAAACCCGGCCATATAAGTGACAGAACAGCCACTCAGTGGCCTGGAGGATTTCAAAGAAAAGGGATGAGAGGGAAAGGAGGGGGCAAGCCAATCAGGTTAAAACAGGAGAAGGAAAAAGAGCTACACTGGCGACACCAGACCCTAATCTCAGAGGATAGAGATGAAAGTAGGCCCAAGAGAACAGGGGCCCCGAACACCATAACTTTGTAAAAGTGTCATGATAAGAAGAGTCTTCTCGGATAGTTGCAAGACTCCGGTTGAGTCATAGGTTTAGGTAGTTGTTGTCAATAGTTTAGATATAACACCTACTAGGGGATTATACATGAGGTGGACCCTACCCAATATTTACATAAAAGATGGAAATTTTAAATCGTAAAAGATATAGAGGCCAAGGGTGGGGAAGACACATATGGATCCATGGGAAATGTACGCCTCGTAAAGCAGATTGGATACAATCAAGAGTGCCATCAAGGTGGGTGGGAGGGAGGGGGGGGAACCTAACAAATGGGGCTTTCTTCTGTTTCTAAATGAACTGTAAGTGGACTAGTCAAAGGGTTCCCTCGGACCACACCCATTCTCTAACCTGTCTGTAATTGTACCTAATGACCTTTGACATACCATAGTATTTTATGTATATGAGATGTATGATAATAGCATGCAATAAAGATGAGTTTAAAAAAAAAGAAATAATGTGATTTTTGATGACTTGTGGTGTTCATTATAATTTAGCAGGTGGCATTTTCTTCATAACCAGATTTTAGTTGGGAAGAAGAAAAGAGAAGTTAATTATTGTTTTTAAAACGTGTACATCAAACAAATGGCCCAAAATACTGCAAACATATAAAAGGCAAACATTTTTGCTGAAAGTAGTGTCTATTTCTTTACAAAAAGGTAGAAAAATATATTTAGTTTCTCACCGAAATACACTGGGCTCCTAAGTAGCAGGCAGGTTCTGACATCTCAATACCAGAATTCTATTGAATTCTTTTTTATTAGCAATGTCAAAAGTAAAGGTGAAAGCCCATTTATTTTTCTGCACTAACAAGCATTTTATTATAAAAGTTGAAAATAATTACTAACGCATCAAAATACAATAAATAAAATAGTTGTCTATTTAGTGGAAGTAAACACATGGGGCAGGATTTTCAAAAGGCCTTAGATCAAACCAAGTTGCGGCAAACAGCAGCTTGAGTCGAAACCTTGTGCACCAGAGGCCCTGCACTAGATTTTGGTACAGGAGGGGTCCCGGCACCAAACTCCCTCAGGTTGCTGCAACCGATCCTGTGTGTTACTCAAAGGGCACACGGAAGGGGATTGTCGCAAGTTCCAGGACTGTTGTGCTGCACTGCAACCAGTGTCAGTGACCCAACCGATGTGTGCCCAGGTGGTCGGCAGGGGATGTGATAGACAAGGCTGGCCTAGCAGGAAGTGGAGGTGATCACAGATGCCTGCAACGTGATAGTGACAGGCCAACAAGGGATCAGCAGGATAATGAGTGACACCTTGGGGGGAATCTGAGGACTATAGGGAGTCATGTTAGCTACAACGTGCCAAGGGCTAGCACTGCCTGGTGGGGGTTGGCTGGAATCACAGGTTGGCACAGTACACAGCATATCTGTCCAGCAATGTCCGCAGTGCCTTTGGGGTTTGATGTCGTGCGGTGGGTGTCTACACATAGGGGCACCAGTGGCACAGTAACACAATTTCAAGTGGTACTCAAGGCACATACCTCCCCTGCATAACCACTATGTATTTCCATGAGCCCTGTGCAAGAGGTATGTATGCCTGTTACACACATGGGGATCCACCACCCACATGCACTCACGCTGGACTAAGGGGTGGTCTACTCTCTAATATGCATATGTGGCAGTCCATCTTGCCATTGCTGTCAGCATTCCCCTGGCATACACATACAATGTGGGTTGCCATGGTGCTGCACTGCCGATGAAAGACTATGGACAGGTGACATAGCATACATCTCGAATGACACACCACAGGGTCTTTGGTAGCTTGCTGTCTTCTGGTGAGTACTACCATGGCACAGTCAGTTGTACCACTGTGCAGTGTGCCCCATACATGTACTGTTCCATGGATTCATACATCAGCACAACTGCTGCTGGCATACTTTCCACAGTAGCTGTCCGCGTCCTCTGTGCCAGCAACACACAACTGGTGGCTCACATCTGCATGCCCATGAGAGCCAGTGGTGTGGTGGTGCAGGGGTTCCTTAGACTAGCTCTGGCTAGTCTAGCCACAGCTTCGGCTTGCTGTTGGGGATATGGCAGCCAAATAGTGGCACAAGCCCCCTCAGCGCTATGGTGCCGCCTGTGAATTGCTGCAAGCGTGTTGCACACCTGTCTGGTGCAAGGAGTCCAACAGGTGCTGCAAGCACTGTCCGAAGATTGGGAATGATGCAAGGTGCAGCGCAGTGGCCCCTTGCGTCATGTCTGTTCAACGCAAACACCTTGCGTCATTCCCACTTCTTCAAAAATCCTGCTCATGCTCTTTAAAGAGGTGAAACACGTGCTCAAAAGTCCTATTACAGTAAAAAGGGAAAGCTTCTGTCCCATCAGTGCAGATGTAGTATTGCTATTCACAACGCCACCGACCTGGGTTCAGGAATAAGCTCGGGATGTCAGGGGCCAGCCGGGGGAAGAAGATTAAGGCTGCTCTCCCTCAGGGAAGGAGGGTAATCAGACTCCACTGCCATAGCGCCACCTGGGTGACCATCGGTGGTGGTGCAGTCTGAGTTGTTTGTAGGAGGGAGGCCAGTAATGACTCCAAAACGCTAGCACACATGGCATCTGCATGCACTCCCTGGCATCCTTGCCATCAGCATCCAGCAGGAAGGGAGTAACTCAGGTGGAAAAGCTCCAGATCGTGCAGCGTGAATTTGGCAGCTCATGCTGAGCATTCTGCACACAAATCATGACGTACAGTAGTGCAGACTGAACATTGCTGGTTCTGTGAAGATAAGTATGCAGAATGTTATCCATCGATACAAAACAATGAAAACCACAGTTTTGTCATCACTGTTTATTCAGGTACAGCTAAATATAGATCATCTGGAGGTATGAATTTTCTTTCTGTAGATAGGAACATTACTAACTTCTGCCAAGTAGCACAGATTTCCCATCCCATTTAGAAGAAGAAGAAGAATCAGCATTTATATAGCGCTTTTCATACACAGTATCCCAAAGCACTTTACAAGCAATGCTAGACTGGTAGTGAAGTGACTGAACGTGTGGTGGCGGCCATATCGCACATCATCACCCACACACAGCCTGGATAATTGCATGAATTTAAATCCTTTATACCAGTTAATATTTCTTTTTTTTTTTACTCCTTCCCTACACCCCTCAGCATCCAACTCCTTTGGGCTCTGCCATCTGTCCCCCACTGCCTGCCAGACCCACCATTCAGTGTTGATCACTGCCTCCAGGCACCCAATGTCTCCAATGTGCTCCTAAGAGGCAGCGTATCATTGCCAGGTGCCCCCCCCCCACTTTGAAGAGGCATGCCTGGGAAAAGAGGAAGCTCCTTATTTTTTGTCATTTCCTTGTGCCCCCCCCATCCCCCCTTGCCCATCCATTCCCATCATCCACCATCCCTAGGGCTTACTTGTCTTTAGCGATCCCCCTTCAGAATGCCTTCCCTCACCCCACCACCTGTGTCAAAGCCAAGGGAGGAAAGGCCAACCTCCCTACCTTCACTGACCAAAACCCAGATTGCTGGAGCCAGTGCCCTGCTGGTGGTGCCGGGCCTGCAGAGGGCAGGCTGGCGTATCCTGACGGAGGTATTATTTTCTTTTTTCTCCCTTACCTGGCCCACTTCCCCAACATCTGTTTTTTCCTGATGTAAGCTTGCACGCTTCTAGTATACTCCTGTGGGAGAGGCACGCTTTCTGGCTCATCGCAGTATTATTGTTCAGCAATTAATATTCCAGGTGTGCATACCCATACTAACCACAAACAGAGCTTAAACCAGCCTGTACTCAATGTACCGTGTCTCTGAACTAAACACTGTCACAGGACTAATGTTACCAAAAACAGCTGACAGAAATATTTAATGTTAACAAGTACCCATCAGTTATTTTTTTAGATGTATTTTTTTTCCTTTTACTGAAATAATTTTTTTCTTCCTAATGGTACCAGGAGCAAGTTTGTTTGTTATTGTATTTTGTACTGTCCCGGGTCATGCCTGAAAACAGGCGAGTATCATGCCTAATGCACCTACCCAGTAAACAAAAGCTAATAAATAAATACATAAATGTAAAACTATTTGCAAGGGACGAGGGTCTTAGACAAATGATGATGAGGAGGGCATTCTAGACTGGTTGGAAGTTGTATTGTTTTAGGCACATTTATACAGTCTGATCTGCATCAGTGTGAGTGGTGTGCATGAGATGCACCGGTGCAGATCGGGCCACGCAAACGGTCTCAGGAATGTTGTAGGTCGCTCAGCACAATCAGTGTTTTTGTGGGGATGCGTACTGGTGGAGGTGTTTTATGTTTGGATGAAAACATGCTGCTCCAACTGCACCTATGTAACCCCACTGCACCCTGCAGCAAGTAACTGAGAGCTGTTGATTTACTGTACTTGCAGTTCCAGAAGTGCTGGGTGCAGTGCTGCCCAGATCTACACAGATGCAGATGGGAAGCATGTAAAAGTGCAGTCAGAGCATTGCAGGGGAAGCGGCGCTGGAGTGAAGGAGACTACAGTGTTATCTTCAGGTAGTGTAAAAGAGCTTTATGACTTGCATTCATTTCTGAACCTTTATTTGTAAAAGAATATTCAGAATCTTGCGTTGATGTATGTTTCTGTGAACTGGCAGAAAAGTACATGATAAACCACATCAGGTTTGCTATTGTGGGGAATCAGTGTACACCACAATTGTGTTGTGAGGCATGAGACACTGCCAAGTGCCTTCAACCATCTAGGAGTGTATTGATTGTCTGAAGTGACTACCGTGGAGGGGCTTCTTTCTCTTACAGGGACAGCCAGAGAGAAGTTCCAGTATACTGTATGTCGATCTATATGGGATATGAAGTAGGCTGACTCAAACTATTCAGTTTGTGGGGGTAAGGCCATAACTTATATTTGGTGGAGCTGGATTGATGCGTGCGTTATGAAAATCCTGCCCCCTCACAAGAAATCATAAACTGCATATTTTGAGACAGACTATTGGATACTCAGTTTATACAGCATAGAAACAGAAACACAGAATCTGACGGCAGATAAACGCTGCTTGGCCCACCTGGTCTGCCAATTTTTCCCTACCTACAGTATCACCACAGACCCTACTTGATCTCTAGCTCTTTCTCCCTCCTCCCTGCCTTTCCACTATGATTCCCATGTGCCCATCCCATAAATTCTTGAACCCCACTATGTTTTCACCCCTACCACCTCCACTGGAAGCCTTTTTCAAGCATCCAACACTCTTTCTGTGACAAAGTATTTCCTCACATCTTTTCTGAATCTACCCCCTTCAGTTTCATAGCATGTCCCCTTGTTGTTGAACAGTTTTTTGTTCTGACAAATACTTCCCTCATGTGCCTTATTTATCCCTGTGAGGTATTTAAAGGTCTCTGTCATATCCCTCCCTCTCCCTCCTCTGCTCTAGGGTGTATATATTATGGTTCTTTAGTCTCCTCTCATAGGGCTTTTGATGCAGACCCTGCACAATTTTAGTTGCCCTCCTCTGGATCACCACCACTCTGTCCTATGTCCTTCTGGAGATGTCTCCAGAACTGGACAAAGTACTCAAGGTGGGGTCTTACCAGCGATCTATACAGTGGTAACACCACCTCCCTCTTTCTGCTGGTGATACCCCTTCCTATGCACCCCAGCATCCCATTAGCCCTCCCTACTGCCTTGTCGCACTGCCTGGGTACCTTTAGGTCATCCTATATTATCATGCCTAGGTCTCTCCTGCTTGGTTGTCGTCAATACCACTCCACCCATTTTCTACTCAGCCCCTAGTTTCTGTGCTTTAACTACATTATTTTGCACTTTTATGCACTGAAAGCAAGCTTTAATTCCCTTGACCACTCCATGGGTTTTCCCAGATCTCTGTTTATCCTTTCCACCCCCCTCCCACCAGAGTGTCCACCCTGTTGCAGATCTTGGTGTCATCTGCAAAGAGGAAGACCTTCCCTTCCAGTTCCTCTGCAATGTCACTTATAAGGACATTAAAGCGGATTGGTCCCAGCACCCATCCCTGAGGTATGTCTCTGGTCACCCTTTGTTCCTCAGAGTGAACTCCATTTACTACCACCCTCTGTCACCCGTGCCTTAACCAGTTGCTTACCTGGTTAACCAATATTTCATCCACCTCAAGCTATCCAGCTTGCTTACTAGTTTACTGCGTGGAACGGTGCGAAAGCATTACCAAAACCTAGGTAGGCCACATCCATCACTCATCCCTGATCTAATTCCTTGGTCACCCAGATTTGTTTGATATGACCTGACCCCTGGGAATCCATGCTGCCTTGGGTCTTGCAACCCATTGGATTCAAGATAGTCCACAATCCTTTCCTTCATCAGTATTTTCATTAACTTTCCCACTACTGATGTCAGGCTGACTGGCCTATAGTTTCCAGCCTGCTTCCACTTTTGTGAAGTGGGACTACATCTGCCCTCCTCCACTAGACTGGAACTACTCCAATTTCCAGTCATTTATTAAACAGGACTATCAGAGGTGCAGCCAGTACCCCCTGAGCTCCCTCATTACCCTTGGAGGCATCCTGTCTGGCCCCATTGCTTTGTCCACTTTCAGATTTGTGAGTGCATTTAGGACTTTTCCCTATTAAAAGGTCTAGTATCCACTTCCCCCTTCAAAGTTCCAGTTGCTTTTTTGCAGTTCCGCTTCTCATTCCTCCATGAACACTGAGCAGAAGTATTTGTTCAATATGTCTGCCTTTTCCTGATCTCCCTCTGTACAGCCCCTCTTCCCTTTTCAACCTTACAATCCCACCTCTGGTCTTCCTTATTTTGTTTACATACCTAAATAAACCCTGGTCGGAGCCAATATGGCTGTAAAATGATATTACTGATGGTGCTAAAAGGTGTATCAAAAATAAGTAGTAGATGAGTTTTGTTAGAGTAGTCTGTGATAAGCTGTCACTGGGAGAGCTTATGGCTGGTTTTAGTGACAGCAGTGAATACAGATAGCAGCAGTTAACTTAAAGGGGAGCTGTCAGCTTTTTTTACACTCTACAGCTTGTGCTTTCTGTGGTCTGGCTGGCATTATCAATGGTCACAAAATACATATATACTGCAGGAGTTGCCTAAATGTTATATTTGATCATCTTGTTAACTAACATTAAATTGTGTATGTCCCGACCTGAAGGGCTGCCGTCCGATGCTCCCACTTGTGCACAGTGGTGAGTAGGGAAGAAATGCAGGTAAACTTATCCATGAGCAAATTTTGAATTTTGTAATGAACCTGCACAAACTACATCATTCAGTAGTACTCAACTCTTCCAATGCTGGCAATGTAACTCTGTTTCAAAAACAGGTGCTGCAACTGGGTTAAATTTTTGTTTGAAAACTGAAGCCATGACTCAGGGCGTGTGCGTTAAAATCGATGCAAATTAACCTGCACACAAAACCCGATCCCTTGTTTCCCCAGAGGTGGAAGCAAAGCAACATTGATAACAGGTCTTTTGAAGTAACAGACAGTAAAAAGCAAGGTCTGTCCTAGTAACTTAGATCACAAATAGTAGCACTGCAGGGGGTGGAGACCATGAAGATATTCAATGAACAAATGGCGATGACATCACTGCTGCGGGCAAAGAATGAGTTTGGTTTTATATATCGAAAGAACTGAGTAAAAGGAGACTCTTTTGAGAAGCTCTTGAGAGAAGTTATGCCATTTTGAGTACTGGCAATTCATGCCATTTTGTAACTTAAGGACTACCCCTTGGGACAAAAACAAGGTGCCCTAAACTACTTCCTACATAAATAGAGTATATTTTAGTAAGAAAGACCAGGGCACTAATCTTTGTTTCCACAAAGCAGAAGTTTCATACACCTTTGGAAAAAACACACAGAGTAAGCCTGTGTGTACAGGGTGAATAAGTGCACCCAGCTGTAAGCTCATAGCCAGAGTTATACGGTGATGGATACTGGTGGCAACGACTACTCAAAGATTTACAAGCTCATTACGGTAGAGAATAAGATAGAAGTATGGAGGCTGTAAACAGAGAGAAAGAGGCTAGCTTAGCTGAGGCTGAGCAACCAGAGAATACCTGTGTCACAATCAGTTCTGACCCAGCAGCTTACCCGTGTGATCCATGCTAGAGTCCCAGCAGCCAATCCGATGGCACCACCTCTGTGCTGTCACTCTCATCTCTCACTGGCTGGTGGCTTGGCTGCTTTTCACTGTAGCTGTGCTTGTTCGGTACTTCTCTACCATACCCACCAGTCCAGGTTTGTTTCGGCTCACTGAGAATTTTGTTTCCAGTGCAAAACTGGAAACACAAACCACCCACACTTTATTGGAGTTGGAATCAGATTAGATCGGACTCTCAGGTCCGGTACTCCCAGATCAGTTTGGCATTTACTTTACATCTCCAAGATGATTTTTCTGTATTTTTCTGTATATTTCATTATTTCTTATGGAACCTGATTTGGTCAGATTTCCCGAATAGTACATGCCAGTCTATGGGAACAATGTCCTATAGACTGCTCTATAACCCAGTAAATATATAGACAACCCTGTAGATCTGGGAGCCCTGCAAGTCCAGAGAGTCTGCCAGAATTGCCCCAGTTTGTGTTCCTGCTTACTTACTGGGGTGGCAGGACTTTATCCTGAGCAGCAGGCAATGTATTTATGGTTCTAGCCATGAATAAATTAACATTGCGATGCCTCAAATATTTCCCCCAGACTAGTACATAGAAACATAAATAGAATTTGACAGCAGATGAGGACCACTTGTACTGTCCAGTCTGCCCATTTCATCCCTACCTACATTATTACTGCAACTCCCTGTACCTAGGGCTGCCGGGGGTTGATATCCGCCACTTGCAGCTGGTGCAGAACACAGCGGCCAGGTTGCTGTCTGGGTTGTCTTGATCTGGCCATGTCACACCTGTGCTGGGCTGACTGCACTGGCTGCCAGTTCAGTGGTGGATCATCTTCAAGGTCAGTTTCTTGACCTATAAAGCCCTACACAGACAGGGTCCGAGTTACCTGCAAGAGCTCCTTCATCCCTACTGCCCCCTCTGACTGCTCCGCTCCACTGATCAGGGATTGCTAGAGGTTCCCAGGTCCGGTTGAAGACATCTGGGGCTCAGGCTTTTGAGTTTGTGGCCCCTACCCTGTGGAATTCTCTACCTCATCAGATACAAGAGCCTGACTGTGGAGGGCTTTAAAACGGCTTTAAAAACATACCCGTTTGAACTTGTCTTTCCTGACTGTATTCGTTAAAGTTGGTTTATGTTTTACTGATTGTATGGTTTTAATATGTATTTATTGAGTTTTAGTGTACAGGCACTACGGTCATTTGGAATAGTGCCTTTTTAAAAATACAAATGAATTGGATTGAACTGAATATTACCATAGACCGTGCCTGATCTATGGCTCTTTTTCCCTCCCCCCTTCCTTTCCACTATGATTCCCTTGTACTTATCCTATGTATTCTTGAATCACACCACTGTTTTTGCCCCCACCACCTCCACTGGAAAGCTATTCCAGGAATCCACCACTCTTTTGTGAAGAAGCACTTCTTCACATCTTTCCTGAATCTACCCTCTACCAGCTTTATAGCATGTCCCCTTGTTCGTGAGCATCTTTTCTTCTGAACAATACTTCACTCCTGTACCTTATTTACCCCTGTGAGGTATTTCAAGGTCACTTTCATAACCTCCATCTCCCTACTGTGTTCCAGGGTGTAAATACTGAGGTCCTTTAGTCTCTCCTCATAGGGCCTTTGATGCAGACTCTGCATCATTTTAGTTGCCCTCCTTGGGACTGCCTCCACTCTGTTTATGTTCTTCCAGAGATGTGGTCTCCAGAACTGGACACAGTACTCTAGGTGGAGTCTCACCAGCGATCTATACAGAGGCAACACCACCTCCCTCTTACTGCTGCTGATTCCCCTCCTTATACACCCCAGCATCCCAATAGCCCTCCCTACTGCCTTGTTGCACTGCCTGGCCACCTTTAGGTCATCCAGTATGATTACCCCCAGGTCTCTTTTCTGCTTGGTGGTTGTCAGTACCACTCCACCCATTTTGTACTCTGCCCTCAGGTTTCTATGGCCTAAGTGCATTATTTTGCACTTTTTTTGCATTACAACCCAGCTGCCAAACCCTTGAATACTCCTCCAGTATTTTTCAGATCTCTTCCTATCATTTCCACCCCCGGAGTGTCCACCCTGTTGCAGATCTTGATGTCATCTGTAAAGAGGCAGACCTTCCCTTCCAGCCCTTCTGCAATGTCACCTATAAAGACATTAAAGAGGACCAGTCCCAACACTGAACCCTGAGGTACCCCACTGGTTACCCTCCCTACATCAGAATGAACTCCATTTACCACCACCCTCTGTCACCTATCCTAATCAATTTCTTATCGAGTTTACCACCTGTGGACCCATTTCTAAGCTACCCAGCTTACTTACTAGACTGCTCTGTGGAATGGTGTCAAAAGCCTTACTGAAATCTAGATAGGCCACATCCACTGCTCTACCCTGATCTAAATCCTTTGTCACCCAGCCAAAGAAATCTATCAGATTCATTTGACATGTCCTCCTCCATGAAACCATGCTGCCTCAGGTCTTGTAATTCACTGGATTCAAGATATTCCACAATCCTTTCTGTCAGCAGTGATTCCATTAACGTTCCCACCACTGATGTCAGGCTGACTGCCTGTAATTGCCAGCCTCTTCCCTGCTACCACTTTTATGTAGTGGGACTCCACCTGTCCTCCTCCAGTCCTATGTGCTTTGTCCTTCTGGGCCTTGACCACGTCCCTGTAGATCAAGGGAAAGGATGGGACAGCATACACAAGGCCTGAGGTCCAGGGCCTCATGAAGGCATCCACTAACAGTGTCCCAGAATGTAGGTGGTGGGCACAAAACAGCCTTGGCTTTCTGTTCTTCCAGGTGGTGAACAGGTCCTCCAGAGGAGTGCCTCACTGGAAGAATAGGTGGCATACCACCTCCTGATGCAGGGACCACTTATGCAATGTCACTCCCACCTGGCTGAGAGTATCTGCCAGCTGATCGCTGCCTCCAGTGACATGAATCGTCAGGAGATCTGCAGCAAGGTTGCGCATGAGGGCCCAGGCTTAGAAGGCCTCCCAACACAGAGGAAGGGAGTGAGTTCTGCCCTGCTTGTTCGGGTAAAACATGATTCTGGTATTGTCCCTCTGGATCTGCACAAGCTGACCCTTGATCAGAGGAGCAAATTTCATGTGAGCCAGTCACACTGTATGGAACTCCAGCAGGTTTATATAGTGGCAGGACTCCCGGGGTGATCAGAATGCATGGCTCTGTGGCCTCCCAAGTGTGCTCCCTGCCCCACCAGAAACAAGTTTATCATGAGGGTGATGGTCAACTATGGATAGACAAATGGGATTCCTTTCTTCAGATATTGAGAGATCAGTCACCCCTGGATGGCATTCCACATCAGTTGGGTCACCAAGACAGGCTGGTCCAGATAACCTAGGTGCTGGGACCACTAATGGCCCAGCTCCCACTGCAGCTGGTGCATCCATAAGCATGCTCAAGGGACCATGCTGGTGGTGGATGCCATGCACCCCAGCAGCTGCAGGAATTCCTGGACAGGGTGCAAGCGCCTAATCTGAAATGATTGAGCAAAGGAAGTTGGATCCTGAGCCCAGTCTGCAGGGAGACAGGCCTTGGCCAGCAGTGAGTCTCGTTCCCCCAGTGAACCTGATTATCTGCAAGAGGATCAGTCTGGACTTTCAGGGTTGACCAACAGGCATGAGTTCTTGCAGGTCTGGAGGGCAAGCTCTCTGGACAGTTCCACAGACTTCTTAGACTGCCCAGCTATCTGCCAGCTGCCCAGGTAGGGATACACCCCAATGCCCTTGCACCACAGGAAGGCTGCCAGCAATGCATGGACTGGCAAGGGCAAGACTGGCAACTGCCAAGTGGCTGAATGCCCAAAGGGTAGAGCCCTATCCCACCCTGCAATGGTCCATTACTGCCAGAGGAGCTCCTCCTAGCGCCTCCACATCCTGTGCTGGTGCCTCTCCTTGCATGAGAATCAGGAGGTCAAGGATCACTGATGGCGGCACCTCCCAGTTAAGTGAGATTGAGAGCAGCGCTTCGACCTCAACCTATGACCCGAGAGACGACGTTGAAGGGAAGCCTCTGGAGTGTCGTGGTAGGCCACATGCTAAACCATGTTCAGGAGAATTGACTTTGGAGGCATGACTGCCGGTACAGGCTGGTCCCAAGAGGTCCCAGTAAGGGACAGCAACTGGGCCACATCTGCTTGGGTGAGGACCAGGAGAACCAGGGTCTAGGAGATTGACTCCTCATCGATCTCCTACAACTGGTCGACAGGATCGAGAAAAATCTCGACAGCCTGCTCGACTGGTGTCAAGGTTCATAAGCCCAACTGGGGCATCCAGGAGCTGTCGACTAACCCCTTCACTGAAGGAAGTTCAACCGCAGTCAAGCACTCAACTTGAGGTGAGTGGCCGATGGAGTCAAGGGAGTTGGAGGATCTCGATTTCTGCCGATCCCATGAATGGTGCTGTATGGAAGTGTGCACCTTTGTTACCTCTATCAGTTTAGAATTCCTGACCAATCTCCAAGACCACTGGATAAGAGACTTTACAGATAGACCAATTATGCCTTGTGCTGGTACAGGTGAAGCACAAGTGTTTTTATTTTTATTTATTGTAAAATCAGAATTACAATCTTTGAGCTGAAAGTTCATTTGCAAAGGATCCTCGTCAAACAGAGGGTGGGGGAATAACAAGTACATGGATAGTGGGGAAAAACAGTAGCAGCTAGTAGGCATTGTCAGTTACACATCAGTAAAAAGGCTGTAAAGCATTACAAATAATAGGATACGGAGAGACAGATACATTGCAAAAGCCTCACTTAAGCACATAATACAGAGGGAAATAGTCCCATAACAGCTTAGGTAAATAAAGTGCAGATTCCAACTATGTACAATCTATGGGTATTCCCAGATAGCAGCTTTATAAGTTCCTAGAGGGCACAATTAATGGGACATCCATCCAGTACAGCCACTAGGGGAGAGTAGGCTACAGGTTAGGTGGCCGAAGAGGAGAACACAAGAGTAGGTGATAGCATAAGGGTCAAGACAGCTAAGTGGGTGTGAAGGTGAGGGTATGGAGGGTCAGGAGAGCTAAGCGGGTGAGGAGATGGGGATATGGGGGAACATGGGGTAGGTAGGAGGGGAACATGTATAACTAGTAGGAGGGGTACATGTATAGTAGGGTGGGTAGGTGGGGAGTAGTGGGAGCCTCTTAGTAGCCACAGGTCACTGCAGGCAAGCCATAGTGTGTCCGGGGGCTCAAGTAAGGCTAGAAATGGCTGGGTTGATCTTTACAGCAACATTGTATGTGGGGGGGGATGGTCTTCGGAACTTCAGATTTGAATTGACCAAGGTGAGTAAGGCTAGTAGTGGCATGGGGAGCTAGTTTAGCCAAGTAGGGGGCCCTTACTGCAAAGGCTCGCCTCCCCCAGGCAGTTCTTCTGAAAGGCACTGCTAGGGCATGTCTTATAACACTTTTTGTGGACTCCACTGCTGGGGCAAGACGGAATAAGGATTGTAGGGAGGGGGGTACAAGTCCTAGAAGGGCCTTCTTCCCTAGAAGGCAGGAGTGGAGCTTGATTCAGTCCATGAGAGGAAGCCATTGTGTCCCAATATAAATGTTGCACATGTGCATAAAGCGATCTGCGCCTAAGACAAAGCAGTAGGCTTTGTTGACATTACCATAGTCCAGGATGGGTAGGACTGTGCCTCTTACTTGTCTAGACCCTGGCCTCAGGTGTGAGGCAGAACCGAAGCCTATATAGGGCCCCTAACTTCCTACTGGCATCAGTGGTAATATTTCATACATGTTCATTGAAGGAGAGGGACTCATCGATTGTAATCCCTAGGTACCGGAATGAGGGTACCTGCTCAAGGGTGGAATGGGAGCCGCACGTAATTGAGAAGGGAGTGGTATACCTCCTTTTTTGGCTTCTGACGAACAGCATTGCCTTGGTGTTGTTTTCTGTTGAGCACTAGCAGGCTATCTTTGAGCCAATCCTGCAGGAGGGCAAAGTTGTACTGCAGGTTCTTAGTGAGTGTTCTCCGATTAAAACTGCATTCTTTGTTTTAAGCCTTGAATACTGCAAACCAGCATCTCTCTGTGTGTTTAGAAAACTCCATGTGGATTTTGTAGCTGATTTCTCTGCATGGGTTATCCTTAAATGTTTCACATGCTCTGTTGCCTGTGGCTTCCCACACAGCGTCCTTTTTATCTTTTTTGTTTATTTTTAAATCCTTATTGCTCCAAGTGCTGGCCTGCATCTTTTTTATGTCTTCATTTATTTTTATATCCTCTACTGCTCACAGTGCTGGCCCACACACATTTTTTTTATCTTTTTGTTTATTTTTAAATCTTCCATTGCTCTAAGAGCGGGCCAGGCTAAGGTGAAATGTGGTTTACACGTCGATTCAAGAAAAGGCTGTAGAACCCAACTTTGTAAACTGTGAAACACATTCTTAACCTGAAAGTAAAGATTAATGAATCGTCTTTCATGTGTATTAGACCTATTTTATGGAGCATTTAATTACATTACTAACACGTGTACGACTCTGTAAGGAATGTTGCTTGACAGTTCTAAGGTTAAGGAAAACATACTTGGATGATATTGGCATTTTCCCAGAACACATCATTCTTGGCTCCGTGGTATTCCATTCAAAATGTGACAGGAATCTGGCGCTTGCCCCAGGTTCACCAACACGCTGAAACAATCCTCTCCATTGACATCCCAACTCCTTACCATGCTGACTTTGGTGCACTGTGACTCTTGTAACAGAATAGGTTTAGTGTTGGTATTGGCCCAGTCTTTCCCAGATGATGTCAAAACCCCTAGGTGTCACAGTACCATGAACTCTAGTGCGGCACTTATTTTTCAGTCCATGTTGTAGTTTGCCTTTACAAAGTGATACTGTGAGCAAAATGTTTCAAAAGACAAGGTGCTTTTTTAATATAGGTAAAAAAAGGGGAAAGTGTTTAACCAGGAAATGCACACTAAGCCAAAGCTTATTTCCAGGTGTGACCTAGGAGTACAAGGAAGTTAAGAGACTTGCTCAGGGTCACACAGTGTACAAGTGGGGCTATGGGATTCAAATTCAGGTCTCCAGGTTTGCAGCTCAGTGCTCTTAACCACTATGCTATACTGCCTCCTATATAGCTTATATATAGCTTTTTACTTCCCAGCCTGGTAGCTTGTCCCTGTTCAAAGAGATATACCATGGTCAGAAAGAACCTGCCCATCATTTAGACAGCTAAAGGGTTTTTCTCCCTCCATTTTCCCTCCCTCCTCCCCTGGCAGGGGCGATGTCTCTAGCAACCTCATAGAGTCACAGCCCGCTCTGCAGCAGGAGCAAGCCCCTGGTCCAGCCACAGGGGCCGCCCTCTTGGAGGATCCCACTGCCATCCCTCCCCAGCTGAGACACAGCTGTATCAGCCTTGGCCTGCCTCCCGACACAACTTCCTGGGCTTGTTTCCGAACCTGCATCCTCAGCATGGCTGCACAATGCCATCAGGTCAGCCTGAGAAAACCTAGTCTTTATTTTATTTTTATAATTTTCTGTTACAGCAGTGAAGGAACAGCAAAAGTTATGCAGCTGTACTAGAGCCATTTTTGCATTGCCGCAAATTTCTTCTCAGCTTCTACAGTCTGATAGGGGAATACAGTGGCTTTTTCAATGTGATAAAGAGAAAAAAAAGGTTCCCTGTTTGTTTTTCCTAAAGGCATCACTCCAGCCAGTGGTAAGGATGATAAAGAGTGTTAGCCTGAGAAAAGCCACACCATTATTTTGAGTAGGGTACAACTGCTTATCTAGGACTGGCAAGAAGGCTCGTGGGGCATCCCATTGGTGACAATGGTAAAGATGCAGTTCTTCACGTACTGGTGCAAGAATAGCTATACTATTTATTTAGTTTTTGATGACCAGGACTTGAGGACTAGTCAGTTCTCCTTATTTTCAGCCTCGTCCCAGGAAGGAGGATACAAATGTAAACTGCCCTATTAAATCAGATTACGCTGTTGGTAGGGGAACTTGTTGCATATTTTGTGGGACTGTCCAAGGCAGGGTACGACTTTTGTGGAATGCTGTTCGTAATTCTCTTGCTCCCTTTCTGGGGTTGGACCTCTCTTTTACCCCTCAAATTTGCCTTGTTGGTCACTACTCTGCTGATGTAATTAGTTTGCATAGGGCTTTTTTGATTTTAATTTTGATCATGGCCACATTGGTTATTGTTCGTCACTGGCTGCACGACTGCATACTTTCACTTAGAGAATGGCAGGCTGAGATCTTGCAGGACCTTGAAACTGAACTTAATATCGCTCAACAGCAGGGTAGACTCAACATGTTCATGTCCTGTTGAGCTCCTTTGCTTGCACTGCTCCCCTCTATAATGTCTCCACAATTATCTGGGGATGGGTCAGTTCCCAATTAGATCTGCCCATTCTGCCTCTTCTTTGGGTGTAATATATCTGTTACTGTTGTATGGAGCCTCTCTCTTTTCGGTCTTCTGCCATACCTGAATTTGATTTCTTGATGTGTGCTCTAGATCCAGAGGGACTCTGGTGGGGGGAGGGTTGATGGGGTTAGAGGGGGAGGGATGTGGGGGGGGAAGATGGGTGGGGGTTATTTTTGTTTGGTTGTTTACTGTGTTTGTTTGGATTTTATGTATTACTTCAAATTGTTCTGACACAGTCTGACTGTATTTTGGAAACTATAATAAAGTATATTTAAGTGAAAAAAAACAGGTTACTCACCTGTAACTGTAGTTCTAGGAGTGTTATATGTTGTTCATCCACACTTATTGGCATGTCTGTTTCCACTTTAAGAGCAATCGGAAGTCATCAGGCTGGCTCCTCCCACCCACCCACCTGGGTGGTATATACCTCGGCTCTGCCCCATGACGGCAGATCTTAGCCTGCTGGAAGCCAGGTGTTGTGTGTACGCAGCCGAGGAGGTCGGGTGGGTCTGTGTGGATGAACAACATATACCACTCTTAGAACTACTGTTACAGGTGAGTAACCTGTTTTTCAAGGATCGTGGATATGTTGTTCATCCACACTTTTTGGCAGACTCCTAGCAGTTCTCCGGGAGGAGGGAGGCAAGGCCCACACCCCCTACTTAGGGAACAGAGATTGGAGAACTGAGGCCTCAAAACCAGCATCCCGGCATGACTCAAGGTCGATGTGGTAGTGGGTGATGAAAGTAATTGCTGACTTCCAGGGAGCAGCCCTGCAGATTTCCTGGATAGGGATGTCCCAAGGAAACACTAGCATGAACAGCAAAAGAAGGTGACAAGACTTTCTATAGATACATTAGTGAAAGGAGAAAGTCCAGAGGGGGTATTGCTAAGATCAAAGGGGATAAGGGGGCATGTGAGGAGGAGGAGGACCTTGTAAAAGCATCTATCCTAAATAGATACTTCTGCTCAGTATTTATTGATGAGAAGGTAGGGCAGGGCCCACAGCTCAGCACCATGGACACAGGGGGGACGGAGGTGTGCACTAGTCCCTTCACAAAAGAAAGGGTCCTACAAGAGCTCAATAAGCTCAGGGTGGACAAGGCAATAGGACCTGATGGCATACATCCCAGGGTACTAAAGGAACTAAGGGTGGAACTAGCAGAGCCATTAGCAGAACTGTTTAGTGAGTCTCTGAGCACAGGAGAGGTCCCAGAAGACTGGAGACGGGCTCATGTGATCTCGCTCCACAAGAGTCGTAGCAGGGAGGAGGCAGGGAACTACAGACCAGTTAGTCTTACCTCAGTAGTGGACAAGATTATGGAGACACTCCTTAAGGAAAGGATAGTGCAACACCTGGAATCCATAGGAGCACAGGATCCAAGACAGCATGGGTTTACAACAGGAAGGTCCTGTCAAACTAATCTCATAGATGTCTTTGACTGGGTAACCAGAGTGGTGGATCAAGGGGGAGCAGTTGATGTTGCCTACCTTGACTTCAGCAAAGCTGTCGATTCTGTTCCACATCGAAGATTGATTAATAAGCTGGGTAGGCTCGGGTGGGTCAGACGTTGGTCAACTGGGTGGCAAACTGGTTGACAGGCAGAAAACAGAGAGTGGTGATAAACGGTATACAGTCAGAAGAGATGCAAGTCACAAGTGGGGTACCTCAGGGGATCAGTCCTGGGGCCAGTCCTCTTCAATATCTTCATCAGTGACATTGCAGATAGACCGAAGGGTAAGGTTTGTCTGTTTGCAAATGACACCAAGATCTGCAACAGAGTAGATGATCCAGATGGGGTGGGCAAAATGAGAAGAGATCTGGATAAACTAGCAAAATGGTCGGAAGAGTGGCAACTGAGGTTTAATGCAAATAAGTGCAGGATCATGCACATAGGGAAGAGAAACCCTGAAGCCACCTATAGGCTGGGAGGGGAGTTGCTGGCAGTCACAAAGGAAGAAAGAGACTTGGGTGTCATCATCACCGATGACCTGAAATCATCCAAGCAGACCACTAAAGCAGTAGGTAAGGCTAGAGGGATGTTGAGGTGTATTAGTAGGGGTATCACAAGTCGGGAAGAGAGAGGTAATGATTCCTCTTTACAAGACACTGGTTAGGCCCTATCTGGAGTACTGCATGCAGTACTGGAGGCCACACCTTCACAAGGACATTAACCAAATTGAGGCAGTCCAGAGAAGGGCAAACAAAATGGTGCAGGGACTGCACCAGAAAACATATGAGGACAGATTAATGGAGCTCAATATGTATACCCTAGAGCAAAGGAGGGAGAGAGGTGATATGATCGAAACATTCAAAACACCTTAAGGGCATTAACAAGGTGAAAGAGTCTAACATGTTTCAATATAAGAAAAACAGCAGGACAAGAGGACACAGAATGAGCTTAGAGAGAGGCTGATTAAGGGGTAATGTGAGGAAGTTCTTTTTCACAGAAAGGGTGATGAATGCATGGAACGGCCTACCTCAGGAAGTGGTGGATATGAATACAGTGCAGGGCTTCAAACAGGCTTGGGATAGGCATAAGGGAGCAATACAGATGAGTATGAATAGATAGGCCATTGACAGAGCAAAGGCAAATGGCACATTCATAAAGTAGAAAAAGAAATGGGCAGACTGGATGGGCCTTGCGGTCCTTATCTGCCGTCAACTTCGATGTTTCTATGTTTCCCTGGAAGCAGCCACTGATGCAGCAGTTTGGCGGGTAGAATGAGCTCTTACATCCTCTGGGAGGCTCCTTGCCTGCCAACTCATAGCACAGACCTATGCAGGATATGATCCATCTTGCAATAGTCCTTTTTGCTGCAGGTCTGCCAGAAGCAGCTTCAGTGTAGGTGACAAACAGCTGGTGAACCTCTCCCTGAATTTCCGCCGTCCTCTCCTTGTAGTAGGAGAAAGCACGTCTCGGGTCCAAAGCATGGAGCCTGTACTCGGCCTCCGAGGTGAAATTAGGGTAGTATAGGGTAGGGTTAACACCTGGTTAAGGTGAAACTCTGACACCACCTTCGGAAGGAATTTCGGGTGGGGCATAGGACAACCTTGTCCCTGTGGAAGACCAGATAAAGGGAGTCCACGGAAAGCACCTGGAGCACCCCTGTCCTTCTGGAAGACGTGATAGCCACCAGGAAAGCCATCTTCCATGACAAGTGTGACAAAGCACACTTGTGCATTGGTTCGAATGGCTTGCCCATGAGCTTTGCCAGTACCAGCAGTAGAGTCCACGGAGGTGGAGGTTCACGCTCCAGAGGGGATATGTGATCCAGGCCTTTGAAAAAGTGCCCGACCACTGTCTTCTGCTCCACCGTTGACTGACTGGCCCATGCCCAGTAAGCAGAGATGGTTGCCAGGAACACCCTAAGGGTTGATGACCGAAGACCCCCCCTTTGGAGAGAGACCAAAGGTAGTTGAGAATGTTAGCCACTGGACAGGATAAGGGATCCAGGCCCTTGCCCTGACACCAAATGGAAAACGTTTTCCATTTGAAGGCATAACACTTACTGGTCGATTTCTTTCTGAATGCCTCCACCATGGTGTAGACATTTTAGGAAAGACCCAAAGCCTGGAACTCTAGCCGCTCAGGTACCAGGCTGTGAGGTGCAGGGATTGAAGGTCCGGATAGAATACCTTCCCCTGATTGAGTGATATCAGGTCCGGGCATGCTAGAAGCCGCTCCGGGTGCCTGCAGCTGAGGCTGAGGAGATCTGGATACCAGAACTGGCGTGGCCAGTCTGGGGCTACCAGGATCACCTTCACCTTGTCTCTCCTCACCTTGAGGAGCACCTTGTGGATCTGGGGAAATGGAGGGAGGGCATAGAGAAGGCCTGAGGTCCACAGCCTCGAGAAGGCATCCTCTTGCAGTGAGCCCTGCTGAGGGGGGGGCAGGCATGAAACAGCCTCAGCTTGGTGTTTTCCCTGGAGGCAAACAGGTCCACTGTCAATTTTCCCCAGTGGGAGAACAGGCTGTAAGCTACCTTTGGATGGAGAGACCACTTGTCGGACATCTGGCCCAAGTGGCTGAGAACATCTGCCAGACGGTTTGAGGCTCCTATCACATGGATGGCTAGGAGATCTGCCTCTAATCAGCTCACAAGGGTCCAGATGAGGAGTGCCTTCCTGCACCGTAGATGGCAGTGCGTGCCACCCTGTTTGTTGAGGTAGTACATGGTCGTGGTATTGCCCATCTGGACTTGAACCACTTGACCCCGGAGCTGAGGATCGAAAGCTGACAGTGCCAGTCTGACTGCTCTGAGCTCCAACAGGTTGATGTGGCATCGGGACTCTTCAGGGGTCCAGAACCCATGGGCCTTTTGTCCCTAGTGGGCTCCCTAGCCCATGAGAGAGGCATCAGTCGTGAGAACGACCATCGGCTCGGGTGGACAAACAGGATCCCTTCCTGCAACCAGTCTAGGGTGGTCCACTATTGGAGAGCGTCCCACATCTTCTGGGTTACAGTGATCAGCTGGTTGAAATGACTGTGGTGCTGAGTCCACTGGGCAGCCAGCTCCCACTGGAGGGGGTGCATGTGTAAACGGGCCCAACGGACCACTGAGGTGCATGCCACCGTGTAACCCAGAAGGCGCAGAAAGTCCCGGGCAGGGCGCAATTGTCCAACCAGAAATTATTGGGCAAAAGAGGAAAGAACCTCCACCCTGTCCATTGGGAGACAAGCACTGGCTTGACAAGAGTCGAGCTCTGCCCCGATGAAGCCCATCACCTGAGAAGGCACAAGTTCCAACTTGGCCTCATTGATCAGGAGGCCGAGTTGGGAGCAGGTCTGGAGGGCCAGGTCCCTGGACCTCACCACCTCCTGCTGGGTGGAACCTGCTAGGAGCCAGTTGTTGAGGTAAGGATAAATCCTGACTCCTCAACGCCTGAGATGGGCTGCCACCACTGCAATGCATTTGGTGAAGACCTGTGGGGCCAATGATGGGCCGAACGGCATGGCTCGGAACTCATACAGGGTCCCCTCAACCCTGAAGCAGAGGAACCACTGATGGGATGGATGGATTGGGATGTGAAAGAATGCATCCTGCAGATCCAGTGAACAGAACCACATGTTTCACTCCAAGGATGGTATCATCTGGGACAGAGTGACCATCCAAAAGGTGCATGACATGAGATATGAGACAGTGTCAGTGGCTCAGTAGGTAGCACACTCGCCTCTGAGGTCAGGAGATCAGAGGGCTGTGGGTTCAGTTTCCACATCTGGCACTTGGGTTAATATCCCAGTACTGACACTGTAGTGCAGCATGAGAGGGGTGCTGCACTTCTGAGGTGCTGTCTTTCGGATGAGACATTAAACCGAGGTCCCATCTGCCTGGATTGGTGGTAGTTCAGGTGGATGTTAAAGATCCCATGGCACTTATCGAAAAGAGTAGGGGAATTTCCCTGGTGTCCTGGCTAAATTTCCCTCATTCAGTAAAAATACCACCAACAGCTTAATCTGGTTCAAGATCAGTTGGCATTCATCTGTATTCCCCTTCCCCCGGGTCATGCCTGAAAATAGGCAGGATTTGCCTAGTGCACTTACCCGGTCAACAAAAGCTAAATAAAAAAATATTGATTCAGGTCGTGCAGATCTAGAATGGGGAGCCAGCCCCCTGTCCGCTTGGGCACCAGTAAGTACCTGGAGACAAAGCCTGGGTATGCTGGAGGATCCGCCACTAGCGCTACTGCCTCCTTGAAGAGGAACTGAGTGACGTCATCTCGGAGAGCTAACTGGGTCTGAGCAGATACTCTTTCCTCCTGAGGGGTGTGGGCTCGGCTTGGGGGATACTGCTTGAATTCCGGAGGCAGTCCTTGACTGACCACTTCAAGAACCCACATGTCTGAAGTGACAATGGACCAGGCAGAAAGGAAGTGGCGGAGCTGCCCCCCACGGGAGGACCCAGAGTGGAGGTATCGGGAGAGGGGTTGACAGCCCCTGTCCCATCACTGAGCAGGCTTGGAGGAAGAGACTCCAGGACCTGAGCCTCAGCCTCCTTTATGGGCCTGTTGGGGTCCAGGCTTGGGCAAGGGGTGCCAAGCTTGAGCCTGCTGCTGGTGCTGCTGTCCACCTTGAAATGAGGACTGCTGAGCTGCAGGGGAAGAGTGCCGAAAAGGCTTCTTCTTTTTCTTCTGCTGGTTCTTGCCACAAGGAAGTCTTGGCAGAAGTAGCATCCAAGGTGGTACTGGACTGCTCAATGCGCTGAAGATGACCAGCCACTCCAGAGCCAAACAGGTCAGTCCCAAGGAAGGGCACGTCAGCTAGTTTGTGCTGGGTATCCGCCAGGAAGGAGGAGAGCCTCAGCCAAGCCCTGTTACGAGAGGCAATTGCATCTGCCATCACACGGGCACAAGAATCCCCAAGGTGGAGGGCCATCTGAAGCTGTTGTTTGGTGACAGCATGGCCCTGGTCCCAGACCTGCTTGACCATGGGGAGATGTGGGAAGACTTCATCCAATGACCCTAGGAGGGCGTGAGAGAAGTATTCCATGATGACGGCTGAACTTGCCTGACAAAGGCCCAAGGAGGAAGCCGTATAGATGTTCCTGGCTGAGTGGTCCAAGAGCTTGGACTCTTTATCAGGAGGTTGGTCAGTATCGGCAGAACTGCCAGTACGACTGAACACAGAGACGGTCACCAGGCTCTCGGCCGAAGGGTGCTCTGTGAACCCCACAAGGAACCCCATGGGCACTGCATACTTGCGGGACATGCGGGCAGATGGAGCTGGATAAGAGGCAGGGCCCTGCCAAAGTTCTAGGGCCAGGTCCACAAAAGCCTCAGCCACAGGAAAGGCCTCCGTTGGGGTATCCCGTCTCTTAAGGATGTCTGTAAGAAGGTACTCCACCTTTTTCTGGATTGGCTCCAGGGGCATCCCTGTAGACTCAGAGATGAGGCGGAGAATGCCCTGAAAAGATGAGGGACCTTCCTCCGTCTCTAAGCCAATGGATGATTCATCATCACCTGGATGAGAATGCAAGCTGGTGATGTCCAAATCCGAGGAATCTGGGTATAACGGCCGACCACCCAGGTCACCTTTGACTCGCCGAGGGTGGTCCGGGGTGACCGTGACTGACAACCACCAGGGAAGCCCGGTGTCTGGTCTGTCTTCCTTGGAAGGAGCCCCTCCCACAGGCTGTTTGGGTGGTGGTTCCACCACAATCGTTAGAGAGACTATTTTTGGCTGAACTGGTGGTTTATCAGGAGGTTGGTCAGCATCGGCAGAACTGCCAGTACGACTGAACACAGAGACGGTCACCAGGCTCTCGGCCGAAGGGTGCTCTGTGAACCACACAAGGGACCCCATGGGCACCGCATACTTGCGAGACATGCAGGCAGATGGAGCTGGACAAGAGGCAGAGCCCTGCCAAAGTTCTAGGGCCAGGCCCACAATAGCCTCAGCCACAGGAAAGGCCTCTGTTGGGGTATCCCCTCTCTTAAGGATGTCCATAAGAGGGTACTCCACCTTTTTCTGTGCTGGCTCCAGGGGCATCCCTGTAGACTCAGAGATGAGGCGGAGAATGCCCTGAAAAGACGAGGAACCTTCCTCCTTCTCTAAGCCAACGGATGATTCATCATCACCTGGATGAAAATGCAAGCCGGTGATGTCCAAATCCGAGGAGTCTGGGTATAACGGCCGACCACCCAGGTCACCTTTGATTTGCTGAGGGCGGTCTGGGGTTGCCATGACCGACAATCACTAGGGAAGCCCGGTGTCTGGTCTATCTTCCTTGGAAGGAGCCCCTCCCACAGGCTGTTCGGGCGGTGGTTCCACCAGAATCGTATACAGAGACCGTTTTGGGATGAACTGGTGGTTTTGTTGGCTCCATAGGCGGGGGAACTGATTTAATCAGCTCCAAAGGAGTCAGCTTTGGCCTAGGAGGTGAAAGCCAAGTAATGGCCAGTGTAGAAGCCGGAGTCGGCTTGTGCCCGGTCAAAATCATCTGTTGCCACATGAGGTCCTCGTTGTGCTGACAAGAGTTTCCGCCGGAGCCTCTTCTCATCTGAGGAGGACTAGGACGACTGATGGCGTTGCCTCTTTTTAGAACTTTTATGGCTCTTCCTCGGCCTGTTGGTCGAGGGGATCCGAGACCTCGATCGAGATCAGGAGGGCCAACTCGGTCACTCGGGAGACAACGGCGAGAGCGGTGATTTCCCAGAATCAGGGGTCATTTCTTCGATGGGAGTTCCAGCAGGCTGGGTTTCATCATCTGGAAAGAGCAGATTAGGGGTCTGATCGAGGGAATCGGCGACCGGAGTCGGCGAGATTGGATCGATCGGATTGATAATGATTTCAACCTCATCGATAGATAATTCGGTCAACTGACCGGACGGCAAAGCCAAAACGCCAGAAGCTGAAGAAGGGAAGTCAAGACCACATGTTCCTGGGATCAAGATCTCTCCCGCTCCCAAGAATGTCTCAGTTGAAACAAAGATGATCCCAGATCCTTCTCCCACTTACGGGATCAAGAGGAGTGCGAGATCGCAGGTGCCTCCTCCTTTGTCGGGACAGACTGGCACAACTCTCAGAAGGAACCTGAGAAGGTGAAGCCCAGGTTGAGCAGAACGAAGAAGCTCAGAGAAGTCTCTGCAGCACAAACTGTTTCCTCCTTGAACACTTGCATGCGTTCCAATTGCTCTGCGGATCCCTCCACCTCGGAAAACCGCCCACCGAGCCTCCTTGGATTTCACTGGAGGGTTCCTCTTCTCCAGCCTC
Source organism: Neoceratodus forsteri (assembly GCA_016271365.2). NCBI lineage: Eukaryota > Metazoa > Chordata > Ceratodontiformes > Ceratodontidae > Neoceratodus > Neoceratodus forsteri. The sequence goes on from CM028135.1 coordinate 1,068,872,785, forward strand.
CTCAGCTTCAGGAGTGCGAGACGGTCATCGAGGATGTTGGGATGAAAGGCGATACACATATCACATTTCAAGGTGTCATGGTCGACACTTAGGCAATAGACGCACACAGTGTGGGGATAGGTGCACAATATTTTCTGGCCACAAGGGCACCGACGAAATCAGGGGGAAGACTTCTCTTCTATAATCGAAGCAGCAAACTTGCAATCGCTAACTTGAACAATGCGAATTTTCTGAATAACCGAAGGTTTGAAAGCCAGGGTCTACAAGACGCATGAGCACGAGGGAGGCAACCTGAATCTTCCAGCGGAAAGGAAAATCTGGCATCATGGGGCGGAGCTGAGGTATATACCACCCAGGTGGGTGGGAGGAGCTAACTTGAAGACTTCCAGTTGTTCTTAAAGTTGAAGGGGACATGCCAATAAGTGTGGATGAACAACATATCCATGATCCTAAATAAAAGATTACGCTCCTGATGGTATTTTTTAGTGAATGAGGACAATGTGGCCATGACACCGGGGAAATTCCCTTACTCTTCTTGAGAAGGCCAAGGGATATTTAATGTTCACCTGAACCACCATCAGAGCAAGCAGACAGGATCTTGATTTGCTGTCTTGTCTGAAAGGCAGCACCTCAGGAGTGCAGCACCCGGCCCCCCCCCATGCTGTACTGCAGAGTCAGTATTGGGATTTTCCCGAAAGCTCATGGTGTGGGGCTAGAACCCACAACTCTCCAATCTTCCAGCCTCCTAGGTGAGTGTGCAGTCTGCTGAGCTACTGGCACAGATTTTGAGACATTATGTTTGTAGGGCTGATGTGGCATCTCCGTTTACTAGTAACTGTGCTATGCAGCCAACCCTTCTGCATCACAGTTGTGGTCTGTACCCCAGGGCCTACTACATGGTGACAGTTTCATTCAATATGACGGTCAGTTCTGGCAGGTTTCTGCATTTCTTCTACCGCAGACTGGATGGTGGGCTATATTCTCTAGTAATGGGTATCAGCATTTTTCCCAGGGGAAGGGGAAATTGAATAAAGGGGCGCTGTCAGCATTTTTTATGCATTCAAGAATGTTCCCCTTATATGTTATCTGTGACCCTTTCTATGAATACTGTGCCCACAAAATTGAAATACGTACATAGATGTGCAGAAATATTACATGTACCAATTATTTTGGCTAAAAACATATTCTGCTTTGACTGACCTTAAGTTCCGCCAACTGATGCTGTCGTGCATCCGCGGTGACATCTGGCACCGAGCCGAGGGGTAGACTCATTCATGAACGAGTCTTGGGAAAAACAAAATTGCTGCTAAAGAAAATAACCTCCCTGTTTCAGGACTGGAGGTCTCAGGCCTGTGCTCAACCCACGAGATCTAAACTTCTACATACAATATAAGAAGTCTTGCATGGTCTCCCTAGAGAATTGGATTCCTCTATTAGAAACAGGGGACTGAATTTGCTCCCTGGACATGAAGGATGTATACCTTCATTTCAAAATCAGACAGCGTCACAGAAAATACTTGAGATTTGCCCTGGAAGGACAGCATTTTCAGTTCAGGGTATTGCCATTTGGCTTGTCATCTGCACCTCAGGTCTTTACCAAATGCTTAGCTGTGGTGGCAATGGCCCTCCGCAGGGAGGGCCTCTACATCTTCCCATACCTGGACAATTGGCTATTGAAAGCTGGATCTAGAGGTCAGCTTGAATGTACCCTGTCTTGCACAAGACAATTGTTACAAGCCCTGGGGGTTACAGTGAATGTGCCAAAGTCAGTACTGACCCCATGCCAGAGGTTGCAGTATATAGAGCAGTCCTGGACATAGAAAGGGGACGAGCATTTCTGCCTCTGGACTGGGCAGAATGCCTTTTGACTCAAGTACAGCTGGTGTACAGCAGCCAATGTGTCTCAGCCAGGATGTTCCTTTGCCTGCTGGGACTCATGGCAATGGCCATGGTGACAGTACCGCTGGCGTGAATACATATGTGGATACCACAATGGACTCTGAGTGTACAGTGGGACCAACTGACGGATGACACGGATCATCAGGTTCTCATGACATCCCACTCACACAAAACACAGACCTTGTGGATGGACCGCAACAACCTCTTGAGAGACGTTCCATTCTTAATCCTAGCTCCTACTCAGATTATAACCTCAAGACACCTCGGTATCTGGGTGGGAAGTGCATCTAGGTCATTATCAGACCCAAAGATCTTGGACCCAGGTTGAAGCCAAATTGCACACAAATGTCCTGAAGATGAGAGCAGTTCTATACAGTCTCCAGGCTTTCCAGGAGCATCTGAACCCGGGTCATCTGCTGGTGCAGATGGACAATGTCAGTGTCGTGCATTGCATAAACAAACAAGGAGTACTGCAGGATTGGAGACTGGCTTACGTGGTCCCTCTCTATAAGAGTGGATCCAAGGATGGACCTGGGAACTATAAGCCAGTAAGCCTAACGTCCATAGTAGGGAAGCAGATGGAGACCATCCTAAAGGAGGCTAGTGGCACAAATGGAGGTCAACGGGGTACAGGATCAGTGGCAACATGGCTTCATCAAGGGCAAATCATGCCAGACCAGACTTGTGGAATACTATGACTGGTTGACTAGGCAAACTGATGGGAGCCATGTAGTGGATGTCCTGTACCTAGACTTCAGTAAGGCCTTCGATTCAGTACCACATGGGAGACTTGGGAGTAAGCTATGGGGCACTGGGGCAGGAGCAAAACTGGTGGGGTGGGTGGAGAACTGGCTACAGGATAGGTGACAGAGGGTGGTGGTGGGGGGAATTCTCATCCCTTAAGCCTGTGACAAGTGGGGTTCCATAGCGGTCGGTGTTGGGGCTGGTGCTGTTTGGCATATTTATTGCAGACATCTCAGTGGGCATCAGCAGCAAGATCAGCCTGTTTGCGGATGACACCAAGATGGGGGGAGTGGTGGATGACCAGGTGAGGTTGTGGGGGCTGCAGGAGGACCTGGCAAGGCTTGAGGCATGGTCTGACAAATGGCAGCTCGAGTTCAACACAAAGAAATGCAAGGTGCTGTATTTTGGAACAAAGAATCTGAGGAGAAGCTACCATCTGGGGAGGGGGGTGCAGTTAGAGGTCACTGAGGAGGAGGAGAAGGATCTGGGAGTGCTCATCACGGGAGCTATGAATAATTCCACACAATGCAGGAGAGCAGCAACAATGGCCAACAGAATGCTGGAGTGCATCGCAAGGGGCATAACCTCAAGAAGAAGGGAGGTGATTCTGCCATTATACAGATCATAGGTTAGACCCCACCTGGAGTACTGCGTGTAGTACTGGCGCCTGTACCTACAGAGGAACATTAGGCTGCTGGAGGGTGTGCAATGTAGGGCAACAAAAATGATTCGGGGTTTGGGCGAATTGCCATATGAGGGCAGACTGAGGGAGTTGAACATGTACCCACTGGAGGAAAGGAGGGACGGGGGGACATGACTTGATACCTTCAAATACATGAAAGGGATTATCAAGACAGACACAGAGGGTCTATTTAGAAGGAGGGTGGTGAGAGACACAGGACCAGGACATGAGTTTGGAGGGGGGTAGATTCAGGAGGGAGGTGAGGAAAAATTTCTTTATGGAAAGGGTAGTGGCAAAATGGAATGCACTACCAGCAGAGGTGGTGGCATGTAACACTGTAGAATGCTTCAAAATAGGGGTGGGATAGGGCAAGGGAGAGTCAGGAAAGGAGAGGGGTAGTTGCTGAATTAGGGGAGCTATTTGCAAACTCAAGCAGACTCAATAGACCATGATGGCCTTTTCTGCTGGCAATTTTCATATGTTCGTAGGGAGGGACTCATTCCTATCCCCTGTGCCTGGAAGCAATAAGTGTGGCACTGGAGACTAGAGCACAGCCTGGAGTTATCAGCCGTGCATCTTCCAAGTGTCCAAAATGTCTCAACAGATCAGCTAAGCAGGTCACGGTCCAAGATAGACAAATGGGAACTGACGACCTCCGTGGTATATGACCTCTTTGGCACAGGGTCAAAACCCTGCAAACAAAAACATAAAGCCGCAAGCAAAACGCAGACTCCGGAAATAAGGTCGGTAAAAACACTACCATTACACAAACCGTGTACACCATAGACTCAAACAGGAAAATTTATACTCTTTGTTTTTCAGGATGCTGTGACCCAAACCTCATCTCACGGAATTATTACACGTGTATGTGTGTGTGTGTGTGTACCTCGGGGATATGTTGAAACTCAAGAGGGGATAAACTTTGTTTTACAGTAAAAAACAAAATGCCAATATCAGGAAATGGGGAACCAAACACTGGTCCCCAGGTCCCCACCACTCCAGGTGCTTGTGCCTTTGCCATGCCACCACAGGAGTAGCTCGACCAGGCACAACACCTGAGACTTTTTCAGTCCTTCTTCCACTCCACAGTTAGCGACAGGGGTACCAGTAATTCACTACCGCTATTATACCTCTGTCGCTCTAAATGTTTTGTGTTTTACACAGCACAGTTCTTGTCATGCTATTCTAGTAGTGGTATATTGACCTGGTACCGAACTCTTCGCAAGTTGGGGTAATCCACAGTTGGACCTTTTTGCGTCCCTATGCAACACAAAACTGCCACGTTTCTGCTTGCTCACCCCAGGGCCTAGAGTTTTCTGGTGAGACATGTTGTCTCTCTCTTGCAAAGGGAGGTTTCTGTACACATTACCTCCCATTATATTGATACAGAGAGTATTACTGAAACTACAGATGGAGGGTGTGACCCTCATCCTCATTGCACCTCTGTGGCCTCAACAAATTTGGTATCCTCTGCTGCAACAGCTAGCAGTGGAGTCTCCATTACCTCTACCTCTGTGCTGAGGTCTGTTGTTACAGGAGAAGGGGACTCTGGACCGTCCAGAAGTCAAGTCCCTGCATCTGCATACATGGCTCCTGGAGACATAGCTATAGCACAATTTGGGGTATCACCAAAAGTTGCTGATGTGCTGGTTGCAGCTAGAAAGCCTTCTACCAGGCATACGTACTAACTGAAGTGGAAGCATTTCACTTGGTGGGTCACTTCCAAGAATATGGACCCATTTACCTGTCCGGCCAATGTGGTGTTGGAATACTTGCTGTCGTTGTCAGACTCCAGTCTGCAGTATTTCTCAGTGAAGGTGCATTTGCAGCTTTCCATGCCCCTATTGATGGGCGTACGGTAGCCCAACAGGAGGTCTTCCATACAAGAGATGTTCTGCATATGAAATCTCCTTTTTCGCAATCTGGACCCCCCCGTAGGACCTAAATTACATGCTTGAGAAACTTACGTTGGCTTCTTCTGAGCCAGCTGCAAGTTGCAGTCTACACTCCCTTACATGGAAAATTTTATTTTTAGTTGCTGTGACTTCAGCTCAAAGGATTTCAGAGCTACAAGCTCTAATGTGTGAGCCTCCTTATTTGATTTTTCATAAAGAGGGGGTGTCTTTATGTACTAATCCTAAGTTTTTACCGAAGGTGGTGTCTGAGTTCACATTAAACGAGACCATCCACCTTCCAGTTTATTATCCAAAGCATGACAATCAAGGTGAAGCACTGCACCGTACTTTGGATGTATATAAAATCCTGTGGTACTATTTGGTAAGCACCAAGAACTGCTGAAACTCTTGCAGTTTTTGGTTTCATTAGCCCATGGTAAAGAGGGCGTACCTATTTCAAAACAGTGCTTGTCCATATGGCTAGCACATTGTGTTACATTCTGTTATACGAAGTACGGTAAGGAACTTCCTGGTGTGGTTCATGCCATTCCACAAGGGACATGGCCACATTGGTTGCTTGCTTCAGAAATGTCTCCGCGGCTGACATCTGTGCTGCAGCCACCTGGAGTACTGTCCACACCTTCACTAAACATTACAGTCTGGACATTGTTTCTCGTAGACATGCAGGCTTTGTTCTTGCTGTCTTACAGGGAATACTGTCATGAAAAGACTGCACCAATCGTCCGTTTAGCTTCTGGGGCAGCTTGGGACTTGTACCAAAAGTGTGGCCTAAGGGAAGAGGTATCCTCTAAGAAGATAGAACAGTTACATACTTATCGGAACAGTAGGTCTTCGAGAGACTCTCTTCCCTTATGCCATGCTGACCCTCCCGCCTTCTCCCTTTTCAACAGCTGTAGGGGAATAGGGCATCTATTTCTAAGGGAATTTGCATGGTTGCTTTCTCCAGCACCTATGTCTGCCTAACATCAGAGGTGCTGGTGTACTCTCCTGATTCGCCAGGAAGAGGGTCCTCTGAGCACGTTCTTCAGCTGGCAACTGAGGAGATATGGGGCCACCCACATTTATGCAGATGCTGATGCATGGCATCATCGTAGGTGCCCCTGGCTAGTAAACATTTTTGTGTGGTCCCAGCACTGCTGCAAGTATAGTTCAAAAGGTATAGCCTAACGGAAGAGATTCTCTTCAAGATCTACTGTTACAGTAAGTACGCAACTGTCCTTTCCAAGACTTGCAAGGCAGTTTCCAGATCCATGCCTTACTGGTCAATTACTGCACAGATCTGGACAGCTATGGACCAATCAGATCACTGGATTTTTTTTTTTGCCCATTTTATAATTTACTTTGGATGCTTGCACCCCTCCAACTCAAATTAAACTTGTGAAGGGGTATAAGGGGAAGCCCTGAAGGTTATACTGGAAAAAAAAGTATAAACCAGTAAGATAAATGAAAATAAATATGTGCTGTGCATAGACACACATATACACACACAGACACAGACACAAACACAAACAAGTATGGAAACACACACAGGCAGAAAGACACACAAGCACAGATGCACGCATATGCACATACAAACAGACGCATATACACACACACACATACATGTACAAACACAAACACATATACACAAACATGCATGGAAACACACACACTCACAGGAAGAAACACACACAAGCAGAGGCACAAGCATATGCATATGCCCACACATACAAAGACGTGCACACAAACATATACACAAAAGCACGCAAACATGTAGACAATAAACCACATCAGGACATGGGAATATGCTGAGTTAATGCATGCCCTGGCCACAGCATAAGGTATGAGGCCATTGTGCCATGGCTGTGGTGTAAGGTATGAGCTCAATGGCAAATAGCACTGACAACTAATGGCAGAGGGCGGCAGTGCTGATTAGCATAAAGAGAGCACAAGAAGCCAGCTGATGCATGTGAGTTGGCCACTGGCGCATCTTAAACTCAGAAGTTATGGTGTACTGGGGGCATTGCAGAGAACATAAACAAATGTGAATTATGTGGCAAAAACTTACTCAAGGGCATATCTATTGACTGCAGAGACAGAGGGTGCTAGGCTTTTGTGTAGTTCTCCTTTAAGAAACAGTTGCTAATTTGATTGTCAACTAGCCCAGCAATAACCACATTCTTCTCTTTCACACTGCTAATTAACAATCTGAAACAGTTACCTCACTGACCATCAGTGACGTCTCCAACTGTGCTGTGTCTCAATAGGGAAGACTTCATACAAGCTCAGGGATGTCTTAAAGGGAAACATTCAGAAACAGTGCTCATCATAGTTTGAAAGTCCATGAAAAGATATTTAAAATGAGGTAGTGCGCTCTTCTTAAGCTGACGATGGTCCAGAGATATCGATATTTAAGTCTCCTCCATACTGATTCTAGATTGCTACCATTTTTAGAACCCTGTGATGTCACTGACGATAAAGCTGTGCTTAACTATAATGTGACTGGCCAGCATTTGAACATCAGGGATATCACAGGGTTCTAAAAATGGTGGCAGTGTAGTATCAATATGGGGCAGACATAATCTTTGATATCTCTGGACTGCTGGCAGCTACAGAGGAGCCCAAGAGCCTGCCGTGGGCTTTCAAACAATGATGGCCACCATTTCTGAATGTTCCCCTTTAAGCCACTTCAACCACTGCCTTTCGGATTTGGCTGAGCTGTATGTTCTCTGTTCCAACTTTAAAGTCCATAAAACCCTGCCTTTTTTAGAATAACGCTATGACTAAGTCCCTGAGAAGCTCTCTTTCCTTGGCAGTCTTTACATTTGGATGCACTTCTATCTGTTTTCCTGATTAATCTCAAAGCCCTAAGCCAGGGATTTCAGTTCAGGGGAGTCATTATGTAATCATAGCCCATTTGGCAGTCATTAATAGGCCCCTCTGGATCAATTATGAGGACCGAAAAGTACTGAAATAGCATTAATATTCCTGCACTATAGCCCTGTTATAGAACTTACGACCCAAGCTTTTGAACATGCATCAGTTAACTTAAATTCTGTACTTATGAGCGCCTTCTTTCCAGCATAGTGCCAGCTTGCGTACCGGTGGTACTGTATAAAGATTACTATTAAAACACAGTTCATACCACTACATTACCTTTTTTTTAGTTTAGAACCAAGACAGTAACTGTTTTTAAGCAAAAAAACTGATAGCCCTCCTCTATAGGTTGAACTAAAGTTGGCTAAATAATTGTTTATATTGACTCCTACTTGGCCGTTTGCCACACTTTGTACATATATTTGCAACAGTTGTTAAATCACACTGTACATGCCTACAATGTTATGGAACAATTCATAGTACTCCTGCAATTTCACTGCAAGGAAGAGTTCATGTAAGTTTACAACCAATCAATGTTCTTTTGCCGTAGAGTGTTTTCTGCCTTTGGGGTGCTGGCTTGGTACTTTAGCCCCTGCATGACTCCATGACCAGTCACCATCTCCCCTTTGGACTCACCTGTCATGTTCCCTCAGGACTTTAGCCCCCTGGGGTAGGGCTGGGAGAGAGAGAGAGAGGGCCATCCTCCCCTCTGGAGTTCAGATCCAGTTCAGCAGGGTCCCAGGGCAATGGCGCAAGTGGGTGAGTAGGGCTTCCTGGGTGCACTGCCCACACTTTTCTTGTTTTTCTGGTTTCCCCACCCCAAGGTCAGTGCCCATGCAACATGAAGACACTGCATGCACTTGGAACATCCATGTCTGACCTGCAGAAATGTGGCCCTTATGCTGTGCCACCTGGCCTCTGTTGGGTGGCATTCAGGCAGCAGCACTTGCTGTCTCCCCTCCCTGAAGGAGGAGAGCCACATAAAACTGCTTGATCCTTCATCACCCAGCTGGCTCCTGAGTAACCCTGGTCCATTCCTGAACCTGGATCACCAGCATGGCAGAAAGTAAGGCCCCCAGTACTTGAACCCTGTACACCACTGTGCCAGCCCCCAAGTGACCCACGTCCATTCCTGAACCTGGATCACCAGCATGGCAGGAAGTAAGGCACTCAGCACTTCAGCCCTCTACACCACCAGGGCAGCTCAATGAATGTGCTAATCTTTTTTTGGGGGGTGGTCCCCCCATCGTTAATATGTCTCTCATTTTCATAAACATTTGGGGCCAGATTTTCTTAGGGGTAGACGCAGTCTGGATGCAGATACCAACCCATGTTGCGCCTGCATCTGTGTCCAACCAATTACCTCCAATTACATTTTCTAAAGATACATCCGTTTGTGACAGAAAGTCACAATTTGGAGTAAAACAAATTACACAAATGTGGTTTGCGTCTTCTTCTGTCTATTTTTTGTGTCTTTTCACAAAATTTTGATGATGTTAGACCATCTAATATATGCTCTTGGTCGAATGGAGGGGATTTTACTATTTGAAAGAAGTGCCGGGTGGGTAGAAGCTGGATCCTTTTGGAAATTCTACCCTTGGAATGTAGAAGAAAGCCACAGAGAAGAAAGAACAGGTAACAGCAAAGGCCTCTTTCCCTGGGACTTGCCACTTGTCATGTGAGGGGGAAAAAAGAGTGAGCAGCCAAGGGAAGGACAGCCCTAGCCCCTGCACCAACCCCAACAATGCCAAGGAACTAAAAGGCACTGAGCAAGAAAGGTATCTGAGATAAAAATGAAAATTATGGACTTACTATAATTGTTGATCTTCCAGAATATCTTCACCATCAATTATCACTTATGGGTCTGGGCCGGAGGCATTAGGACCCTACGGGAGCAAATTCTTTGTCAGGAGAGAGCCGATGTCAGCTAATGATGGCACCTGTGCACCTCACTGGATGCCACATATGCCAGCCAATAACCATTAACAGCTCCCTCGTGCCCCTCAGTTACGTTCACCATGAGAAAAATAAAGAGAGGGCTAGATACTTACTAGCCCAAAGGGATAAGGAAAGGACCCAAGGAAACAAAAATAAAATAAAACCCGACTACCAACTTAGAAATAAGAACAGGGCATTGTAGGTGTTACAAGGTGTAGTTGGGTCTGTACAGCCAGCTCCTCACACCACTATCCAGAAAGATGCTGGACAGTGGCCTAAAACATAGGACAGCAGCCCTGAGCATGTGGCTCTGGCGGAATCACAAGGAGGATGCCCATGAATGGGACTACCTTGTAACTGAGATAGCACAATGTGCCAGAAAAGGAAATGGACACATAGACTCCTGGAAAAAAGAGGCAACTCCATGCTACCAGATAGAGAATTGACTGAACTGTCCCTCTTTCTTATATCAGGGAAGAAGAAAGGGGGAAACCTAGGTGCATCTGGAGGTGCAGGACTGGACAGTCCAAGGAAGTCAATATCTGTTTATCTCCCCATACACCCCTAAGGGTAGTGGGATAAGGGCCACAATACATAATGAAGAAAGGGCATACTAACCATAACAGTCTGACATATTCATAAGATTCTATTAAAAATGACCTGCTTCTCCTGCAACCACAGGGACATACACAGAAACAGAATTTGTTTGCAGAGAAGTATCGCTTGGCCCACCCCGTCTGCTCATTATGTTTGCTTGCACGCATGTGTAAGAAACATAGTGCAATGATCCAAAATGCAGTGCCGTACAGTTGAAAGGGAGAGCACGGCTTAGTGAGCAGCTCCCCTCCCCACACACACACTGCATGCGTGCGCACATTGCACTGCTCAGCTCCTACCTCCCCACGCACACACTGTATGGCTGATGGGAGTGCCCAATCCCCATCAGCTCTACTGTCCCGGCCTGTATGGCTGACAGAGGTGCCTAATCCCGTCGGCTCTACTTTTCCCCCCCAAAACTATCGGGTGCCATGCTGGGGGCCCACCCCAGCATGGCAACATGTCCTATGGCCGACGGGGGTGCCCATTCCCCCATCGGCTCTGCTGCCCCCCACTTTCAGCACAGAAAGCATGGTCGCTGTGGGAAATCATTGTTCGGGACAGATAAAGAAAATCACAGTGACACTGTTCATGACCAGAGGTCCCAAAATGCCTGTGTTGACAATCTACTGTAAACAATTCCCAAACTAATTACATTACAGGTGCACGTTGCACAGTTTCCACGTGCGCTCGTGACTTCACCAGTTTTTTAAATATTTTCACTGCAGATTTTCAACATTGCCATTTTTTACACCTCCCCATGAACAGTACAGTTGTCATTTTTCACATCCTGTTCAGAATGTGTTTTTGCACCTGTGGTGACAAATGCCATAGTCGCTGTGTAAAAGCAGCTTTCAGCTAACAAACTGATATTGCCACTGTCCATGAGGTGAGGGTCACAAAAAACCCATGTTGAAAATTTGGAGTGAAAATACCAATGAATGCCTGAGGCGTTAGGGTTTCCGACCATAACACCCCACCCTGTAGAGAATGACAGGCTTCAGGGCTGTGACTTGGGATTGTCACCTGCAATGCTCATACCATTCCACCCCCACCCACACCCTGCAGCCACTGAGAGGCATCGAGGTGTGCCTTGGACTCTTTGGTCCCAAAGTTCACCCCATTCTCCTGTACCGCACCCATCTCACAATATTTCCTGATGGAATGGGGTGTGCATAAGGGCCAAAGACCCCAAGGCACACCGTGACACTTGTCGGTGTCTGCACGGTAGGGTGTGGTGAAATGGCGGGCCGTTATGCCTGATGACCCAAAGGGCACACCTCAATGCCTGTCACTATCTGAAGGGCGGTGATGGGGTTGGCTTCAGTTCAATACTTCACTGCCATTCCTATTATGCAGCTCTCTAACTCCTACACTACCAATGCCAATACCAGCAAGCAAACATTCGGCATTGACAAATGCTTGTTTTTCTCTACCTACAGTATCACCGCAGATCTTACTTGATCTCTGGCTCTTTCTCCTTCCCCCTTCCTTTTCACTAAGATTTCCTTATGCCCATCCCCTGCATTCTTGAACCTCACCACTGTTTTTGCCACCACCACCTCCGCTGGTAGGCTGTTCCAGGAATCCACTACTCTTTCTGTGAAGAAGTACTTTCTCACATCTCTCTTGAATCTACCCCCCTCAGCTTCATAGCATGACCCCTTGTTCTTGTGCACCTTTTTTCCCCCCAAAAAATACTCCCCCTTGTACCTTATTTACCCCAATGAGGTATTTAAAGGTCTCTATCATATTCCCCCCCTCCTCCCTTCCAGGGTGTACTTATAAAGGTCGTTCAGTCTCTCCCTGTAGGCTTTCTGATTCTACCTGTGCACCGTTTTACTTGCCCTCCTCTGGACAGCCTCTACCCTGTCTATGACCTTCCTGAGATGTGGTCTCCAGAACCAGTCACAGTACTCTAGGAAGGGTATCACTATTGATCTACATAGTAGCAACACTACCTCCCTCCTTCTGCTGGTGATAACCCCACCATGTAGACCCTAGAATCCCACTGGCCCTACCAACTGCCCTGTCACACTGTCTCACCATCTTGGGGTCATCTGATATGATTTCTTCCAGGTCCCTTTCCTGTTTGGTGATTGCCAGTACCTTTACTCCCATGTTGTATCTTAGCCCTAGGTTTCTGTGATCTATGTGCATAATTTTTTTATACTTTTTCGCATTGAAACCCAGCTTCCATACTCTTGACCACTCCTCGACTTTTCTCAGGTCTCTGCTCATCCACGCCATCCCCGGCGTGTCCACCCTACTGCAGATTTTGGTGTCATTCACAAAGAGGCAGACCTTCCCCTCTAGCACCTCTGCAATGTTACTTATAAAGACATTAAAGAGGACTGGTCCCAGCACTGATCCCTGAGGCACCCCACCGGTCACCCTCCCTTCCTTGGAGTGAACTCCGTTTGCCACCACCCTCTGTTGGCTATCCCCTAACCAATTTTCTTATACAATTTACCACCTTTGAACCCACTTCTAAGCTACCCAGCTTGCTTACTAGTAGGGATGGGAGAATGCGGTGAAGTTCTGACCCATATTAAATGAGAACCAGAACACAGTGAAGTCCTGATTTATCCTAATTGGTTCTCATTAGTTCTGATTTATTGACCAATATTTGAAAAATGTGAAAAAATGCATGACAGTGGCCAAAGTCGCTCACATTTGACACAGAGACCCAAAGAAAATAATGTAATAGATTATTTGTATAAACATTAAAGTAAAACTGCTAAATAAAAAAGCAATTTGTCACTACTAGTCCCTTCATGTCTGTCCTATAATGGTGGCATATCATGCTCGAGCCTGTGACATGAGAGTGCTGGGAGAGACGGAGAGAAAAAAACAGACAGACAGATACAAATACCATTAACATAGAACACAGAAACATAGAATTTGATGGCAGATAAGGACAGCTTGGCCCACCCAGTCTGCCCATTTCCCTACCTAATGGATAAGCTGCAGATCCTAGTTAACCAGCAGCCTACTTCCTCCTACCCCCCACTGGAATTGCCTTATGACTGTCCCATGCATGCTTGAATTCAGCCACTGTTTTTGACTCCACAACCTCCTCTGGAAGGCTGTTCCATGCATCCACAACCCACTCTGTGAAAAAATACTTCCTTACATTACCTCTGACCCACCCCCCATCTTCAAATTGTGCCCCCTTGTTCTTGCACACCTCTTTTTTTGAAAGATGCTACCCTCTTGGACTTTGTTGATTCCCTTGAGGTACTTGAAAGTTTCAATTATGTCCCCCTCTCCCTCCTTTCCTTGAGGCTATACATATTAAGCTCCTTTAGTCTCTCTCTCATATGTCTTCTGGTGCAGACCCTGCACCATTTTAGTTGCCCTCCTCTGGCGGGTCTCCGCCCCCCACACCCCCCATACTTTGGATTATCAACTCCAGTATATCAGTATATCGTAGCACCACCAAGTACTGCAGGCACTGCCAGGCAGTTAAGATTTCTTTTTTACATTCGCTTGCGCGCATGCGCAAGGAACGTTTTGGGAGAGTAGCACACTTTGGAGGTGTGCCTCTCCCATCCAATGCACTGCTCCCTTGAGCAGGCATGGCGGTCCTGCACCAACGGGTGCAGGAGCTCTGTATGACAGCGGTGTTCCTCTGCTTCAAAGGAAAGCACCGCTGCCATACTGATCACCGCCCGACCGCCCTCCCCTGCCACGCTGCCCCCAGCGCACACCACCCCTCAAAGCTTTGATACCATGCTGGGATCCCACCCCAGTGTGGTAAGCGTTGTTTGCCAGCGGGATGCCCAATCCCCGTTGGCTCCACGGCCCTCCTCAAACCATCCTGCTGCCACGCTGGGAGCCCACCCTGTAGCCGCAAACGCCTTTGTTTTGCCGACGGGGTTCAACCTCTGGCCGGCCTCGCCCCAGCCATCTTTGCACACTGGGAGCCCACCCCAGTGTGGCAAATGTCCACGTCATCGCTTTTTGTTTTTAAAACCTGTAAAATAAAACGCCCCCACGGCGCTGCCTCCCAGCCCCCACAACCCGCACCCACCCACTACGCATCCAGCCTCCCCACACCCCATCACCCCATATTTACCTCCGGACTCCAGCGCGCGATCTTTGGTGGACCGGGAACACGCCTGCACTCTTCAAAGGCGACCACGAACTGAGGAAATGCGGTAAGCTGTATAATGGGCTAGATAGGGGTTTCAACTTTATTACATATTCAAGTCATTTTTTGATTTTGAACCACCAATAGTGAGTTTGGGGACCCTTCCATGAGTGATGTCATTGTCATGGCGTTATTCGCCCGGGCAAGTGACTGCAGTGCACTGCACAGTCACCGCGCCGAAATCATCCTTTGGGCTAGAATAACGCCATGACAGTGACATCATTCATGAGAAGGGGTCCCAAAAACCCCATGTTGAAAATTTGGTGCACAAATTCCAAAAAATTACTGTTTTACGAGCGTGCGTTGCGCAGTTCCTACACAGGCTCGTAAGTTCGCGAATTTTCAATATTTTCACTCCAGATTTTCAACATTGCCATTTTATCACACCTTCTTATGAGTTGTACAGCTGTCATTTTTCACATCTCACCCAAAATGTGTTTCCGCCCATGTAGCGCACAATGGCGCAGTCGGTGTGTGAAATCAATGTATGGAACACATTAAGAAAATCACAGTGACACTGTTCATGAGCAGAGGTCTTAAAATGGCTATGTTGAAAATTTGGTGAAAAAATTCCTAAAATTGACTGTTTTACAAGCGTGCGTTGCGCAGTTCCTACGCACACTCGTACGTGTGTGAATTTTCAATATTTTCACTCCAGATTTTCAACTTTGCCATTTTACCACACCTCCTCATGAGCAGTATAGCTGTCATTTTTCACATCCTGCCCAAAACGTCTTTCCGCCCATGTAGCGCACAATGGCACAGTCGCTGTGTGAACTTAGTGTATGGGACACATTAAGAAAATCACAGTGTCACTGTTCATGAGCAGAGATCTTAAAATGGCTATGTTGAAAATTTGGTGAACAAATTCCTAAAAATAACTGTTTTACGAGCGTGCGTTTTGCTGTTCCTACGCACTCGCGTAAGTTTGCGAATTTTCAATATTTTCACTCCAGATTTTCAACATTGCCATTTTACCAGACCTGCTTATGAGCAGTACAGCTGTCATTTTTCACATCCTGCCCAAAACGTCTTTCCGCCCATGTAGTGCACAATGGCTCAGTCGGTGTGCAAAATCAATGTATGGCACACAGTAAGAAAATCACAGTGACACTGTTCATTAGCAGAGGTTTTAAAATGCCAATGTTGACAATTTGGTGAAAAAATTCCTAACAATGACTGTTTTATGAGCGTGCATTGCACAGTTCCCACACAAGCTGCTAGGTTTGCGAATTTTCAATATTTCCACTCCAGATTTTCAACATTGCCATTTTACCACACTTCCTTATGAGCAGTACAGCTGTCATTTTTCACATCCTGCCCAAAACGTGTTTCTGCCTATGTAGTGCACAATGGGGGTAACAAAAAGGTCATGCTGACAATTTATTGTGCAAATACCAGCAATTGCACAGGGCATTAGGGTAAAGCATCATACCTGCCAAACACCACTGCAAATACCTGCAAGCGAACGTTCGGCATTGACAAATGCTTGTTTATTACTGGTGCTGTGTGGGTATTATTTTGATGGATGTGCCAGTCAGAGCCAAACAGGCCAGAGAAATGGATATGAATAATCAAATGAGCAGCACTGACAGAGCCCACCTACCCCACCCTACCCATGTGAATGATGCAACTGCTTCACATGTCCCAGTGTACTGTGGTATAATGTATACTACCTGATCCAAGAGGTGGTAATATTTTCTAGTACTACGATTACTTCTACTGAATCTGATTAACACGCTGAGGATGCTGAATCCTTAAAGAAGAAAAACGAAAGACACAGTGATCACCACCCAGGCAGGCAGCCAGTCACACATCGCATTGGTCAAGTGCAGAGCAGTCATAAAAAAGTTTGCCACTGCCACCTGGTGAAGACATGATGACACACAACACAACACAATGACATCCTTCCTAGTTTCACAATTCTTTGCTGCGGTTCTACGATGCTGGTTTAGCAACACTTTTGTTGACCGGCATCTCAGTGACGGGATTTATGTCGATCGCAAGTTGCGGTAGACATAAATCCTTATGTCTCCTGGTTCTGTTTTTCTATTGTGGGGGTTTCCCCCGAACCCTCCATGCGGGGTCTCTGCCCCCCACACCCCCCGTACTTTGGATTATCAACTCCAGTTGGTGTTTATTCCGGGAGGGGGTACAGGACCGGGAGACAGTGTGCCCCTGTCTCGGACACACCAACACAGTGACCTGTTGGCAGTGTCGATTTTGCCGACAACAAGTTATGTTGCTGTGCTGATTTCGCCATCAGGTCAGCATACCGCTTCCTGCTAGCCGCTGCCAAGTAATTTAAGTATCACAAATAAAATATAGTAATTTAATAAACTCAGCACAGTTACTAACATACTAAAATGCCAGCAGAATAAGCCTAACGGTCTTTCGTGTCTGCTCGTTTGGTCAGCCCCCACCCTGGGAGCTGACTTTGCTGCCCCCCTCGCCCTCTCTGGCTTCTCCCTTCCCAGTCCCAGATATTCCCACTGCACAGGACTTTGCATCCAGAACCCTTCTCCTGTACCTGTCCCACCCCCTCTTGAACCCCTCCACCTTCTCTGCCTCCAGCAGCCCCCTGGGTAGCGCATTCCTTGGCTCCACCACCCTCTCAGTGAAGTAGCAACTCCTCCTTTCTCTCCTGAATCTCCCCCCCCTCCAGTTTCCACCCATGCCCTCTAGTTGCCCCCTTCCTTCGGAGCACCTTGACTGCTTCTCCCCTATTTAACCCCTTCATGTACTTGAAGACCTCTATCATGTCCCCCGGCCCTTCTCTCTTCCAATGTGTACATATTTAGCTCTTCGAGCCTCTCCCCATAGGTCCTGTCCCCCAAGCCCCAGATCATTTTGGTTGCCCTCCTCTGGACCCTCTCCTGGAGTTCAATGTCCCTCTTTAAGTGTGGCCTCCAAAACTGCACGCAGTACTCGAGGTGCGGCCTCACCAAGCAGTTATACAAGGGGGGTATCACTTCCCTCCTTGTGGAGGTGATCCCCCTAGCGATGCATCCCAGTATCCTGTTGGCCTTGGCCACTGCCCTCCTACAAGTCTCAGAGTTGTTCATCTTGACATTCACCACCACTCCCAGGTCCCTCTCAGCCATTGAGACTTGTAGCATCCCCCCCCCCAAGGGTGTAGTCTTGGCCCGGGTTTCTGGCTCCTAGATGCAGTACCTTGCATTTCCCTGCATTAAACCTCAGCTTCCACTTTCTAGACCACCTTTCCAGAGCCTCCAGGTCCCCCTGTAAGGCCACCCTCCCCTCCTCCCCATCCACCACCGCCCCCAGTTTTGAGTCATCCACAAAGAGACTCATCTCACTCCTGATACCCTTCCTTATGTCAGAGACATAGGCATTGAACAAGAGGGGCCCAAGGACTGATCCCTGAGGGACCCCATTAATGACCCTCCTTGGGGATGAGACTATCCCGCCAACCATGACCCTCTGGGTCCAGTCCTGGGGCCAATTGCCTATCCATCTGATCATCTGGTTCCCTACCTCCATTTCTCCCAGCTTATTCAACAGGCCCCCATGAGGAACAGAGTACTGTAAGTGAGATGTAACCAGGCTAGCACACCACACACACACACACACACACACACAAAATAAAGAGATTATATGAATTTTCAATTTAGTAGCATTGTTTTCTGTGAAGTATTTGGGACCAAATATACAAAGAGTATTCAGTTTCTGAACTTTCAGGCGTCTGCTAAGCCATGACTGTACGAAAACTAAAACAGTACAGTCAGGACTCGGGATCAATTGTTGAGGACTAAAAAAAGGGACAAGCAGTAGCTGTAAGGAGTAGGACTGGAGTAGGGACAAAAAGTGATAAATAAGTAGTAGTCATGACTTGTGAGGGCAAAACTGGTAGTAGTAGACAGTAGTACCCTGGCCTACTTCCAGATCAGATAGTGGTGCCAGGTACCACCAAGTAAGTTTGTGACATGAAATGCAGTTGCTTACTGTATTTGCACTCTGAACCCCCGATGTTATTTTTTTCTATTCTGTGCTGCTCATGTGATCATAGTTGGCTAGCCTAGTCTATCTTGACCTGACTTGTTGCAATTAATTGCTACCTCATGCAGTAGACCCTATTCACATAAGATTTTCACCACAGGCACAAATTCTTGAAAGTGTTTTGTGCATAGGGCCAGCTTGAAGCAGTCAGTGTATGTTTTTTTTCAGGTATCATATTTGAAATTAACGTGAGGAATGTTGACTCTGAGAAACATGAGGCGCTCAGAATTTTCTGGTGTCAAACGGGAACGTGTGTCAGTAATGACGTTACCAGCTGAACTGAGCAATCGTTCTGAATAGACACTAGTTGGAGGACAAATCATGTACTTTTTTGCAATGTTTACTAAAGCAGGCCACATATTTTGTTTAGATTGCCAGTATTTCAAAGGATCAGCATTCCAGCTAATATTGAGCTCTGCCAGATACATTTCAACAATGGTCTGTGCTGAGGCTGTGTTACAAGAGGCAGATGAAGATGTCACAATAACATCTTCTAAGTGACTCCAGAGACATGAAGCTGAACCAAGTGACTGTGGGACAGTGCTCAGTGTCAGTGGCTCAGTAGGTAGCACACTCGCCTCTGAGGCCGGGAGATCAGAGGGCTGTGGGTTCAGTTCCCACATCTGGCACTTGGGTTAATATCCCAGTACTGACACTGTAGTGCAGCAAGAGAGGGGTGCTGCACTTCTGAGGTGCCATCTTTCGGATGAGACGTTAAACTGAGGTCCCAACTGCTTGGATTGGTGGTAGTTCAGGTGGATGTTAAAGATCCCATGGCACTTATCAAAAAGAGTAGGGGAATTTCCCTGGTGTCCTGGCCAAATTTCCTTCATTCACTAAAAATACCACCAACAGCTTAATCTGGTTCAAGGTCAGTTGGCATTCATCTGTATCCCCTTCCCCCGGGTCGTGCCTGAAAATAGGCAGGATTTGTCTAGTGCACTTACCCGGTCAACAAAAGCTAAATAAATAAAATAAATAAAATAAAATCATGCTTGGCTGGTGGTGAAGAAGAAGATTCAGCTGCAGTGACTGAGGAGTAAGAGGGAGAAAATGACGCAACAGTAGAGGATGGGCCACCTGGTGCTGTGCTGCCGTGTCGTGAAGAAGATTCTAAATGTGGTGCTGCTGTTATACTCTGTTCCACGACAGTACCCACTGTGTCAATTATTTGTTTCTCTCGAAACAAATGTCATCATCATCACTCAATAGATTCTCCGATTTGTATCGTGGGTCCAAGATTGTTGCTTTAATGTAACACTCAGAATGAAGCATTTTACATAGTCTGTCATCTTCTTCAACTTTTTTGATCATGCGTCTCATTAGATCTGTATTCTGGAGGGGCATCCTGCATGTGTCAGTGCCACTGGCAGCCTGTGTGATCATGAAACTGTCTTGCTTCTCTAACTTTTCCCTAATCAGATTCAATCTGAATTTTAACACTTTTATTAGGGGTGTCATCTGTCTCAGCGTTGCTGTGTTTGCACTAACCTCCCTGGTGATTTCCTCAAATGGCTGGAACAGTACAATGAGAAACTCCAGCATGGCCCACTGTGGTGGAGTGATATAGACGTCTGCATCACCAATTCTGTTTTATAAAGTGCACTGCCTGACAGCTTTCTTTTGTTCCAGCAGCCTTTGGAACATATAAAAGGCCAAATTCCATCAAGTAGAAATGTCTTGGATCAGTCTGTGCAAAGGTAAACTGTGCTCCTGCTGTATTTTTTCAAACAAGTGATGGGCTTCGCTTGAGTGACTTAAATGCATGCATATTCTTTTATCAGTGCTAACGACAGCCTTAATCTCCCTGTCATCATCGAGAAAACCATGAACTATTAAATTTAAGCAATGTGCAAAGCAGCGGATGTGAACGAAGTCCCCCTCCTCCAAGGCCTTCCTTATGTTGGAGTCATTATCTGCAACTATAAAGCTGACTGACAGTCCCTGTGAAGTGAGCCATTGCTGTATTGGTTTTTGGAGCTCTTCATTGATGTTGTATGAGGTGTGTTCAGGTGGAAAATAAAACATTCTTAGAACAGCAAACTGCGATGCTCGACTGTCCCCAGTCCCACGTGAATTATCAAAACATGCCCAAGGGGCCATGACAGACATGAAGGGTTCAGGCTGACAGCTCGTTCAGATATCTATTGTGAGATGCATCACCCTCCCAACAGCACTGCACAAGACGCATCTTAAAGGACAACTAAAGCCAAAATTTACTAAAAAAGATGTGCAGTGTTTTGATTTGTAGGTGTACTCCTAGTAAGTCCTTCCTTTACTTACTGAAATAAGTTTTTTTCTAAATTTGCTTGCTGGTTTTATGGCCCCTGGGGATCTCCATATTGGCATTTTTAATGGCTCTTCTTGTTCCTAAAATGCCTCCTGTCCCATGTGACTGTGACCATTACTTCAACAAGAGCTGTGTTTTTCTCAACTTTATAGTAGTAGTAGAGCTGTTATGTTAATTAACTCTCCTTGCCCAGGGAGTTCCAAGCACATGGCAATGCCTGAGGGATAATTGAGTGGGCTATTCTGTAAGGGAACAGCTAGAGTCTTCACTAATTGTAGCACCAGTGGCATTTGTGACCTTGTGTGATTTGTGTGCATTGCTAATGGCCGTGTATAGTTTGACAAAGTGAAAGGCTTTAAAAACAGAACATTTACTTCTGCTGATTAGACCTAGACACGTACATAAAAAACAGAAGTTTGGATTAGATATTAAGTTGAAGCCAGAATCTCAGGCCCATAACAGTAGATGCTGCTACAGCAGTTATTACTCTCTGAATCAGTGATCCTGGATACATCACAGTCACATGAGACAGGAGGCACTGTAGGAACAAGAAAGGCTATTAGAAATGCCGATGTGGAGATCCTCAACGGCCATAAAAACAGCAAGCAAATTTAGGAAAAACTCCTTTCAGCAAATAAAGGGAAGGCCTTATTAGGATTATACCTACAAATCAAAACACTCTACACAACGTATTTTTTTGCAACTTTTGCCTTTAGTTCTTTAATTTTTTACATATGACATTGTAAAGATTGGGAATCCCTGTTGCTGAGAAGTGTTTCTGTGATGGTATACAATACTAAAGTTCGAGGTACTCAAGCAGTCACCTTAATCCTATATGTTTAACCACATTTTATGGTAGCAAATCAACAGCTATAATTTCAGAAATGTTTGGGGTTATTGTAGCAGCAACAGGGTGAGTCAAGGCATATTTGGCCTTACGCTCATATGTTTCTGAGATGGTAAGCTGTCTCCTTGAAGGAGGAGGGCTTTTGAAAACATGGTGGTCACTTTCAGTAACAGTCAGAGGAGTCCTTCGAATTGGCAGCAACTGGTGGTTAAGGTGTAGTGCAGCGGGGGCTGCCACTACTTTCATCTATGGGTGTTACCCCCGAGAGTAGTGAGCTATCACTATCACTATCACTATCACTTTCTCTTCAAGACTCAGAACTGACCTTCTCACTATCACTAATGTTATGACATCTGTCTAGGTGCCTTTTCAGTGCTGAAGTTCCCAATGCTCCTTTCTTTTTACCTCTGCTGATTGGCCATTTACAAATAGCGCATGTTGCTATCAACTCATTAAAAGCACTGATGAAGAAGTATGACCAGACAAAAGACAATATTTTTTTAGTTTTTTTCCCAGGAAGGCATGACATGTCGGTCATCTTTTCAGGGTCCTGCTCCCTAGATGTGTCCTGGGCCTGTTCCTGTTCTAGTTTATTCCCATTGCCCCCCTCCTCCACAACCGAAATATTTCTGCCTGTTCCTTCCTCATCTGCAATTTCCATCCCCTCCAGTAACCCTTCTGCTGCCCGAGCACTCCCTTCATCTTCTTTATTATCATCAGAATTACCCTCACCGGGTTCAGCCTCAGAAGAATCGGATGAGGGACTGGCAGTAGCACAGTATGCAATTGTTCCATACCGTTGGGTGCCTCTGCGGCTGGTACCTACCACGTCTTTATTTTTTTTTTAACTACATAACTTTTATTTTTTTACTTGGGACTGATGATGATCCAAAATATTCACCATTTTTGGATTCAAGCATTCGCTTGGAAGACAAAACCTTATTAGATGTGAAAAAATCCCTTTTTGGGGTTTGATTTTGTTTTCCCTTTTCAGGCTGATTCCTGTCGTTTGCTGTGCCACTGCCTACCTGAGAACTAGAAAGTTCCTCATCAATACTTTGATCCATTTTGGAACTAAAGGTCCCTCTAACGTGATGCCCTTCTTATGACTCCCACCCACACAGATCAGGGACAAATTTACTGTTGTTTATTTATTTAAAAGTTTTACCAGGAAGGCATGCTGAGCGGGATAACACTCGATTCAAGATGTGTCCTGGGGGTGGGGGGTAGAAGAGAATATACAATAGAGAAATGCATAAAGAGAACACATTAAAGTACAGTCATCTATGAGCAAGCATACAAAGGACATTTACAGAGACATTATTACAGCCGAGGGTAGAGGTCTGCGAACACTGTAGTCATGACTCGTGACTGTACACAGCACACCAACAGCACAGCAGTCCACCACCACTTCCTTCCAAGATTGCCAGACTGGCTCCTGTAAAACTTACTGTTCAGTGAAAGTGACCAAATTCAGCAACTGTTAAGTGTGCCTCAGAATTTGAATTGGAGATGCAGGTGCATTAGCCACATGCAGCACAGTCCCACACTAAGGGTTGGTTAATGTTTATTCGTGATGTAAGTTTGTAATGCATCATTGCCCTACCTACCACTAATCAGGCAGGAACAGTAATCTGGGGTTGCTGAAACTTATACCCCGTTTCAGCACCTTGGCCCCTAACCCCTTAATACTCTCCACCTTTACTGCCCTTATACCTTTCTTCACCCTCCCCCTTCCCACCTTCCTTATTGCCCTCAAGGTACTTTGCCCCCTCTTCACCTGCTGTGCTCTTCTAGTCCTACTAATAATGATTTTTTTTCTTTTTTGATTGCTGGAGATTTGTTCTGGACATCTGTTGTAATATACCTGTAATTATGCTTATGTTTCTTGCCAGTGGACTTGTGTATATACTGTCTTCATTTACCAAATGTGTTGTACTCACTAATACTACCCCTCTCTAGTTGACACTCTTTCTGAATACTGTAACCATTGTGAACTTTGATGTCTTATTTGTATTGTACACTGATCTCGAAGCTATCCAGGTCCATCTTGAAAATGAGTTTTGCTCAATGATATGATTGCCTGGTTAAATAAAGATGTGATTGATTGACTGATTGAGTAATGCAACATACTATGAAATTAATGATAATAAGGAATAATGGGGAACGAGTGATGACGATGACACTTGTGTGCAGTGCTTGTGCTTTACTTGTGCTGTACTGTAAACACTCAGCCTGCTACAA
Source organism: Neoceratodus forsteri (assembly GCA_016271365.2). Lineage (NCBI taxonomy): Eukaryota > Metazoa > Chordata > Ceratodontiformes > Ceratodontidae > Neoceratodus > Neoceratodus forsteri. Next base: position 1,068,896,974 of record CM028135.1, read on the forward strand.
CTCACAGTCAGATTATCCCTTGGGCCACCCACAAACAGCAGCACAGGGCAGGCACATTAACCTGTATGTTATTTGAACAGTACTTTTTTTAATACAAAAAATCATGATTGAACGTAGGTGATGATGATCGTTTTTCATGATTGGATTGTACACACAGCCACACTGAAGCCAGGAAAAAAAATATTTGGGATTTCTGGATGTTACATTTATTGTGGGCCACCCTGCAGTCTCTTTCCCTCTCCCCTCTGTACGTCACAAAGATTTGTTTTGCCACCCTACTACGAAGACAAAAAAAACCTTTCATTTGGGATTTTCTGTAACTATAATCTCTGGGCCAGGAATTTTCTGTAACTGTAATCTCTTGGCCACCAGTACTCTCTCCTCTGAATCTGGAATGGCACAAGTCAGATTTTGCCAGCCTGCACTTTTTGTACACACAGCTACAATGTCTGAGGCCAAGAAAAAAAACTTTAATTTGGGATTTCCTGTAACTGTAATCTCTGGGACCACCACCACCACCACCCCACCACACCCACCACCCAGTACTCTGGATCTTGAATGGCACAAGTCAGATTTTGCCAGCCTGCACTTTTGTACACACTGCTACTGTCTGAGGCCAAGAAAAGTTTCATTTGTGATTTTCTGTAACTGTAATCTCTAGGACATCCCCAGTACTCCGCAGTTTGGATCTGGAATGGCACAAGTCAGATTTTGCCAGTCTGCCCTTTTTGTACACACAGGTACATTGTCTGAGACCAAGAAAAAAAAAACTTTCATTTGGGATTTTCTGTAACTGTAATCTCTGGGCCACCACCACTAGTACTCTCTCCTCTCTGGATCTGGAATACCACAAGTCCGATTTTGCCAGCGGCCAGCCTGCCCTTTTTGTACACACAGCTACTAATGTCTGAGGCTGAGAAAAAGTTTCATTTGAGATGTTATGTAATTATTCATGGGCTCCCTGTACTCCCAACACTCCCTCCCATCATGAACCGACTGACTTCACCCACCCTATGTCCTCCACGATCAGGAGACTCTCCCCTTCCCTCCCTCACCTAATTGCAGTGCTTTTGCGTTTTGTCGCTTTGCCTCTCTCTCCAGTCTCTCTGTTTCTAGTCTCTCTTTCTTCTAATGCGATCCTCCTCTTTCTGGGCCATGTGGTGCACACACCAGCCATATACATGGATGAGTGCTTCATGTGACCTTCTGTTGCCTGACTGGATGCCGCTGGCTGCCTGTACGTCCCGACGGCATCCCCCTGGCAACAGACACCAAAATTGCGGAAACGGCATCTCCACAGACCCGGAACCAGACTTCTATGGTGAAGTCTGTATTTAGCCATGTCCGTGGATTGTGGGTTCAATCAAGGGGTCCGGATCTCCCACAGAACAGTCCTTCCACCCTTACTTACTAGTCTTCTTCGTGAAACAGCGTTAAAAGCCTTCCTGAAATCTAGGTAGAGCATGATGACCGCTCCACCTTGATCTCATTCCTTGGTCACCCTGTCAAAAAAATCTATCAGATTTATTTGACATGACCCCCTCCCCCCACTCCCATGAATCCATGCTGCCTTGGGTCTTGTAACCCACTGGATTCAAGACATTCCACTATCCTTTCCTTCAGCAGTGATTCCAGTAACTTTTTTTTATTTTTTTTATTTTATTTTTATTAAATTTTCAGATTACAAATACCTTTGAGCAGAAACTGCTCGTTTACAAAGGTTCCACGTCAAAGGATGAGGGTCAACATACATATAGAGGTAGTAAAAGAATGCACAAAAAACAACCAAAACAACTAAAAGAAAAAATAAAGATACTCAGTTATAACATACTTTGAGATAATATTCATATAACAAGCAGCTTAAGTAGGCAGCTGGCTGCGGTAACAATAAGAGATAGAGGGCACCATAGACAGTTAGTATTGCAGGCGTGCGACCGGGAGAGGAAGTTGGCAGGCTAATGGGCCACTGTCCGATGGTGGTGGAAAATGTCTTGTACCAGTGGAGATGTGAAGCAGGAAAGGAGTCACAAGGAAGGCCCAGTGCCAGAGGGAATGAGACTGGGAAAGGGCGGACTGTGAGACATGAGTGAGCTGGTAGGTGTTTAGAGAGATCTCTGTTCAGAGAAGCAGTCACATTGAGTGGTAGAGGTGAGGTAAAGTTTGAGATTCCTTTTGAAGGGTCCAAGTGTAGTAGAGGAAAGTGCTTCTTTATTGAGGGAACTGAACCGTTGAGTGGCTCTATAGATAAAGGACCGCTGACCCATGGAGTTACGACATCTGGGAACCTGAAAGGTTTGAGATTGGGCACCACGTGTTTGTTGAGTGCCACTGTAGGTAGTAAGGAGTGAGCTAACACCAGGTGGCATGAGACCAAGGATAATCTTTTTGGCAAGTAAGCAGGTCTGGTATTGTATTCTGCTGCGTAGGGGTAGCCAGCTGGCCTGTGCATAGAGGTCACAGGTGTGAGTTTGTCGGGCTGCACCCGTCAGTAGTCTACAGGCTTTATTGAGAGCAACTGAGATCCTGCGGAGGGCACTTGTTGAGGCAGAGCCATAGATGGCAAGGCCGTAGTCAATGATAGAGGTGACAGAGCTGTAGATGGCTAGTTTAAGGGCACCTCCCCACCACCGATGTCAGGCTGACTGGCCTATAATTGCCAGCCTCCTCTCTGCTACCACTTTTGTAAAGTGGGACTACATCTGCCCTCTTCCAGTCCTCTGCAACCACTCCTGTTTCCAGTGAGCTGTTAAATAGGACTGTCACAGGTGCAGCTAACACCTCCATGAGCTCCCTCAATACCCTTGGATGCACCCCGTCTGGTCCCGTTGCTTTGTCAACATTCAGATTAGTGAATCCCTTCAGGACTCTCTTCTCTGAAAAAGTAGTAGTGTCAGTCTCCCTCCCTCCAAAGCTCCTGTTACTTTTTTGTGGCCTCTCTCCTTCTCTTTCCTCTATGAACACTGAACAAAGTATTTGTTCAGGATGTCTGTCTTTTCCTGGTCCATCACTGCACAGTCCCCCAACTTCCCTTTCTAACCTAACAATCCCTCCCCTGGTCTTCCTCTTTTCACTTGCATACTTAAAAAAAGTATCTTCTCCCCTTGCATTGCCACCTGGGCTAGTCTCTCTTCAGTTTGCACTTTTGCAGTTCTTACTGCTTTCCCTGCTTCCCTCTGTTTCCCCTGATACACTTTCCTAGCCTCCTCCTCCTTCTGCATCTCCTTGTACCTTCTGAATGCTACCCTTTTAGCCTTTATCTTTTCAGCCACCTCTTTAGAGAACCAGAATGGACTCTTTTACCTTTTGCTTTTGCTCACTTGCTTGATGCAGAGGTTTGTTGCCTTTGCTATGGCCCCCTTTTAGCTCCAATCCACTGTTCCTCCACTCCACCCAGGTCACTCCCCACCATGTTATCCCTGAAACACTTACCCATCTTTATATAATCTGCCCTGCTGAAGTCCAAGACCCTTGCCCTTCTGTGGTTTGATTTGGCAGTCATCCTTATATTGAACCACACTGCACGGTGATCACTGGTACCTTGGTGGCCTCCCACCTTGACGTCTACAACACTGTCCCTGAGGCTGTTAGTGAGTACTAGGTCCAGTATTGCCCCATCACAAATGGGTTTGCTGACTAGTTGCCTGAGGAACACCTCATGCAGGGAGTCCAGGATGTCTCTGCTTCTAGCTGAAGCTGCAGCTGGGAGTCTCCAGTCTACTTTTGGCAGACTGAAGTCCCCCACCAGAACCACCTCTCCCTTTTCTGTCATCTTGCCAATGTCTTTCATCAGTAATTAAGCCCCTCCCCTCATGCCAGAGGTCTGTAGATCATGCCAGTGTGAAAAGCAGCTGCATTCCCCTTCTCCAGAGTGACCCACAACACGTCTGCCCCCCCCCCCATATTCCGTTTATCTCTGTCACTTTTGTGCTTTCCCTCACATAAAGCAACACACCACAGCCGGCCCGGTGGTGCTGAGGATTGAGACGCTGGATGCCACACTAGCGACCCGGGTTCGGGAACGAGCCTGGGTCGTCGGGGGCTGGAAGGCGAGGGAAAGGATTGAGCATCTGGATGGACTGCTCTCTCTTCCCAGGGAGGGCTTAGGGGAGCGATCGTTCTTAGAGTGACCTCTGGTGGCAGTCAGAGGCACACGACGTGGCAACGCTGCGCATGCAAGGGGAGGTGGAACTGTGGCATAGCAATATCTTGACTGCCACGCTCCGCATGGGGACAGATGGACATAAAGGAAAAATACCCTCTGGAGCCTGGTGAGATGAAGGTGGCCTCAGGGGCATGCCCACATCCCAATGCCAGTCCAGCACACTCAGGACTCTCTGTGGCCAACCCGATGACTGGTAAGGTACCTCTAATTACAGAAAGAGGGTGGGCAGGCCCTCTCCGGGGGGGCTGGACCTGGCCGGTCGTTGGGGGGAGAGCCTGAGAGAAGCGAGGATTCAAGCAGAGAGTGAAAGCAACAGCTAAGTAGGCACCCCAGAAGGATGCCCAGGCTCTGGGGAGAAAAAAGAGCTACCAAAAAAAAAGCAACACTCCCCTTCTTTCCTTCCAAACTTGTCCTTCCTAAACAAAGTATAGCCTCGTATCTGCACCCATGAGGTGGCTACTATGGAACACTTTTGGAGCTCAGAAAAAATTCAAATATCCAAAAAGAATATGGCTGCCCAAAATTTTGTTTGTAGTAAAAGAACAAACTTCCATGCTAAGTTCTGTTTAATGAAAATATTTATTGAATGCATAGAAATAGCATTAAGATAGTAGCAATTTTGCTCCCCTGCCATGGAATGGAAGTTTGTTCTTTTACTAAATATAAAATTTTGGGCAGCCGGATTCTTTTTGGATATATAGCTTTGTATGACCATATCGCAATCATGGTTTTCAGTTTGTATTAAATATTTTAATATGTTTGGCAGAGAAACAATGGCAAATGGTGCTGACAAACACCACTTAGCATGCAATTATAATGTCTATTATCAGGGCTGTTAAATGCTTATTACACTAGCAGGACTGGTAAATGCTCATTACACTAGTAGGGTTGTTAAGTGCTTAACAGGTACCCGGGTTAATGGGGGGAGAGCCTGCCAAACAAACCTGATAGAGTTCTTTGACTGGGTTACTAGGGAGGTGGATCAGGGAGGAGCACTCGATGTGGCCTACCCCGATTTCAGTAAGGTCTTCAACACCATTCCACACAAAAGGCTGGTAAGCAAGCTGGGAAGCTTGGGTGTGGGTCTGAAGATAGTAAAACAGGTATGTAATAGAATTTAGAGGGTGGTGCTAAATGGAGTTCACTCAAAAGAAGGGAAGGTAACAAATGGGGCGCCCCAAGGGTCAGTACTGGGACCGGTCCTCTTCAGTGCCTTTATAAGTGACATTGCAGAGAAGCTGGAAGGAAAGGTGCGGCTGTTTGCGAATGACAAAAAAATGTGCAACAAAGTAGACACACCGGGGTTGGGGAGTGGGGGGGATGGAAAAAAAGAGGGAAGATCTGAAAAAGCTGGAAGACTGGTTAAGAGTTTGGCAACTGGGCTTCAATGCCAAAATGTGCAAAATAATGCTCATAGAGCACAGAAAACCAAGGGTAACATATCATTTGGGGAGGGGGGGAGGAGTTAGAGGCCACAAAACAAGAAAGAGATCTAGAGGGCATCATATCTGATGACCTAAAGGTAGCAAAGTGGTGTGATAAAGAAGTGGGGAAGGCTAGTAGAATGCTGGGGTGAATAGGGAGGGGTATCACCAGCAGAAAGAGGGACGTAGTAATACACCTGTTTAGATCAATGGTGAGGCCCCACCTGAAATACTGTGTCTAGTTCTGGAGACCCCATCTCGGGAAAAATAGACTGGCAGGAGGCAGTACAGAGAAGGGCAACCAAAATGTAGCACGGACTGCACCAGAAGCCCTACAAGGAAAGACTCAGGGAGTTAAATATGTACTCTCTAGAGGAAAGGAGGGAACGGGGAGACAAGATAGAAACATTCAAATACCTCAAAGGTATCAATAAGGTACAGGATGGTGGCATCTTGGTGGCTAGGTGACCTAGCAGGAGCAATTTTCATAGATCTAACTAAAGCTTTCGACACTGTTAATCATGATTTACTTTTACACCAACTCCCATCACTCAACCTAGGTCCAGATGCCATACTCTGGTTCAAGAACTACCTCACAGATCGGACACAAGAAGTAAAAATAAATACCACTCTATCCTCAAAACTCGCAGTTAAATCGGGCGTACCACAAGGATCAATTCTAGGCCCGCTCCTATTCACCCTATTCCTGAATGCCATCCCTAGCGCCTGCAACTGTAAGCTCCTACTATATGCAGATGATTCAGTAATTTTTTGGAAAGACTCCACCTTGAATGCTCTTCAGCACAATCTCCAGACTAATTTCCAGGAAATAGAACACTGGTTCTTGAAACAAAGGTTGGTAAATCTCAGCAAAACAAAATCCATGATCTTTACGCACAGACAAAGCTCTTACTATAGCTCCCAACTAAACATAACCAACCACCAGGGCACCATAATTGATCAAATATCACAATTCAAATATTTGGGCATCACACTAGACACATCACTGACCTATCACACGCACATAGACCAACTCTCAGCCTCAGTAAACGCAAGACTAGGACCCTTTTCAGGCACAGACAATGCCTCCGCCCCGCCTCTGTCTGGCAGTAAGTAGCGCGTCCTATCTCTGGTAGACTATGGAATAAACAATTTATGGAGCAGCTGACCCCATGGCACTAAAACAAATCAATCTGGCCCTTAACAAAGCTAGCCGTCTGGTTACGGATAGTGACAAACTAACCCTACTCACCGAGCTCTACAAAAAGCTAACTGGCTGACTTTCTCAGGCAGGTTAAAATACCACACCTGCCTCAGGCCAAAAATCCAAATGGGTATTACACCCATTGGACTAGACCCACTAATAAAACTCAACACTCACAGGATTACCCCAAGACACCCAGTGAAAACACATACCTTAGTCCCTAAGAAGGGAGCAGCAGCTAGGCCAAAGGTCTTTTGCTTATGTCCAGGGCCACCTGGCTCAATGAACTCCCCATCCATAGCACATGCCCCAAGCATTAGACAGTTCAAAGCCAGCATCAAGATGCACCTACTAGATTCAGAGACCTGTTGCTGCACCTGAACACATTACGCCACACAGATGCAGGGTTGTTCATCCAACCTGAGATAAGGTCCTTTGATTGCAAAGTGTACCACACTTCTGGAAAGTACTCAAGTTCTTAAAAGGTGCACTGTCATTCTGACTTGGGCTGCAATAGTAATCCCAAAATGTAACTACCGATCCATGGAATTATGTCTTCTGTCTTCTTGTAATCACCTCTGTACACTAATATTTAATTATTGTTGTTATTGTCTGTTTGCCCTGACGTGGAGCCTTTGCAAAGGAGTTGCTGACTCAAAGGTTGTAATTCCGAAACTTTAAATAAATAAATCTTGCACAAAAAGAGATGCTCAAGGACAAAGGGGGCACGACATGAAGATGGAAGGGGGGAGACATAGAGGGATGTGAGGAAATACAGTACTTCTTTACAGAAACATAGAAACATAGAATTTGACGGCAGATAAGGACCGCTTGGCCCACCCAGTCTGCCCATTTCCCTACCTGATGGATAAGCTGCAAGTCCTAGTTAACCAGCAGCCTACTTCTTCCTACCCCAACCCCCTAGAATTGCCTTAAGACTGTCCCATGCATGCTTGAATTCCACCACTGTTTTTGACTCCACAACCTCCTCTGGAAGGCTGTTCCATACATCCACAACCCTCTCTGTGAAAAATACTTCCTTAAATTACCTCTGAGCAGCCCACCTTCTATCTTCAAATTGTGCCCCTTGTTCTTAGCGCCTCTTTTTGAAAGATGCTACCCTCTTGGACGTTGTTGATTCCCTTGAGGTACTTGAAAGTTTCTATCATGTCTCCCTCTCCCTCCTTTCCTCGAGGGCTATACATATTAAGCTCCTTAAGTCTCTCTTCATATGTCTTCCGGTGCAGACCCTGCACCATTTGATTGCCCTCCTCTGGACAGCTTCCATCCTGTCTATGTCTTTGCGGAGATTGGGTCTCCAGAACTGCACGCAGTACTCCAGATGGGGTCTCACTAGCTGTCTGTACAGAGGAATAATAACTTCCTGTTTTCTACTGGTGATGCCTCTTCCTATGCATCCCAGTATCCCCCCAGCCCTCCTTGCTGCCCTCTCACATTGCTTTCCCACCTTTGGGTCATCTAAGGGTGGTGGATGTCTGGAGCAATCTCCCAGCAGTGGTGGTGGGTACAGAAACGGTAACAGGTTTCAAGCATGCATGGGATAGACACAAGGAGACCTTGGTAACAGGGCTGGGGTGGGAGGACAGAGACCAATTAGGGTCTCTAGAAGCATAGCAGGTAGGGACGTTAGGGCAGACTAGGTGGGCCAGAAGGTCATTTTCCGCTGACAACTTCTATGTTTCTATGTTATTATACTAGCAGGGCTGTTGAATGGTTATTACACTAGCAGGGCTGTTTCTTGTTTTTCACAATATCAGGACAATTTAATGCTTATTACACTAACAGTATTGTCAAATGCTTATTACATTAGCAGGCTGTTTAATGTTCATTTCACTAGCAGGACTGTTTAATGCTTATTACACCGGCAGAGCTCTTTAATGCTTATTACGCTGCCAGAGCTCTTAAATATTTATTACAGGGCTGTTTAAGGTTTATTACACTAGTAGAACTATTAAATTCTTGTTAAACTAGCAGGGCTGTATAATGCTTATTATACCTCTGTAGAGAAGGTTTTTGGGGCTTAGCATACTGTCCATTTATCTGTTGCTTATTCTGATGTCTTTTATGTATTGTGTTAATTATAATTTTCTCATCTGCCTGTATTATTTACAGTGCCCTGAGCCTCAGGGAGAGGGCACTTAAGAAATAAAACCTTGCTTGCTTGCCTTGCTTAGGCTAGCAGAGCTGTTTAATGCTTATTACACGGGCAGTGCTGTTACATGCTTATTACACCAGCAGGGCTGTTTAATGCTTATTACACAGGCAGTGCTGTTAAATGCTCATTACACCAGCAGGGCTGTTTAATGCTTATTTCACAGACAGTGCTGTTAAATGCTTATTATACCAGCAAAGCTGTTTAATGTTTATTACACTAGCAGGACAGGGCTGTTAAATCTTTATTACACTAGCAGAGCTGTTAAATGCTTATTATGCATGCAAGGCTGTTTAGTGTTTATTACACTAGCAGGGCTGTATAATACTTATGACAGTAGCAGGACTGTTTAAAGTGATCTTCTAAGTTCCAGGGAAACATTTTAAAATATGATATTCAGACCCAATTGCGCTTGCATTTAATGAATATTCTGTATAAGACCTCCTCACGCTTTGTCACTGAGGACATTTGCATGACAACCGGATCTTTCTGTGTAAAGACGCCATCTCATGCCTCCTGCTTTGTCCTCCACTGAAGTCATAACCATAATCTTGTATTTGTGACATCACAATCTGTTTCTGTTGAAAGGACTATGATGTCACAAATAGTGGACAATGAATTCACTGGTGGAAAACGCAGGGGGATGAGATGAACGCAAGCATACATACAGCCTGCATTCATATAAATGTTCAGAGTAAAAAAAAAAAAAAGAAGGACGATAAATGCAGAAAATTTATGAGCTCACCTTGGCCTTTTCTGCAGACATCTACCGTCCATCAGGAGATGGGAATGTTTTCCTGCAGGAAGTCGTGGATTTCATTGTTGACCTGACACTGGGATCCCACAGATGGCTGATCCTGGGGGATTTCAATGCCTGGGTTGACGATGAACTCTCACAGTTCGGACAGGACTTCCTCCGGTTAATGAATTTACTGGGCTTCACACAGGTTATTTCCTCCTCGACCCATATTGATGGTCATTCATTGGACTTGATGTTTCTCCTGGGGATGGAGATATCTGACTTGGTGGTAGAACCAGTTGGGTGGTCTGACCATCACACCATTGGGTTCAGTTTTCTGGCCGCCCAATAGGTCTGCCCTTATGGAGATGGCCCAGTACCACCTTTTGAGGGGTGTGTCCCCTAATGGCCTGATGGTGATGCTGGACCTATCAGGTATACCAAGTGAATGCATGGATCCAGGGGATCTGGTACTAGCCTATTATAGGGCAGTGACCGAGGCCCTGGATTCCATTGCACCTGTTTGTGTTTGTCCCCTCACTCTTTGTCCCAGGTCTTCTTGGTTTGATGAGGCCTTGAGGGAGTTGAGGAGAGTGGGATGAAGGTTAGAGAGGCATTGGTGGAGGTCGGGCCTGGAGTGTAACAGACTTAGTTTGATGGATCACTACATGATCTATCAATCAGCAATTACCCGTAAGAAGGCAGAGTTCCTGTCCAGAGAAATTGCTGCTGCGCAGAATCGACCAGCTCATCTTTTCCAGACTGTGGACAGATTGTGAAATCCACTCTGTCTCCAGCCTGGAAATGCTTTCTCACAAGAACGTTGTGAGGAGATTGCTTAATTCTATGTGGATAAGGTTGAATTCAGGTCCGGCATCCACCTGACCCTCTCTCAAGGTAGCTGCGGTGGTCGGCAGAAGATGTCAGATGCCAAGTTTGTGTGGTGTGGCTTCAGACACCCCACAATCAATGATATTGTGATGGTTATCCAGTCATTGTGCCTGACCAACTGTAGTTTGGACCCGGGCCTCACGCACCTTTTAGTAGGCTGTGTGGATAAAATTGGTCTGGTCCTGGCCAAGATAGTCTGGATCTCCTTGGAGAGGGGGATCTTTCCAGATCCCCTGAATGAGGCTGTGATTCGGCCTCTTCTTAAGAAGCCTTCCCTGGACCCTGACTGTCTGGTTAACTACAGACCTGTCTCTAGCCTACTCTTTGTGGGTAACGTTATTGAGAAGGTGGTGGCATCGCAGCTGGAGGACCATTTGACCAGCCACAATGTTTATGATTCTCTCCAGTCCGGATTTAGGAAGCGACATAGTAGCAAGACAGCCCTTGTCCGGGTACTAAATGACCTCCTAATAGTGAGAGATCAAAAGACCTATTCCATCTTGGTCCTTCTAGATCGCCCTGCAGCATTTGACACCGTGGACCATGGTGTGTTGTTGGGGCACCTGCGGTTCATCTGTGGACTTTCAGGGACAGTCCTCAGATGGTTTCAATCATTCCTCAAGGGTAGGACTCAAAGGGTGGTGTCTGGGTTTTTTTCCTTAGCCCCATTCTCTCTATCCTGTGGGGTGCCGCAGGGCTCCATCTTGGCACCCATATTATTTGCGGTGTATATGCTGCCTTTAGGAGTGATTATTAGGTGGTACGGTTTGAGTTTTCACTGTTATGCAGATGATACTCAGCTGTACATGTCCTTTGTGCCTGGCCAGGATGATGCTGTCTCAGTCTTTAACAGCTGTTTAGCCGAGATCCAGGACTGGATGAATGTGAGCTGGCTCCGGTTAAACCCAGAGAATACTGAGGTGTTGGTTGTGGATCCAGTGTGACTGGGAGCTCCTGCCACTCTTGAGGACCGACCTTTTCTTAAATCTGTTGCAATAGTTCTTCCATTTCTTAGCCTAATCTATCCTTTACTATTTCTAGTCCATAAGGTTGGCCACCTGTGGGCACCCCCTTCTCCCTTCCTCTCCTGACTATGCTATAGTGTCCTCTTTGATTTTCCTTTTCCCTCTCAGGTCCTCGTACAGGGAGGTTATTGTGGTGACTTCAGAGAATATATAAAAAAGGTTGTGTTTATTGTTGTTGGATTTAGTGTGTAATAGCACTATGTTATAAAATACCTTAATGTATATACCTTATGTTTATGAGACCTGTAAATGTTGAAAATACCATGGCACTAGGTGTTTTTGATAATGGTAAAAAGTACTAGGTGACTATTATAGAAATTAAGCTAGTTGTGCTATTTAAAATGCATATTCCCATGATGCATTGCATTATGGAAGTATGTGCGATGTTGTATTTCTTTGAAACTTGATTTGTTGCCAATGCTCTTTGGGCTAACCCTACTTTCAGTGATTCTACATTGAAGTTCTTTGTTTATACCTTGTTTTGTTTTTTTTCTTTTTGAGCCCCCACTACGTATGCAACTGGGGCTTGCATAAGAGTGGTCGCTACATCTCAACCAGTAATTGGATCAGAGATCAGTGTCAGTAGGTGCTGGCTAAGTGCAGAGAAAGAACATGCATAGTCTGTTGCTGCAAACTGATGTACTGAAGAAGATATCACCATTGCAGAAGGATATTTCTTGTATTTTGAATAAACATCACACAGAGATTGTGTGTTGAACCTGAAGTTCGGTGGCTGGTCCATCTATTATCTCACAACCCCTCCACACCCAGGTCGTCAAGGGGCAGATGTATTGGCGGGACTGCCTTCGGGTCTATCCAGCTAACTACCTCAGACCGGGTGTGGAACCTGGGCGTTATGTTCAATGACCTCCTGACCCTAAAATCGCAGGTGTTGGTGGTTGTCAAAACCTATTTTTACCATCTGAGGAATATCACCCAGAAAATCACCTGGTTCCTCCTAATGATCTTCCAGCTTTGGTCCACGCCTTTGTTACCTCCTGCCTTGACTACTGCAATGCCCTTTACCGTGGGCTACCGGGGGTTGATATCTGCTGCCTGCAGCTGTTGCAGAATGCAGCAGCCAGGCTTTTGACTGGTACCTCTAAGACCAGTCATACAACGCCTGTGCTCTGTGGACTACATTGGCTGCCAATACAGTGGCGGATCACCTTCAAGGTTGGTTTGCTGACCTATAAGGCCCTATATGACCAGGGACCCAGTTATCTGCAAGATCTCCTTCATCCCTACTGTCTCCCACCACCCTCTCCGATCCACCGATGAGGGATTGTTAGAGATTCCCATGGTCTGTTTACAAACATCTGGAGCAAGGTCATTTAGTTTTATGGCTCTGACCCTGTGGAATTCTCTACCTCGTTGGGTACGAGATTGCCTGATCATCCAAAGTTTTAAGACCGCCCTGAAAGCGTATCTTTTTAGCCTGCTATTTTCAGATTTTTAAAGCTGATGCTGTATTTTTTATTCTAATTTTATACTTGTTATTTATTAATTTGTTTGATTGGTATTGTACAGGCACCTTGGTTTCAGAGACGTGCCTTTTTATAGATAAAGAATTGATTGATTGATTGCTTAAAGTATTTGGGGACATACCTCAGTACCTCTTCTCCTACAGTACAACACTCCAATCTGGATAGATTGGTGCAACGTATTAAAATTGATCTGGACCACTGGTCCTTACTACCCCTTTCTACGTGGGGCTGCCTGAACATCATTAAAATGAACATCCTACCCAGGCTGTTATACCCACTTCAGATGTTCATTTATGCCTTTCCCCAAAAATGGTTCAACTGAGTCCATAGAATCATTTCTACATTCATCTAGTGGGGTAAAATTGCCCACGGAGCCTTGGTTAATATAATGCATAATAAACTAGATGGTGGGCTTCAGGTTCCTAATTTTTGTTTTATATTACGCAGCCTCATACCTCACTAAACTTTCCCATTGGCTGGGAAGGGCTAGTGTTGACTCTTACACGTCATATGTTCTACAATGGGTGGACACAGAGAGGGGTTTATGCCTTACCAATGGCTTAACATACAGTAACTCCCTTACCGTCCCAGAGAAAAAAAAAACTTGACCCCTTTGGGGCATGCCATTGGCAGTCTCTTTGAAGATCCATATGCAACTTTGCTCTTTATTTAAAATTCACCCATACAGGGACACAGCACAACCCCTTTTTGGGAATCCAAATTTTCGAATAGCAGGCAAACCAATCCCCAAGACTTTTTGGCCTGATATGGGAGTCTCCACAATTAAAGGTCTTATGGGCAACCAAAAGTTGTTACCTTTTCAGGAAGCACAGACCAGATATAACTGGCCCACCTCCACTCGCTTTCGGTACTTTCAGTTATCACACATGCTTTTACAATTCCTAGGCAACGGACCCTGGTGTAGTCCATTAGGTAATCTAATTTTTCCTATTCTTGAAAAGGCCCCCACCTTCTACTACATCTCATATTATTACCGGTCACTACAAGAGTCCCTGGTTTCCCAGGAGGGTCAAAGGTTCTACGGTTGGGATCAATCCCTTCCATCTCCCTCCTCACCTGGACACTGGTTGACTCTCTGGAAACACATGTACAAATTTTTGAAGTGGGACAGATACTGCCTCATGCAGCTAAATATAATTTACAACCTTTATTATACCCCAGTCAAACTACACAAAATGGGCAGACTACCCACCGATTCTTGTACCAGATGTGGCAAGGAGCCTGGCACCCTACTCCACATATTGTGGTTCTTCAAAAAAGTGGCCCCCTTGTGGGAATCAGTTTGTGCCCCGTTAAATCCATTTTGGGGTTGTCTGAAGCTTTCACCCCAACTGTATGTATCTTGGGTGACTATACCAATACCCTTCTTGGAAACCAGAGACCCCATATGGCTTTAATCTCAGCATGTGTAAAAAAGATTATTCTGCACCATTGGTTAGACCAGTCTACACTGCAATTTATTGAATGGTACAGAGAGATACTGTTCGCCCTACAAGTAGAGCGTATCATTGCCAACATGGCTGGTGACTTATCTAAATACGATAGGGTCTGGGAGCCTCTATGGGTCCTTCTAATGATCTGATTATAAAGTCTGGTCCTCCTACATGGACTATCCCTTTGTATAGTTTGGCAGACTGAGTTCAAACTCTCTAGTTCACCTTTACCCCAGGTTGATCCCCTGGTTTTTCTTCTGGTGGATGGGGAGGGAAGGAGGGAGAGGGATGGGGGGACTTTGTAGTGGGAGGGAGGTATAGATCTTAATAGTTTCTCTGCCCTTTATAAAATGTACTTTCCTGGACACATTCTTGCCTCATTGTTCCTTCATAGCACATTCCAAACTGCTAAATATTTGTGAACTGTTAAGTTCTTATACTTCAATAAAGTTCATTTAATATAAAAATAAAAGAAAATTTATGAGCTACAAGGTGCACTATGCCTGGATATTTTAAAGGAAAACCCTGGTTATCCTGCAAAGTGCAGTAGCTACTGCAAAAACACCTGATTAGGGCTTTTATTGACAATTAAAAAAAAACCTTTTAGCAAAGTTGTTTTATTTCAAAAGAACCACACCAACGGTCACATCAACTGTCTCGCTTGTGGCCATCTCATACAGATAAAGCGGCTTCTGATGCACAGGTTATGCTAATGAAGGGCAACCAACTGCCAGTAGTTGATAGCCCTCATTAGCATAACATATGCACCGGAAGCTGCTTGGACTGAGTGAGATGGCTGTGGGAGAGCTGGCTGACACTATGGTTGGCATGGTTCTTTTGAAATAAAAGAAAATAGCTAAAAGGCATTTTATATTTTTTTTAATAAAAGCCCTAATTCAGTGTTTCTGCAGCAACTGCTGCACTTCACAGGATAATACTCAGTGTTATTCTTTAAAGCAGAAGTATTTATTAGCAGAAATAAATGTCATTGTATCATTTTTTGTGATAATGTGTTTCTAGTAAAAATGTTGATATATCCGTTTTCCTTTGTATTTTACTCCCTGCGCTCTGATCAAACCTGCTATGAATAAATTGCACATTCTGGTGTGGTGCTGTGCCGTTTACCATCAGAAATGTGTACCAGCTCCCTCATAATATATTCACATTATGGACTGCATATGTAAAGTCAAAACAAAACCGTGAGGGAAGAGATTTTTAAATATTGCTGGTGGCAGCCATCATAAATGATATGAGTCACTAATTATGAAATTAGTAATAAAAGCCATTTGAAAATCATCTCAGAGATACAAAACTATACTGATGATGACTCTAATTATGTCAGTGATACATTAATGCTAAAAAAAAAAGAAATTTTTGGCCAACTAACAAATACTGCTGTTTTAGTAAGTTTCCCTGCATATTGGAACATTGCTTTAAGTAATCAGTTATAGATGACCGATCACTAGATCAGCACTGGGATTTACTTCTGATTACAGGTTACTTTGGGTTACCTTTGCATCGAATAGGGATAAATCCCAAGATGCCATTTGGTCTGAAACCAGTGGCTTCCGCTAACATGCAGTATGAAAGGGCATTGTTGAGCCATGTTAAGCTGAAGATGGGGATTTTAATCTACATAAAATAGTTCTGATGAGCCATATAGGAATTGTCAAAGTAACTAAAATAATAAAAAACAGTTTGCCTTTAAATCCCCTCCTGCAGTCTGTTACTTGGAAACGCTATTGGATTGCAAATAACGAGTTGTTATAACTCATTATATTGAAAGCAGCAGCATTTGTTATCATGTATTTTTCTTCCAGTAATAATGTTTATCTGGAAAACAGTTCACTATATATTTCTTCCCTTTTTTTTCATTCCAGAACTGAGATACAGGATTTTAAAGTTTTTAAAAGTTCCTGCTCCTGTACTATGCCTACCATGAAAAAATGAAATATCTTGGTGTGATGTTACACTGCTGTGTGCTATACTTCACAAACATGTTGCACCATTCTAATACACCCCCAGCATAAGCCTTGTATGCACAACCTCACTGAAAGAGATTTTTTTTTAAACTGTGAATGGCGGCCATCTTTAATGACTTCAGTCATTAATCAAAAAATTAGATGTGACAGCTGTTGTAAAATATTTGAGAAAAGTGAAAAAACACCGATGACGAATCTAAAGATGTCACAAATACCCTTTTACTGAAAAAAAAAACAACTAACAACTATATGATAAAGTCTTTTACCAACTACCTAGTACTGCTGTTTAAGCATGAAGGTGCAATCAGAGGTTAGATCACCATCGGTACCTAACCTGAAGGGTCATAAGGCCAACAGTCCAACCCCTGGAGTGTCTTAATGTTATTATTAAAATAAAGAAGTTTTAACTTTATCAAAGTGAATGTTGTTAGTTTAAATTCTAACGGTTTTATTATACATGAGGGTTTCCAGCCATTAGCATAACATCTTACAATACATGTCAGACAAACAGAATGCTGTTACTAGCCCTTGTTTTATAATAATGGGTGTGGATGATCGTGATGGAAAACTATTTATTTGAAAATTGGTACCCAGGAAAGGCGTGCTGAGCCAGGGCTCATTTTCAGGTGCAACCACAGGAAACGGGGTATAATAAATCAACAAGCATTTATCAGTGATAGATGTTAGCTGCTCGTATTTATGTTGTGCTAGGTCTAGGAGCAGATCCCCATGCCAGAAGACCAATATGGGCTGGGCTTGAGTTGGGCTGGGCACGGGAAGGGGGGATGGTTACAGCGGGGCAGCAACAGACTCTCATTTAAACCAGAAATGACGGGGGGCACTGCTGAGCAGCCTAAGAGGAAGCAGCAAGTAACTCGAGCTCCCAGGAGGAAAATTTTAAATGAATAAAAATGAAGTTTTCCAGTCTAGAAACTCATTGCTAAATCGATCTGAGAGTGGTAGAAAGTGGTCCTACTGGCAAAATGGGCAAATCAAAAGGAGCGACGACTGCAGCATGTTATTTTTTCACTCCCAAGAAGCACAGTTGAGAGGAGAGGCCTGTGCAGTGTGGTGGGACACCGGATTCTGCTGGCATGCAAACGGAAGAAGCCTCGTTAACCAACATTTTATCCACCGTACACCAGTTGGTAAAAACTGTACAAGACTTGGATAAGAAGTTTGACACCCTTACACCAAGGGTGTCGGCACTTGAAACACAGATGGAGCACTGCAAGACAACGGTGCAAAGATTGGAGGCATCCACACTTAAAATCAGCAGATGTGACTACAAAGCTTAGCAAAGAAAATGCTTCTCCATCAGTGGTTAGAGACGGTGGAAAACCAGATGAGGGAAAAGAATTTAAGGGTGACTGGTCTGTTGGAGGGTGCCAAAGGAGACAATAGCCTAGCCTTTGCCACAGCTTTACTGCCTGTTATATTGGGCCTTGATGAGACTGACCCCCCACTTATCTTTGGAAAAGGCTTACCGAATAACTCCACAATGCGCAGTATCTGACCCACAGCTGCACAGACCTTCCCGATTGTCTGTACTGGCATTGGAGGTTGATTGAGATCGGGCCCTGATGATTGCTAGACATTGCAGATCCTTAAAATATGATGAGGGCACCCTATTACTGTTCCTGGACCTCTCCTATAGCACATGTCAGTGACGCAAAGCATTCGATACGCTCAGAGGATGACTGCGCCTACTGAAAATATCCCATCAGCTTCTTCTACTGGCTAAGCTCCACATTACATGGAAAGGTCAACAATACCTGTACAATGAAGAGAGGCAGAGAAGCTGATCAGCCATATAGCGTTGAAGCTGGCTGGGGAAGACAATCCTCTTCTGACGAAGGCTGAAATGTAAAGCAGGGCCAGTAATGTATATTCTGGTCCTTGGGGACTAAAGCAAAAGCTCTCCTATTAAACTTGGTATTTATTTCCACCTGCAGACATGATCACGGCCCATCCAGTTTTTGCTTGGACTATTTGTTTGGGACATTTCAGACAGTATGTCGAACGCCTTAATACACAAGTATTTTAATTAATTTTAATTTTGAACCTCCTAGCCCACACAGGACCTTAGTGGCTTGATATCACTCAACAGGCAGGATGTTTAGAAAGATGTATAGGATATTTTTCGTTTTCAAATATTTGTCCAATCAGCTGCCCTGTATTTTATTTCATTTTACTTTGAGTTCTGTACTCGTCTCAGTTGACTAGCGACGTCTGTGCAGTTCTTCTGATAGTAAAGGAACAGTAATGCTTATGTTCTTTATTCCTAGGAGTTTGGGAATTAATACTTAACTTTAAATATTAAATATGGGGACCCGATTAGACTTTTTCAGTCACTATGGCAATAGGGTAATCCAGTTCAAACGCATCCTTTTTAGGATTCCCCATTGGCCTTCCTTGGCTATATTTTGTTTAATGCTGATTATTTTGATAAATCCCCATATGATGTACCACTGGGGGGGGGGTGTCCTTCAATAATACTTTGTAAGGAAACAGTAGCTGTATTGTACTTTGTAATGCTATCCTCCTATGTAATATTGTGCTGTAAGTTTTGTTTACAAAACCTATAAATAAAATAATAAAAAATATCAGAAATGACATGCATAAGGCTGAAACTTATCTAGATCGCAGGGAATGCAATTTTTGCACTAACCACTGAGTCACTTAACTTCACTTTCTAATTGCTGTGATACACACACACTGACTAATACATATACACATATATGCATATACAGTCCAGTAAGAATAACATAGCAGTACACCATCTACGCACATGCTTACAGATTAAAACAAAAGACATCAAGGGTCTGTTTTCTTCTTTTCAGGCTCTGAGGGGCATCAGAGGGAGGGGAGTTGCCACTAGACACCTCAGTTAAGTAAGCAATGACATGCAGAAGGCTGAAACTGATCTAGATAGTGGGGAAATGTAGACTAGCACTTTTTGCACTAACCAAAGAGCCACCTAACTGCACTTTCTAATTGTTGTGATACACACATGCTGACTAATATAAATACACATATATGCATATACTGTGTATATTACAGTATAACACAGCAGTGTACTGTCTGCACACATAGAGCATTCACACACACACACGCACACATACACACACACACACACTGCCTTATATGGGGTATATCGTTCGAACATCAAAGTTTCAACATTGACTCCCTGACATCGAAACTCTGATGTCGAAAGACTTTGCATCGAGAGGGAGATTTTTCATCAGTGGGGACAAGCACCTAACTCCAATGTCTGTGCGATGTGGAGTTAGATATTTAAAGTAGGGAGGTGCGGGGGCACATCCCCCCAACATGAAAAATACGGGAGGCGCAGCCCCCTTGCATTGTTACAGTTAAGTGTGGTGGCCAGTGTTGGCGTATTGCAGATCATTGTTTGGATGTGTTGATGATGCCAGCAGTATTGCATCAGCGTGGAGGACTGCAGCGAAATTTCCGTTGCTGTGGCTTGGTGGAGTCATCCTATGGCATTTATATGCTTATACATCTAAGCCTAATGTTTATTGTATTTTGGATAAGCACTGTGTTTTGCACTAACTCATTGTACTAATCTACTGCATGACTGGGTAACTAAGGTAGGACCAGTGAGATGCAGTGAATGTGGCCTAGCTGGACTTCAGAAAGGCCTTTGACACCACCCCCCATAGAAGGCTGATTAACAAACTGCACAGCCTAGGGGTGGATCCTAAAATAGCTCTGTGGGTGGAGAACTGGCTGAATGGCAGAAGTCAGAGGGTTGTGGTAAACAGGGAGTACTCTGGAGAGAGAGAGAGAGAGGTAACAAGCAGGGTACTGCAGGGGTTGGTTTTGGGGCCGGTCCTCTTCAATGTCTTCATCGGGGAGATTGCAGAGGGACTGGAGGGGAAGGCATTTCTCTTCACAGAGGATAAAAAGGTATGCAATAGGGTGGACATGCCAGGGGGTGTCGAAAGAATGATGGAATACCTTAAAAAACTGAAGAGCCGGCCCAGTGTCACTGGATGTCACACCTCACACTATGCCGGCAGCCTGGCTTTGGGATCAAGCCCAGATCATCAAAGACCAGCTAGGGGGGAGGGAGCAGGATTCAGTAGCCACAAGGCAGCTCTCCTCTCCTCGGGAGGAACTCTGTTGCCCCCCACAGTCCAACTGCCCCCAGGTGTTGGAGTGAGGGGTAGCATAGACAGGCAGATGGCAAGCAGAGGGAGGGTACTGTAGAACAACAGTGTGCGCATGCCTCCACAGGCACACGCACAGCCATGGCATGGGGAGTTCGGATCGGAAATGGGGAACAAACGGGTGCATACACACAAAAAAACTGGAGAAATGGCCTGAAGAATGGCAGCTGGCATTCAATGCAAAGAAGCGCAGGATCATGCAGATAGGACACAAGAACAAGGGGCAAAGTACAAACTATGTGGGGAGGCACTGACAGTCACAAAGCAGGAAAGGGACTTGGAAGTTATCATCTCACAGGACCTAAGAGAAACTAGGCAGTGTAATAAGGCAGCTGGAAAGGTTAACCAGAAACTTGGATGCACAGTGAGGGGTATCAGGAGTAGAAAGAGGAAGGTCATTTTGCCCCTGTATAAGACACTCATGAGATCACACCTGGAATACTGCATCCAGTTCTGGAGGCCTGATCTGAGAAAAAACAGAGACAAGGTAGAGGTGGTGCAGTGGAAGGCAACTACAATGGTGCTGGACATATGGTGTAAGACTTTTGAGAAAGACTAATCACGTCGATATTTAAAATAGTTATTTAATTTGGGTAAAGCATTTTAAATGTTGAATTTTTACAGGATATGCAGGTAAGATTCGGTATATGATCGCATCTCAACTGGCATATCCTATAAAATATCACTTACAGTGTGGTCATTATTTCTAATGAATTTGCACAATGCAGATCTGCTGAGAGACAGTTTCAATGTGGTCTTCCTTTTACACATATTTACAATGTGTTTTCCTAGAATATGCCTGCTGATTGCTATATATTTAGCCTGGATATTTCACAGAAGATGTAGAATCTTATTTTCAGTGGGGCTGTACAGCTACACAATCTTATGCTGCTTTGCGTAAAATCAGAATATGCTGAAAACAATATTTTACATCTGGGCTAGGCTAACCTGAATAAATACATTACAAAAATGGTAAAAGCACAACCCCATTGAAAACAAGATATTGTATCTAATCTGGGACATCCATAGTAAATACAGTACAAAAAATGCATGAAATGAAGATCCCTATGAGAATGAGATGTAGTATCTCCCCATGCTAACCAGGATACAAAATATAGGATAAGAAATATTTAAAGGAAATCTTTGTAAATTGAACTTCATTGTTTTCCACATAACCAAGACTGACATAAACCGTTTCTTTAGATTGCAGTATTTATTTTGAATGTTGTGGCCAGGAGGATGGTGTATACAGTATGTGTATGTGTGTTTGCTGTAGCTCAATATAAATATTTTCTCCTGAAAGCATAGCAAAAGGAGTAAAAATGATACAATTCCTTACTTGTCTTAGGGGTTAAAGTAGCAGCTGTCTTCTGCTATACTAACATGCATTCTAAATACTGCTGGTTGTGCTACGTACTTAGATTTGAAACTAGAAAAGGTGGCTGTTTTCAGGGCTAAAAGTTTCATAATGTGTTTGCCATCTAAAGCCCAATATAAGTATTTTTTTCAAAAGGCATAGTAACATTAGTAACAAACAATACTTCTTTACAGATGTCTTCTGCTATAGTAAACTATGTCTGAGACAGTGCTTATCAGTGTCTTAAGAGGTTAAAAACAGTATAAATCTTTTAGGAGATTCCTTGCTGGGAAAGGGTGACATTTATGAGGTATGACTCTTTCTTGAAAGTGCATACCTACCCAATTGAAGCTAACAGCAAGAAAATGTTTAAATGCTAAGTATTTAAATGTGCAAGTTGTTGCATTTTGAAGGGCTTAACCTAATCTCTAGTTTAACAGGCAACCAATATTTAACAAGCTGTTTCAGTTTCAATTGCTGTAATGTTGAGGAGGAAGGGAGCAGAAAGGCTAAGCGCACACAATTAGATCAGCTGTGCTTGCTGAAAGAGCTGATTTATGAATATGTCTGTTGGCACATTGTTTTGAAGTCCATGCACTTTCATGCCTGAACAGTGTTATGATCAGGCTTGCTGATTATTGGTCAAGCCCCTTGTAGAGTCTCCTGCATTGGACCACCGTGACACACCTCTCAAAACCCTGTACATAGCAAAATGTTTGACTTGCGCTAGCATGCACAGCTAACATAAAAACAGCAGCAGAGGAGCATTCCAAAGATGAAGTGCAAACAGTGAACAATTCAACAAGATGCAAGTGCAAGTAACAAAAAACAGTGAACAGAGGTTGGTTCTAAGAGTAGCACCAATACCCAATTAAAATGACAAAGGCAGGTTGATAGAAATAAGTGCATCAGTTGTAGTGACATGAACTGACCCCGGTAGGGTCATGGCAGGGGTGAAAAGGACATCAGGGGCAGGTCAGGTAGGGAGCTGACAGGAGGAGGAGGGGGGGAGTGGAGGAGCTTTCTCTGGTGACTAAGGGAAATGGGTGGGAGAGGATGAGAGACGGAGAGAGGAGGGGAGCTGGCTCCAGAGGGAGGGCAGGCAATAGTAGAAGGCTGACTGCCCAGCGGAAGAGTGAGGGTGGGGGAGGGAGAAGGTGTGAGGATCCATGTAGTGGAGGGAGTATGAGGCAGAGTCAATGGGTGAAAGGAGTGTGACTAGGTAAAATGGTAGAGACCCAAACCAGTATTTGGAGATGAAGGAGGCTCAGTAGGACTAGAGACATGATGGTGTGGATAAGGAGGAGTAGAGGAAGCAGTGGTGATGGTTACGAGGGGGCAGTTGGTAGCAAAGCAACAAAAGGCATTACAGAGAGTTGTCCAATCTGGCAAGGGAAGAGGAGGGGGCAATACTGTAGTCTACATCTACATAGTCAAAGACCAGGAGCACCATTTTTTTAATCAACTCCCAGTGGACCTGCAGCACAATAAGAGCAGTTGATAAACCAATGGGGAACACCAGTGTTTATGTCATCATGATGGCCAGTATGCCAGAGGATACAGAAGACAGAAAAAGATGACAATTCAATGTTTTGTGATACTGCAGCAGCCACTGCTAAGCAATTTAAATCACAAACTGTAGTAAGAAAGAAACAGTGTGGCCTTCTGGGAATATCATCCCCATACACTAACCACTGAGCTACAGCCTTATATGGTTGGACCTGGGGTTCCCGGACACAGTTCCTTTCTCTGGTATTGCATATCATGCAACTAGGAATTATCAAGGTGACAATTTGATGGTTTTTGGTGCAGTATTAGCCACTGCTAAGTAAATTAAATCATAAGCTATAGTAAGAAAGAAATAATGTGACCCTCTGGGAATTAAATCCTGGCCCCCAAAATACTGTCCTAGTGCTCTAACCACTGAGCTATATGTTCACATTTGGACTTAGGGCTCTCGTTCACACTTTGTTTCTCTGGTATCGCATATCCTGCAACTAGGAATCATAAAGATTTATTTAGCTATGTCTTTGGTAACCTGACAGATGTTTCTGGTGCAGTATAATCCACTGCTAGGCAATTTAAATCACAAACTATAGTGAGAGAGAAATAATGCGACCTACTGGGAATTGAACCCAGGTCCCTATAATACTGCCTCAGTGTTCTAATCACTGAGCTACAGGCTCACATGGTTGGTTCTTGGGTTCCCAGATGCACTTTCCTTCTCTGATATTGCATATCCTGCGATTAGGAGTAATCAAGGTCACAATTAGCTGTTTTTTGGTGCAGTATTAGCCACTGCTAAGAACTTTAAATCACAAACTGAAAAGCATAATTATGCTTTCAGCAGAGACTGTATTTTGACCTTTGTGGAGATAAAGCAGTGGGTAAAATGGACAGCAAGCAAATCCATATGCAACTAGGACCAAGGCAGACTCCAGAGAGCTAGTGGCTGCACAGATGTTTCCCCCCATGCAGTAGCACGCTGATTTTCCAGGGGACTACTTAGAGCAGATGTTTCCATGAGTGAAACCTGAGTCCAGCCTTCTTCCCTGATCTGCACTTCTATACACAAAGAGCAAACAGCACTGCTGTGGTTGGTTACAAAATCCCACAGCCCTGTCACTGATTTCCAGCTGCTCTGCAACAATGCACTTGGGCCATACATCCCTCCCCTCTGCTATGCTCTGACAGGACCTTCTACATAAACCTTCTGTGAGAGTTGCCCTCACCTCTGCATCACCTCTTGTGGTGTCTCAGACTACCAGCCTATTCTCAACCACTGGCAAAGGTTCATTGACTCCAGTAGTTCCATACAATTAGGAGAAGAACCTGCATTTATATAATGGTTTACATATACATTGTATCCCAAATCACATTACAAGCAATGCGAGACTGCTAGTGAACTGACTGAGTGTGTAGTGGCAGCCATTTCACACATCAACAACCACACACAGCCTTGCATAATTACATGAACTGTTTTTTTTGGGATGGGGAATGTTGACCAGGACACTGGGGGGAAGCTCCCATAGCACTTCTTGTGGGGGGAGTGCCAATTTCCAGTTGGAGTTGGAGTTGAAGATGGATGATACTGTTGCCCAGGTGGAGGAGGCTGCTTTCCTCCCCACCCGGCATACTGGAGAAGCACAAGCAGGCGTTTCCTCTGCAGGGGTACCAATGTAAACGAGGGAGGAGATGGCCATGAGTAAGAGCCCTGCGGTCCCGAAATTCTGATGGCCAGCATGATTACTACAAGGGCTAGTAGTCAGGCAGCACCGAATGATGATTCTGCTTCTCTGGAGCTTGCCCTGATGACCACTCTGATTGAACAGGAAAATGAGTTATAATATGTTTACAAAATTTAGACAGATTGGCAATGGACGATCCTAATGAAACAGCAAAAATAATAGGTTTGTTTGTGAAACATTTGGCACTAGTATTTATACTTCTGGTAATTGGGAATCATTTTTGGCCTCAGTGGATAGTACGGTCCTTTCAGAAGAGAATGTCTGTAGTCTCTCTCTCTCTCTCTCTCGAGGTTTCTGAAGAAGAAATATTTGAGGGTATTAGTACACTGAGTAATCATATTGCACCAGGGAATGACAGCATACCAGGGGAAGTTTATGAAATATTTAGAGATGAGCTGGCAGAGTTGTTCCTTCTGATATCTAACAATATGCTAAAGAGCCCTTCTCGCTGTTGTGACAACTTTGAAAAATGTAATATTTAGAAACAATTCAGCTTATATTTATTATTTTTTTAATTCTCACCCTTATTTCTTTATTATTAAGGACATTTGCATGTAAACAGGACTTCTGCCCTACCTGCTCTGGCTGCCTGCCTATATCTGACATCGCAGTTCTACTTATGACGTCACAAGCTGTTGCTGTGGAGATCATTTAGATGCCATAAACAGGGGATTGTGATGCCAGGTGTGGGCAAGCAGAAACAGCAGATAAAGTCTAAGGGACAGTAATCCTCTTTCATACAACTGTCCTCAGTAATAAAGAAAAAAAAAGGGAAAGAATTACAGAAAATACATTAAAGAGAAACGGAATTGTGTCTAAATCTCACATTCTTTTCAAGGTTTTTCTAATGGTGTCATGGGCTCTTTAAGTGATCAGCTCAGTGGGAAACCAATAATGCAAGGAATATTGTTTTACATATATATATATATATATATATATATATATATAGATATACCTGTGTGTATGTATATATATATATATAGTGTGTGTGTGTGTGTGTGTTTGTGTGAAAGGGGAAACTATAGACCTGAAGAACTGGAGAGCTTTAAGTCTGTTAAATACTGATATAAAACTACTCTTAAAAAGTTTAGACTCTCGCTTTGCTAATGCTGCATCAACCCCAATTCTTTCTTCACAAACATGTGCAATTAAGAATAGGAAAATTCAAGATAACATGATATTCATTAGGCCATTGACAGAACAAGGGAAAATGGGCACTGCAGAGGGTTTTCTCATGGCACTCAATCAGTAGAAGGCCTTTGACAAAGTAAATCATTCCTTTTTGTTTTCTGTATTCGCTCAGTATCGTATTCCTCTGATGCTTGTACAGTGGGTTATATTTTTGTATACATCTGGGACTGAATGCTCCCTAACAAATGGGGTGACAGGATAAGTATATAACAGTAGGACTGGTGTACGACAGGATTGCCCAATGAGCCCAATTTTATATGTGTTTATATTGGATCCTATCTTGAGATATATAAATGAAATCCCCCTCTTAAGTGGCGTAAAAATGAATTATGGGACTTTACAGCTGAAATCTTCTGCATATGCAGATAATGGATGTCTGCTGCTTGGTAATGAGAACTCAGGGGTCAGAGTTAGTGGGCATGGAAAAGTATGTCTCTTTGCAGATGACACTAAGATCTGCAACAGAGTTGATGCACAGGGTGGGGTGGAAAGGATGAGAAGGGACTTGGCAAGGTTAGAGGAATGGTCAAATGTATGGCAGCTTAGATTCAATGCTAAGAAGTGCAAGGTAATGCACCTGGGAAACAAAAACCCAGGGGAAGAGTACACAATGGGAGGTGAGATACTAACAACAACAAAAATGGAAAGGGACCTGGGGGGTAGTCATATCAGATGACCTAAAGGTGGGCAAGCAATGTGAGAAGGCAGCAAGGAGGGCTGGGGGGATACTGGGATGCATAGGGAGAGGCATCACCAGTAGAAAACAGGAAGTTATTATCCCTCTGTACAGACAGCTGGTGAGACCCCATCTGGAGTACTGTGTGCAGTTCTGGAGACCCAATCTCCGCAAAGACATAGACAGGATGGAAGCTGTCCAGAGGAGGGCACTAAAATGGTGCAGGGTCTGCACGGAGGACATATGAAGAGAGACTTAAGGAGCTTAATATGTATAGCCTCGAGGAAAGGAGGGAGAGGGGGGACATGATAGAAACTTTCAAGTACCTCAAGGGAATCAACAAAGTCCAAGAGGGTAGCATCTTTCAAAAAAAGAGGTGTGCAAGAACAAGAGGGCACAATCTGAAGATAGAGGGGGCGGCTCAGAGGTAATTTAAGGAAGTATTTTTTCACAGAGAGGGTTGTGGATGCATGGAATGGCCTTCCGGAGGAGGTTGTGGAGTCAAAATCAGTGGTGGAATTCAAGCATGCATGGGATAGTCGTAAGGCAATTCTGGGGGTTGGGGGTAGGAAGAAGTAGGCTGCTGGTTAACTAGGATCTGCAGCTTATCCAGTAGGTAGAGAAATGGGCAGACTGGGTGGGCCAAGCGGTCCTTATCTGCCGTCACATTCTATGTTTCTATGTTTCTATTTTAAATCTTATGGTGCCATATTAGGATCCGTCCTAAATATCGATACAAGTACAAGCATATATTTAGATTCATTGCGAAAAAACTTTGTTAGGCACCAGTTAAGGTTACAGTGATAAAAGTAGAGAAATGTGGTGGTAGGGTTCCCAAACCCCCACACCCTATGGAAGGAACAGGAAAAAACATTACGGTTTCACTTCTCCAGAGACTTTGCAAATCAGGTGTGGGGTTACCTTGGGATTGTGAACCTTAACGCTCACCCCATTCCATCAGTAAATAAGCCGAGATGAGTAGAGTATATAAGAATGGGGTGAGCATTAGGGTAACCCCACGCATGAGGTTTATCTCTTACCACACATACACCAGTCGCTGGTCTTCCTTTACTACACATGTGCTGCAGACTTCACCACCCCTTGCAGTCAGTGGTAAGTTGATTTTTATTCAAAAAACAAAAGAAGTCTCTTTCTCCACTAACCCTTAAAAAAAAATGAAAGGAAACTTTTAAAACATGCACTTTTTCTCTGTCGGCACGCATGAGCCAGTGGGTCTCCACACCTCTCCACATTGGAAGGACACCACAGCTCCACACCAGCCACTCAGCAGTAAGTTTAACTACATAAAAAATGCAGTTTTTAAACAACTTCTTTTAGAACTTAGGTTAGAACCTTAAACAACTGCAGCACTGTGACATGGCCGGAAACACTGCAGACCGCACGCTACAGAATCCCTACTGGGCCGTGGCTGCCTGAACACTAGTCTGTTTGTTGATTTTATTTTATATAATTCCTGAGGTAAAAAAGTGCATGCCAGCATTGTATAAAATAAAATATGGGGTGGTTGAGTAAAACTCAGTTTTTACACACACCCTCATTGTAGGATTAATTTCATAAACCCCTCGGGCTTCGCCCTTCGGGTTTATGTAGCATCCCAAAACTTGGGTGTGTGTAAAATCTGGTTACATACACCACCCCATATATTATTCTCTTTTTAGTCGTCCTTTATGCTTATGTTTTCTGTGACTTTTTTGTATTTCACACATGTAATGAGGGTTTGATTATGGGTTTATGTATAATATTGTCTGGATATGCCTGTGTTTTTTTTGTTTCATGTGTTTTTCCACCTCTCCCTGTCCTTCCAGCCCACCGCTCCTTCAGAACACGTAGTTTTAACCTCCCAACACCCACTGGGCCATCTGCATCACCATTCATTCCATCCTCCCTTATTCTGCATCTTTGGTAGACCCCTGGTAACTCTTCCAGAGGGCTCCCCCTCCCCAAGGGGGCACAGAGGAGGGGAGATAGTTCCTGCTTCCTTGACTGAGGAGTGGGGACTAGGCAGATCAGAGGGCTGCTGCGAGATGGCAATGGTGCTCGAGGGAATGAGGCAGCTGTCATCCGGCAGCCATGCAGGCAATTTGCACTGTTCTGGTCTCTCCCACTTCCCACATTCGTATGGCCACAGCGGCATCCTTAGGCAGGGATGTTCAGCAACATGTGGTAGTCCATGCCGCCTAGAATGCCTCCTCTAGTCACCACCAGGAGCTGCTAGTAGAGCAGTCCAGCATGCCCCCCCAGGAGGGAAGCACCCATCTTGGGGCCCGAACCTGAGGTGCCAGCATGTCAAGCAATCCCCCATTGCTCGGTGCCACTATGCCTGTATCTTAAGTTTGCTTCTTTATATGTATTTCTTTGTATGTGTGGATATTCTTCTTTTAATAAAAAATACCCCTTCTCTTGCAAAAAGTGCCTTGGGTTCCTTTACTTCTACCTGGACAGCACCAGAGATAGGTAGAAGGGACCTCAGTTTAAAATCTCATCTGAGGGCTGGCACACCCCAGCAGTACAGCACCCCTCCCTCAGTACTGAGCTCAGATGCCAGCAGCTATCGTATGAGCCCAATCCCAGTGTTAAACCAGAACCCATGACCTTCTGGCCCAGAGGCAGATGTGCTAGCAACAGAGCCATGCTGACACCTGTTAGTCTCCTCCCTTGGTCTTAGTTTGGACCCTTCAACCCCTGCATTGTCTTTGTCAGTTATTGGGAGCTCCTTAACCAGTCTCTGCCTCTTTAGGCACAACTGAAGCAGCTTAACCAAGCTCCACATGTTGGCATCTATTTTTCTTCCCTACACACACTACCCCTCTGCCACTGTCTTTCTGAACCACAAAAACAGAAACTAAAAGTAAGTATAAAAAAAAAAAGGGCAAGTTCATGACTGGTGAATCGAACGGACTGTTTTTTTTATTGCACAGCTTTTGTTCCCCTTTGTCACTGGTACTGCCCCATTCAGCACCGGCCTCTTGCCCCATCCCATCTTGTCTCCGACTTACCTCACATGCTCAATGCCACAGGTGCAACTTCCGGCCAGTACTGGTGCCTAGGTGGGTGGAGGGGGGTCTCTGCTCAGCTGCCTCCCCCTTCAGCCCACTAGTGCAGGGAGGTGGGTGGCCAGTCTTTTTTTTTTTAATTAGATAAACTTTATTGAATATAATAAATCCAGCAAGAGTAAGAAAACAATCTAACATGTGAACTTCCAGAAAAATGGGAAAAAAAACTACCCCTCCCTTCCTCCCCCCATTCCATATACCCCTCTCTTTCCCTCAGTGGAGCTATCAGCAGACAAGAAACCAAAAGAAATACCATGGAAACATTAAAAATGAGAAACCTTGTTGTCCAATCTAGACCACTAATAAGCTAGTGACCAAAACAATAAAACCCAACGTTAGGAGCAATCCTTCAGGAGTGTATGTAGTATATAATGTATATAGTTTCCCCCATTTCCTGTCAAAACTAGGACTTCTATGGCGAAGGCTCACAATCATACGTTCCACCCTAAAGTTGTACAATAGTTCATGTAACAATTTCTGATATGAAACCACGCTCTGGTCTAGCCAGTGCCTTAGGACCACCTTATTCATGGAAAGGGAAATTAAAGCCATGTAATATTTGCGTTCTTTAACTAAAATAGTACTATAGTCCCCTAAAATGCATATTTCCGGCTTAAATAAACCCTGCAATCCCAACAGAGGATCTGCTCAAGCCTCAATCAAGCTTCAAAGAGAAGCTCTTTTGGGTCAATTCCAAAAAATATGAAACAGACCCTCATCCTGGCCACACCTGGTGCAGATGGATGAGAGCAGTAGCTCCATACATGCCAATTTCTGCGGGGTATAATAAATGTGATTTAAAACATGAAACTGTGTAAGCCTCAGTCTATCCTGAGTGACATGCCAACATGTCATTCCAGACAGTCTGCCACTGTAAGGGGGATTTAGGGAACAATCGATCTCAGTAAGGGGAAGAACCATCCAACTCAGGAGAAAATGTGGAAAGCAACCAAGAGTAGAGAGCAGACACTGCATGCTGTTGAGATACCAAAGCTATAATGGAGGAGAGGAGCCCTGAAGAGTCAGTGGTCCATGAGCCCAGCGCAAACCAATGAATTAAATCATGTCTCAATTGGTAAGTCTTAAAAATAAACCTGTTCCCCAATTGCAACCGTGTCAAAATATCTACAGATGTCAATAATACGTCCTCATCCAGCAGATCACACACTCTAACCTCAACCAGCTGGGGAAGCCAATCTGTCTTAATAATCTGACCCCCAATTTTGAAATTAAGATTATGGAAATAGGACATTTAATTAAAGACCAGAATTGGGAGTAAACTCGGAGAGAAATATCCATGACTGAATCCTTCAACTCCAAGGGTAGTATCTTCTAAGAAGTGTACAATAGGGAGGACAAAGACAGTCCAGCCTTTTGCAACAACTTTAGTTCCAACTCAAGACAGAGGGACCTATAGCCAGGGAAGGGGTCCAATGGGGAAGGGAGAAACCACTGAAAGAACTTACTAAAGAGCAAAATAATAAATATGGAAGTGAGGAAGCTTAAGACCTCCTAAGCTTTTAGGAGCAGCGAGCTTCTTATCAGCACGCCTGGGGCCTTTTTTTAACCAAATAAAGTCAGCAATCATTCTGTGAACACGCTTGAACTAAACAAGTGGAAGCCAGCAGTTTAATATGTGGATAGGATAAAATAAATGGGGCAAAACATTCATTTTAATAATAGGGATTCGTCCCCAGAGAGTCAAAGAGAGAGCCTGCCATTGCTGTGGGTACTGTTGCACACAGATCACTAAATCATCTAAATTAAGCTTACACATAAGTGAAGTGTCCTTTGTGAGATACAATCCCAAATATTTAATATGATGGGGGGACCAGGTCACACCCAGAGACATCAACTCCTGTTTAGTAACAGTCGACGTGAGAGGTAGCACTTCAGTTTTATTAAGATTAAGCTTATAATTAGAAAAAAAGCCCAAACTCCTCAATAACATGGACAGCAGCTGGGAGAGACATCTTGAGGTAGGCTATGTGCAGCAAAATATCATCTGCATAAAAAGACAACAAAAAGGTATCCATTTCCACAAAGATACCAATAATATCCAGACAAACCTTCAATCTACAAAGTACAGATTAAAAAGAAGAGGTGAAAGGGGACACCCCTGCCTAGTACCAGAAGAAGTCAAATGAAACAAAGCAGATAGCACCCCGTTACAATAAATTCTTGCAGACAAGGAGGGCAGGACCCGAATCCAATGGAGAAAGGCTTGCAGAAAGCCAAAGGCTTCCAGTGTCAAAAGCAAGAAACCACAGTCCACCCTATCAAATGCCTTTTCCGTGTCCAGGGAAACTAGAGCCATTGAGACCCTGGATGTGGAGAAGACATGGGCCGATTTCCTGAAATGATTCAGGGACAAGTGATTGGGGGCAAACTCCACCTGTTCTCGGCTAAGGAGGCCCTCCCAGACCTGGTTAACCCTGTTGGCAAGAATTTTAGATAGGATCTTAATACCACAATTAATCAGGGAAATTGGTCTGTAATTAGTGATGGATTCTGGGGGTTTACCAGGTTTAAGTAAGAGGACAATTAACACCTCCAGCACTGTGGGATCTGAGATGCCCGACTCATATACATAAAGATAAAAATGGTGCAAGAGAGGAACCAGTTGCTCAGCAAAGAGCTTGTAAAAATTAGACATAAACCGGTCGGGTCCAGGGGACTTATCGGGTGTCAGACTAGAAATAGCCTGTTGGATTTCAAGTTCAGAAACAGGTTGAGAGAAAATATCCTGTTGGGCTAGGGTCAGTTGTGGTAAGGAACTATCCTTAAGGTAGGTTATACACTTGGCAGGGGATGGCGCGGAAGCTCTGGAACCATAGAATTCCATATAAAAGGAAGCAAACTCATGAGCTATGTCCCTGGGTTGGGTCCGGGTGAGCGGCCAGTCTGGAGGTCAGGCCTGAAGGCACAAGGACATCAGCCTATATGCATCCAAGGGTTTTCCAACTTATTCCTCCACACCCACAGGATACTGGTGGCAAGGGCACTCGCATTGTGTGGCTACCTACCACACCAGCCGGCATCCCCCCAGGCTACTCTGCCTGTACTGGTATCGTGGCTACCCTTCTGGCAGACATACAGCAGAGCCCACTGCCCTCCCTTCCTGGAGAAGGACTCCTTTAGGATGCTCTGTCCCCTGCCCCCCAGCCGGCCCCTGATGCTCCAGGCTCGAACCCAGGTCACTGGCATCATGAGTGCCAGACCTGTTGCTGCGCAGATATGCCAGCTGTTCTAAATGATTTTTTTTAATTACTATTATTATTATTTAGAAATTAGCAACTGGTAGAGGCACACTGAGCAGAAGCTCATTTCCAGGTGTGTCCCAGTGGGGGGTACACTTTGGGAGTAGAACCTCGACCTCAAACTCCTTGCACTTACCATTGAAGAAGTTCTCCTACCAATAACCAAGATACTAAATCTATCCCTCACTCTATCACAGTTCCCCAAAGTATGGAAATCTGCACAGGTTACCCCTGTGCATAAGTCCAGTGATCATACGCAGCACTCTAACTACAGGGCGATATCAATATCACCCCTGCTATTGAAAGTCCTTGAACGTATAGTTTCCAACCAATTGGTAGACTACCTTGATAGGTATGCCTTACAATGCCCTCAGCAGCATGGCTTCAGAAAAAAGCACAGCAATACCACTGCTCTTTTAGAATTTACCAGTTTCATCCATCAATCCTTCAACAAAAACAAACTAGTTAGCGCTGCTTTCATCGACCTATGATAGCCTTCAACACCATGAATCACAAACTACTCCTTGACCAACATGCAATATTCGATATCTCACCAAACACGCTGAAATGGTTCAAAAGCTACCTTGCGGATAGGTTGCAACAGGTGAAGATATCCGTTGTTGTCTCTGAACTATGAAACATCTGATCTGGAGTCCCACAAGGGTTAATTCTTGGCCCTGTTCTGTTTAGTATCTTCCTAAACAACCTACCACATGCCTGTCAACTGTGAATGCTCCTATACACTGACGATGCTATCATCTATACAAGCAACTCTGATCCTACTGCACTCGAGGACAAACTCCAGCTTGGTTTTCTTGAAGTTGAAAAATGGTTCCAATTGCACAAACTAGTCCTAAATTACAAAACAACTAAGCTCCTGTTGTTCTCCTCACCCCGCCACAAGCATTGGTCGTATATCATGGCAGTAAAATACAAACTTGGAGCTTCCCTCAAACAAGTTCAACAATTCAAATATCTTGGTGTAACCCTGGACAGCTATCTCACCTACGCACCTCCCATTAAGAACGTTGCCAAGTCTGCAAATTCGAAATTAGGCTTGCTATTTAGGCATAGAAAGAATCTGACCCCAGAAACTCTTAAACTTGCTGTTAACAGCTCGGTACCATCCTCTATTGACTATGGCTTGATAATCTACGGAGCTGTCTCCGCTATGTCCCTAAAAAGGCTGAACATAACACTAAAAGCGCGTCGGCTCATCACGTATTCAGACCACCACACCCATACATGTGATCTTTATGCACAAACTGGCTGGCTCAATCTCCAAGGATGGATCAAATACCAGTCTTGTATACTAGTGAAAAAAGTGCTCATTGGAGAGCTACCACCTGGAATCTCCTGCTTTTTGCCCAGGTCCCTCAAGGTCCACCAGACTCAGACCTCTGATACTGAGCTCCTACTCGTACCAAGGTTCCAGACTACACAGTGCCAGCACTCTTTCCTATACAGAGCCCCTAACTGGCAAAATAGCCTAGGCTTTGAACTAACTAGTCTAACTCATCTGATCAAGTTTAAATGCCTCCTGCACCAACACATCATGAATGAGAGCACCTGTGCTTGCCCCAATTAATTACTGCATTTGCCCTCCAGTGAAACTAGCCCTTCCCTCTGCAACTTGTCAGGGCCTTTAGCCTTGCTCTCCACCTCTCGCCCACTTTGTCTACTTTGCACCCCCATCGCTAATGAGTCAGTTCTAGAACACTGCTTAGATCCCTGGCATCACTTGACCCCTCGGCACTTTCTCTCCTATGTTGCTCTGCCCCCTCTTCTTCCCTCTTTCTACTCCTTATGCCCTTCTGCCCTTCTCTGTCTACCCCCTCCACTACTCTCTGTATTTTGGTGGGTTTGTTGTTTATATGGAGGGGGATCCCTGGAGATCAGAAACTGCAGATGGCAGGAATGGATTGGAGACCACAGACTATAGTGACTGCTCATGCTTTGAAACATAGGGTGTGACAGCTGTTCATCTGCTACTGGTGACACAGGCAGCAAGGAAACAAAACTACAGGTTCAAAATGTTTATACTTTTTGTGTTTTTGTGTGCAGGAAAGGAGTTTGGGGGACTTGAATATACTCTTTTTTTATGTTTTTTTTTTTTCCGTTGGTGGTACCATAGTCCCGGTGCAGCTGTTTTTCTGTGGATTGGGGATTGTGTAGAATCCCTAATCAGCTATGCAACGGTTTTTGTTCAGACCTTTCTAGCAGGCATGGATTTACTGAGGTACAGCATCCTGACTGGCTGAAGAGGTGCCGGTTTGCACAATTTGCCTTGATAAGGACACGGCCACTGGTACCCCTTAGCCAATCAGCACACAGAAAACTCCTGACCCATTTTATAAATAATTATAAGTAAATGCCCTTTTACAACAATACCCTCTCTTTGGTGAAGAGGACTATTTCCAAACAGGGCAAGAAAACACAAAAAAGGAGAGCTAGGTATCCTAGCCATACCTGTGTGCATTAACAAATATGTGAAGATTAGTCAGTGATTAATGGCAACATTAGAAACTCCCAGAAAAGTATTGCTGAACCTATTCAGGTTATGTAAGGGTAGATAGGGATGGGAGGACTAATCCCACTAGGAAATCCCTTGGAAGAAATAATATTACTATGGTGAGTATTTTTTTCTTCAAGCCACAGGAATCTTCTAGTAGTATTAGACAATTTGCAGACTACCAAGCAGTACCTTGGGAGGTGGGTACAGAACTTATTTGGGGAAAAAGGTTCTGCAATACTGCAGTGCCAAACCTAGCATCAGTTCTGGACTGGATGTCCAGGCAGTAGTGCTTTGTGAAGGTGTGGAGTGTACTCCAGGTAGCCGCTTTACAGATTTCCAGCAAAGGGATGTCCCCTTGCAGCTGAGACAGAGGCAGCAGTTCCACGAGTGGAATGTGCCCTGAGGCCCTGTAGTGGTGGTTTGTCAGCCTTCCTGTAACAGAATTGGATGTAGGATACTATCCAATGTGCAGTTGACCTCTTTGAGGCAGGCCTGCCATTTCCCACTTCACTATAGGTAATGAACATCTGAGAGTGAGAATCCCTGATGTCCTTAGTACTTATAATTTAATAGCTGAGAGACTTTTCTTTTTTTATCTACATTTTATCTCCCAGGAGCTGGCAGGCGGGTTCCACCCCCCCCCACAGGGGGAGCTCGCATTTGTTCCTGGACCCGCAACCCCATCACCGGGATCATGGCCGGGGGCTTCATGGAGCCTGCCAGTTCCATTTTTTC
This sequence comes from Neoceratodus forsteri, assembly GCA_016271365.2. Classification (NCBI taxonomy): domain Eukaryota; kingdom Metazoa; phylum Chordata; order Ceratodontiformes; family Ceratodontidae; genus Neoceratodus; species Neoceratodus forsteri. The sequence goes on from CM028135.1 coordinate 1,068,933,767, forward strand.
TGATCCCCCCATGCCTCGGCCGCACGAACATGTGTGGAGGCATGTGCACACCATGGTACAGAGGCGCCCTCCCTATTTGTGCTGCCCACTCACCTACACTACCCTCAGACCTCCAGCTGGGGGGCTCCCTGGTTATAGTAGCACTACAGGAATAGCGCCACTCAAGAGCACGCTGGTCCATATAGTGCTACCGCGGACAGTGAGTGGAGATGTACATCGCTTACTATATGTGCTCCCCTGGTCCTTGGTGCTGTCAAAGGACAAGGACATCTGAATACTGGAGGCTGGCTGAGCAGCTCCCATGGTGTGGAGGGCTGGGGCATGGAATGGCTTGGCCGGGAGGCAGTGGAGAACAGGGTTCTAATCCTGGTCTCTTATGATTTTAGCAAAACCAAGACTTGTATTTTTTTACAAGGGACCGTGGAAACAGTATTCCATGGCCCCACAGATTTTAACTTGCCCCATGATCTGCTTCCCCTCTGGAGTGAGAATCCTCAAGTCTCCTCCCTCCTCCACAAAAATAAAACTGATGGCATTTTTGCCGCGCTGTTCTTGCCAATGGCATTGTGGTCGGCTATGTTCTAACTCAGTGTCTCAGGGGGCAGTTGGACTGCGTGGGTGATATGGTACCTCCCTGAGATAGGAGAGCTGCCTTTTGGCTGCTCAATCCTCTCCCCCCACCCCGGCTAATCCCCAGTGACCCAGGCTCATTCACGAATCTGGGTCACTGGCGTGGCATGATGTGTGGCATCCAGCACCTCAACCCTCAGTGCCACCTGGCTGGCAGCTGAGAGACCTTTTTACGTCAAAGCTATGAAGCTTCAATTCACCTGAACTGGATTTGGCTGTGAAAAATACAGGTAGGGTAATGGACTGGATCAAGTGAAAATCAGTTACAACCTTTGGAAGGAACTTCCTGTTAGTCCTAAGGACTACCTTGTCCTTATGGAAGATAATGTAATTAGGAACAGTGCAAACAGCTCACACACTCTTCTTGCTGAAGTGACTGGTGCCAGGAAAACTGTCTAACATGTGACATATTTCAGGTCAGCTGTAGCCATTGGCTCAAAGGGAGGTTCCGTGAGTTTGGTTATGCACAAATTCAGATCCCAAGTAGGAACTGTTTCCCTAACAGGAGGGAATATATGTGCCAATCTTTTGAAAAAATTTCTAAAAATAGGGTGTGAAGCTACTGTCCTCTGAGCACCTACAGACAAATAAGCAGATACTGCTGCTATGTGAACCCTAAGGGTTGCAGGCCTGAGTCCTAGAGACTGCAAGATAATCAAGCACTGTAGGCAAACCTGCCCCGAGGGGACTGATTTTCTTGGGCCTGCACCAGATGGAAAATCTTTTCCATTTTGAAGCGTAATTCTTTCTTGTGAATGTTTTCCAAGAAACTTTCAGTACTTTAAGCACCTCTTCTGACAGGTTAAACTCAGAAAACTCTAACTCCTCAAGAACCAAGCCTTCAGGTATAAGCTCTTGAGGTTCAGAAAAACTATTTTCCCCTGAACAGCTGTTAGATGATTGTATCTTTGGAGCAGATGAATAGGTTGCGTGGCGGACAGGATGAGCAACAAAGCGTTCCATGGCTGCCTGGGCCAGTCTTGGGCAACCAGTATCATGGTTGCAGACTGACTTCTCAGCATGAGAAGGACTTTCAACACCAGTGGAATTGGAGGGAAAGCATATAAAAATGTTCTCATCCAGTCCAAGGATTGTGCCCCCATGGGCACTGTGCCCAAGAAGGATGGCCTGCAGCAATAAAGTGGAAGCTGGTGATTTTCTTTTGAGGCAAACAGATCTATTTCTGGGGTGCCCCAACATCTGAAAATTGTGTCCAACACTTGCCTGTTCAAAGCCCATTCGTGATGATCCTGGCTGATTCTACTGAGTGAATCTGCCAGTGTATTGTCCTTCACTGGAAGATGAATGTCAGACAGATGGACCTCCAGGGAATATGCTAGGGACCAAACTTTCATGGCGTCTGCACACAGCCTTGAAGAACTGGAACCCGCTTGCTTGTTGATATACCACATGGTGGTTGTGTTGTCTATCCTGACCCGGACTGACTGACCCCTCAACTGAGGGGAAAAGCCTTTTAGGGCAAGGAGAACTGCTCTCAACTCTAAAGGTTCATTTGCAGCTTGGATTCCTGAGGCAACCAAATTCCACTGATTATAAGGTTGCCCGTGTGTGCCCTCCACCCTAGGAGGGAGGCATCTGTTGTTAGGGCCACGGTGTGGTGCTGTTGCTGAAAAGGGGTGCTCTGTCAGCGGTTGTCCCTTTCTTTCCACCATTGCTGGGCCAGTAACAGAGTTCTTGTAACTAGCACAAGCTTTGAAATGGGATCCCTTCTTTGGGACCAATGGGATCTGAGGTGATACTGAATATCCCTCATCTGAAACCTGGAGCCTGACACTACTGCTGTAGTTGAGGCCATGTGTCCAGTTCTGGTCAGTAACATTGCGGAACAAAATAAAGTGCACAAAAATAAAGTGGCAAAAACAGTGACACCATCAATATTGGCAGCACAAAATGTAGCATGCCAGAACAATGCAGACCACACAACATGCAGGTAGCAAACAATGTCCACCACAAGGAGGCACTGCACTGGAACACACAGCAGCAGGCACCCATGCACAGGAAAAGCACAGGGGTGCAGGGAGATGGAACAGGGCAGGGTGCAACCACCACTGGGGGAAGCAGGCCACTGGACATCTACCATGGTAATCTAATGGCACAGGCACCCACATGGTGGGGTACCCCCACCCAGAATGCTGAGTGATGGAGAATGTGCACAGAGGTAACCACTGGAGGACAGGTGGACCATGGCCACCATGTTGATGGCCGTGTATAATGCAAGGGACCAGGAGCACAAGTCAGCATGTCCCCAGCAACACACAGGACAGGGGAGATGGCATGCTGGCTTGTGCTCCTGGCTCCTATTGTTCTAGTGCAGTGTCTCCATGCAGTGGATGTTGTTTGCTACCTGCTTGTTATGTGGCCTGCATTGTTCTGGCATGCTTCATTTTGTGCTGCCAATATTGATGGTGACACTGTTTTTACTGCTTTATTTTTGACAACTTTATTTTGTCCTGTGATGTTACTGACTGGAACCATGTGTGTCCTAGTAATGCTAGGAACCACCCATCCCCAAATCCCCCCATTTTATTTCAAAGCTCTCTCAACTGCTGACACCGCTAAGCTCCTCAAAAGCCTCCCAAATCATGGCTCCCCTGGGGCTGATGGACTATCGCCAGTCTTCTTCAGGCTCATCTTCCCTTCCATCATCGAACCACTCACGTGTATCTTCAACCTCGCCCTTTCCACCTCCTTCATGCCTGACCCCTGGAAGACTGCCAAGGTGATTCCCATCTTCAAAGCCAGTGACCATCTATCCGCAGACAACTACCATCCAATCTCCATCCTCCCCCATCTTAGCAAACTGCTTCAGAAGGCTATCCACCATCAGCTTGCTGAGCACATGGCCAAACACAATGTCTTGTGTAGCCAACAGCATGGCTTCCACAAGAACCATTCCAACACTACTGCCCTTGCACTACTGACTGACCACATCCTCATAAACATGGACCATGGTAACGCCATTGGTGCAGTCTTCGTAGACCTATCCAAAGCCTTCAACATGGTCAACAATACCCTCCTCCTCTCCAAACTACGTTGCCTTGGCTGATCCCAGGAGGTTACTTCCTGGTTCATGAGCTACCTAACTGATCGTTCCCAATTCATGAGTATTGGCCCTGCCTGCACCCCCACCCTGCCCATCTCAACAGGTGTCCTCCAGGGCTCCATTCTCGGCCCCCTTCTAGTCACTTTATGTATTAACTCCCTTCCCCTGGACAGTCTCAGATGCCACTCTCTCCTCTATGTTGATGACCTTGTACTTTCCCACAGTGATAAATCCCCTGCCCGCATTTCCTCTGTTCTAACTCAAAACTATGCTGCGGTCCACAATTCGTCTTCTGATAACCTTCTCCTGGTTAATGCTAAAAAGACAAAATCTATGCTGTTTGGATCCAAGCCCTTCCTTTCCAAATCCAAAACTCACCCCCTCTCAACATCATCTCCCCTGATGGCCAAGCCCTTGAAGATGTCAATACTTTCAGATACCTAGGTGTTCTACTCAACCCATCCCTCTCTTTCTCCAAGCACATCAACTCATTAGGTCAAAGGTTTCACCAAAAATTAGGTGTTGCCTACAGATTCCGACAATACCTGACACCAGAGGCCTGACTTGCCATCGTCCAGGAGAATCTGCTCCCAATCTTGGACTACTGCTCCCACATCTATGCTAGGACATCCATAACCCTTATGGCCAAGCTCTCTTTTGCCTACAACAGTGCCTGTCGTTTCACCTTGCTGGCTCCTTTCACTACACACCACTGTGTGCTTTACAATTCATTAGGATGGCTTCCGCTGCAAGGCTACTTTGACCTTGCCCTTTGCTGCATGGTGGATTCCGCCATCTGTACTGGCCAGGAATCTCCCCTTGCAGCCCTCCTCAAGGTCCGAACTTTACAATGTGGCCTCCGCTTAAACAGCATTCCTCCTCTGAATGTTTCCAGAGTATCCATTAATATGGGCGGTAAAGCCTTGTCAGTGGCAGCCCCTATGCTGTGGAATAAACTGCCTGCTGAGCTCTGCTCCATTCACACCCACTGCCAGTTCAAATCTTGCCTCAAAGATTGGCTCCTGGAGACTTCCCGCTGCCACTGCTTTCCTGGGTAGTTCTTCATTTCCCACCTGCCCTTACCACAAGAGTTTCTTGCCTATACAACTCCATTTGTAAATCCTTCAATTCCCCTTCCTCTTACACCCCTTCCCCTCTCCTTCCCTCTACTAGCCCCTCTTTATCCTTTTCATGCTACTATTGAGGAACATTGATTATCTCCTATGCAACTTGCTGTATACCAAGTTCATATATATGTGTGTGTGTGTGTGTGTGTGTGTGTGTGTGTGTGTGTGTGTATATATATATATATATATATTAGAGGCAAAAACTCAGTTTAATGCATTAGTTAGGGTTGTTCCACAGCGACAAAGTGAGGAAATTAAGCTGTTAGGGTTGAAAACCTAACTCCGATCACCCCCAGCACCACACACACACACAGACACACACACATTCAAGTATGGGAGGACCAAGTCAACACAACCAATGACAGACATCCAGCAGCAGGTGACAGAAATAACAAACAATTGTCTAAATGTACTAAGAGACATCCCCACCCACCTGACCAGGTACTGCATGCTCAGTGGAGATCAACAGCAAAACTGAGGCCATGTACACCAAACGTACACATCCCTGATTGCAGCTGCACACAACGTACCACACTTAGTAGTTGCATGGCCTTACCTACCGATGCCCCACACCACACCACACCACACCACTTGTGGTGGGCCACCTGAGCAATAGAGTTAAGCAAAACCAAGGAGTTGTACAGGTATAATATCTCTGATTATAACAAGGTTTTGAGAAATGCAGCTTTCTAATTGACTGTAAACATTGTAACAGCCTTATGTTTAGTTTTTATTAACATACATGTAGAGCCTAACCATATGATGAACATGGTTTAATGTTGTTTAAAAAACAGTTTTATTATGATAGCAATAAGCCACTCCCAGGTATTATGTTAATGGTCAGTTTATCACTGTCTAGCGACATGTGGCACTCGGCTACGCCTCATTCAACATTAAACCCAACAGGGTGATTACAGACCATTTAACATAACTGTTGGTCATGCCTTATTGCTTAATTGTCTTTATGAGTAGATACTCTCCTCTGCTAGGCACTGCAGCAGCTTTGTAACACAGTGTCCCACCCAGTTACACCATACACTGTCTAGTTGCTGGAGAATGGCTGTGAATATGAACTCATGAAGATGAACAGTGTAACTTGATCATTACAGTCATCGAAACCCTAGTGTGATTATAACTGACAGACTCAGTGATAGAGGATAACCCTGCTGTCCTAGTACATTTACCCCATTATGAGTTAAATCAATACTAAAAGACATTCTGTTTATATCTACACCATACCTACTTGATTCCTGTTGTAGCAGAATTAACATAGTTATCACTTTGATAGCATCAGTGACAGAAGTGTGGCAACCCAAACAGTAGGCATACAGCCTGAGTATGAAACAACTGTTAAAAAAATCACACTGTGTCCATAAGTGGCATAGATCACTCATTGCAACAATAGTAAATGTATTACTATTTGAATAAGTTAGTCATCACAGATGCAATGAGATTGTCTTTATCAGGTACAACATACTCAGTAAGTGCCTACAGGAAAAGCTATCCTATATACATGTCTGATACAGGTACATCATTGTTGGCTCAGTAGTGCTATGATATTTAGAAGTTGCTTGGCCTGATCCATGCAATTACAATCTTTCTTACAAAGAATACTTACTGCATCTTTAATATTGAAACACACTGAAGGTCTATGTATGTACATCAGCAGTACACCTTCATCAGTAAGAATGCATGTGATACTGGCAGTACCAATTTCACAGCGTTGAACAGGCAATGCTTTTCCATACGCTTACATCAGCCTCTATGTTGAGTAAACCATTGCAGTAAATGTACTACTATGTAAATCACCTACTAAATGTATCACAACTTTTATCTTGAGCATGCTAGTGTCTTGTAGTTAATTTATGTGCTTCTCTTAATTAATGTATACTCAGTAGTGTTAAAACCTTTCTACAACTGTCATCATGCACCTTCAGCATTTACATTGAATAATGGCACAGTACCAGTTGTGGTGTGGTGTGGGGCATCGGTAGGTAACGCCATGCAACTACTAGGTGTGGTACGTTGTGTGCAGCTGCAATCAGGGATGTGTACGTTTGGTGTACATGGCCTCAGTTTTGCTGTTGATCTCCACTGAGCATGCAGTACCTGGTCAGGTGGGTGGGGATGTCTGTAGTACATTTAGACAATTGTTTGTTATTTCTGTCACCTGCTGCTGGATGTCTGTCATTGGTTGTGTTGACTTGGTCCTCCCCCATACTTGAATTGTGTGTGTGTCTGTGTGTGTGTGGTACTGGGGGGTGAATTCGGAGTTAGGGTTTTCAACCCTAACAGCGAATTTCCTCACTTTTGTCGCTGTGGAACAACCCTAACTAATGCATTAAATGGAGTTTTTGCCTCTAATTTCTTTTTGAGAATGATATTGACAAATAGTGAATGGGAGCCAGTGGGAGGGAGGCCACAAGTCTCTTTGGGTTCTCAAGGCCCCGCCACATGATGTCTTGTGGCATAGTAACAGGAGCAGCAATGCAAACAGAAATGCTAACAGTGGCACACATGGTAACACAAGCGCTAATGATAACAGAAAGGTACCTATTAATGTGGCGTAGATGGAACGTGTGCCACGTGATGTCTGGTCACATAGTAACATGGTGCCTGTAAATGGAAATGTCAATGGGCATGGTGACGCAAAGTGAAACAGAAAGAGAAACAGGCGGTACACACAAATGGCAAAAGTAACAGAAACGCAAGCGCAAATGAAAACGCAAAGGATGACAAGATGTGAGACGTGCATTGGGATTGTCAGCCCCAACTCTCACCCCATGACCTGTGTAAAGCAGCAGAAGTATAGGAGAATGGGGTGAGAGTTAGACTCATGATCCCAATGCACACCCCAATGCCGGTTGGGGGTGGTGGGGTGCAAGGGAGTTTTCAACCCTAACAGCTAATTTCTCACTTTTGTCGCTGTGAACAACTCTAACTAATGCATTAAACTGAGATTTTTGCCTCTAATGTCCCTTCTTTTGAGAATGCTAACAAGAAATAGTGAATGTAATGCAGCAGCGGGGAGCGCGGTGCCTCTGACCCGCGCTCCACCGCATGATCACAGTGTCAAAGGCCACTCCCGCCACATGATGTCTTGTGGCATACTAACAGGACAGCAACACAAACAGAAATGCTAACAGTGGCGCATATGGTAACACAAGCACGAATGAGAACAGAAAGGGTAACGCACATGGTGGCGTAGACGGGAATGGTCTGCCACGTGATGTGTTGTCACATAGTAACATGGTGCCTGCAAACAGAAATGTCAATGGGCATGGTGATGTAAAGTGAAACAGAAAGATAAATAGTACTGTAGACAGAAAATGGCAAAAAATAACAGAAATGCAAGGGCAAAGGATAACGCACATGGTGGCGCAGACGTCAACGGTAAGTGAAATGGGTACGGAACCACAAGCGGAAAGGGCAACAGTAACAGTAATGTAAGTGCACAGGCTGGTTTTCCCCAAAACCTGCATTGAGAAAGACAGTGAGTACAAATAATGTATGCAAAATAATGAGTATCGGCGCAGAAAATGAGATCTTGGAATACTAAATACATTATATCTCAGGAACCGTATGCTGTAGAAAAAAAATTTAAAAGTCATATTATTTACAACTGTCCTGGCTAATTTGAATCTTAGCCCCATTAGGGGGTTAAGAGGTTTTCTGACGAAAAGTCCGTATCTCGCACCGTTTCAGAGATACGGGCCCTGAAAGGCGCGCAAATGCCATAATGTTATCCTATGGGAAAAAAGGAAAAGTTCGGAGCGCCATAACTTTGCCTCCCTGTAATGTTTTTTCACCAAACCACTGAAAGGCACATCTGTGGGCTGTTGGCTGTCTTCCTTCCAAATTTCAGGAAAAAAGACCAAACCGTTATTTTGCAGCAGGGATCCAAAGGATTTCTGTTATGCGTTGGGCGCCGTAATGTTATCCTAACGGGAAAAATGTCAACTTTGGAGTGCCGTAACTTTGCCACTGTGTGATATTTTTTCACCAAACTACTGAAAGACACATCTGTGGGCTGTTGGCTGTCTTCCCTCCAAATTTCAGGAAAAAAGACCAAACCGTTATTTTGCAGCAGGGTGCCAAAGGATTTCTGTAATGCGTCGGGCGCCGTAATGTTATCCTATGGGAAACACCGTCAACTTTGGAGTGCTGTAACTTTGCCGCCGTGTAATATTTTTTCAATACAACACTGAAAGGCACATCTGTGAGATGTCGGCTCCGTTCCCTCCAAATTTCAGCTCAAAACTCCCAACGGTTCTTTTGCAGCGCAGTGCCAAAGAATTGCTGTCATTTTCCCACAGACTAGAAAACTACTGTCGCATCTTCAGAAAGTCACATGTGTTTATGACACTTTCGTGAGCACGAAAGTAATTTAGTACTTTTCCAGAAATTTGAAAACATATTTCTGGGGTGTTTTACTACAAAATAAAGACATGGCAAGCATCCTCAGGGTCCGACTAGGTGAATACAAAAAAATTAGGTTGCTAGAGGGTCCCAAATTTAAATGCCAACCATTTTTCTGATCACCAACTGAAAACAAAATGGCCGATTTGCGAAAGTAACAGGCCCATTTGCGAAAGTAAAAATGCATTTGCGAAAGTGTTGAACTTTTTGTTAACTTTTCCCATTGACTTATAATGGGAAACTGTTTTTTGAATAACTTTTGAACCGTTTAATATTTTTTCACGAAATCTTTGAAAGGCACATCGGGGATCCAAGCCACACATTCCCTGAAGATTTTGGGCTGGTCACGCAAACCGTACAACCTGTAGGCGTGACCACAGAATTCCAGAAAGCGTAAACGCGCGCACAGATCACACTTAATAACTCCGTAGCCGTATATCCGACCATTACGAAACTTGGCAGATCCCAAGGCCTATGGTTCTTGATCATAAATTCCAAATTTCAGGCAAATCCATCAAACAGTTGCAAAGTTATTAAGGTGCAAAGTTTTGGGTTTAACATAGAAATGGCTCAATCCTAACTATGGTAGCACTACTGTACCATCAAATATATATATATATATATATATATATATATATATATATATTCATGGAAAAACTCATTTAATGCATCAGTTAGGGTTGTTCCACAGTGACAAAAGCAAGGAAATTCAATGTTAGGGTTCCCACCTCCTTGCACCCCACCCCAGCCTGCCCCCACTAACAGGCATCGGGGTGTGCATTGGGTCTTCTGTCCTAACTCTAACCCTATGCCATGTGCAAACAAGCTGAGGTGGTGTAGTATAGGAGAATGGGGTGAGAGTTAGGACCGACGTCCCCAACGCACACCCCGATGCCCGTTGGTGGGGCGGGTAGGGGTGGGCTGCAAGGGGGTGGGAACCCTAACATCGAATTTCCTCACTTTTGTCACTGTGGAACAACCCTAACTGATGCATTAAATGGAGTTTTTTGCCATGAATTTCCCTTCTTTTTGCGAATGTGCACTATAAATAGTGAAGTAACGGCAACACAAGCGCAAACGCTAACACATATGGTGACACAAATGTAAATGATAATGCAAATGGTAATACAAACACAAGCACAAACATTAATGAAAACAGAAACACAAACGCAATCGCGTATGGAAACGCAAACTGTAACGCACATGGGCATGGTAACATAATTGGAAACGCAGACACTTACAGTAACAGCAACGATGACACCAAAGGAAACACAAATCGAATCGCGTATGTAAACACAAATGGAAATGCACACGGTGCCACAAAAGGAAATGCAAACAAAAACAGTAATGGAAACGCAAATGTTAACAGTTATGCAAATGCAAGTGCAAACGAAAACGCAAAGGGTAACGCACACGGTGGTGTAGACGGTAACGGTAATGCAAACGTAAATGCAAGCACATATGGAAACGCAAATGGTAATATGCACAGTCATGGTACCGCAATAGGAAACACAAATGCTAACTGTTACAGCAACGATGAAGCCAAAGGAAACTCAAATGCAAACGGAAGTGCGTACTCAAACGCAATTGGTAATGCATACGGTGACGCAAAATGAAACGTAAACAAAACCAGTAATGGAAACGCAAATGTTAACAGTAATGCAAATGCAAGCGCAAATGAAAATGCAAAGGGTAATGCACACGGTGGCGTAGACGGGAATGGTAACGCAAACAGAAATGCAAACGCGTACAGACACACAACTGGTAGCATGCGTGGTCATGGTACTGCAATAGGAAATGCAAATGTTAATGGTAACAGCAACGATGACACCAAAGGAGACGCAAACACAAATGGAAGCGCGTATGCAAATGCAAATGGTAATGTACACGGTGACGCAAAACGAAACGTAAACAAAAACAGTAATGGGAACGCAAATGTTAACAGTAATGCAAATGCAATTGCAAATGAAAACATAAAGGATAATGCACACGGTGGCATACACGGGAACGGTAACACAAATGGAAACGCAAATGCAAGTGCGTACAAAAACACAAATGGTAACGTGCACAGTCACGGTACTGCAATAGGAAATGCAAATGCTAACTGTAACAGCAATGATGATGCCAAAGGAAACGCAAACGCAAATGGAAGCACGTATGCAAAACACAAATGGTAATGCAAAACGAAACGCAAACAGAAACAGTAATGAAAATGCAAATGGTAACAGTAACGCAAACGTAAGCACAAATGAAAATGCAAAGGGTAAAGCACACAGTGGCGTAGACGGGAATGCCAACGCAAACGGTTACGGAAACACAAGTGGGAATGCTAACTGTGACAGTAACAAAAGTGCACACTCTTTTTTTCACCAACAGCTACATTACTGTTTCTGTTTGCGTTTCGTTTTGCATCACCATGTGCATTACTATTTATGCTTTGTATACACTTCCATTTGCATTTGCGCTTCCTTTAAGGCCATCATTGCTGTTACAGTTAGCATTTGCATTTCCTATTGTGATACTGTGACCGCGATTACTATTTATGCTTCTGCACGCACTTGTGTTTATGCTTCCATTTATGTTACTGCTCCGTGCATGCCACCATGTGCATTACCCTTTGCATTTTCATTTGCACTTAGCTTATGCTACTGTTAATATTTGCATTCTCATTACTGTTTTCTTATGCTTGCTTTGCATCATCGTGCAATACCATTTGTGTTTGCGCATGCGCTTCCATTTGCATTTCCTTTGGGATCATCGTTGCTGTTACCTTTAGCATTTGCATTTCCTATTGCAGTAGTACGTGACTGTGCACGTTACCAGATACGCTTCTGCACGCGTTTGTGTTTCGCTATGCTACTATTCTGGCTTACGCCACTGTGTGCGCATCTTTATGCTTTCGCTTTGCACTTGGCGCTATGCTACTGTTAACATCTGCATTTCCATTACTGGTTTTGTTTGCATTTTGTTTTGCGTCACCATGTGCATTACCATTTGCATTTGCGTACACGCTTCCATTTGCATTTGAGTTTCCTTTGGCATCATCGTTGCTGTTACCGTTAGCATTTGTGTTTCCCATTGTGGGACCGCGACCATGCGCATTACCATTTGTGTTTCCATACATCTTGCTTTACGTTTCTGTCTGTGTTACCGTTGCCATCTATGCCACTGTGTGCGTTATCCTTTGCATTTTCGTTTGCACTTGCATTTGCGTAACTGTTAACATTTGTGTTTCCATTACTGTTTTTGTTTGCGTTTCCTTTTGTGTCACCGTGTGTATTTGCATTTGCGTTTGCATGCGCGCTTCCATTTGCGTTTGTGTTTCTGTTTGTGTTTCCTTTGGTGTCATCGTTGCTGTTTCCGTGTCTGCATTTCCAATTACGTTACCATGCCCGTGTGCATTACGGTTTGCGTTTCCATACACGCTTGCATTTGCGTTTCTGTTTTCATTAATGTTTGAGCTTGTTTTTGTATTACCATTTGCGTTATCATTTATGTTTGCATCATCATGTGTGTTAGTGTTTGCGTTTGCGTTGCAATTACTTTACTATTTATAGTGCACATTCTCAAAAAGAAGGGAAATTCATGGCAAAACTCAGTTTAATGCATCAGTTAGGGTTGTTCCACAGTGACAAAAGTGAGGAAATTCAATGTTAGGTTCCCACCCCTTGCACCCCACCCCCACCCACTCTCATTAACAGGCATCGGGGTGTGTTGGGGTCGTTATCTCAACTCTCACCCCATTCTCCTATACTGCACCACCTCAGCTTGTTTGCACATGGGATGGGGTGAGAGTTAGGACCATGACTCAAACGCACACCCCGACTGCCTGTTGGTGGGGTGCAAGGGCTGGGAACCCAACATCGAATTTCCTCACTTTTGTCACTGTGGAACAACCCTAACTGATGCATTAAATGGAGTTTTTTGCCATGAATATATATGTGTGTATATATATGCATATATATATATATATATATTTATTTCTCTTTATGTATATGCACATCGGATTTATGTACTATATCACCTCGTATCCTGTGGATTTATGTATTTTGCTACCTTATATTTTGTGTACTATTGTAATCGTTTATTATTTGTCAGACTTTCTACTGTTCTATGCATTGTTGTTTGTGTTTTACTCTGAGCCACTGTATGTGGCCCTGGTCATGCCTGAAAATGGTCCCTGGGATTAGTGCACCTACCTGGTTACCAAAGTCATAAATAAATAAATAAAAATAAATAAAAACTGCCTTGCAGTTTTGGGCTGACCCGTGGCAAAGGAATTTTCTAGAGTCAGTAGATTTGATGCCCTCTCCTGTGGGAGAAAAGCCTTTCCCTGAACAGTATCCACTTCTGCTCCAATGAACTCCAGTGGCTGAACTGACTCCATCTGAGACTTTTGAGCATTGATCAGAAAATCCAGTGATTCCAGGGTACTTTGAGTTACCCTGATGGAATCCTTTATCTGCTGGTATGAATTCTCTATGACCAGCCAGTCGTCCAGGTAAGGAAATACACTGATTCCCTGCCTCCTCAGGTAAGCTGTCACCACTGACAGAAGTGAGCCTGAGGGGAAGTGCTGAGAACTGATAATGACCTAAGGAAAGAGAGAACCTTAGGTACTTTCTGTGGCAAGGTCTGATTGGAATGTGAAACTAAGCGTCTTCAAATCCAGAGATGCCAGCCAGTATCCTTTCATAAGAGAAGGAATTACTATGGCCAGTGTTACCATTTTGAGCTTGGGCCAGGTGTTTATTTGTTTAGGTATCCAAGATCCAGGATTGACTGCCAATCTCCATTTTTCTCTTTGGTCAGAAAGTATCTTGAGTACATGCCCCTTCCCCTTTGGGTAAGAGGGACTGTCTCTATTGCCCTGGCTTGCAGGAGCTTTTTTACCTCTAACTCCAGTAGAACAGTCTCTGCTGGAGTTGAAGGCTGGAAAACCCTGCGGCCCTGGAGTTTTGGAAACTGTCTGAACTGTAGACAGAGACCCTGACTCACTGCCTCCAGTACCCGTTTGTCAGTGGTAATCTTTTCCCAGTGTTGGAACTAGTGAGTCAGCCTGCCCCCTACTGGAGGAGGGAAGGGCAGCCTGATCTGTGCAGTCAGGGGTTCTGTCCAGATTGTGGTCTAGGAGCTGGACCCAGGCTGACTCGCCTTGCAGATCTCCTGCCCCTGCCCCTGTAATACCCTCTGACCAGTGTGTACTCTGCAGAGTATGGGGCATATGACCTGGCATAGTACCCCCTACCCCTACCTCCCCTTCCTGTTGATCTAAAAGAAGCAGAGGCCCTCTTTCCTGAGGAGTTACTCCTGTAGGTGGTTTTGTACTCCTCCACCTTTTCATGTACATCTCCGTTTTGTCACTGAAAAGGGAACTTTTTGCAAGGGAAATCCATAACCTTTAATTGAGTATCTGGCGTAAGGCTGGTTGCTCTGCGCCAAGCAAACCTTCTTAAAGAAACTGATAGAGCCAACATTCTGGATGCAGTGTCATTTGCACCCCAGCCACGTGACACTGGTACTTTGTGGCATCCAAAACCGTCCTGGCAAAATCTGCCACATCGTGAGCCACATCACGTGGAACTCTATCAATTAAAGCCGACATAGAATTCCATAGAGCTTTCTGGCACTGAGCAGCATAAGCCATGTAAGCTGCCTGTCGTCGGAGAAGGGAAGAGCCCAAATAACCTTTCTTCCCCATAGTGTCAATTTTTCTGGAATCTTTGTTAGGAGGATGAGATGCCGGGGTACTTTTGCCTTATCACAGGCTGCAGCCTGTATCACACTCTCATGATCTGGGTGGGTATACAAATAATCAGCAGAAGCCCTGTCCAGCTGGTATTTTTCCTCCAGCTTCTTGTTCACTCCAGGGACAGAGGAAGGTGTCTGCAGGATTTTAAAAGTAGCCTTTTTAAGAGAATTAAGGTTAGGAAGGACCCCCTTTTTCGTGGGAGCAGAAGCCGTGTGCTCTAATCTGTTGGCTCTCTTTTTAATAGATTTTGAACAAAAAGTACTGCACGCTTTACAGTTAGAGAAAATATGACCAGGACCCAAGCACTCTATACACAAATCATGGCGATCAGCTTTAGCAAAATTGTAAAGCTTGTGGGTTCTGTCCTCTTTTTAGGTCTGTCTGACACGCCACAGTGTCAGTGGACTGTAAAAAAACGTCCCCAGAACAGATTTTAAAGCAAATCACGGTTGGTTCCTTGGGTTCGAAGGGAACTGCGATTTAGTACGGATTTCTTTATTTAAAACCAAACGCGATTGGTTCCTAGTTATAAACAGGTACCGATCACAAACCAAACTTAATACTTAAAAAGTATACTTAAATACAAAACATGATTGGTTCTTTGGTAAGAATGAGAACCTATCTTGGGTAAAACAAAGCTGTTTAAAAAATCTAAAATACAATAAAAGTTTAAGCAGAGAAACTCAGTTTCTGGGAACAGTGAGGAAATCGTCAAAAATGAGTAAGTAACACACAAGAAGTAAACTTTAGCAAAAAAACTACTAGAGGCAGAGTGTGTATAAAAATAGTGTAAAATACCACTTTTTGAATAAAATAAACAGTCCTGCAGTGAAGTTGCTGTACAGCTCTTGGGAGTAAGTCTTGCTATTTGAACAGAATAATTGAATCTGGCAGTTAGCTGCAACACAGTCCACCTAGAAGCAGCAGTTTGAATGGTGCATTTCAAATTCTCTAATTTGCATACATTCCACCTCAGAGTTCCAGGGCAGTCAGAGTATCTAAACTGACTGCAGATGGCCTAATACTACTATGAGATTCTTGGGGCTTGAAATGCATTTCCCAGGCACTGAAGGCATTGGGAGCAATTGCCTCCGATCTCAATATGCATCTCGGGTCGTACATTTATCAGACAACAACCCACACCCTGTTGTGGCTTATTGCTTATGTAAGCCATCATGTATTTGATCTTTTTTGCTTTCACATTGCATTTCTTTTCTTTATTCTTTTGTAACCAGGCAAGTCCTACTTGGCACAAGACCTGTTTTCAGGGGTGACCAGGGGACACTGGGGAGGTTAAATGACTTGCTCAGGGTCACACAGTATGCAAGTGAAGGTTGTAGAAATCAAACCCAGGTCCGCTGGTGGTACCAAGCTCATTTACAGCTTGTTACTCTAACTGCTAAGATATACTGCCAGCCATTATTTTATATTATGTTATGCTGTATTGCATTGTATTATATTATATTATATTATATTATATTATATTATATTATATTGTATTATATTCCTTATATTTCTATATTTCATTCTATTTTGTAACAACCCACTAGCTGTGGTAAAAAAGCTTCTTCAGCTTATTTAATAGAGCATTGTCTTTGGACTCCTAGGACCCTGGTTCAAATCCCAACAACTTTAATTTCTTCAAACTAGCTTACATGTAACCCCCCTGACACCCGGGGTTACAAGAATCCCACTTAGATCTAGTGGCAGGCATGGAAAGGCAGCTTGTGAAACACCAGTTAAATGGATTTCACATTGTCTCACTCAGTCCTCAGTCTCAGCTGAGCTGGAGGGATGACAACATATTGAATTCTCGCAGCAGCACAAGCCACATTGGAATGTTGCAGCAGGGAGTTACTTAGAATGTTGGGAGGTTTTGCATCAGTCTTGAGCCAGGGTCAGAGAGTGAAGGAGGTATGCTGCAGTTGGCAGCCCCTCAGGGCTAAGCTCTGCTATAGAGCTACCCAGAGATAGAGGGTGTGTATTCTTGTCCTAGATAGAGACACAAAAGAAATTGATCTGGTGGTAGAGACTGTTCCAAGTCTGTTCCAATGCCCCATCCCAACAGGAATGGGGGGAGAAGGAAGCCAGCAACTTCAGGGGCAATCCCCTGGCCCTGCTGAAGAGGGAAAGCTGCCTGTCATTTGGCTGTTCTAGTGCTGAGGCACAAGAAATAGTTTGCTTTTCCAGAAGCCTGTGGGCACCTGCAAACCAGGGTGAGTCAGCTCTGAAATAGAGCCCATGTTTTCACCAAACAGTGTGTTGAGTATCTGTTACTGTGGGATCAAGGAAAGACAGCCAAGTACAGTACTACAGTTGTGTGTGGCTTAAAATGTATCTTAACAGTGGGGTCTACAGGGATGGACACAGCCACTTAAAGAACATTACAAGTCAGGACACTGTTCTCCAGAGACTGTAGATTGTTAAATATGACATACATTTCGAGACAGCATTCTACAACTGTGTGTTTCAAGAAAGGTGCTGATTTCAAATGGATGGCTGGGTATAGATTTGGGAACAAGGGGTGGGAGACCCCCCCCCATTTGGAGTAACCAGATTTACCTCTACGGGTTCAGTTTGGGCACCTTTAGCTTTCTTCCAGGCACTTGGCCAGTGTTCGGGGACAGTACCCAGATGTGGGATTAGATGGAAGATTTTCCCTTTATGGAGCCAGTATGTGCTAATGGGTGGTAGAGGGAGCCACCAATAAATATCCATGCCATATGGAAAGTGTGTCCAAGTGCTGGCCGGATGTGCCACGCCAGGGAGTCCAGAGAAGTAGTCCAAGTGCTGGCCAGATGTGCCACGCCAGGGAAATCCAGAGAAGAGTACAAGTTTGGACTGAGAGCCCAGTGTGTTTCAAAACCTGAGGGTTACAGTGTGTGAGAAGATGTGTTCTGGTCTCCGTTTGTCTGCATTACCAGGGAGTGTAGCCCCGTGGGGTCCATCTATGCTTTATTATTCTGTTGTTGTTGTTGTGAATAAAAGCCACACTCTAGAATCCCACTCCTGGTTTGGACATTACAGTTATTGCTTCCTCTGTCCAGAGTTACTTGGGTGCCCCTGACTAGAAGTCAAACCTAGCCAAAATGCCGAGCAACAGTTTTCTCCCCGAACCCAGGAAGCCAGGTAGTGGGTTACATAACGGAGACACCGCACAGCGCTAATAAAACAAAAAATAACATCAACCTGCCCCCTGGTTACATGCAGAATTCTGCCTGTCTATCAAGATGACCTCATGCTGGGGTATGAGCCTCCCTTTCACATTCTGTAAAGGAGGGGTTTGCATCTGCAACCCGACCTTGAACAATACTATCAAATAAATTTCCTCTAGTTCCTCCTGTCCTTTCTACCCCTTTCTCCTCCCATCCTATCACACCTTCCCCCTCCCCAAACTGCTAGCCCTGGTACCCCCACCCTCCCTTATCACTGCTCTCCAGCAACTGTGCGTAGCGGTTAGCTGCCTGCACCCACTCTCAATGCTCGTGGGCACTGTTATTCTAACGCTGGGCTCCCCATGTTTCTTCTTGCCTCTCTGTTAATTCAAGATGTTCCCTTGTAATCCTTGTTATATGTCCATATAGGAAACATGTGTGTCCCTACTTACAACGTACCTGAAAATTAGGCTCTGGATGCCCTCCTGGCCAAATATTATAAACAAACAAATGAATAAATAATTGCCTCCTGATATCAGACTGTTTGTTACACAGCCATGCTTTAAAATCCAACTCATACTTCACTTATTATCTCAGTCTGCTTTCACCTGTACTTGACTTGTATCTGCTATATTGTTCAGGTATCGTATGCCTTATATTTTGTTCTGTCGATTTTTTCATTGTGTTTTTATGATTTGTTGCATGTTTTGTGTACTCAGGGTCATGCCTGAAAACAGGCTTCTGTCCAAATGACCTTGTACTTCTCTAGTTAAAAAAAAACTAACTACAGAATATGCTATGGTCTGTCTCAAAATGCCACTTGTGAGGTCAATGCAGGTCAAAACCTAAAACTAAAACTAAATCATTTATTTTGAGGCAGCACATGGAATGTCGCTTTTGAACAGAATAACCCTGATGTATGAAAATGGCAGTTCTGTTATTGTTTTGGCTGCAGTAGATTTCATTAAGTACCAGTGCAATTCTGGTTTTAAAAACCGGACCAAAAAAAGAAAATGTGTTGGTTCCTCACCTTAGTAGTGAAGAGATCAGACGTAACAAACAAATGTTCCTGCTGGATTTCCAGAGCCCTGAGAACAAAAAACAGATCATGACAGTGAGTGAAGGAACACAGCACTAATCGATGAAGACATTCCATTATAGCGCCAGACTGCTGGAGGGAAGAAATACATGCGTAACAAAGACAGTATGGTCCAGAGGCTAGAGCACAGGTTTGTGAACCCATAGACTCAGGTTCAAATCCCACCACAGCAACTTTCTCACTGTTTAACCCTGAGCAAGTCACTTTACCTCCCAGTGTTTCATTCCCTCTCAGCTGTCAAAATGGGTAAAAGCAGGACCCCACTCAAAATAACATATTGCCTGCTGGGTTCTCTAGGTAATTAAATAGTTAAATAAAAACATGAGAGAGGTTAAGAAAAAATGTAGGAAGGTAAAAGAGAGAGAGAGAGAGAATTAAAAACAAGGCGGCTAAGAGACTTGCTCAGAGTCACAGTATATGTTATATATTGTCTCAGAAGCAATGCTTATGATTGTGAGTGGTCTGGAACAGAAAAGAGCGGAGACAAAACTCAGTTCCTGTCAATGTTGTTTAAGTGTTATTTATTTCATTTACTGGTGACTGTAAGTGCACCTGTTTTGCAGAAGGTCCACTTAATCATAAGGAGTAGTTATAAAATAAAACAAGGATTATGTTGTAATAAATTCATAAACATTTCTCATAGAAAGAATACATTTTTTTATGTTGTCTTGCACGCAGTGCAAGCAGCATTTTGTGACAGCTTGCTGGAGCAGCAGGTTGTGGAGGTGCGGCCGTGCTGTGGCCAGTGGCGCTACTGCTTTTTTGGGCTGGTCTCTGTGGCACCAGTGAATGAGCACGCTGTCTATGACAGCAGCTCAGAAGCGTGCCATCAACTTGAAAGAATTTCACCGCTGCAATGAAGGAGTGCCCCCTCATTGCAGGGTGTGCCTTGCCTGCTGAAACATTTCAATGAACATGGCAGCTACCGCCATCTGCCTCTCATAGTCCCTCAAAAGCCAACATCGGGGGTGCACAATCCCCCTGTCGGCATGCCCCCTCCCCAGTTCATTTGCTGATGGGGGAGCCCAATCCCATTGGCATAATGTTCCCCTTTGTTTTGTCTGCTGAGGGGGGTGCCCAGTCCCCCTTGGCATCATGCCCCCCCAAACACAGACACGCTTTCTTTGCCAAAAGGGGGCCCAATCCCCATTGGCTTCAGTCCCCTGTCCCCAGAAAACACAGGTGGCACACTGGGAGCCCACCCCAGTGTGCCAAAATGTCCTTGTCACACCCTGAAAGAAAAAAACCCTCCTGTGACTTTTTTTTTTTTGGCCCTATAAAACAGAAACTGGTCCCTCGTGGTCACGACGGCCCCCATCCCCCAACCCACACCCACCCTCTGTGTATCCCACCTCCCCACACCCCTCTTCACCCCATACTTACTTCTGGAGCCTGGCACAATGATCTTTGGTGGAGCGGGAACACATCTGCATTCTTCGAAGACAACCGCGAACTGAAGAAAATCACGGTAGGCTGTATAATGGCATCAATGGGTTTTTTTAACTAAGGTGGAAATCTCAGCCATTTTTGCAACTTTTGGCTCCAAATTTTCAACATGGGGTTCTTGGGACCCCACCTCATGAACTCAGTCACTGTCACTTCATTATTTGGCCCGGAAAGTTGATTTCGCAGTCAGTGCGTGGAATCACCTTTCAGGGCTGATTAATAAAATGACAGTGTCACTGTTCATGAGGTAGGCTGCCAAAAAGCCTATATTGCAAAGTTGGTGAAAAAATTCTAAAAAATGACTGTTACGAGCATGCATTGCACAGTTTCCATGCACACTCGTAAGTTCAAGAATTTTAATATTTTCACTCCAGATTTTCAACATTGCCAGTTTTTCACACCTCCTTATGAATGGTACAGCTGTCATTTTTCACATCCTGCCCAAAATGTGTTTTCGCAGATCTAGCGCAGAATGGTGTGGTTGCTATGGGAAATCAACATTTGGGACAGATTAAGAAAATCACAGTGACACTGTTGATGAGTGGAGGTCCCAAAATGCCTATGTTGAAAATTTGGTGAAACAGTTCAACAAAATTACTGTGTTACGAGCATGCATTGCACAGTTTCCACACACACTCGTAAGTTCGAGAATTTTAATATTTTCACTCCAGATTTTCAACATTGCCATTTCTTCAAACCTCCTTATGAATGGTACAGCTGTCATTTTTCACCTCCTGCCCAAAACGTGTTTTCGCAGATCTAGCGCAGAATGGCGCGGTTGCTATGGGAAATCAATGTTCAGGGCAGATTAACAAAATCACAGTGCCACTGTTCATGAGCAGAGGTCCCAAAATGCCTATGTTGAAAATTTGGTGTAACCGTAATGTCCCACCCTGTAGAGACTGACAGGCATCAGGGGTGTGACTTTGGATTGTCGGCTGTAATGCTGATGCCATTCCACTCCCACCCCCACCCTGCAGACAGTGAAAGGCATCAAGGTGTGCCTTGGACTCTTTGGCCCCAAAGTTCAC
This sequence comes from Neoceratodus forsteri, assembly GCA_016271365.2. Taxonomy (NCBI): domain Eukaryota; kingdom Metazoa; phylum Chordata; order Ceratodontiformes; family Ceratodontidae; genus Neoceratodus; species Neoceratodus forsteri. Next base: position 1,068,955,490 of record CM028135.1, read on the forward strand.
CCCATTCTCCTATACTGCACCCATCTCAACGTATTTCCTTATGGAATGAGGTGAGCGTAAGGCCCGATGATGCCAAAGCACAACGCAACACTTGTCAGAGTCTGCAAGGTAGGGTGAGGTGAAATGGCATGAGCGTTATGGTCAATGATCTAAAGGCACACCCCAATGCCTGTCAGTCTCTGCAGGGTGGGGTGGGGTTGGCGTTAGTTCCATACTTCACTGCCATTCCTATTATGCATCTCTCTAACTCCTGCACTACCAATGCCAATGCCAGCAAGACAACATTTGGCACTGACAAATGCTTGTTTTAAATTACTGTAACAAGACTTATATACCTGGTAACTGGATGACTACTTCTCTGAGTATACAAAATATATATTGCAAACCAGACAATTTCAGACCTAGGATATATTTACACATATGACAGAAAAAACACATTATTTGTTGCTTCAGTTGTTATAGTTTGCTCTCTTCATCCATGCAGATCCAAAAGTGACTTTATTACCTAAAAAGCAGATACCAGTAAATAAGTAACATGTTCATTATGATAAAATGAAATCAGTTCAATTCAAAATTAAACATGAAGTATTTCACCTTAGACTTCAATAAGCAACCCAAATGAGATTTCAAACAGGCAAAAATAAAGTTTGTTTTTATATGTGGTATGTATATTTCCTAGGTCGGACGTTGTCTGGTTTGCAAAACACATTTTGAATACCTAGAAAATTAACCATCCACTTAGCAGGTGTATAAATCTCATTACCTTAATTAATTAAAAAAATATATATATATATATATTCTTTATTTTCTTCTTATGAGAAATGTTAATGAATGCATTACAATGTAATCCTTGGTTTATTTTAAGACCACTATGTGTGATTACATGGACCGTCAGTTAAACCTAAACATTGAACTTAACAGTCACCAGTAAATGAAATGAGTAACAGTTAGACAATGTTGGCAGAGTCTGTTTCATCTCTCTTTTTTTTAATTAAAAGTTTATTAAAATTCGTTAAGAACATACAAGACTTATCACTTACAAATGCTCATATTGGGGCCTATTCACCAATGGTGCAGATGGGCTACGCACCGTGTAACCAAGGTGCATAGCCCACCTGCACCCATGTGCACCCACCGCAGCATTCCCAAATGAGTTACGGCCCCCGCCAGCACCAGATCCCTGGCCGAGAGTGGAGCTCTGCGCGTGGGCGGGCCGGGGACACTGCGGGGGGGGGCATTCCGGCACTCCGCCCCATGCACGAATGTATGGAGTACCTTACGCAGGGTGCCGGTGGCTGCACATCTGGAAACCAGCCATAATGGCTACACGGCCCCTCCAGTCACCGCCGCCGGGCCCACTGCTGCTGGCGGGGGGTCATCGGACCCCCGCAGGAAGGTGCCCTTGTGGTTGGGGGTTGGGAATCGGGCCGGGCCGGGTAGCCAGCACATGCCCCCCCAGGCCACAATGCCGGCGCTCTACACCCCCTGGCAAGATGGCGCCATACCGCTGCAAGGGATCCAATGCGGGCCTGGGTAGGGCAGCCGATTGGTTGCCGCTTGGGCTCGCATCCCCGCCCCCATGCACCTCCATGCCTGGGAGGCAGGGATGCAGAAATGAGCCAGGCAGAGACTGCTGCTTCGTGAATGCAGTCCCCACGAGGTTCTCCCGTGGATGCGGAGCTGCGCGCACCTCGCGCGCTTGCTCCACACCCCTTAGTGAATAGGCCCCTTTGAGAACACATTAATCCCGACACACAAAACTATAACTTTGTAATATAATATTAGACAAAAACACGTATAGTTTGATGTGGGATTTTTTTTTTTAACATGAAAAGAGCTGACCCTAAAGATTAATCAGGACTATATAAATCATATTAGCATTCCTGACATCGATCAGACTTGCCAGACCTACATAAATTATCATCATTCACTAGCCACACAGAGCTAGGAAAGATTCCCATATATCCAAAAAAAGCGTTTTTGTTCATGAGTGAATAGCATATTCTTTCATTATTTGCAATAACCATCAAATTATTAAGCCATTGCTGTACAGAAGGGGGATTCATATCCTTCCAGTTTTGAAGAAGCAATCTTTTGTAGGTTAGAGCATAGGTCAAGAGCCAGATTTTCCTTTGTTTTGGGGATATTTGGAATCAAACTAGTGTCCCCAAGTATAAAAACAAGCAGGGGGAAGGGACAAATGAGCCAAGAATAGACTGGCACACGGCATGAATCTGTCTCCGGTGATCTGTTTCACCTCTGTTCTTTTCTGTTCTGGATACAAGTTGTCAGATGGGGGCATTCACATCTACCTTCAGAGTCCTTTTAGGAGGGTTGGCCCCCTGGACAGAACTCTTATTAGAGTGGTATCATGTGCTTTTTTAAGGTATGAGACCCTGGGTCTGCAGGTGTGCGGTCCTGATACCCTGAGAATGCAAGTGAGACCACTTTTAGAACCAGAAGAGTGATCTCTGCCACAGTATTAATATATTATTGATTAAAGTCAATCAGTAATATATTAAAAATGTATAACCTTGCCCAAACGAGTCCCTTTCCAAGGCACCTGCACATGAGACACTCTTTACAGAATAAGAGGGTCTCACGTAGGGGAAAGGAGCACTCTGATTGGTCAGAAGCACTCCTTTGATCTATAAAGTAAATAAGTGGGATTCAAACCTGAGTCTGCAGCTTCACGGCTAAGCTAGAAGCATAAAAAAACAGCGGACAGAAAATGTTATAAATTTTTGAAAGTAGCCTGTTGCCATGAGCGTGTTACATCCAGCAGAACTGGGTTTGATTCCCACAACCTGCACTTGCATACTCTGTGAGCAAGTCACTTAACCTCCCCAGTGCTCTCGGGCACACTTGAAAACAGGCACTTGTACCTAGTGAGCTTTACCTGGTTACCAAAGAATAAAAAAAATGTATTTTTTATTTGTAAAGTATCTTCTTTTTCCTTCATGACAATTAGAAGATTTTAATACTGATAATTCAAGATGTGACATGTATAGTAGTACTTAACCTTGCAGCTGACATAACTAGTGTTAGTTCCCTCAAAGACTCATCAGCAGTGTGACGTCCCTCATTATGACATCATCAGTGTCCAGCCTGGTAGGATGTGATTTGCTTTTCCTGGTCAGTCATGATGTCGCAGTCAGTGCTGATGAGGTGCGAAGGAGAATAGAACTAGATACTGTATAACAGGAAATGTTCACTGTCTTTTTACTCTCGTTGTTCTCATATTAGCGCTAAACTAAAAGGACCATGGATATTAGGTAAATCACTATACAATAGCAGCACTAGTGTTCCACTAGTGAAAAGAAGATAGCGTGAACACATAGGGTGTGCTTGGAGTGCTAAATGTAATGGGTGTGAATGTAAGCCATTTTACAGTATCTCAACCTCCAGCTACAGTACTGTTCCACACATCACACCTAGTTGTGTCATAGAAACATAGACTTTGAAGGCAGATAAGGACTGCTTGTCCCACCTAGTCTGCTCATTTCCCTACCTACAGGATAAGCTGCAGATCCTATTTAACCAACAGCCTATTTCTTCCTACCCCCCACAAAAATTGCCTTATTTCTGTCCTGTGCATTCTTGAATTCTCTCACAGTTTTAGATCCCACAACCTCCTCAGGAAGGCTGTTGCATGCGTTCACCACTGTCTCTGTGAAAAAATACTTCCTCACATTGCCCCTGAGCCGATCCCCCCTCTATCTTCAGATTGTGTCCCCTTGTTCTTGCACAACTCTTTTTCTGAAAGATGCTACCCTCTTGGACTTTGTTGATTCCACTGAGGTACTTAAAAGTTTCTATCATGTTCCCCCTCTCCCTCCTTTCCTCAAGGGTATACATAGATGGAAAACCTTCCTAATGGCAAAAGGGAAAAGAAAAAAAAATCCTTCACGTTTCAAAAGTGACAGCTGTCTACTTCTGAAAGTTAATATTAAGTTACAGTGCTGTACTCACGTGTTATAGTTTTTTTATTTGCCCAGTTTAGCCCAGCTGCACTGCAACATCTTGGTTTCAAGTGGGTTCCTGCTTCTACTCACTTCCGCAGGTGGATGGACTGGAGTGCTGGGAGATTTGCAGATTTTCTCAATGTCACACAATGAGTATTTGGCTCTAGTGGGGATTGAACCTATGATCTCTTAGTTCTCAAACTCATTCTCTAACCACTAGCCAGTGTTCCTCAAATGAGGCCACCGTGGCCACATGCAGCCACCAGCACACTTTCCTGCAGCCACAGATTTCTTTAGAACTTCAAGTACAAAGGTGATGAAATAACAATTTCTTACCTTTAAAAAAATGGGAGCTACATTTCTTGTGAACACACTTCAGGAATTTGATTTATTGTATACTTTGTGAAAATGAATGTGTCATAGCCAGGGATTTAGAGAATAACAGGGGTCTGAGGTGAACAAAATAATAAGTGAAGCCACCAGTAAATTCTGTTGGCCGTACTTTGAAACTTGTTAAGGCCACACGCATTTGGGTCTTGAGACCACTGAACTCAACCACACTGCTTTCAAAGTTAGAATGCTTATCGTTTTTTTTTTCTTTTTTTTCAATGGTGGCATTGCAGAATATGGAACCATGAACAGAACAGAAACCAAATCTAGAACTGAACTTTAAATCACAAGAGTGGGGAGGAAATTCACCCCTCCCGCCCCACTGAACATTGTCATTGTCTTCCTTTCAGTGCTAGTAAAGGGACAGACATTGAAGACTCAGCCGCTAAGAACCACATGCTATATCTAGTGCTAGCCTTTGCCGAAATCATTTTCAGGAATCTTTCACCTCCGAAAATATAGCAAAGGCTGACGAGACACATTTTCTGAGTTTTGCATCCGTACCATTTCCATAACACCCATTTTCTTCTTTCCAGTAAGCAGTAAGTCCACAAAAACTGTTCTTCCCTCCCCCCAGCAGATGCTTCTTTAAGCCAAAAGGCCCATAAAGGAGTGACTTACACTTCTGAAAATCTCTGCCAGTGTATCCAAGAAAAATATTTTTAAAACTTCTTTTCATTTCCTCCCACAGTCTGATTTGTGGCCAACTAAATAAAGACATGTTCGGCTGTTAACCCTTTTATCTCCTACGCTGTTCATCTTCAGGCAAAGGAACATGCTAAAAGGTACAGTTTTGTGCTCATGTAGGGGTGTGTGTGTGTGTGTGTGTTTGACTTTTATAAAGAAAGTAAAAGAAAATCTGAAACCTGAAGTCTGCAGTTTCACTGGCTAGTGAACTGGCATTTCCAGAATGACCCCCTGTTCCTGTTAGGAACTAGCAGTCAGTAGGTAAAGCAGGGGATTCTACTGTCCATTGACTATCTTGAATAAATCACATGACAAAAGTGACTCAGTCTCTGCACATGTGTAGTTACTGTTTATTCAAATGTTTTGGAATGACCAGCTGGAGCTTAAGGTTTTGTTGCCTCACACTTTACTCATGATGAGCGGTGGTCCTCTGGCAGAAATGACGTCAGCCACTGGAGAACTGACAAAACCAAAGGAGGCAACTGTGTGAGCATTCACAGAACATCACAGAACAGTGTCAAAGCAAGTCAGTTTGTGACATAAACACAGCTTAGAATATTGATCATAAATGCTAGAATTTTACTGGAGTATGTACAGAGTGTGAACACCTACTGGATATGAGCCAAGGCTCATTTCCAGGTGCTACCTGGGGAGAGGAGAAGGGGAGTACAAAAGCATAGCATTGTTTCACTGGCCTACGCAGCCAGTACAGTGTTATGCTTGTGCAACTGTGTTAGTTTGGTTTTGGCCGTTCGCACCCTCTATTCCAGAGGAATTACCACCCTGTAGGGGTACGACGGCAAGGGACCCTCGGAGAGGGTTCCACCTCTAGCAGTGCCACGGGCTGGTTCCCGTGGCTAAAGGTACCCTAGGAATCCCCACCAAAAAATGTAGTATCATCCCCAAAAAGAGGCAACATGAAGCATAATACAAGCAGTCACATTGACGTAGAAGCAGTAACTGTAATGTAGTAGTAGAGAAGCATTGGCAGTTTGATAATGCAATGATATGCCCAGTTGTCATAGTAACTGCCCAGGTTTGCATAGCATGATACTGATGGCTTGCTTTGAGAGTAGGGGATCCCCTAAGGAGAGAGGTAACAGCAGGACATCCTCCACCTCCGTCCAACAATGGAACCTATCTAAAGAAACTAGGGAAAACAACTATGCTAACTAAGTGTTATGACCGGAGGCAACAGAGGAGAGAAAAAAAACCCTATGAGGGGGAAATCTCTAGGGATCCAAGGCCTAGGTTGCCTTCCCTCCAGGCTTGGGAAAATTTATTTTGTGACAGCTCTGCAGCTGCAATTTGGAAAACCCAATTGAAGAGAGGTGGAAAATATTCCGGTTTGGGGGAAGGCTCTCACTCAAACCCTCTAGCAGGAATGCCGTGGAAGGTTGCGAGAAAACTCTGCAACAATACGTGCACCCAAGGTGCAGGAGGAGAGCAACAACTGATGATGCACTCACTTGGCCTACCCACCTTAAATCAAACCAGGTGAACCAGAGGCAGTCGTGGGGAGAATGCGGTGAAGGTGCCTTACTAGGGAAACCACTAAAGCCAATGGTCAACCGTTATAGTGGAACACTAGTGCCAAAGGAGATCGTCATGACCACCCTTCACCGCTAGTCATAACTTCTACACCAGGAGCTGCCGTCATGTAGCAGTCAGCTAAAGCCAAGCCCAGGGTGAGGATGTTCCCAGCTATGGGCCAGGTGAGAAGGATCCTGCCCCAAGTTGGACACACTCGATGATGCAGACTAAATGCAGAGCGAGACTGTCGGCTGCAGGAACCCTGCGCTGGATTAGAATGGCTGGCATGCCCCAGAAATTGACTGAGAGCTGAAGGCTGGTGAGCTGAATGAGCACAGCATGCTGAGATCGTAATGAGCATGGAGTGCTGAGACCTTGCAAGGTCGACTGCAGATTGAGTGCAGTAGAATCCCAGGCCGAAGCTGAAGGGATGGCAGTATGCATGATGTAATGGATTGTGTAAGCAAGGAGTAACAGCTGTGTAAGCAAGTGTAGACCTGCACAGAGGTCAGTAAGCAGTAGTCATGATAGATAAACCAGCATATCAAACTGCATAGCAATTAAACAGCACTGAACTGGAAGCAAGCAAGCCAGCCAGGCAATTCAAAGCCAAATCAAGGTGACAGACTCTGAGGATTTTCGGCAGTGAAGACAGGATTTAGAACAGGATTAATTGCAGATATAAAGCTAGTTTAATAACCTCAGCTGGAGCATCAGCTAACCTCAGTGTAACACAATGTACAATAGCAATGGGAGTAAGCAAAGTAGTAGCAAGAAGCAATTAGGCCTGTGCAGCAGTAGTGAAAACAAATGAATGAGCTGTAGAGCTAGGCTGTAAATCTGAGTCAGGTGAAAGTAATAGTATGCCATGGAACAGCTAGTTGAACTGAAACAAACAAATTAGGTTTGCAATTGCAGTGCACGTAAATTCGAGGTGTAAGTAACTGAAACAAGCAGTATGCGCTCTAAAATAGCAGCTAAGCTAGGATCTTAGAACCCGCGCCCAAAAAGGAAGGAAGCATACACAGCTGAAGGCAAAATACAAACCAAGCAGGAAAACAAACACAGAAGCCCTGCAGAGACAAGTGTGGGGGGGCCAGCCAGGGAGGCCCAACCAGCTCAGAGGAGAAACTGGCAGAGTCTTCGGCTGCAAAGAAAAAATGCTTCACAGAGAGGCTTAGAGGAACTGCTTATATAGCTCAGGAAGTGGGAGTGGCTGGCTGCTTGGCCACTGAACTCCAGGCATAGACTTACATAAAACATCAGAGTGTGGTTACATAAGCAACATTACAGGGTACAAAAGCAATATGGTGAACAAGTAGATAATCAGCAGCATGGCTCATCATACTGATATGATGACAAAGCATGCAAGAATACAGTAAAGTGTGCAGTGCCTGTCGTGGAAGGTGACAGTGCTATGCTTGCCAGTCTCAGACTGGGGCATATTCACAGTTAGCCTAAATTACAGGACTTCTAAGCAGAAGGGGGGGTCATAGAGGGGAAGAAGAATCAATAGGGGGTTTGGCAGGGCCAGGAGTGTACAGGAAAATGCCTGAGCAGGAATATAAGGGCTGGGATAGAAGGGGAGAGGCAGAGAGGAGGGGGAGCAGATTCCAGAGGGAAGGGAGGTGGTAGGGGAAAGCAGCTTGCTCAGCAGAGGAGTGAGGATGGGGAATGGAGAAGGCATGGGAATCCCTGGAGCAGTGAGAGTAAGAAGAAGAGGAGATGGGGGAGAGGAGTGAGGAGAGGTAGGAGGGAAGGGACCCAAATCAGTATTTAACAATGAAGAAGGCACAGTGGGTCTGGCAACATGAAGGTAGTGGAAGGATGGAGAAGAAAACTAGAAGGAGCAGTGATGAGTATGGAGGGGGAGAGTTGGTAGCGGAATGACAGAAGGCGTTACAGAGAGTATCCAGTCTGGTAAGGGAAGAGGAAGGAGCAGTGTCATAGACCACATGTGCATTGTTAAAAACCAGAAGAACCATTTTGGTGACCAGCTCCTGGACCTGGAAAGACAGGCAGTCCTTGTTGCAATACAGGGCACTTAGTTTAGGGCAAAGTTTGGCATGGATGGTGTTGAAGTGGGCTGAGAAGTCGAGCTTACTATCAAGCCGCACACTAAGATACTTGAAGGCAGTGACAACCTCCAGAGGGGTGTCATCCAGCATGGAGAAGATGGGTGAGGGCAAGAGCCTGGCCAATTTCTGGCTGGTGCTGAAGGTCATGGACACTGTTTTCTTGGTGATGACCCTGAGTTGGTTAGCATGAAACCAGCATAGTACATTGTGGTTGTTGTTATGCTGTGGTGGACCTTTCACAGCCGAGGCCAAAGGGCCAGAGATGTATATGACTGTGTCATCCACATACATATGGATATGTGAAGAGACACAAGTAGAGGGCATATCATTTAGAAAAACTAAGAACATGATAGGACCCAAGATGGAGCCCTGTGGGCCCCCCAGGACAGCCTGTAAGGTACGAACAGAACCAGTCAACAGCGGGAGCTGAGAGGCCAGCAGAGCTCAACTTGTCCAGGAGGAGTGGCTGAGACACTGAGTCAAAGGCTTTGGCTAGATCGATGAATATAGCTGTGGTGATATGTCCCTGATCCATCCCGGAGAGGATAAAGTCAATTATTTGCAGCAAGGAGGAGATGGTGAAGTGATGCATCCTAAAACCAGACTGGAAGGGGGAGAGGAAATTTAAAGATAGAAGAAAGTCAGCATGCTTGGAATAGGTGATGGTCTCTTGCAGCTTTGCATGGGAGTGGAAGAGTGAGATCAGTTGGAAGTTGCCAGTGGAGGGGAGGTCACCCCCTTTGTGCAGAGGCAGAACCTTGGCAATGTTCCAGGCTTGAGAGACAGCACAGAGGGAGAAGGAGAGGTTCAGAAAGTGAGACAGTGGAGAGGCAATGGCTGGAGTCAAGATGCAAAGAAGTTTATGATCCACCCCATAAGGGCTAGACTTAGAGAGGTTAGGTGAATTAAGGGCAAAAAAAGCTTCCTCTGGGAAAACAGGAGGGAATTGGAAGCCCACAGGTGAGTGGGAAGGGACAGGAGAGAACAGAAGGGCAGAGTGAGCGGGAGAAGGAGGTGAGAGGAGTGCACTGAAAAATTCATTAAAATGCGCAGCAACCAAGTGAGGCATCCGCCAGAAGGACAGGGGGAGTGGATTGGGCTGGGGGATCAAAGAGGGAGTGGATAACCTTCCTGAATCTCAATGAGGATCTAAGGTTAGATTGGAAGTTAGATTTGAAGTAGTGGGCCTTTTCGGTGTGGACAGCCTTTGTGCAGGAGTTCCTGAGTGACCTGTAGGATAAGAGGTCAGAGAGGGATTGTTAGGATTTGAAACATGCCCAAGCTTGGTCCCAGGACATGCACAAATCAATGAGGTCAGATGAAATCCAGGGGTGGTGAGAGCTTTAACCCTGGACTTTTTCAGGGGGACATAAATGTCCCATGCATGGCTAAATATGGTGTGGAAAAGGGAGAGGGCTGTGTTGTTGTCTGGGGCAAAATAGACTGGGGACCAATTGGAGGCAAGAAGTTCATTTACTAGGGCATTTGTATCAAGTGACCGGAGTGACCTAAACCAAATGTATTTAGAAGCAGATTTATTGGGCCTCACTTTCCTGATACAGTAGGTCATACTGTGGTCTCTGAAGGCCTGCTGCAGTGATATGGTGAGGGTGTGAGGAGGGCACACAGTCCAAGAGGAAGTGGTTAGGGGAGTGAGGATTGATCCAGGTGGGGTCTGTGATTAGATGAGAAAGGTTAGAGAGTCAGTCCTGTGGAGAGTGGGCATGGAGGCAGAGGAGAGTCAATTTAAGTTGAAGTCCCCAAGGAGGATAAGCTCACCAGAGGTGGCAATGGAAACGAGAGATGAGAAGAAGTCAACCAAGGAAGAGGGAGAGATTTGTCGAGGCATAGAAAACACCAAGAAAGATGGGGAGAGTGGGAAGGAAGGGATAGCTTGGTTAGAAGGAGCTTGTGAGAGGAGGAGACAAACTCTCAGAAGATGATGGAGCTCACCGTGACCCAAACCAGTAAGACCATCACAGGGCTGGTTCCTCCTTCACCTGGTGGTTCATCCTCCCCATGGGCTGAGATACAGATGAAGCACACTGATGAGTCCCGAGTAGGATGAAACACATGTCTGTATCTTCTGTTTCCAGCCTTTGCAGATTGTGTGAGAGGCAATTTGGCACCATAAACTCCTGCTTAAAGCAGAATCAGTCTAAATTCATTTATGGTGATTTATTTATTTATTTAGCTTTTGTTGACCGGGTAAGTGCACTAGACAAATCCTGCCTATTTTCAGGCACGACCCGGGGGAGGGGGGATACAGATGCATGCCAACTGACCTTGAACCAGATTAAGCTGTTGGTGGTATTTTTTTAGTGAATGAGGGAAATTTGGCCAGGACACCGGGGAAATTCCCCTGCTCTTTTCGATAAGTGCCATGGGATCTTTAACATCCACCTGAACTACCACCAATCCAGGCAGATGGGACCTCGGTTTAACGTCTCATCCGAAAGACTGCACCTCAGAAATGCAGCACCCCTCTTATGCTGCATTACAGTGTCAGTACTGGGATATTAACCCAAGTGCCAGATGTGGGAACTGAACCCACAGCCCTCTGATCTCCCGGCCTCAGAGGCGAGTGTGCTACCTACTGAGCCACTGACACTGCTATTTGCATATACATCCCATGATGCTTTGCATTATTGGATTATGTGTGATTTTATATTTCTACTGGATCTCAGTTGTAATGTAACAAAGAACCAAAGCTCGTGAATAAGCTGTTTGGAAGGGAAACGTCAAGCCCAAAGTGGCCATTTAAATAAACAGTACATACACACTATGCAGAGACTGAGTCGCATCTTTTTTCATGTGGTGTCAATGATGGAAATCATTAAAATTATCCCTAAAAATGCAACATTTATCATCCACTCACTGACGCTGTAGCAGAACGTTGTACTGTTCTGCTAGTTATCCAGGTTTGGGGGCAGGCCCGGGATATTAGAGTTGGGTGGCCAGGGCTGTGGAAACGTTGCCAATAGCAGCATATCCCAGCTGCAGGGGAGGGTGGTACAATGATTGGTTGCTGCAGCAACCCTTACAGTCAGCAAGAAATCCTGCTCCTACACAGGGGTACCTGCCAAGCGTGCGAGGCTGTACAGACCAGCATGGCTCTAATGGGTGGAGGGGGATAAGGAAATGGAGGGAAGTAATGCAGGAGGCAAGTGGCAGGCACCCAGATGAAAGACCTGACACCCTCAGGCATGGCACACTAACTAGATCTCCATGTAAAATGGGTGAAGGTAAGTAGGGTTGTCAGACTGGGAAGTGGCTGGGCCGGAGAGGGGATGACTGGATGAAGCATAAAAAAATGCAATGTTGAAATTCTGCCGCAGACAAAAGGAAATATGCTACGCACATGCCTGTGCCATTTGGCAAACTAAGCCAGGCCTGTGCATATACCAGTAGTATTAATCAGATATAAAGTACTGTGCTGGTTTACCACAGTTAAACAAAAAACAGTTTGGGATTATTTGAAAATGAACATAGCTCTATACCTTTATGAGGAAGCAGAGCATCTCTTATGACTGTAAGAGTGTCACTTCATGGATTGTTAAGATGGGGGGTGGTTCTAGGGCATATCGGTGAAAGTCAGACTGCTGGAACTGGACCAGACCAAATAATAAAAATTTACTGGGTGCAAGTTGCATGAATTTTGCCGGTTTGACTACTCTGGCCAGTCAGATTTTTACCAGTGGGGCCTGGTACAGCTCCAGCAGACCTGTTTTCATCCCTACCCGGGACTTGTAAAAACTGGACTGGACCAGATTGGTAAAAGCCAGACTGTCAGCATTTGTAAAACTTGTGCCCGGTCTGGCTGATCTGGGAGGACCAGCTGGTCCAGCTGTTACTAATCTGATCCAGTTTTCATGAAGTCGCTGGTTGCAGCCCCTTAAGAACACACAAAGTGATCCTCTTAGAGGCATAAGCGATGCTCCCGTCTCCTATAAAGGTATCATAAAACAGTAAACTATAGTTGAAGAAATGAGAAAGTGGCTCCTCCTAAGCTTAAATGTCCTATCTTCCATATCCCCTTGACTTATTAACTCTATGCCCCCACCTTCTCCCAGTCTCCCTACATCGGGTAGGAGCTCATTACCCTTTGGTTGAGACAACCTCCCTGCCCCGCAGTTTATATCCTACAACCCTAGTGCCCCCACTCTTTTTTTCCCCTCCCCCAGCTCTACATCCCTATGTTGTCCTTCTCCTTTCTGTGCATCATGCCCTCCTAGCCTTTCTCCGCCCTCCCTCCCTCCTCCCTTCCTTCCCTTCACCTCCGCCTCTACCTAGTGTACTTTTTCCAACTACCTTATATAACCTGCCTTATAGCTGTCTGTAGATACTTCTATGTGTCTAGATACCCTACACGCTGTTCAATGTCTGTGTAATTCCATGTATATATAAATTTACTGTGGTATCTTATTTTATACTTGCAACTATTGTTACTCCCTGCTACCTGTTGTAAAAATATCTGCATTGCCTTGTAAATATCTGTGCTGACTTCTATATACACTTGTCCACCCAGGTCCATCTTGCAAATGAGCTCTGCTCAATGATGACCGCCTGGTTAAATAAAGACTTGATTGATTGAGTGAGTGAGTGATTGATTGAAAAGAAAATAAATTAAAACAAAATTCCCAAAAATATAACAGAAATGGAAACCCCTGTTTCTAAACTGCAACATTCTGCTTCTTCAAGTGTTACATCTGAGGTCCTGTTATGGTTATAAATGCCCTCCCATGCAGGCAAATCCTCAGCATTGATGGACTGAATGACCTTGATACCCGGACATCTGGGAACCTACCTTGCCTCTTCCCGGGCTAGCAGCTCCACCAGTTTCCCCAGTTCTGCAGGGCTGTCTGACAGCAGGACGGAGAACTTGCACACTCTGTGGTCAAGAGTCAGGCCGCGGTCCACACACTGATGCAACAGGGGCAGTTCCAGGTTAGCGCTGCACACTGCAATGGCCACTCTAAAATAAGAAGATGAGATGAATGTTGTGTACAGTGGTGTGGCACAGGCAGTTTCTGCCCTGAAATTCTAAATTCTTGAATTAATTCTTGAGATGCCCAGATGGGGCCATTATGAGTCATTATCTGGCCGTTCTTGGAAAGTTCTCCTTAATATGGACATTTTCCACAGCCTGGACCAGGTGTACACCTCACATTGATTCAAGGTAGCTGGGCCTTAAAGAAAAGGACAGCTGAGGACATTAGATACAACCCTGAGATACATGCAGCTCCCCACCCAGGGCCAGTGAGGAGTAAAACCAGGTGGCAAAGGGCAAGGTATAGACAGTACACACAAAAATGATTTAACCCTTTCCAAGGCAAAGACTGAGGTCTTAGCTAAACTGTTGTATTTACTTATTAATTTATTTGGAATTGTGTTGGCTAGGATAGGCTTGCTAGGGTGAAACACCTCATTCACAGGGGTATCCTCATCATGGAGACAACAACAAGAAGCACAACAAGCATAAAAGACAATCAAATGAGTAAACCTGCTCTTGGCAAAATTCCGTAACATTGACAGACCTGTAAATCGAGAGCAGTAGTATGAAGGATCCTTATAAAATGGGATTTAAAATCCTGTAACCTCATTAGTTGAAAAACATCACATGACCATTGATTATTTTCTGACAGCCACACACCTCACCTGAACTATGTATTTAAAAAAAAACACACTCCAATATGTGTGATTATAAGGGAATAATGCACTTCTTCAGGCGGTTGCAGTACTCAGCTACGCCTCATGCCTAACAACCACCTGAGGCATGCATTATGTAAGGGATAACACATGACAGGATGTGTGGTTAAAAGGGAGTAGTGTACACCTCGAGTGGCTGTTAGGCATGAAGCATAGCTGAGTGCCACAATCACCTGAGAAGTGCATTTTTCTCTTACGACTATACACCCTGGAGTGTGGTATCCTACTTATAAAATGGGGGTTATACTGTATTTTATTTTATTTATTTAGATTCAGATTACATAACTTTTGAGCTAGGGAGCTCATTTACAAAGGTTTCACGTCAAAGATAAAGGTGCAAAGATACTATCGGGTTAAACAAGTACACTAATTAATTAGTGAATTAAAGCTGTACTGACAACAGTGGGTAGTACAGTAAGACAAAGAGGTGCAGGTAAGCAGCCAGCAAGGTGCTGTCGTGATTTGTTTAAGTGCTATAGGCAGGGCCCCTGGTGTTCTGCGGCAGAATTTTCTGATTTCTGCGGCAGGGCTCCTTGACTTCTGCGGCAGCATTTTCTGATTTCTGCGGCATGATTTATTCATTTCTCTGGCAGAATGCAGTCCTGTCATTGGCTAAATATGATGTGATGTCATCGATGACTTCATATGCTGAGCATAGAGAAGGGGATTCAGGATAAACGAGGTGGGAAAGAAAGCCTGACAGTATGGAAAAACAGTATATTTATATGAAAATTCACCAAAAACAATGAAGTCTGCGGCACTGTATATATTCTATGACATGATGCAAATTTCTGACAAATTCCATGACCATGGAACACTTCCAAATTCCAGGGCCTTGGCTATAGGTTAGAAGAGTAAATAAAGGAGGGTATAGGCTGTTGGAGGGAGGAGGCATGGCCTGCTTGAGAAGGGGGAGGTTAGGTATAGCAGTCACAATCACCAGGCTGAGATAGGTGGCTTTGAATTTGTTAAGAAATATATATATATCAAATGGGTAGGTATTTATTTATTTTATTTATTTAGTTTTTGTTGACCAGGTAAGTGCACTAGACAAATCCTGCCTATTTTCAGGCACAACCCGGGGGAGGGGGATACAGATGAATGCCAACTGACCTTGAACCAGATTAAGCTGTTGGTGGTATTTTTAGTGAATGAGGGAAATTTGGCCAGGACACCGGGGAAATTCCCCTACTCTTTTTCCGATAAGTGCCATGGGATCTTTAACATCCACCTGAACTACCACCAATCCAGGCAGATGGGACCTCGGTTTAACGTCTCATCTGAAAGACGGAATAAAATCCTGTTTCCTGAGTAACAGAAACTGTTCTAAAGCAGTGCAATTCCAGAATTATATACTGCTCAATGTACCTTAATTGCTTTTAACAGTAGACCCATTTTATAAGCATAATAAGACACTTCAGGGTTTGGGTTACTATTCCTGAACAGCACTTCAAGGTGGTCTAAAGTACTCAGCACAAGTGCCTCTAGCCTCACAACGCACCGAGGGTTTGGGAATAGTAGCCCATGTCCTGGTGTGACTTATTGCTCACATATAGTTCAGGTGAGGGTGTGCGGTTGTTAAAAAATAATCACTGGCCATGTGACTTGTTTCAACCAGTGAGATTGCAAGATTTCCATGGCCCACTTTGTAATCCCTTATAACCACTTACCCAGGAGTGTGTTATCCTTTACGGAACGGATGCAAGTAGAGCACAACTGTTGAAATTGCTGGGTTGCTGTGTCCTTCCCTTCTCTGGGAACACTTTCCAGTTTAGAACAAACAGTTCCAATGTCCCGACATAGTTTTGCCTGGCTTTTCCCACACAGTCTGGCTGCTGCATTTGTGCAAAGCTAGACAGCCAAGCTACATATTATTTCTTGTTCCTGGTCACCAGGCTGAGAACATTGAAAGTCTGTTCCCATGCCACCTTCTAAAGTTCAAGGATCATATTATTAGAATAATTGATTTGCTCCCTGAAAGTGAGAACATGAGTTTGGTTAAGCCTTAAATCCTAGTGAACTCCTCCAGCTGATTTTGCTGGTATCTGCAGAGCTTCCAGTGCTAAAAAAGGCATTTGTGGGAGGTAAAAAGAAACACAGAATTACGGCCTATGAGTCACTTATACTGTGTCCAGCTGTATTCAGAGACCTTGTTACTTCTAAAGAGGCTGGCACTCTTCTAAATCTCAGCTGATTTCAAAATGCTGAAAGTGAATCCTCACCTTGGGCGGATTCACAAAGGATGCATGAGGTTTGTGTCAAACCCATTTGTTATGCAGCTGTGCCAACAACTTTGCCACATACTACGCTTGTTTCAGGAAGACTGGGTTTAGTTACCACACTTTTCCTGTTTTACAGCAGTTTGCACCAAAGTTTTGATGTAAGCCCTGTAAAAGGGGTACCCAATATTGCTGCAAGCTAAGAAACATAGAATTTGATGGCAGATAAGGGCCACTTGGCCCACCTAGTCTGCCCATTTCTCTACATGACAGCTAAGCTGCAGATCCTAGTTAACCAACAGACTACTTCCTCCTACCCCCCATTAGAATTGCCTTATGTCTGTCCCATGCATTCTTGAGTTCCCCCACTGTTTTTGACTCTACAACCTCCTCAGGAAGGCTGTTCCATGCATCTACAACCCTCTCTGTGAAAAAATACTTCCTCATATTACCTCTGAGCCATCTCCCCTCTATCTTCAAATTGTGCTCCCTTGTTCTTGCACATCTCTTTTTCTGAAAGATGCTACCCTCTTGGACTTTGTTGATTCCCTTGAGGTACTTGAAAGTGTCTATCATGTCCTCCCCCCCCCCAGACCAAAAAAAGCTGTTCTAACGTGCCTCAATTGGCGCATGGGATCAAGAATCCTGATCTACAGCTGGGAGAATGCTACAAGCCCCAGTGCACCCCAGGGCTTGTGGCATTCACAGCCATTTGTGAATCGAGCTCAGTGTCTCTTGGCAGGATTTACAGTGTTGTTTTCTGTTTAGTACATGGATCTCCTTAAATTACATTAGATGATTCTAAAAATGTATACTGTAGATCAGTGGCTCAGTAGATGATATTTCTTATCCCATTGTCATAATATGGGCCATGAAAATCTTGTAACCTGATTGGTCGAAACATGTCATATGACCATTGATTATTTCTTCGACAGCGGCACACCTTACCTGAGCTACATATTTTTTTAACAAACAACCAACCATTTTATAAGTGGGAGAACACACTCCAGGGAGTATGAGCAGATGGGAATAATGCATTTCTTGGATGGTCACAGCACTCGGCTACACTTTGTGCCTAACAACAACCCATGCTGTTCATTTGTCCCTTATAACTGCACACCCTATCATGCTTTATCCCTTATGTAATTAATATATTTCCTCAAAGAGGATGGGAAACATTGCAGCATTCACAAGTCTTTCTTGCCCACCCCAACTCTCTTTCTGGTGTGTGTGTGTCTGTCTGTTTTGTTTTCCATTTCCCTAATCCTTAGAACCAGCTCTATATGTAGACACCTACTGCACCATTATATATGCGCCATCCAGTGACATCATGAGCCGTGATCAGTAAATTGGCTCGTGGCACAGATACTGCTAATTGCACAGGACATGGCTGTGAATGAAGCAGTACCTTAATGTGCTGGATCTTAAAGTACAATGTTTGCAAAAAGCAGTATCAAAAGGGCTGCGCTATGCAAGGAATAAGGTATAGCAGAGGGGGGGGTGGATTATGCTATGCTAATGTACCAAGGAGTCAGTTGGGGTTCTGAGTCCGAAGGACGAGGGACTTCAACCACCCGCGGTACATTAACTAGCATAATCCAGCTTGTAGAATTGCCTTATTCCACTTAAAAGATGGGTTGCAAACTAACTGCTGTGCTCGCTCTGCTGGCTCTCTCTCTCTCTCTCTTTCTTTGTCTCCCCTGTCCGCCAGCTCTCTCTGTTTCCCCAGCCCACTGGTCCTTTTTTCCCCTGCCTCGCTTGCCCTAAGCTCTCAGAAAAAACAAACTCACAGCTATTGCTCTTGCTTCTGGCCTGTCTTTAATCGCTGGTTCTTTCTCTCTTCCCAGCCACTGACTGTCTCCGCCACTGCATTCCCTACCAGCTGTCTCGCTCTCCCCCCGCTTGCTCTCAGCTGCTCTGTTGAGGCATTTCCCGAGGTACTGCTTGGGGGTTTACTTCCGTGAAGGTGTGTTGCCTGATGTATCCACTGATTGGCTGGTAGGCTGGTGAGTCCCAGGGCAGCAGTACTGCAGAGTTTGGGTGTACTGGTAGCTCTGCACTAGTCACGTGTAGTTACACATACTGTAACCAGTGGCTGAAGGCTTGAGGTGGCAGTTCTAATGGGAGTATCAGTGGTGACCATTTTGACCGTGACAGGTTGTGTACTCAGTTAATGCACCCCCTGTGGTGCTCTCCAGCAGGGGCAAGTACTACATGTAGTTACCATACGATGGGGTTCTAACCAGTGGCCACAATTAAACAATACCCATTTTATAAATAGGGGTAACATTGTAAAGCTTGTTTACTTTCTTTGTTTCTGTCCTAGCCACTAGCGATTTACAGTCGATATATTTTTACTTTATCTTTCAGGCACACTAAATGATGGTCTTGTGTTATTCCTCTATCTACTTGCTCTGTTCATGCTTTATGATCGGGTGTTTACATTTTGTAAATGTTATTAATGGTGTTATTTTTTTTACAGATTTTTTTTTAATCCCTGGCCATAGGAGGCAGTATAGTGCAGTGGTTTAGGGCTCTGAGCTATAAACGTGGAGGCCTGGGTTTGAATCTCACAGCCCCCACTTGCATACTGTGTGACCCTGAGCAAGTCACTTAACTTCCTTGTGCTCACAGGTCACAACTGGAAACAAGCTCTGGCTTAGTGTGCCTTTCCTGGTTAAACGATTTCTATACTCCATTGTAGGGATATACCCTGGTCCCAAGAATATACCGTAATTAGATCATTGTCCCCTTACTTCAACTAGGTTCCATACCAGTCTGACATCTCCAATGGCTTTTCCTCTGTGACAGGGGCTCTGAGGAGAGGGCCACTCCCCCAAGACAGTCCATTGTGTGGGCTAAGATCTGGTGCTGGCCAGAACGAGGACCCAGATGACTCCAGGAGCCAGGCTGCTATGAAAGCAATGCCATCCTTCCCAGACATAGGGTGCTGCTAAGAGGCAGCTGCTGTGATCTGGCCTACCTCCTGACATGGCCTCCTCAGCTTGCTCCCAGACTTGAGTCACCTGCATGATAGTGCCGTACCTGGTCATAACATTGTACACTTAATAGCATATGGCATTATGGCTCACGCCGGACCTGTGCGCTCTCTGAGTTGGACCCCTCCTGGAGGTGGAATCCTTAGTGGGGGGTCCAGGGGTGCAACCCTCCATAACAGGGGTTGTGTGGGGTGGAGCCCACACAAAACAAAAGAAATCCAGGAATCGCACAACGTGATTAAGTCACACGGCATTCTGCCGTGCAACATTTTGACCCTGTACCTGATAGTACCAAATGCGGGTGCTGATCCATCAGGGTGGCCAAAGCATATGCCACTTAAAATCTTTTTTTTTCTTTTATCTATTCTGTGTTTGCCCGCTTCTCATTCGGGTGGTCTCCCCTTCGATGGTGGCTCCCAATCCTGTCCCCCACCCTACCCAGGACTTACCCCCTTATCTCTTGAACTGCCAAGGGTGGAGGGGGTTCCTGTGATGGGTGATGCGGAGTCATTGGGGGTGTCGCCATCATCCTTCACCTAAGCTGTTTTTCACAGTTTACAGACATCCCCCAGACCAGCGTGCATGCAATGGCACGCACATACTGCGTGAAGACTCAGTAATGCTTCCATGCTTGCACTCAGTTATCCAGTTCAGAGACCCCCGCCACACCACCTAGCCCCCCACTAGGCAGCGGTCAAGCAGCAGTACATGCTGCCCCCCCAAAAGGAGGAGCATTGTCATAGGACACTCAGTCCTTCTTCTCCCTACTGGTTTCTAAGTGACTCCAGTTCATTTTCGAACCCTGGTCACCGGCATGCCTGTTGGCAAAGCCCCCTCTCTCAGTGCACTGGGCCCGTGATTTAAAATCTATCTTGAGTCTGCTTTTTGCAAGGGAATGGGTAACAATTTACTTGACCATCTGTATCCACTTCCTGAGGACACAGTACTATGCGAGGTCCATCAGATAAGTGAAAAGGATCAGGGTGTGGAGCATATATCTCTTTCCAAGGCCCCCTGCCTTGTACTTACAAGGGGACCAGAGAACTGGGCTGGCTAGTTCAGTACTCCTGAAGGTGCATTGCCCTGTGTGAGCAAATGTGGAAGAGTGGACTAGTCAGGGTTAAACTGTATTCTGAGAGATGACTACACAAAGAGAACAGTGGGTAAGCATATATGATTCTGAATATTGTGCAGTGTTTCCCTTCCCCTTTGAAGAGCACGTGCTCATGTCTAATAAATAGACAGTTGGCTACCTTATTTATGTAAGCAATAAGACACAATGGGGTGTGCATTGTGCTGAGATAACGGCACACCTTCTTTGTCACCTGACCATGCATTACATAGAGAATAATGGATGGGTAGATAGTTATAATGAGGATTTTATACACCCCCGAGGGGTGGGATGCAACATAAACCCCGAGAGCGACGCTCAAGGGGTTTATGAAGGCATCCCACCCAGAGGGGGTGTAAAAAATCTGAGTTTTAACTAGCTACCCATCTTTTATTTTGTATAATTGCTGGGGATCATTTTTTTGCCACAGCAATTGCACAAAATGAATGTATATATCTAAGGAGTTGAGCAGCCGACTATTGCAAAGCCCATATTTCAGCGCGGTAGGTAGCTGTCCCTAAATGGAAAGTAATGTTTATTTTTTTTATTTTTAACTGCCATGATGAAGGTTTGCTGTGACGAGATATGTTTTTTCTTTAAAAGAAAAAACTTACCACTGACGACTTCTGTCGGGGAACACTGCAGCACTTAGGCATCACGCCGGACGGCGCAGAAAAGAGGAAGTTAGCGGTAGGTGCATGCGCAGAAGTAGGGAAACCGGGCACGTGAATGTTGTTATAACCAGCTGGTTATAACGCTGGAATTATAACCCGGTTTCCCTATGGGAAAAAATTATAACCAGTTATTATAATCCTATAATGCACACCTTGTCATGGCTTACTGCTTAATTACTGTATTAGTAATTGCTTTCTACTTTTATAATAAAACATTTGTGAAGTGAAACAAGTGGGTTTTCACCTTTGCTTTTCACACTGATAGTAAAAAAGAATTCAACAGCATTCTGGTATTATGATGCCAGAAACTTTGTTAACTAATTAGGAGTCCAATGCATTTCAGTGAGAAATTAAATATAGTTTACTATTGCTGAAGAAATATGTACTTCTTTCATGCCTTTTACATGTCTGCACTATTGTTTACCAGCTGTATGATTTTACATTTTTTAAACAGTAGTTGGCATCTTTTTCTTCTTCCCAAATAATATCTGGTCAAGAAGAAAATGTCACTTGTTAAATACAAAGATTACGGCTGATCAAAAATCACATATTTCTATTAAATATATAATTTAATTTTGGTGACAGCAGGCACTATTTTCATATAAAACTCTGAACACAGATTTGCAGTTCCCCGCTGAAATTCACTGCCAGTCTTCCAATTAATGAGTCTCTGGCTTCATAATAGAAGAATTCCATTGCATTTTTTTCACTAGTAGTTGGAAAACACAACTAAAAGGCAAAAAACAGAATTAAAGAAACAACTAAAAGCAAACAAAATAAATAAAATAAGTAAATGCAGAGGTATCTTGAAGGCCCTAAACCTTCATTCTTTAAGATATATTTATTCTTTGATAACCATGTATGGTCAGCTAGGCACAATGCCTGTTTTTTTTTTTTTTTATGTATGATCTGGGTGTTAATAGAGTGTGATTCTCTAAACAACTAGCGTAAGTCTCCGAGGAAGGACTTGGTTGGTCCAAAAGCTTAGACATTATTTCCTTTTTGTAACATCTATATTGGTCCAATAAACTGTATCAAACCATTTGCTTCTGGATCTGTTTTCAGGGGTGACTCGGGAGCACTGGGAGGGTTAAGTGATTTGCCCAGGATCAGACAGTATGCAAGTGGACACTGAGGGAATCAAACCAAGGTCTGCTAGATGTACCAAGCTCACTTGCAGCTCATTACTCTAACCTCTAGGCTATAATGCGAGCCCTAATATAAGATATATATCCTTACTAAGCACTTGCTCTTTAAAGAAGAACCACATTTTACCTGTAAGACTGTGCTTTCTGCAGAAGCTTCATTTTCAAAAACGGGTTCCTGTTCTGTTACTGTTCCATCTTTAATGGCCTTTCAGTGAATTCAATGGTTGTTTGTGGCTTACACAGGTGTTGTAGATCATTTTAGAACTGCATTATTTCGTTTATGTCCTTGGTAATGTGAATGCTAACCATTTTCTTTTACATTATTAAATATAATTAGGAATTTGGGCATATGTGAGGTCTGTTTGATTACCCCAGAATATTGTTTAATATGTATGTTTTGAAATAATCATAGTTTTTATTTTAATTTAGAGTCTATTATTATGCTGCTTTTCTCCCACCTAGTATTTACAGCCACTTTACCAAAGTACCTCTCATTGGGCCCTACGCACAAATGTGTGGATTGATCCACTGAGTGTAGGCAACCCTATGTTGGAATGCACTGCAGTGGGGATCCAGTGGACCCCTGGCAGCGTTCAGAGAAGGGTTGTATGCCCCTTGCACACACAATCCCCTGGCCAATCATGCAGCTACATGCTGTGGGTAGTCTGGGGGCATGTCCATGGTTGTGCCCACACTCCATGCCATTCACAGAGGCACGGAGGCACATGAAACAGCAGCAGAGACCCTGCTGTATATTTTGCATACCCCCCCCCCACAGAGTACAACTGCAGGGTGCAGGATGATGGAGTCCCCACCTATCATGCCACCACAGCTCTCTGACCTGACAGAGTGGGCCGTTGGCAGCCATTTGGGCACTTGCCAGTGAACATTTAATATTGCTGTCCCCTACTAGCCCAGAATCCCCTGCTCATGTGGAACAGGTGATCCACTATGGGACCCAGGAAGGGCATCCCATTAGATACCCGTCTGTGTCCCTCAATCTGCCTCAATGATTGTGAGCGCTTGGGTGGGCAGGGCCCCTTCTAGCCAACCCCTCTTTTTTTTTTTTCTTTTATTATAACCACATGGAATTATACAAAGGAAAAATGGCATGCAGACCATCAAAACTTAAATGTACTCATCATATATCTACATTACAAGAGCCAACCCCTCTGAGAGTCATTTTTAGAGTTATCAGAAAAACTAATTAGCACCCATGACTAAAATGATAGAGTCTGCTATGGGAACCAAGCTCGAGTCTAAGAATTAATCTGGAAAATTTATATGTCGGAAAAAAAATACACAAAGTAGTGTTATAGCATGATACAACATCTGATAGAATCAACCCATTATTCCTTCTATAGCAGAAATGCTGAGAAATAGGAGAATTGTGTATTTCTGGATTTAGCGTTAGTCTCTCAGATGCCAGTACATGTCCTCTCTCCTGCCTGATCCTGCAGAAAGGAAGCAATAAACTTTTGGATTTGAAAGGCCACAACTGTATTCAATTATGGGATTGTTCCCATTTCCCATCTTTGGTTGTCCCCCCGCCCCCACCACAATGATCAGGGTCTCCACAGCTGCACCATTCCTCCAGCTGGAAGGGTGAGTAATGCAGTGTGAGGTCACCAGCTGGGGCTGTATAAATGCCAGACAGCCTGTACCCACCCTCCAGTGGGTAAACATATTTAGGAACAGTTTTGCTACATCATTTCCATTTCACAAGATTTGATCTGCACATCTGGGAGTCTCCCAACTAGAACAGGAAACATCCTATTTTTCTGGGTTTTGGTTGCAAATCTTTTTTGACACTGGCACTTATGGAAGCAATAAGACAAGATGGGGGGGTGCACATTGAACAGATCTAACAACATGCCTTATTGCTGAGATAAACAAGTGCCAGTGTCCAAAAAGTTTGTGACAGTGGGTAAAGCATTGTCATTGGTGAATCCTCCACAGCCCAGATGTGAGGGATGCTGCGGATGCAAAAATGCAGTGCTTCTCTCCCTAATCGTGGACACCCAGCCACTAACAGCACTCCTGAACCATACCCCCCCCCACACACACACACACAAATACAAATAAGCCAAGCTTGCTCCTGCAGCCCAGCTGCCTGTGTTCATAATAGAATATGCTTTTTATTCAATTTACTCTCCTTTTTTGGCAGTATTTTAAATTTCTCTTTCGACATCTTTATTCAAACATTTCAAAATATCCCTGTTTTGCTTTCTTACATCAGACTCACAGACATCAGCAGCAATAGTAACCTTTCCTTAACCCGATCCCAAATAAAAAAGAAGCAAGTCATAATTTGTGTTTAATGGTCATGTTTAATAATCCATGCCTTTTCTTGTCTTTCATGCCTTATCCTGACTAGACTGAGGAAAGGCAACCCCTTTTTCTGCTGGTTTTGAGCCTCAACCCCCATGTAGTAAAGCTTTAATTCTTCCCCCACCATTCGGAAGGGCCTGAGACCATGCTGTCCATCAGTTAACAGTGGGCTGCCCCATTTTTGCTGGGTATGGGGTTATAACCACCCCTTTTTAGAGGAGCCAACCTTTGCTAGGCAAAGGCACCCCCTTGTCTGAGTTTCTGTAATTCTCTTACTGCATAACTACCCCTTCTTTAAGACACTCATGGGCTGCTTGAAGGTTGTAATGTTTTGTAGCAGCACCACTGCAATGGATGACCCACATAGGTCACAGAGTCAACCAACTGGGATAGGAGCCTTACTCTAAAAGGGGGATGTGGTCCCCATGTGGGGGCCCAAAACACAGAAAAAAGGGATGCATTTCCCATCCTATATGGGAGACTCCCAGCTGCGAAAATCAAATCTTGTACAGTAAAATGGAAATGATGTGGGATTATTATTCCTAAATATGTTTACCCACTGGCCCAGTGGCATTGCCACCTGCCAGACTTGGGTTCATGTGCCGTCCCAGAATCACAAACTGAGGCTGGGTGGTGGCCAGGCACATGGCAAAGGTGAGGCGCTCAGGTTCCGGGGGGGGGGGGGCAGGCTATCTGGCATTTATACAGCCCCAGCTGGCGACCTCAAGCAACATGATCATCAGCTGTAAAGACAGTGGCTTGCTCGCTCACTCTCCCAGCCAGAGGAATGATGCAGCAGTGGAGACCTTCTTCGTTGTGGTTGGGACCCGGGGGACAACCAAAGGGAGGAAATGGGAGCAGTTCAAAAATCAAATACAGTTGTGACCTTTCAATTCCAAATGTTTCTTGTTTCCTGTCTGCAGGATTAGGCAGGAAAGAGGGCATGTAGTGGCATCTGAGAGACTAAGGGTCAACCTAGAAATAAACAATTTTTCTGTTTTCAACAATGCTTCTGGAGAAGGAATAGATGGTTGATTTTAATCCCAGGAATCACTCACTTAATCTTTACTCTTTATGCAGCCATCTGGGCTAAGAGTGACACCCCAGAGACAGAACCTATGTAAATTTTAGAATTTGGAATGTAGGTTCAAACTCTGGCCATTGCTCAGATGTGTTTCTCTGCCTGAAGAGAGCAGTCACCCCGTAGTGAAATCCAGTAACAGCTGGATCTCCAGTTGGTTTGCTTCCCAGGAGCTGGAGATTCTCCTAGCTAGCTACCGTTTTTATTTTTCTTAATATTTTGCCTACTAAACAAATTTTACTTTATTTTACAAGTGGTTTAGTATTTTAAATTGGTTCACTTACAGAAAAGGGAGCACTTTCACTTTCCATTTCTGTCTGTACCCTTTCACCTTAATTAATTGGTTCCTGTTTCAGGAGCCATGATTTGACCTTTGGCACAGTTTTTCTTCGTACAAGAGTCATTTTCACTATTTGGCTTTTGAACTGCAATGTTTTTGGGAATGCTTTTTTTATTGTTCAAGGTTCTCTCATACTGGCATGTCAGAGAGACCTTGTGGACCTTCAGAACATTGTAAAAATTGCTTCCAGCTTCTGGCAAGGACGGATTGTACGCCTTGCCATATGTTTTGCCCACAAACCTCATTAAAAGGGTTAAAAAAGTTAAAAAGAAGCATGTCTTCGCAGTCTGCCTCTGTGTCACCTAAAATAATAAAAAAAAAAGGCTCTTAGCGTGTTCCAGATGACGGTAGAAAGCACGTATCAGTAGGGTCCATCTCCTCAAGTACAGCAGAAAATAATGTAGAGGTGCCAAGAAAAAAGATAGAGCTGCACAGCCTTCAGAAAGGCTTGGAAAAGATGGTTCAGCTATCAGGGTGTTGGAAAAGGGGAACCCTGAATCCAGTGATGACAACAGTAAAAATAAAAGAGCCTTAGAGCAGGCACTATAACTGGCATATGCCAAATAGAAATTTAAAGAAAATAATGTCACTGCCACTCCTTCCGCATGGAAAAAGGAGCAGGCAGATGGCATAGATAAAATGCTCTTGTCAGAAGACATGAAAGGCTTGCCTGTAGTTCGGTGACCAAGCAGCCAGCCACTCCCACTTCCTGAGCTATATAAGCAGTTCCTCTAAGCCTCACAGTGAAGCATTTTTTCTTTGCAGCTGGAGACTCTGTTGATTTGTCCTCTGAGCTGACTGGGGCCTACCCCCCCCCACCAGCCTGCTGTTTCTGTGTGTCTCTGCTGGACTTCGATGTTTGTTTTTCCTGCTTCTGGTTTGTATCTTTCCTCCGGCTGTGTGCTTCCCTGTGTTTGTTTCTTGCTTTGGGCTTTTCCCTGTTTTCTGTTTTGCTGTGTTGTGGTTTCATCTTTTTTGGGGGGGCTTTGTTTCTCAGCTCCTAACATACTGCTACTCCAGAGCTCATGCTGCTTGCTTTTACTTACTCACAACTCAAATTATTTGCAGCAGTGCTTAGCATTCTGCTATGCAGATCTCATGCTACTGCTTTCAGTTACCTACAACTTCAGCCTGCTGCTGACTGTTTAATTACTATTGTACCCAGTGCCTGTGTTTTAACACTGTGCTCACTACGCTCAAACTACTGCAATGCAACTGCATTCATTACCTGTGTTTCAGCTCAGCCATAGCTGTTCATGTTGCATACTCAGTTCTTTTCACCTGACACAGTTTACTCTGACCCTACCTGTACTTCTCATTTTACTTGCAGCTTCCCTGCACTGCCTGTCTACACCTGCTTTCAAGCATTGTCTCCCTGTTTTATTGCACTTATTACTCTGAGGTCAGCCAACTAGCTCCTGCTGAGGCTGTTAATATAGCTTGATATAAATCTGTCTTCGCCGCCAAAAATCCTCAGAGTCTGTCACCTTGATTTGGCTTTGTACTGTCTGGCTGGCTTGCTCCCAATTCAGTTGTTTCATTGCTATACAGGTTTGATATGCTGGTTTACCTATCACGACTACTGCTTACTGACCTATGTGCAGGTCTTCACTTGCTTACACAGCTGTTACTCCTTGCTTACGCAAACCATTGCTTCTTGCCTGCTGCCATCCTCTTGGCTCAGCCAGGGATTCTGCTGTACTCAATCTGCATTCGACCTTGTAAGGTCTCGGCACTCACTGCTTATTACGATTTCAGCACACCGTGCTCATTCAGCTCACCAGCTTTTCAGCTCTCAATCAATTTCTGGGGCATGCCAGCCATTCTATTTTGGCACAAGGTTCCTGCAGCCGATGGTCTCGCTCTGCCTTACGTCCGCATCATCGAGCGTGTCCAACTTGGGGTGGGATCCTTCTCACCTGGCCCATAGCTGGGAATGTCCTTGCCCTGGGTTTGGCTTTAGCTGCCTGCTATGCGACAGCAGCTCCTGGTGTAGAATTTAAGACTAGCAGTGAAGGGTGGTTACGACGATCTCCTTTGGCTCTAGTGTCTCACTATATAGTGTTTCCATAGCGAGGCACCTTTACTGCATCTTCCCTACGACTGCCTCTGGTTCACCTGGTTAGATTTAGGGTGGATAGGCTAGGTGAGTGCCTCAGCAGTTGTCGCTCTCCTCCTGTGCCTTGGATACATGTATTGTTGCAGAGTTTTCCAGCAACCTTCCATGGTGTTCCTGCTAGAGGATCTGAGTGAGAGCCTTCTTCCAAATTGGAATATTTTCACCTCCCTTTAATTGGGTTTTCCAAATTGCAGCTGCAGAGCCACCACTAAATAAATTATCCCAAGCCTGGAGGGAAGGCGACCTAGGCCTTGGATCCCCAGAGATTTCCTCCTTATAGGGTTTTTTTTCTTCTCCGTTGCCTCAGGTCATAACACTTAGTTAGCTTAGTTGTTTCCCTTAGTTTCTTTAGGTAGGTTCCATTGTTGGATGAAGGTGGAGGATGTCCTGCCATTCCTTCTCTCCTTAGGGATCCCCTACTCTCAAAGCAAGCCATCAGTATCATGCTCCACAAACCTGGGCAGTTACTATGACAATTGAGCATATCATTGCATTATCAAACTGCCTCTGCTTCTCTACTACTACGTTACAGTTACTGCTTCTACGTTACTGTTTCTGCTTGTTTTATGCTTCGTGTTGCCTCCTTTTTGGGGATGATACTACTTTTTGGGGGGATTCCTAAGGACCTTTAGCCACGGGAACTGTCCCGTTGCACCTCTAGGGGTGGAACCCTCTCTGAGGGTTCCTTGCCTTCATACCCCTGCAGGGTGGTAATTCCTCTGGAATAGAGAGTGTGAATGCCAAAACTAAACTAACACAGTTGCACAAGCATAACACTATACTGGCTGCATAGGTCAGTGAAATGAAAGGCTTCCCTGTAGTTCAGTGACCGAGCAGCCAGCCACTCCCACTTCCTGAGCTATATAAGCAGTTCCTCTAAGCCTCACAGTGAAGCATTTTTTCTTTACCCTACCATCCTCCCCTCCTCCTCCAGTGGCAGCGCTCTCTCCTTAGGGGATTCCTAAGGTACCTTTAGCCACGGGAACCGTCTCATTGCACCTCTAGGGGCAGAACCCTCTCTGAGGATTCCTTGCCTTCATACCCCTACAGGGTGGTAATTCCTCTGGAATAGAGAGGGCGAATGCCAAAACTAAACTAACACAGTTGCACAAGCATAACACTATACTGGTTGCGTAGTTCAGTGAAATGTCAAGAATGTGGCAGTTTTTCCAGGTGGTCTAGGTCACTGGAAATTTGAATAAGATACCTGCCACCCCCCTCCTCAGGCTCAGGCTCCAACCTATCTGCCTGTGGTGGAGGAGGAAGATGAGTATTATGTGCAAATAGGGGAAGATTACCCCATGGAATTGGATGGTGCACCTGTGCAAGATTTCGAACATCCTCCAAGGTAAACTGAGGGCTACTCATCTTTTTCCTCATTTATCAGACACATGGTTAATACCTTCAACATCCCCCCACTAGAAACAGAGGAGGATGAAAAGGATGCTGATTTTATGGACATGTTGGGAGTAGCAGAACCAAGAAGGATGTTACTTCCCATACCTACACCACTGAAGAAGGCCATATCAAAAATCATGGCTGCACCCACTTCAGCTGCAGCGACTGATGAAGAAAACTGAGAGAAAGTATCTGGTGGACAAGCAGGGAGTGGAATACCTGTATGACTATCCTGACCATCATGGAGTAGTCTGGGTTGTGACTTATGAGAGAGCAAAAATCACTCTATCTGCGCAGCCCCCTGGAAAGGCCTCTAAAAAACTGGAGTCTATGGCCAAAAAGGTGTCTGCAGCATCTTCTCTGCTTATCAGGCAGGCAGTTTATTCATCGGATAGAGCCCAGTACCAGAAAGCACTTTGGAACACAATTCTGGCATGGGCAGCAAGAGCAGATAATAGTTTGGCACAGGACCTGATGGCCACAGCAAGATCAACCCTGGATGCCACAACATAGAAACATAGAAACATAGAATTTGATGGCAGATAAGGACCGCTTGGCCCACCCAGTCTGCCCATTTCCCTACCTAATGGATAAGCTGCAGATCCTAGTTAACCAACAGCCTACTTCTTCCTACCCCAACCCCCTAGAATTGCCTTATGACTGTCCCATGCATGCTTGAATTCTGCCACTGTTTTTGACTCTACAACCTCCTCCGGAAGTCCATTCCATGCATCCACAACCCACTCTGTGAAAAAATACTTCCTTACATTACCTCTGAGCCGCCCCCTCTATCTTCAAATTGTGCCTCCTTGTTCTTGCACACCTCTTTTTCTGAAAGATGCTACCCTCTTGGACTTTGTTGATTCCCTTGAGGTACTTGAAAGTTTCTGTCACGTCCCCACTCTCCCTACTTTCCTCAAGGTTATACATATTAAGCTCCTTAAGCCTCACTTCATATGTCTTGTGGTGCAGACCCTGCACCATTTTAGTTGCCCTCTTCTGGACTGCCTCCATCCTGTTTATGTCTTTGCGGAGATTGGGTCTCCAGAACTACACGCAGTACTCCAGATGGGGTCTCACCAGCTGTCTGTACAGAGGGATAGCAACTTCCTGTTTTCTACTGGTGATACCTCTCCCTATGCATCCCAGTATCCCCCCAGCCCTCCTTGCTGCCCTATCACATTGCTTGCCCACCTTTAGGTAATCTGATATGACTAACCCCAGGTCCCTTTCCATTTTTGGTGTTGTTAGTATCTCACCCCCATTGTGTACTCTTCCGCTGGGTTTTTGTTTCCCAGGTGCATTACCTTGCACTTCTTAGCACTGAATCTAAGCTGCCGTACATTTGACCATATCTCCAACCTTGCCAAGTCTCTTCTCATCCTTTCCACCCCCACCTTGTGTATCAACTCTGTTGCAGATCTTTGAGTCATCTGCAAAGAGACATACTTTTCCTTCCAGTCCCCCTGCAGTGTCGCTTATAAAGACATTGAAGAGGACCGGTCCTAGTACTGAACCCTGTGGTACCCCATTAGTAATCCCCCTTTCTTCAAAGTGGACTCCATTTACTATTACCCTCTGTGTCCTATTCTCCAGCCAATTCTTTACCGAGGCTACCATATTGGGATCCACTCCCAGGCTGGCTAACTTGTATAGTAATCTTTTTTGTGGGACTGTGTCAAATGCCTTGCTAAAGTCTAGGTAGGCCATGTCCACAGCCCCTCCCTGATCTACTACTTTGGTCATCCAGTCAAAGAAATCGATTAAATTCGTCTGACATGACCTTCCTGCTATGAATCCATGCTTCCTGGGGTCCTGTGCCCCTCTGGCCTCTGGGTACTCGACAGTTATTTCCTTCAGAAGTGATTCCATCATTTTCCCTATCACTGAGGTTAAACTAACAGGTCTGTAGTTTCCTGCTTCTGCCCTGCTCCCACTTTTGTGAAGGGGAATCACATCTGCCCTCCTCCAGTCTTTAGGTACCACCCCATCCTCCCATGATTTGTTAAAGAGGGTAGTCAGTGGTGTCACTAGTTCTACCACAAAATATCATTTCCACACTGCAGTGGACACTGATGGCACTGCTGCTAGAGTGTTGGCTCATGCAGCGTCCTTGAAAAGGTTTTCCTGGCTTAGGATCACCATCCTTTCTCAGGATACTCAAAAACAAGGCCATGGATTTCTCCTTTGAGGGAAATTCATTGTTTGGTAACAAAACAGAGGCCTGCATAAAAAAGTGAATGCCTCTTTGGGCAATTGCTAAAAAAAAACTAAAGGATGTGGGTATTGTCACAAGGCTGGTAAACTGGACAAATAAGTGGCTAAGTAACAGAACTCGAAGGGTGCTGGTAAATGATTTCCATTCAGGGTTAGTTAGCGACAGGGTCCCTCATGGATCAGTATTGGGCCTTCTGATATTTCAAATATTCATTGCTGATCTAACGGCATGTCTAAAAAACTGGTCAATAAATTATGCAGACAACGCAAAGCTTGGTGGTGCATGTGAAACAAAGGAACGGAGTGATTCCATACAACAGGACTCAGATTCTGTACATCTCTGGGCTATAAGCTGCGAGATGAAATTCAATATTGTTAAGTGCAGGGTTATGCAGTTAGGAAGAAATAACCCATGCCCGTTATATCAAATTGGCAATCTAACACTAACAGACTCAACTAATGAAAAAGATTTAGGAATTACTATATCATGGGACCTAGAAAGCAGAAATCAATGCAATATCACAATCTCAGTCACAAACAGCGTATTATGGGCAATAAGAAGAAACATAAAATCTCAAGACAGCAAAGTGATGTTCCCATTATATTGTGCATATGTTTGTCCTCACCTTGACTATGCTACATGGTTTTGGTGTCTGTATAAAAAGAGACATTCGGAAAATGGAAACACTACAGAAACATGCCACTAAAACCTTCAACACATTAACTAATATGACATATCAGGGTAGAGTGACAAAATTAAACCTTATGTCTTTGGGGCAGCGAAGGCTGCGTGGTGATTTGTTACTTATGTACGATGTAATAAAGGATGAGTATCTGTTCCATGAGATGAATCTTGAATTTAAAAGTACAAATAACACCAGAGGACACCCATTTTAAATTTGTGGTAAAAGGTTTAATTCAAGAAAAAGGCAATGCTTCTTTACCCAGAAAGTAGTAAACCCATGGAACTCTCTACCAATAGGGGCAATTATAAGCAAAAATAAAACAGGGTTCAAAAACAGATTAGATTAGACACCTGAGTCAAGGTAACACATCGCATTATTACAACTAATGGAGCAAAATGGATTACAACCTGCCTAATAGCTCCTATACCCCTTTGTATGAACCATTATATGAATGCAAAACCACTTTTGAAAGGAACAATGTGAAGGAAAAGGCTTCTACCTCCTGCAGGTCCTACAGAAGGTGTGGCAGAGGCAGGGGATACTTCCCAGGAGCCTATGGGCCCGATTCACATAGCCCCTAGAATGACCCAAGGTGCTGCACCAAATGTGACTGATGCGAGTGGCACCGAGCATCAAAAGATGCTCCAGGAGCTATTCAGGAAAGCAGCCTTAATCAAACGCAGGCTACGTGTGCCAAAGGGGCTTGTATTGTGGCAGATGCAGGCTGCCATATCCCCTATTTCGGTATTCACAAAACCCTCCCAGAGGGCAACGGTCTGAGGGTACTTAGAATGACCGCTGAGAGGATTGTGACAGTTGTGGCAATGTGCTGCACCCCCCCCCAGGCCCAATCCCTGTAGAAAATATACCAAACATCCCTGGTGATCTAGCGGACCCCCGATCATTGTTATGAATAGATTAAAAAAAACCTGGTGGTCTAGCGGACACCCGATCATCCCCGATCCCTGTTATGAATAGATAAAAAACAACAGCTGGTGGTCTAGTGGTCCCCTGATCATTCCCAGTCCCTGTTATGACTAGATAAAAAAAATCCTGCTGCTCTAGTGGTCCCCCCCCAACCCCTGATCCCCTGTTCTGTATATGGAAACAGTCCCGGTGATTTAGTGGCCTCCATCGCAGCAGGCAGTGTTCCACAACCCTGCTCCCCCCCAACCTGAAACAGAGCCAGTGACCAGCACAGCCCTCCTCACACCACCACATCTGTCCGGCGACTGAGCTGTCAGTAAGGAGCACATACTGTACATACATCCCTGAAAACTGCCATAAATTAAAAATACAAAACATTAAGCATCTGCATTGCAAGTCTAATTATTTCTCTTTTTTTTCCTCTGTTACACTCTCTCCTTGTTTAATTTTCACATTTTGAATAAATAATTTTTTCTTAAAATATAAAATAAAACTACACTACTTTAAATAAGGAGTATCTGGCAGGCTCTCATGATGGGGTAGGGAGGACAGTGGAGCTGAGCTGGGTGGGGGAGATTTATCTGTATTTTTTCCATCATTTGTTTGTGCTCCTTTGTTGCCACTGGCCCCCCCTTTAGCCCCCCAGCCTGTCTAGACCCATCGCCTACCATTTCTGAGATTTACCTGGTTCAAGCCAATACATGGTTGGTGGTGCGGAGCCCAAGGCAGGCTGGCAGGCAACATCTGGCTAGTGAGTTTTTTCATCTTGTTTTTGTCACAGTCCTGAGGTCAGAATGCATGCCATGATTTGAATGTGTGGCATACAGATGCGACATGCACCCAGAATCTGCACCTGGCCGTCTAAGTGGTGTCCACTGCTGCAGCATCCAGCCTCCAGTAGGTGGCAGACAAGCAGCGACATGCACCACCCCCCTCTCTCTGAAGGAGGAGAGCTATCTGTGGACACTGAACCCTCCTTCCCTCAGCCGGCCCCAAGAGTGACCCTGGACCATTCCTGAACCAGGGTTGCCAGTAATCAGTATCTTAGTCCACTATGCCACTGGGCCAGCTTATTTTCGATTTTAAAGTAAAGCACTAGAAGGCAAACTAATGGCAGGAACTGTTTCAAAATATTTTTCAGAACTTTTTTTAAAATTCCACAGAATTCCAAAAAGCATTCTGCAGAATGTTATATAAACCGTGTAATACTTTTCTTTAGTTTGCAAAAAAGACTCAATGTACACTGCAGAACAATATTCCTCAGTTGATGTGAACTGCGGAACACTATTCCTTAGTTGATGTAAACTGCGGAACAGTATTCCTCAGTTTATGTAAGCTGGGGAATACTATTCCTCAGTTTTCTGAAACTGCAGAACAGTATTCCTCAGTTTTTGTAAGCTGGGGAATAATATTCCTCAGTTTTCTGTAAACTGCAGAATAATATTCCTCAGTTTATATAAACTGTGGAACAGTATTTCTCAGTTGATGTAAACTGTAGAACAGTATTCCTCAGTTGATGTAAGCTGCGGAACAGTATTCCTCAGTTGACATAAGCTGTGGAACAGTATTCCTCAGCTGGCGTAAGCTGCAGAACAGTATTCCTCAGTTGACGTAAGCTGCAGAACAGTATTCCTCAGTTGACGTAAGCTGTAGAACAGTATTCCTCAGTTGACATAAGCTGTAGAACAGTATTCCTCAGCTGACGTAAGCTGTGGAACAGTATTCCTCAGCTGACGTAAGCTGCAGAACAGTATTCCTCAGTTGACGTAAGCTGCAGAACAGTATTCCTCAGTTGACGTAAGCTGTAGAACAGTATTCCTCAACTGACGTAAGCTGCGGAACAGTATTCCTCAGCTGACGTAAGCTGCAGAACAGTATTCCTCAGCTGACATAAGCTGCAGAACAGTATTCCTCAGTTGATGTAAGCTGCGGAACAGTATTCCTCAGTTGACATAAGCTGTAGAACAGTATTCCTCAGTTGACATAAGCTGCGGAACAGTATTCCTCAGCTGACGTAAGCTGCGGAACAGTATTCCTCAGTTGATGTAAGGTGTAGAACAGTATTCCTCAGCTGACATAAGCTGCAGAACAGTATTTCTCAGCTGACGTAAGCTGTAGAACAGTATTCCTCAGTTGATGTAAGCTGCAGAACAGTATTCCTCAGTTGACGTAAGCTGCGGAACAGTGTTCCTCAGTTGACGTAAGCTGCGTAACAGTATTCCTCAGCTGACGTGAGCTGTGGAACAGTATTCCTCAGCTGATGTGAGCTGCGGAACAGTGTTCCTCAGTTGACGTAAGCTGCGTAACAGTGTTCCTCAGTTGACATAAGCTGTGTAACAGTATTCCTCAGTTGACATAAGCTGCAGAACAGTATTCCTCAGTTGATGTAAGCTGCGGAACAGTATTCCTCAGTTGACGTAAGCTGCGGAACAGTGTTCCTCAGTTGACATAAGCTGCGGAACAGTATTCCTCAGCTGACGTAAGCTGTGGAACAGTATTCCTCAGCTGACATAAGCTGCGTAACAGTGTTCCTCAGTTGACGTAAGCTGCGGAACAGTATTCCTCAGTTGGGATAAGCTGTGGAACAGTATTCCTCAGCTGACATAAGCTGCAGAACAGTATTCCTCAGTTGACATAACATAGAAACATAGACTTTGACGGCAGATAAGGACTGCTTGGCCCATCTAGTCTGCCCATTTCCCTACCTATAGGATAGGCCGCAGATCCTAGTTAACCAACAGCCTATTTCTTCCTACCCCCCCTCAGCTGACATAAGCTGCGGAACAGTGTTCCTCAGTTGACGTAAACTGCGGAACAGTATTCCTCAGCTGTCATAAGCTGCAGAACAGTATTCCTTAGTTGATGTAAGCTGCGGAACAGTATTCTTCAGTTGACGTAAGCTGCAGAACAGTATTCCTCAGTTGACGTAAGCTGTGGAACAGTATTCCTCAGTTGACGTAAGCTGGGGAATTCTATTTCTCAGTTTTCTGAAACTGCAGAACAGTATCCCTCAGTTTATGTAAGCTGAGGAATACTATTCCTCAGTTTTCTGTAAACTGCAGAATAATATTCCTCAGCTGATGTAAACTGCAGAACACTATTCCTCAGCTGATGTAAACTGTGGAACACTATTCCTCAGTTGATGTAAACTGCGGCACAATATTCCTCAAGTAATGTAAACTGCAGAACAATATTTCTCAGTTTATGTACACTGCGGAAAACTATTCCATAGTTTGTGTAAATCGCAGAATTATATTCCACTGTTTACATTACATTCCGCAAAAATTTCTGCAGCCACAGAATCATGGAAAGTGAGGTGCCTTGGCCAGTATCTCTGGATCTGAAAGAGGTCTGTTTTCATATCCCAGTTAGACAGTTCCACAGAAAATACCTAAGATTCAAGATGGGGAACTGCCAATGCCAATTTACAGCTCTTCCATTTGGTCTTACCTCAGCCCCAAGGGTTTTCACAAAGTGCTTAGCTGTGGTGGCAGCATATCTGAGAAAAGGTGTGGTGGTTTTCCCTTATTTAGACAACTGGCTAGTCTCAGGGAAAATAGAACAAGAGGCAAGGCACTCAGTTCAGATGATAAAAAGCACCTTGGAGAACCTGGGATTCTTGATAAACCTGCAGAAGTCCTTGACAGACCCTGTTCAAGTACTGGACTTCATAGGAGCAGAGCTAAATACCCTGCAGGGGAAAGCTTTCCTCCTACAAGCCAGAGTTGTCATTTTGATAGCAACAGCAGAGTCTTTCACAGCAGGTCAGCCAAGGCCAGCAAGATACTTCCTGCAGTTACTAGGGAACATGACCACATCTGCAGCTGTGGTTCCATCAGCTAAATTCCAAATTAAAAGATATCCAGTACCACTTATGGGACAACTGGTCTCAAAGACAGGATTCACTTCCAAAGCTAGTGCCAGTGGCAAAAGCACTAGTGGAGTCATTAGAGTGGTGGAAGGAAGAAAGCAACCTCACGGAGGGCATTCCATTTCTTCACCAATCACCAGTAAGTTTTCTTACTATAAATGCCTCACTCACCTGTCGGTGCAGCGGTTGGATTTCCGCTTGCGACGCCAGTGACCCGGGTTCAGGAACAGACTCGGGTCACTGGAGGGCCGGCCAGGGGGAGCAGGATAGTGCATCCTACAGACTGCTCTCCTTCTCCAGGGGAAGGGCGGGGTAGTGCCCGGTGCAATAAGGGCCCCTGGCGGAGGCCGGGAGTCGTGCAGCTGATGGCACTTGAACGCAATGGAGGCAGGGCAGACACTGGACATCATTGCATGTCCCTGCCTCCAGGAGGAAAATAGAAAATCAGAAGGGGCGGGTCCACCGTTTCCATGAAGCCCTCCCCAGGCTTCAATTAGCTACCATCGCCAGCACTCCCAAGCAGTTACTAGTTCCGTGGAACTGGAACTTGGGAACCGGTGCCATGGCCCCACCCTCTGGGGAGTAAGCCGGGGGTGACCGGCAGAATGCTGGCAATCGACGGTTGGTGGGAGCACCGGGGGCAATGACCAGGGCAGAAGTATGATGGAGGACCTGCCAGGTAACAAGGAGAAAAAATTAAAAATTTAATAAATAAATGGCTCACTCCTGGGGTGGGGTGTCCACCTTCAGAACCCCACGGTGAGTGGCACATGAAGCCCACAGGAGTCACAAGGACACATCAACCTCCTGGAACTCAGATCAATGCTGATAGCAATGCAGGCTTTCTCCCCTCAGCAACAGGGTCAGTCCAAATCAGGACAGACAACACAACATAGAGAATAGTGGATGGGCAACCATGCAGAACCAGTGTGTTCAGTCACAGAAGGGTTCTGATTCCCTGTGATCTTGAGAACAAAGCTCGAGATGTCCAGGGGAATCAGAAGCCCAAGGTGGCGGAACACACTTGTTCTGCATGGAGTTGCCTATCCACTATTTTTTGTAGTGTTTGGAATCCCCAAAATGATTTTTTATGTAGTGTGAAGTTTTTACATTTTTTTTAAATGGAAGAAAACTGCATCTTCTCTCGAGAGTTACAGCTGGTTGCTAGGGTGAGTTGCGTGGTTGTTAGGGACCAGACATCCCTATGTTTGTGTCGCACATTCCCACTGGTTAAAAATCAGGTTTGGGGAGAGATTTTTAAGAAGAAAAAAAATGGCTGCTGTATTTCTCACTTAGCAATAGGCTGTGGAGGAAGCAAGTGTTTTTAGTGAGTAAGTTTAAGTATCTGGTTGATCCTGCATTAAATTTTTATCATAGGACAGTGTATCTCGTTGATCCTGGATATTATTTAGCTTATCTGGTTCATCCTGCATCTGTGGGATTACGCGGCTGTCTTTTTGTTTCATCACTGCCTCCCTTTATCTGGTTGATCCTGCGGTTTCAGTTACTGTAGCTCCTGCGCATGTCAACTCATCTAGAACTCTGTTGTACCACAGAAGGGTTGAACAACAGTGCTCCATGACCTTTGAACTGTGGCAAAACAGCATTTTAACTGATACAAAAATCAAGACAGAACAATGTTCTATCATACGATATAATGTACTACATAAACAAGTAGGGAAGAACAAGGTACTCAAACCTGTGCACAGAGGCGGCGAGGATCTGGGACCTGGCATATTACTTAGAAGCAAACATATTTGCAGTGCATCTACCAAGCAAAGACAGTGTCTTGGCAGATTTCTAAGCAGAATCAGACAGGGAAATCATGACTGGACCTTAAACCAGCAAGTTCTGGCTACAGTGTTCAGAAGGTGGGGCACACCTAATAAAGACCTGTTCACATCTTGGGAGAACTATCGGTTCCCACAATTTTGTTGCAGACCACCAGCCAGATGAATAGTCCCAGTGGATACCCTGGTGCTGGATTAGACAGAGAAGTTTCTGTATGCCTTCCCACCATTCCCACTCATTCAGAAAATACTCCTTAAACTCAGGAGGGAACTTGAAACAATGATCCTGATAGTTCCAAACTGGGCCAGACAAGCCTGGTACTCAGTGCTCCTGGTCCTCTCTGCAAAGGATCCAACAAGCCTGTCACTCACTCACTCATACTCTGTTGACTGTGTCCCAGGGCAGAATAACATTCCCAAATCTCAGGACAGTATGCCTGAAGGCATGGTTCTTGAGGAGTTTGAATTTTTTGGATTGGATCTTTCAGAGGAAGTCCTGAAGGTACTCAGGGTTTCAAAGAAATCTGCTACCAGAAAGGCATATTCCTCTAAGTCAATGTGTTTTCTTACTGGTGTGTCCCCAGAAAAATAAAACCAACAGAGGCAGTGTTGTCTATAATTCTAGGTCATTAGGCCTACAGCCTTCAGCTTTAAATGTGTACTTGGAAGCAGTATCAGCACACATATTAGTTGGCAAGGGAAAGCCTTTGGCCTCACAACCCACTTTCAAAAGTTTTTTTTTAAAGGCTTCAGCCATTTGTACCCACCAGTGAGGCACCCTGTCCCACCTTGTGACCTCAGTATATGCCTTGCTCAGCTTATGGAGGCTCTTTTTAAGTCTTTGGAGACTGCTGACTTGAAGTATGTCACATACAAAACCATATTCTTGGTAGCAGTGACCTCTGCTAGGAGGGCAAGTGAATTGCAAGCTCTCAGCGTACAGCCAAATTACATAATCCCTCATAGGGATAAGATAGTTCTTAGAACCAACTCCTACCTAAGGTGGCATCTGAATTCCACCTGAATCAATCATTGACTCCCTGTGTTCTTTCCAGACGATTTCAGACCAGGTGAGGAAAACTTGCACAGCCTGGATCTAAAGCGAGTCCTGACTGTCTATATGGAGCAGACAAAAGACGTCAAGTTCCAGCGTATCCAGCTTTTCATTAGCTGTGGTGAGGTTGGCAAAGGCAAACCAGCTTCAAAGAGATCTAGCTCTCATTGGATAGGCGCTTGCATTCAGTTCTGCTATGGAAAAACTGGTAAAATGTCATCAAGACGCTTAAGGGAACACAGCACGAGGGGTACCTCTGCTTCTGTGGCATTCTCAAGGGGCATCCCATTGTCAGACTTGCAAAGCAGCTACCTGGGAACAGTACACACCTTCACAAAGCTGAACCGTTTGGACATACCATCCAGAAAGGAGGCCAGGTCTGAAACTGCAGTCTTGCAGAAACTGTTTCCTAATTAGGATCTGGACCCAGACTCCCATCTTGAGGTTAGAAGAAAAAATTACTCACCATAGTAATGTTGTTTCTTCTTAAGGGGTCACTCACTATGTTTACCCTCTCTAACCCTGTGTCCCCTTCCAGAACCTGAAATACATTCTCACACAAGAATCAGTTCCTTTTTCATTGATGTTGTTTGAGCATTACTATTGCAGTTCCTACAGTTGTAAGCTTGTTGTTATTGTTTATAGGACGCAGTTTTACAACACTGCCTCAGTTTGTTTGGTGTTTTTAAAAATTCCATGAACATTTTTCTAAATCTTTTTTGTAATCTTTTAGCTAGTTTCACTAGCCACTGCTCCACTCTGGCTTAAAAACAGATCTGAGCAACAGCTAGAGTCAGATTTATTTATTTGAAGTTGATAACTGGGAGAGGCACACTAAAACTCCCCACCAACCTTCAAACAGCACTATGAGAATGTTCTAGCATCCAGTATGACCTGTAACTGCTGGTTAGCACTACTAGCAACACTGTTTGCTTGGCATTAACATGTATTTGATATCTTAATGTTTCCTGGTCAATGCTGTGTTCTGTGTTTTCATTGTCATCCCAGTGTGTGGGGCTAAATGTCTTAAGGCTGTACTCATCTCAAGCATTCTCCCTGTAACCTATGTGGAACTGTTATTTTAATGTACTGTTGATCATGTCTTTGTGCTGTGTGCCATCTACAGTAGATGGCCCACCGCCTACCTAAAAATGGTCCTCTGAAGCAGTGTACTTAACTGGTTAACAAATACATACATACGTGTACTTAACTGGTTAACAAATACATACATACATAAATAAACAGATAAATAAACAGGTATACACAGAACATAATATGAGTATACAATGTAAAATACAGTACATAAATTTTAACAGGTATACTGAGTACATAATATAGTATGAGTAGATATACATTGTAAATAGAACAATACAGGTAATAATATAGGTTAGTAATGGGGCATACAGAGGAATGTGTAGTGAGGCTAACAAATGAGTGATGAAACAGTATTAAACAACAAAAATATTCCTGGGGGTGGGAAAAAGGAAGAATGAAGAAGGAGGAGGGAAAGTGCTATGAGGAATTACAGAGAGTAGGAAAATGTGAGATAAAGTGCTGGTGAAGGGCCTGAAACTAGCTACGTGAGAGAATGTTTGGGGGGACAAAGGGAGGTCTACTTGGACAGGGGCAGGTGACTGGGAACACGGATGAGTGGGATAAGGCAAGTTTTAGGGGAGAGAGAGAGAGAGAGAAGGGGAGTGTCTAATATGGAAGGGGAGAGTGTTCCAGAGCAAACGCAGTCTGTAGGAGAAAGTAGCTGAGCCAAAGCAGGAGGAAGGCCAGGGGAGGGAGAAAGTGTGGGAGTCCCTAGAACGCCTTAGGGGAGGGAGCTAAAAGTGAGGAGAGGTTTATAGGTGAAAATACAAGTCAAGATAGCTGAATAAGCCATAAAAGACTTGTCACTAACATTGGATATATTCTAATTTTTTGTCCCCCATGTATGTATCCAATTGATATTTAAAGGCTCTCATAGCTGGCCCATCAGCGCAATGGTTGGATTTCCGCTTGCGATGCCGGTGACCCTGGTTCAGGAATGGACTCGGGTGGCTGGAGGGCTGGCCATGGAGAAGGAAAGGAGCATCCCAGGATGGCTCGCCTTCTCCTGGGGGAAGGTGGGGATGCACTTTGGTGCATGCTGGCCCCTGGTGGAGGGCAGAGGTACAGCACAGACAGCTGAAGTGAAATTGTTGGGGGAGTGGCAGACATCGGCATGTGCCTTGACATCAGTGGCACACCGCTCCCCAGGGAGAAAACCAGGAAACTGCCTTGGTCAACCGGATGATGGTCCCTCTGGTCCCCGACTGCTGCCAGGCCTCCCAACTGACACCACTGTCTCAGTGACACCCCCGGGCCAATACAGATGCACTGGCCCACCCCCACCAGTGTCTTCCCCCTCGGAGGAGAGGGACCCGTCCGGCGAAGGGATATGCCGAGTTACCTGGGGGGGGTCATGATTTGAGGTGAGTGATAGCCAGGGATGAGGGCGAGCGTGCAGTCTGAGGGACACTGGGGGACCTGAAGGAGTGGCCGACCAGGGGTAACAGGAGGAGGGGAAAAAAATAGGCTCGCATACTAGTAACCTCCATTACTGCTTCTGTCAAGGCATTCCATACCGTAATCACCCTCTGGTTGAACCACTTGCCTCTTCTTGAGGTTTTATATAACTACCGCAGGGCTCTGTTTTAGGGCCTATTCTCTTTCAAATATTCATATCTGACATTACAGTTAGTTGCTCATCAAATACTATCAAATATGCAGATGGCATTAAAATTGGAGGGCAATGTTCCACACTTGAGCAGATTGCTATTATCCAAACAGATTTAGACTTCATTTCGGAATTGGATTAATCACTGAGGCATTTATTTATTTATTTGGTTTTTGTTTACCGGGTAAGTACACTAGACAACAATGTTGCCTATATTCAGGCACGAATATAGGCAACATTGTTGTCTAGTGTACTTTGAATATTTGAAAGAGAATAGGCCCTAAAACAGAGCCCTGAGGTAGTTTTAGGGCCTATGCCTAGGCATGAAATTAAATCACAATAAGTGTAAAGCTATTCATTTTGGGTCCACTAACACTTTACATCAATACATTCTAGATAATAAGGTAGTAAAAGTCACCTATACAGAAAAAGACTTGGGGGTATTGGTCACTGATGACTTCAGACCTGACTCTCAGATAAACGCAGTAATATTAAAAGCTAATAAAGTCATTTGGTCTATTCTCAGAAATTTTAGATCTAGAGATAGAAACATATTAATGCCACTTTATATAGCAACTGTTAGGCCACATTTGGACTTTTCTTCCTCTTTGAGGTGTCCTTATAAAAAAAGTGACATCCTTCGTCTTGAAAAGTTCAGAGACGTTACACCAAGTCTATTAAGGGGTTACAACATGTCTCATATGAATCAAGACTAGTTACATTAAATCTGATGCCTTTAAATATCAGAAGGCTGAGAGGGGATCTCCTTTCAATGTTTGACATTATGAAAGATCCTTATTTACCTACAAACATTGGATTGCTATTTAAAGATGATATCTTTAACCTTAGGGGTCATCCAGTTCAATAAAAATGTAAAAAATGTAATCTACTGTCAAGGAAATACTTTTACACATTACGAATTATAAAGCCGTGGACCGCTTTACCTTTGGAAATTATTTGTAGCAATACTAAGCAATTG
Organism: Neoceratodus forsteri; assembly: GCA_016271365.2. Taxonomy (NCBI): domain Eukaryota; kingdom Metazoa; phylum Chordata; order Ceratodontiformes; family Ceratodontidae; genus Neoceratodus; species Neoceratodus forsteri. The sequence continues at coordinate 1,068,999,500 of CM028135.1, forward strand.
TTTAAATCTCGTTTGGATAAACTAATATTATCTGATGATTGTCTTAGTTACTACTAATTTAAGGCAGCATACATGGGCATCACAGCTCTCTAGCTTTCTTCTAAACCTCAATATGAACCTTAGTATGAACTGATAGGAGTTCAGTCTTGTGGCTCTATTTAAGGTCACCTTCCTGATAAGACCAGATGTTTCCCAAGACACCTCACCATGGAAAGCCCTATAAACACAATACCTCTTATTTTCCAATAGGACATTGAATATAGTCCCAATTCCCTTAATCTGTCCTTATACGTCATGTTTTTAACTCTCTTTACTGACCTAGTCAACTTTCTCTGCACCCTTTCGACTGCAATTGTACCACCTACACTTTGGGATCAGCAGCCTGGGGTGCCATATTCTAATACTGGTCTTACAAGGGATCAATAAAGGGGCAATAACACATCCTCCCTTCTACTCTTCATATTTCCCAATATATTTCCCCAAATCCTAGTTCCTTTTCTAACACATTCACTATTATGTTTGTCAAAACTCAGGGTATCAGTTATCCATACCCCCAAGTCTTTTCCTTTTGTGACACTATTTATAGACCAATTTTTGATGTAATATTATGAACTAGTGCTTGCCAGACTGTGGTTTTCATCATCTAGTGCTGTATTGTTAACATTCTGAACTGTGCCAATACCTCTCCTTATGCCCTTCTACAACATCGGGCTGAAACACCGTTGCTGTGCTTAATAAGAATCAGCTGTGAGATGGCGGATTTTGGAGCACACGCTGAAGGACGAGGGGCAGAACATTGTTTAAAGCTTGTGCTGCTGCTGCGCGAGTGCAGTGGCACGAGTGCCACTCGGAAGAGAAATGCTGGAGAGTTTACCAGAATTTATGCATTATTGGTCTGAGACTGAGATAATTTTGGGATAAAAGTTTTATGAGCATATTTATAGTTGGTAAAGGAGCAAATGATATGAGGGGACAGTTATACAAATTTACTTGTGAAGTTTTTAATTAAGTTGCTTTGGGTTTAATAATTTTGAAATTTGAAATACCCCTATCCTACATGTAATCCTAATTTGGCTTACTTAATTGTTTTCTGTCCTAGGCTTTTACTTCCTATTTTCAATATGCATGAGGCTTTGTTAATAACGGTTTGCATATTGTGGGTTGGAGGGCAATATGATGTTGATAGAGATGAGGGGCAAATTACTAGATACAATGGTATGAGTAAAGGGAATAAAATATTTTTACCTAATGTTTATGCAGGAAGTCTGGATTTAACAGAGCGTTTTGTAATTGTGGCCACTAAAATGGATAAATGTTTCACATATACGTATGTATGAGATACACTGGGGGCATGTAAAAAATAAACAAGGTACTACAGGGCACCTGATTAGGAAATATGCAAGGGTTAGGAAATTGATATTAATCCTGATAATTTCTGGTGACATACATGTGAATCCAGGCCCCCAATCAAGTGAGTGAATATTCCCTGGCTGAATTTGGGGAATGGAAAATGTGGGTATATTACATTTAAATACCAGAAGTGTGTTACCCAAATTGGATATAATTAGAGCTCAAGTGGAAATGGTGAAGCCAGAAATTTTAGCATTAACAGAAGCCTGACTTTCAACAAAAACAGCTAACAAGGATGTAGAGATAGAAAACGATAGTATTTTTAGACAAGATAGATTTAAAAAGGGGGTGGGGTTTTGATATATCTGAATAATAAATATAAGGGTCAAATTAAACTTGCCAAATCTATCCCTGATCAGTTGGATTTATTAGTATTACAAGTACAGGGGAAACTTGGGTTTTATTTTAATATTATAGTTTGTTATAGACCCCCCTCAGCAAAAATAAATGCATTGCAGACATTTGTCTGAATTGATTGCTCCTTTTTTTTAAAAATGAGACAGTGTTATTAGGGGATTTTAATTGGAATATAATGGTACCCCAACTCGAGATTTGAAATAAATTTGCAGCACTTGGTTTACAACAGTTAGTGAAATTACCCACCAGACAACACAAGTCAGATAGTGCAAAGGACACTTTACTAGATTTAATTTTTACAAATAGACCTGATAGTTACATTTCTTCAGTTCATGAAAATGATGTGAGTGATCATTGTTACATATCTTGTATAAGAGATATGGTTTTTGATAAACCTAAACCTCAGTTTATTTTTACTAGAGTATTTACATCATTTAATGTCCAAGCTTATTTGAGAGACCTTGCAGATATCCAATGGAATTTACTATATGTATGCCCAGATATGAAAACAGCATTGGCTTTTTTCAAGACTTCTCTTTTAAGTGTTATTGATTAAAGTTAAAAATTGTAAGAAAGGGAAAAGTACCCTGGATAACAAAAGAGCTAAGAAGCTTAATAAATCAAAAATCAAGACAATGGCACAAAGCTAGGAAATCGAAATCTGAAACGGATAAATTGGTTTCTAGGGTTACTTGGAATAAATGTACTGCTGAAATTAGAAAAGCAAAGAAAAACTATTATAAAAACTATTTTTTAGCAGCTGAGGGTAATCCTAGAACATTATGGAAGGGAACTGATTCATTAAAGGGGAAGCAGGGTTTACCCTCTTTACGTACATGCATAACTGCTAAAGGGAAGGTCTTGACATCAGATAGTGATAAAGTTGAAATGTTTAATTCCTTTTTGCTTCTGTTAGAAACACATTTGATGATTTACATCCTGGGCTGTCTCCTCCAATTTTGGATACTGATTTTTACTGTAAGTTGAAAAGGCTATTGTTTTCATTTTTTCCAGTTGTACCTGAGGATGTTGTAAAACAGTTGCAAAGGTTAGACATAAAAAAGGGACCTGGATAGGATGAAATCTCCCAATTTTTTTTTAAGTTGGCTTCTGAAATTTTGGCACCTCATTTAGCCTGTATTTTTAGCTTTTCATTAGAAAGTTCAGAGCTGTCACTTGATTTAAAAACAGCATTTGTTATTCCGCTATATAAAGGGGGGGGGGATTCCTCAAACCCGGGTTCTTATAGACCAATTTCAATTCTTCCAGTATGTGCTAAAATCTTCGAGAAACTTATTCACCAGCAACTAATACAATACTTTATTAAATATGATGTGTTGACACACTGTTCATCGGGCTTTAGAAAAGGACATAATACAACTCACACATATTTGAGGGTGGTTGATGATGGGTTGGGTGCCTTCAACAGAAACCAGGAAATGCCGGCGATATTCCTGGACCTGTCGAAGGCATTCAACACTGTCCATCATATTGTGTTATTGACTAAATTGAAGAAAGTAGGTTTGGGTGTATCAGCATTGAACTGGATCTATGCTTATTTAATAGGGAGATTACAATGCGTCAGAGTGGGAGGAGCCTGTTCAGCAACTGTTATTATGTGTAATGGGGCACCTCAGGGATCAGTGCTGGGCCGCCTATTCTTTTTATTATATATAAATGATTTGCCAAATGTTTGTTCACCTGACACATGTATCCAACTCTATGCAGACAACACAATCTTATATACAAAAAATGAAGATATTAATATAGCATTATCGGTTCTGTAACAGGATTTTTTTAATGTACAGAAAGAACTAATAAAACTGAGACTTCTTTTGTATGAACACAAAACACAATGGATGATTTTTAGGAAAAAAATATAAAACTTTTAACTGTAAAGGAAATAAAGTCATTAACTAAGGTTATTCTTGAACAGGTGGAGTCCTATAAATATTTAGGTGTGGTATTAGATAATAACTTAACATTTGAATTACATATAACATCAATGTCAAATAAATTAAAGGGATTATTGAGCTTTTTTATAGGAATAAGTCCTTATTTTACTTAAAGGTTTGGAAGTTATTGGTTACATCTATGTTTCTGACAGTATTATATTATGGAGACGTAGTTTACAAATATGCTAATAAAACATTACTAGGTTCTTTGGATGTGCTGTTTAACAGTGCTTTAAGATGCATAAAAAATTTGCCATATAAAACTCACCATTGTGTTTTGTACCAGAAAGCAAGTATATGTTCATTAACTGATAGGCGGAATATGCATTGGAATTTATAAGTTTGTAAGTTTGTGGCACAGTCTTTACCAGATTTTCTCTTGAAGACAGTTGCAATCAGGCAAAAACAAATGTATAGTTTAAGATCATTGGATCGAATATGTTTCTATGTGCCACAATGTAAAACTAGCTTTGGGAGAAAAACTTTGTTGAGCCTGGTTCTCATAACATGGGAAAGATTATCAAAGCAACTGAATGTTACTGTATTGTTATCTTTTGATAGTTTTAGATCATTTTTGATCACCCTTTATGATTCATAATGCAATTATTTTGGATGAAATTTTATCTTATCTACACTATCTTGACTACTTATGGTGTTTTATATCTTTATATGTAATATTGTGTACATGTTGTAAATTTGTGGTCTGTATGTTAAGTGTTGGATTCAATTGGAAAAGAGATTATTTTATCTCAATTTGATATTCAAAAAGTTGAATGTTGAATATACAGCCCCTGGGTTATTAATACCAAAATGTATCACTTTATAATTGGAAATATTGAAAATGTATTTGTGTTCAGTTGCCCATGTTTCTAATTCATTAAGTTGTTTTTGAAATCTATTTATCGAGTCCTGATTATTTACTATTGCTCCCAATTTTGTGTCGTCTGCATATTTGCAGAGCCACACCCCATTGTTAACCTGCATGGATGAAACAAAAATCTTAAATAAGATGGGGCCCAGGATCAATCCCTGAGGGCACCACAAGTCACTGCACCCCATTCCAACTAGTGTCCCCTGATGGTCACTCTCTGACTCCTGTCCATTAACCAGGCCCTTATCCATGCCAATAAATATGTATCCAACTCTTATGTCTTTAAAGGTGTTTATTAAACTGACATGAGACACAGAGTCAAAAGCCTTTGTGTAATACAAATACTGTATATCACATCAACCGGCATGATGTTATCGAATGGCCAGGCTCACAGGCTCAAAGAAGTCCATTAGATTTGTCATACATGACCTACCCTGCATGAAACCATGTTGTTATAATATCCACCACCCCCAGTCTTCTCATATCTTCTTCTATAAGATCATTTACGAAAGCCTCCATTATTTTACCCACAACAGATGTTATACTTATGGGGGGATAATTCTGCACCTCTCTTTTAGCACCCCCTTTTAGTAGTGGGGTGATATCTGCTAATCTCCACTCCTTCAGAACCTTGCCTTTTGCTAAGGAATGGTTAAACAATAGAGCCAAAGTCCCCGCCATTTCCTCAGCAACCTCATTTAGAAAAAAGGGGTGAATCCCATCAGGACCACAGGATTTATATGTTTTTAGTTTTTTCAATTTCTCATATACACCCCCCCTGTGGTGTGTTTCTTCATTACATGTTTTGTTATTCTACTCTCTTCCTGACTTTTCGTTAAATCTTGACCCCTTAAGGTTTCATGATTCTTAAAAGCTTTCAGAAAATATTTATTAAACATATTGGCTATTTCATTTTCATCCTGTATCAGTCTTTTAATGACACCATATGCTTTTGAGAACGTCTCAGACTTCCTGTGTAGCTGTAAAACTGCCTACAATTATCTCTGTCTATATTAACCAGTTTCATCTCTGCTTCTACCTTTCTTATTGCTATTTTGCATTGTTTTGCCTTCTTTTTATATTTCTCCATGTTATATTGTGACTGGTTCTTCTAATATTTATTGTAAGCCTTTTCCTTCCTCTTTATCATTGTTTGAATATGCTTACTAAACCACTTAGGGATCCTCCCCTTTCCATTATACTTCTGGACTACTGGCACGTATTGATGTAACATTCATCATTTTTTTCCTGAATCTTTGCCCACATTTGATCTAATGGCAATTGAGCAAGGTCCTGCTTCCAAGTCCACTCTCTTAGGGTCTGCCTTATCCTATAATAATCTGCCCCTCTAAAATTCTTTATTATTTTTTTCCCTTTTATTTTTCTCATATTTTCAGATATTTCAAAAGTAATCATGTTGTGATCGCTAGACCCCAAAGGTTGTATAATAACCACATTATCCAATACTTCCCCCCATGTTACTTAGGATCAAGTCCAAAACATTTCCTCCCACGATATTATCCTTAACATACTACTCCATATTATTTAATAGGCAATATTCCAGGAATCTACTCTCAAAATGGCCACTAGTACTCAGGCATTTCCAATTTAATAGCAGGAAGGTGAAATCACCTAATATAATACTATCTCCAGAGACCCTGTGATTTTCTACATTTTCCATAAATGCATCATTTTCAACTACATTCAATCTTGGTGAGTGGTAACATAATCCCAATGTTATATCCCTATGTGCACCCTGAATTTTAATTCAAATGTGTTCCAGTTTGCAGGCACTATCTATATTACTGTTTATGTGCTGTGCTCTTCAGTGTGTGGCTACATAAAAAGCAATTCCTCCCCCATTTTTATTCTCTCTTGAACTCGGAATAAAATCATATCCTTGTATTTCACTTACCCAGTCATCCTTTCTAAGCCATGTTTCTGAGATACGGGATATGTCTATCTTTTCTTTAAGCATAATGTAGTTTAGTTTGTCCATTTTGTTTTTCAGACTTCTAGTGTTTAGCAGCAAACCTCTAATGTTTGTTCCATCAATTTCTTTCTTCTTATTCCTGTTTATGTCCCTCTTTTAAATTCCATTGTTTAACCCTTCTCCCCCTTTTATCTAGTTTAAATATGTTCTGATTGTTGTAGTAAACACTGAGCCCAGTTCTTTTCTTCCTCTTTTAGATAGGTGTAACCCATCTTTACTGAATAGGCTCAAGTCATTACTAAATACCTCCCATGTTCTTACACACTACAGGTCTTGCATTAGGCACCACTTTCTCATCCAATTATTTATTCAAAGGGTTTTCTGATTAGTTGTAGGACTAGCTCTAGGGATAGGTAGAATTTCTGACATTATTAAAAGTCCATTTACTTTTATCACTTCCTTCTATATCTCCATATAATCCAAGAGTACCTGGTCCTGTCTACCATGTACTATATTGTTTGCTCTGGCATGCATGAGTACTATGGGTGTGTCAGTCTGTTTTTTTACAATGTCTGGTATCTGATTACATACATCAGCTATTCTTGTCCCCCCAAAATAGGAACTTGTCACCCATTCTTTATCTATTACCATGGTATAGGTGTCCGTGTACTTGATTATTGAATCTCCTAGTATAAACACTCTCTTCCTTTCTTCAGTAATGCCACAAGACCCCCTGTCTAGGTCCATGGCTTCCATTTTAACCTGTCCTGTCTTGAGTTTGCTGCAAAACATCATTATTTACTGTAGGTACTTGCTCCATTATTGTGTCCTCAACAATCACATTATTTACTAATACGCCTTCCCTAATATTGTTTGGGTATTTGTCTGTATGACATGACTGTGTTCTTGTCTCCTCCATCATGTCCTTTTGAATTATCAGGGGATCAAACCTATTGGAGATGGGTATCTGAAATATCATGGCTTTTCTTTCTTTTCTACATTTGCTAGGATCATCCTGTTCCTGCCACATAGCCTCTGTATCTGAGCTACCTCTATCTCTTTTTGGCCCCCAAATCACTGCTAATAGCCCCTTTCATCCCTCCTGCAACTATTTCTCCCTGTTTTATGCATTTCAATTCCATTTCCAGACCAAGTACCTTTATTCTCAATTTCTTTAACTCTTGGCATTCTAAACATATAAATACCATTAACCCTGTGTACTTTTCCAGGCTGATTTTACCACACACTTTATATTTTACTCCTAACGCCCCAGTCTTCAGTGTAACAATTTGGCTCTCCATGCTTACTTCTTTCTGTGTCATGTACCTCTTTTAAGCCTCTAGTGATCTCCAGGATCTGCTGTCTGTTGTTCCTGTTCAGACCACCTTGTTTCTTGCATGCCCTTTACTTCTCCCACTTCCCCTGCTTAACACATGCAACATACGCTGATTGCGCGTGTCTCTGTGCATGTTTCCACACACAGGCACCACGTGCTTAAGCTCATGATGCTTGCTCTATCAGTCCAAGTTATATCCCATGACCCGGAAGTGCTAAGTGGGTCACGAGCACCAGTACTCTCTCTAAAGTTCTTAAAATAAGAATAATCAGGCTACAGCCCTAAGCAAAACTCAGAGACCCAGCTATCACCTTCTGGATCCCCTTTTGCATAAAAACTATATGTTAGTTCAGCTCTGTAGTTCTCCCAGCTTGGAGATTGAACTACAAGAGCTGGAGTACTTTCTGGTGAACTCTCTGCCCTTCGAAGCTACAATGCAGATATAAAGTTACAGATTTTTTGTTTTTCCACTACATAACCAGAACAGCACACTGAAACACCTGTTCCCTGTCACTCTGCTTTCGGCAGACACACAGGGTTGCAAGTGTACAAAGTACCAGTGCTCGCTCTACCGGTCCAAGTTATATCCCATGACCTGGAAGTGCTAAGCGAGTCGCGAGCACCAGTACTCTCTCTAAAGTTCTAAAAGTAAGAATAATCAGGCTACGGCCCTAAGCAAAACTCAGAAACCCAGCTATCACCTCCTGGATCCCCTTTTGCATAAAAACAATATGTTAGTTCAGCTCTGTAGTTCTCGCAGCTTGGAGATTGAACTAAAGAGTTGGAGTACTTCCTGGTGAACTCTTTGCCCTTCGAAGCTACAATGCAGACATAAAGTTACAGGCTTTTTGTCTTTACACTATAGAACCAGCACAGCACACTGAAACACCTGCCCCCTGTCACTCTGCTTTCGACAAAGTGCACAAAGGTAGGAGGGCAGGGACCCAAGCCAGAATTTAGAGACTAATAGATAACAGTAGAGTAGCCAGTGATGTTGCAGAGAGGTAAGGTAAGGGGCCCAGTAGTGGGAGCAGTGATGAGTGTGAGGAGGGGCATTTAGAGGAAAGTGGCAGAAAGCACTGTAGCGGGAATCAAGCCTGACTAGTGAGGAAGCTGGGCAGTGTCATATGCTATACTGGCATAATCAAAGGAGGGGATAATCACTGGTGAGGGGCTGACGCTGAGTGCTAAGAGACAATAATAAATACATTTACAAACATCCTTACAAGACAAATATTCTTTCAGCCTAGATTTAAACACTTGTAATGACATATTAGTATGTAAACTGCTGGGAAGATTATTCCACAAAACTGGAGCAGCAATGGAAAAAGAGTGAGAATCCTTTTTAGATTTGCACAAAGAAGATATAAGAAGAGTACCAGTTGAAGACCTCAGCCCAAGTCCATTAGTATGAAATATAATGAGATCCTGCAGTGGATAGTAATGATTACTTTAAATAGCTTAAAAATTTGGCAACCTAGAAAATAAGCAAATTTACTACTTGGGGATAACCACCCTAACCGAGAATACAATAAACAGTGATGTAAACAGGAAGAAGGGGCTAAAACAAACTGGCAAATGTTATGATAGGCTTCTTTCAAAATGTTACTTTCTTTTGTCCCAAGATTACCATAGAGACTTGCATTATAATCTAGATGCAGCAATAAAAAAACAATAGCAACTGAATGCCGAGTTGACAATGGAAAATATTAACTTGTACAGTGTGCCAAGTTTGTTATTAATTGTATGACTGACTTGAGTCACTTGGGGCAATAGAGTCAAGCTTGTATCCAATAAAAAACCTAAATATCTAAATTATGACACCTGTTCAACATAATTACCTTTCAAATCATGTATCTGTAAACTTGGATAATTCCCAAGCATGGAAGATGTACCAAAAAGCATTGATTAGTTTTTTCTTATATTCAAAACCATAGCATTCTGAACAAACTACTGACAGATGTTCTGAAACTCCAGTTCCAATAAAGCAGTGAGATGATTTCCATCATTAGACTGATAATACGTTTAGTATATATTACATTTATTTTAGTTTGTGTGACATATATTTTAATATGTCTTGAATCAATTTTGGTATATGTTCTACTCATTTTGGTGGGTGTGTTAAATCAGCATGTATTATACTATCTTGTTATGTGCTGTACAAACTACTGACAGATTTTCTGAAACTCCAGTTCCAATAAAGCAGTGAGATGATTTCCATCATTAGACTGATAATACGTTTAGTATATATTACATTTATTTTAGTTTGTGTGACATATATTTTAATATGTCTTGAATCAATTTTGGTATATGTTCTACTCATTTTGGTGGGTGTGTTAAATCAGCATGTATTATACTATCTTGTTATGTGCTGTACAAACTATTGACAGATTTTCTGAAACTCCAGTTCCAATAAAGCAGTGAGATGATTTCCATCATTAGACTGATAATACGTTTAGTATATATTACATTTATTTTAGTTTGTGTGACATATATTTTAATATGTCTTGAATCAATTTTGGTATATGTTCTACTCATTTTGGTGGGTGTGTTAAATCAGCATGTATTATACTATCTTGTTATGTGCTGTACTCATTTCAATATATATTACATTCATTTCATCATGTGTTATACCTGTTTTGGCATGTGTTACATACACTTCAGCTGGTGTCATACAGATATTATAAGGTGTTATATTACAGTACAATATATCATACCCCTTTTAGTATGTCATATTCATTTTGGTATGTGTCACATTCAAAAAGCTGTAATTTTTAATTGACTGGCCTCCCACAACATTCTGTATGGTTTATACCTCTCAACCTCTCAGCAAAAGTGAAGATACTGGACTTCAGGAGGGCTGATTTTGTCAAAATGGGACAGTGCCTCAGAAAAGCACTAGCAAACAGGCAAGAAGGTGGGATGGAGCAACAATGGGGAAACATCAAAACCACCATCACAGAGGCAACAAGCCTTTGTGTGAAGCAAATAAATTAAAACAAAAGAAAACAACACTATGGTTCTCAAAAGAAGTGGCAGTGAAGGTTAGGAAGAAAAAGATAGCATTCAGGAAGTATAAGGAAACACAGAAGGAGCAGGACAGAGAACTGTACCAGTTAAAGCAGAAGAAAACGGGGAAGGCAGTCAGAATAGCAAAGGCCCAAACTGAGGAAAAGATAGCCAACTTGGTTAAGAAGGGGGATAAAACCTTTTATAGGTACATTAGGGAGCAAAGAAAGGCTAAGGCAGGGATACTGAGGCTGAATAAAGAGGAAGGTGGTTGGGCAGAGAGCGACAGTGAAAAAGCAGGGATACTGAACGCATACTTCTGCTCAGTATTCACAATGGAAAAGCAAGGGGAGATACCTAATCCAGTCAATAGATGCACTCTGGATAGGGGGGTTGATATTAGTCCTTTCACAGAAGAAAGGGTTCTGAAAGAACTCCTAAAACTGAAGGTGGATAAAGCAATGGGGCCTGATGTGATTCACCCCAGAATTCTAAAAGAACTAAGGGAAGAACTAGTAACACCACTGACTACCCTTTTTAATAAATCATGGGAGGATGGTGTGGTACTTGAGGACTGGAGGAGGGCGGATGTGATTCCCCTTCACACAAGTGGAAGCAAGGCAGAGGCAGGAAACTACAGACCTGTCAATTTGACCTCAGTAGTAGGAAAAAATGATGGAATCACTTCTGAAGGAAAGAATTGTTGAGTACCTAGAGGCCAGTGGGACACAGGAATCAAGGCAGCATGGATTCACAGCATGAAGGTCATGTCAGACAAATCTAATTGATTTCTTTGACTGGGTGACCAAAGTAGTAGACCAGGGAGGGGCTGTGGACATAGTCTACCTAGACTTTAGCAAGGCATTTGACACAGTCCCACACAAACAATTAATAAACAAATTAGCCAGCCTGGGAGTGGGTCCCAGGGTGATAGCCTGGGTAAAACACTGGCTGAACAACAGGACACAGTGGGTAATAATAAATGGAGTCCACAGTGAAGAAAGGGATGTTACTAGTGGGTTACCGCAGGGTTCAGTACTGGGGCCAGTCCTTTTTTAATGTCTTTGTAAGTGACATTGCAGAGGGACTGGAAAGGAAAGTATGTCTCTTTGCAGATGACACAAAGGTCTGCAACTGGGTTGATAGGCAAGGTGGGGTGGAAAGGATGAAAAGTGACTTGGCAAGGTTGGAGGAATGGTCAAATGTATGGCAGGTTAGATTCAATACAAAGAAGTGCAAAGTAATGCACCTGGGAAACAAAAACTCAGGGGAAGAGTACACAATGGGGGAGGGGTGAGATACTGACAACAACAAAAATGGAAAGGGACCTGGGGGTAGTCATATCAGATTATCTAAAGGTGGGCCAGCAATGTGAGAAGGCAGTAAGGAGGGCTAGTGGATACTGGGATGCATAGGGAGAGGCATCACCAGTAGAACACAGGAAGTTGTTGGCCATCCGTACAGACCGTTGTTAAGACCACATCTGGAGTATTGTGTACAGTTCTGGAGACCCCATCTCTGCAAAGACATAGACAGGGTGGAGGCTGTCCAGAGGAGGGCAACCAAAATGGTGCAGGGTCTGCACCAGAAAACTTATGAAGAAAGACTAAAGGAGCTTAAGATGTATAGCCTCGAGGAAAGGAGGGAGAGGGGAGACATGATAGAAACTTTCAAATACCTCAAGGGACTCAACAAAGTCCAAGAGGGGAGCATCTCTCAGAAAAAGAGATGTGCAAGAACAAGGGGGCACAATTTGAAGATAGAGGGGGGATAGCTCAGAGGTAATGTGAGGAAGTATTTCTTCACAGAGAGGGTTGTAAAAAACATAAAACGGCCTTCCTGAGGAGGTCATAGAGTCAAAAACTGGTGGAATTCAAGAATGCATGAGACAGATAAAGGGCAATTCTAGTGGGGGGTAGGAGGAAGTAGGCTGTTGCTTAACTCGGATCTGCAGCTTATTCGTTAGGTAGGGAAATGGGCAGACTAGGTGTGCCAAGTGGTCCTTATCTGCCATCAAATTCTATGTTTCTATGTTTCTATGTTTACAACGTTCTTATCAATCAATCAATCAATCTTTATTTTACCAGGTGGAGCACCGTTGAGCAAGCTCATTTCCAAGGTGGGCCTGGTCATACAGAAATACCAACAGATAAATAACATATACAGGTACAGCATTGCTTCTCCTATTATAGAGCAGCACAAATGTAACAACAAATAATGTATACAACGCTAAATCATGAGAAGGATAATCAAGCAGGATGTATAATATTCACACAATGTAATGTCAGCATTGCCAAGACGTTTCTATGCCCTGGCAGACTGAAGAGCAGTAAAAGCAAAGGAGAACCTAATAAAAAGCAGAAAGTAGAAGACAGGAGAGGATTGCTATAGATAAAGCAAAGAGGTGGTAAAGGTTGATCACAGGATGTCAGAACCTGGCACGGCACATCAGGAGTAACACTTAACAATGCTCAGAGAAAGATCTTGCATAAAGATTTTTAAATTCAGGAACCTTTATAGGGTTTGTTAATTTTACAGTTTTTTGAAGCTTACTTGAATCAAAGTGATGTGACAAACTGATCGTGATTCTCTTTACAGCTTCAGGAATTTGGAGTTTTGACTGCAGTACATCTCTGCATGGATTCAGAACTCTGAGCACTGCTCTGACAGGCCAGCTACTCATGGTCAGAGTTCTGAAACCATGTAGTGACATAGACAACACTCTAAATTCTTGGTTCCATGAAGAGAACTTGACAGAATGCTGTCCACAATAAGAAAACAATATAAAACACAGTTTGTCACGTCACTTTGATTCAAGTAATAATAACAATAATGACTTTATTTATGTAAAGTGTAATTCAAAAAATATCAGAATGCTTTTACAAACAACTAAAAACATAAAATTTAAAACCAGTTAAAACATCCAAATCCATAAATTTAAAACTCAGAGTACACCAGAGAGAATAAATAAGTTTTAAGGGCAGATTTAAAGCTCTCCACAGTCAGGCACCCCCTTATCCAGGGAGGCAGAGAATTCCACAGGGTAGCAGCCACAAAAGCAAATGCATGGGCTCCAGAGTTCTTCAAGTGAACCCTGGGGATCTCTAGCAGTCCCTCCTCAGCAGAGCAGTCGGGGGGCAGTAGAGGCAGAGGAGCTCTTGCAGATAACTTGGTCCCTGATTGTGTAGGGCCTTGTAGGTTAGCAAGCCAACCTTGAAGGTGATCCTCCACTGAACAGGCATCTAGTGCAGCTCACGCAGCACAGGTTTACAGTACAGTTAAACACGGACAATTTGTCTGGTGGTAATATGTAAATGAGGCTCTTGTATGATATATTGATTGTATGTTTGTAACTAGCTGTACACCTTACTGTTTTATGTGATAATGTCCTGGATCTCCATTGTTAATGAGCTTTGCTCAATGGATTTTTCCCACAAATAAAACTGAAAAAAACAAACTCTGGCCAGAGCAGATAGGGCTGCAGCTGAAGAATCTGGGGTACAATTATTGAAAATTACCAAAGTTATGAGCCTCTGTTAGCAAAATGTAACGTAGTCTCATAAATTTGTTGTTTTTGTAATATTTTTACACCAAATTTTCAACATAGCCTTGTTATGGCCCTGCCTCATGAAGAAGGGCAAAGTAAATGTTCAACTCCTGCCCAAAAGGTGATTTCATGCAGAGACTGCAAAATCAAGTTTCAGGATGCAAAAACACATTTTGGGCAGGAGTTAAAAAAATGACAGCCATCACAATTATGAGGTGTTGTAAAGAAATGGCTATGTTGAAAATTTGGGGTAAAAATTTTGAATATTACCAAACATACAAGCCTATGTTTGCAAAATTCAACATAGCTTCATAACTTTTTTAAAAATATTTTTACACCAAATTTAGAACATAGCCTTCTTATGACCCCACCTCATGAACAATGGCAGAGAAAATGTTCAACTCCTGTCTAAAAGGTGATTTCACGCAGGGATCACAAAATCAGCTTTCGGGGTGTAAAAAACATTTTGGCCAAGATTTGAAAAATGACAGCTGTCACATTCATGAGGTGCTGTAAAGATATAGCTATGTTATAAATGTGGGGTAAAAATGTTGAAAATTACCAAATTTACGAGCCTGGCTTGCAAAAAATGTAGGCTTCTAACTTTGTTGTTTTTATGTTGGATCACGGTTGCGTGCCAGCCAGTATCTTGCGGTAGTAGCAGATTTCAGAGGTGTGGTCAGTGTGGGCAAATGCAGGACATGCATCAGTAGATGTGTCCCTCATTCCCCAATAAGCCAGCAAGCAGGCGCTGACATCAGCAATATTTAAAGTGGTCAAAATTTCTAGGAAAAGTGCCGCTGCAATGAGAGGCAAGCTCGTCATGCAGTGGCACAATAACACGCCTCCCAATGTACCTTTCCTGGTGAAACATTTCAATAAATATGGCGGCAGTGGCTGCCCCTGCTGCCATCACCTGCCACACAATGCCGACTTCAGGGGTGCCCAATCCCCCTGTTGGCATTCTAAATAACTCCCCCCAAGATTGTGCGGCACATTGGGAGCCCACCCCAGTGTGCCTCCCCATGATGAAAGTCGACCATCATCAGCATGTTGAGGCCCCACCCTTATTCTGTGCCACACTGGGAGTCCGCCCCAGTGTGGCCACATCCCCCCCAAAGTCATGGCACACACTGGGAGCCCACCCCAGTGTGCAGAACACTTTTTATACACCTGTGGAAAAAGAAAACTGTCCTCGGTATTGTTTTTTTTTCCAAGTACCTAAAAGAAAGAACACGGTCCCTCCCTGTGGGGTCCCTTCCCCCAACCCGTAGCCACCCTCTGCGTACCCCACCTCCCCATACACCCCTCACCCAATACTTACTTTTGGAGCCCAGCGCAATGATCTTCAGTGGACTGGGAACACGTCTGCATTCTTCAAAGCCGACCGCGAATTGAAGAAATGCCAGTAAGCTGTATAATGGCATAAATAGAGTTTTTCCAACTTAGGTGGATAGCTCAGCAATTTTTGGGAATTTTGCCTCCAAATTTTCAACATGGGGTGCTTGGGACCTCACCTCATGAACACATGCACTGTCATCTCATTACTCCACCCGTAAAGGTCATTTCATGGTCACCGCACGAAATCACCTTTTAGGACCGAATAACAAAACAACAATGCCACTGTTCATGAGATGGGGTCCCAAAAACCCTATCTTGCAAATTTGGTGAAAAAATTCCAAAAAATTAATGGGTTACGAGCGTGCATTGTACAGTTTCAATGCACGCTCATAACTTAGACAATTTTTTATATTTTCACTCCAGATTTTCAACATTGCTCTTTTTTCACATCTCCTTATGAACTGTACAGCTGTCATTTTTCACATCCTGCCTGAAATGTGTTTACACATATGTGGCACAAAATGGTGCAGTCGCTGTGCAAAATCAATGTTCTGGACACATTAACAAAATCACAGTGAGACTGTTCATGAGTGAGGTCCTAAAATGCCTATGCTGAAAATTTGGTAAAACAGACACCCCATAAAATTGCGTTATGAGCATGCACTGTGCAGTTTCTATGCAACGCTCGTGACGTCACCAATTTTTCATATTTTCACTCCAGATTTTCACCACTGTCACTTTTGTACACCCCCTTATGAACAGTACAGCTGTCACTTTTCACATCCTGCCCAAAATGTGTTTTCGTATGTGTCACACAATGGCGCGGTTGCTGTGGAAAATCAATGTTTGGGCCACATTAACAAAATCACAGTGACACTGTTCATGACTGGAGTTTCCAAAATGCCTATGCTGAAAATTTGGTTAAACAAATTCCCCAAATAACTGCGTTATCGCCGTGCATTGCGCAGTTTCTACACATGCTCATGATGTCACCAATTTTTCATATTTTCACTCTAGATTTTCAACAATGCTATTTTTTTACACCGCCTCATGAACAGTGCAGCTGTCATTTTTCATATCCCGCCCGAAATGTGTTTTCGCACCTGTGCCGCCAAAATGCACAGTTGCTGTACAAATGCACCTTTCAGCAAACAAACTCATAGTGCCACTGTTCATGAGGTGGGGTCACAAATGGCCTATGTTGAAAATTTGGAGTGAAAATACCAACAAATGCCCTCAGCATTAGGGTTTCCAACTGCAGTGCCCCACCCTGTACAGACTGACAGACGTCACTGGTGTGAGTTGGCATTGTCAGCTGCAATGCTCATGCCATTCCACCCCCCCAACTCTGCAGCCAATGACAGATGTCGAGATGTGCCTTAGACTCTTCAGCTCAACGTTCACCCCCATTCTGCTACACTGCACCCATGTCAGTATATTCTCTTATGGAATGGGGTGAGAATAAGGTCCGAAGACCCAAAGCGCATCGCAGCACTTGTCAGTCTCTGCGGGATAGGGTGAGGTGAAATGGCATGAGCGTTATGGCCAATGACCCAAAGGCACACCCCAGTGCCTGTCACTCTCTCCATGGTGGGGCTGGGGTCGGCGTCAATTCACTACTTCACTGCCAATCCTATTGTGCATCTCTAAGTCCTGCACTACCAATGCCAGTGCCAGCAAGCCAACATTCAGCATTGACAAATGTTTGTTTAATATTTTTACACCATATTTCAACATAGCCTTCTTATGAGCCACCTCATGAACAAGGACAGTGAAAAATTTCAGCTTCTGCTCAAAAGGCGATTTTGTGCAAGGACAGTGAAATCACCTTTTGGGACAGATCTGCCTAATGACAGTGCCATTGTTCAAGAAGTAGGGTCCCAAATAAGGCATGCTGAAAATGTGGGCCAAAAATATCCAAAAATGCCCTAGTTATGCACCTAAGTTCAAAACATCATTTCAATACATTGAACTGCATACCTGTTTCTTCAGTTCATGGTCCGGCTTTACAGAGCGAAGACATGTCTGCGGTCCAGAAAGGATTACTGTGTTGGATCCCCGATTGGTAAGTAAGGGCTTGGGGGGTGTGGGGTGGCCGGTGCTGAGGGGGAGGGTCGGGTGGAGGGAAGATAACGGCACAAAAGACATCGATGGACAGTTTTTCTTTTTATAGAGTAAAAAAACAAAAAAAGACAGAGGAATCACCATTATGACAGTGGGGGATTGGGCACCCCACTGTCACTGTTATGTTTCTTGGGGGGGGTTGCTGAGAGGGAGGGTCAGGTGTGGGGATACAAAAATATATATTAATAAAAGGGGGCACAGAACACAATCGCAACACTGGGGATGGGGCACCCCAGTGTCATTGTTATGTTTCTGGGGTGGGGTGGGGTGGTGGGTGCTGAAAAGGAGGGCTGGGTGGGGGATAAAATTATATATTTAAAAGGGGAATGAAACATGATCATGACACTGGGGATTGGGCACCCCTAGTGTCATTGTTATGTTCTGGGGGTGAGTGGGTGGTGGGTGCTGAGAGGGAGGGTTGAGTGGGGAATATGCATAATTAAAAATATAGTTGGCAGTCATGGTGGAATACAGCACACTCTACCATGATCAAGATGTCCACCACACTACACGCACATGCGCTTAGTAGTCGAGCATGCGCTGTAGAGTTTGTGGGCCATCTTGGACACAGCAGAGTGTGCCATGTTCTTCCATGACTACCATTTGTTTGTTATTTTAAATTAGAGATATCCCCATCTGACCCTCCCTCTTAGCAACCCCTCCCAGAAGCTATAAGAGTGACACTGGGAGTGCACAACCCCAGTATCCTGATCAGGACTGCCAATTTTTTTTCCAAGTAAAAATAGTGCAGTACAAGCAGAGTGCTCCACAGATGTGGAGGCGACCGTGGTGTAACTCCAACATGTTGTTTAGTCAGAATGTATGCAAGGAATGTGGAGTCCTTTTTTGAAAGCATGAGGTCTGCAGAGCTCTGCCCACTGCAGCCCTAAAAAACTGAAATTGAATTTGGTAGTATGAGTACAGTTTCTAAAATTAGGAATATTACTACCAGCTGTAACTGACACAGATTTTATGTCCCCTTTAAACAAACTTCACACATATCCACATTTCAAATTGTATTAAAAATGCAAAACAAATCACAGTTGGAAAGTCCATGAGAAGCTGTTTAAAGGAGGGTGTGAAAGAATCTATAATTCAAACATTCATATTTCCATACATCAATATGAAGTCCTACCTAGTCGAAGTTTTATCTTGTGCTCCCTCTCCATTCTTTGCTGGCCATTCTTTTTTTTAAATAAAAAAAGTTAAATGCGGTATAGCATTGCCACCTGCAACACGTCTGCTGAAGTGTGCTTGCGAAGCATGGCTTTGTGATTGTGCAAGAGTGTGACCGATGATGTCATGCTATGTATTCTTGTCACCTCTCCTGCTCAAAGAGGATGTGCAGCTGCTACTAAAGGGAGTTAATGAAGTAGTACTGTCAGTACCACAATGCCTACATCAAGAACTGAATATTATACATAACTGCTTAGCATGTTGTGACTGGAAACCATTTCTTTAGCAGTGTTCAAACACATTTTCATATACAGTGAAACACAGAAACATAGAAGTTGATGGCAGATAAGGATCATGTGGCCCACCCAGTCTGCCCATTTTGCCTACCTATTAAAAACAAGCATTTGTCAATGCCGAATGTTTGCTTGCTGGCATTGGCAGTGGTAGTGTAGAAGTTACAGAACTGCCGAATAGGAATGGCAGTGAAGTATTGAACTGAAGCCAACCCCACCACCACCCTGCAGAGAGTGACAGGCATTGGGGTGTGCCTTTGGGTCATCAGGCATAACGGCCACACCATTTCACCACACCCCACCCTGCAGACACTGGCAAGTGTCACGGTGTGCCTTGGGGTCTTTGGCCCTTATGCGCACCCCATTCCATCAGGAAATATGGTGAGATGGGTGCTGTATAGGAGAATGGGGTGAACTTTGGGGTCGAAGAGTCCAAGGCACACCTCGATGCCTCTCACTGGCTGCAGGGTGTAGAATGGCATGAGCATTACAGGTGAGAATCCCAAGTCACACTGATGATGCCTGTCAATCTCTACAGGGTGGGGTGTTATGGTCAGAAACCCTAATGCCTCAGGCGTTTGTTGGCATTTTCATTCCAAATTTTCAACATGGGTTATTTGTGACCCCCACCTTATGAACAGTGGCAATATCAGTTTGTTAGCCGAAAGCTGATGTTTGCACAGCGACTAAGCCATTTGGCACCACAGGTGCGAAAACACATTTCGAACAGGATGTGAAAAATGACAGCTGTACTGTTAGTGGGGAGGTGCAAAAAATGACAATGTTGAAAATCTGCAGTGAAAATATTAAAAAAAACTGGTGAAGTCACGAGCGTGCACAGAAACTGCACAACGCACACCCATAATGCAATTAGTTTGGGGATTTTTTTACAGAAGATTGTCAACACAGGCATTTTGGAACCTCCGCTCGTGAACAGTGTCACTGTGATTTTCTTAATCTGTCCCAAACAGTGACTTCCCACAGCAATCACGCATTTCTGTGC
The DNA here is from genome assembly GCA_016271365.2 of Neoceratodus forsteri. Taxonomy (NCBI): domain Eukaryota; kingdom Metazoa; phylum Chordata; order Ceratodontiformes; family Ceratodontidae; genus Neoceratodus; species Neoceratodus forsteri. The sequence continues at coordinate 1,069,019,855 of CM028135.1, forward strand.
TGGAAGTGCGAAAACACATTTTGGCCATAGTGTGAAAAATGACAGCTGTACTATTCATAAGGAAGTGTGGAAAAATGCCAGTGGTGAAAATCTGGACTGAAAATATTAGAAATGCATGAACTTATGAGGGTGCGTGGAAACTAACATACTAACATACTAACTGCTAGCAGATTAGGCCTTACAGTCTATCGAGTCTGCTTGAACCTCAGATCCCTTGTTGGGTACCGAGGGTCTCTCCCCCCTTGTGTTCCAGGAACCCCCATTATCCATCCCCACCCCCCTGGGCCAGGCCATTATCTGATATATCTGCTTTCTGTGTCTGTCCCACCCTCTCTTGAAGCCCTCCACTGTGGATCTCTGAACCAGCTTGCCAGGCAGCACGTTCCAAGGATCCACCACTCTCCCAGTGAAAAACATCCTCCTCTTTCCCCCCTCACTCTTCCACCTTCCAACTTCAAACCATGCCTTCTGGTGATACCTCCCTTCTTTAGTCTAAAGATCCCCTCCATGTTTACCCTATTTATTCCCTTGAGGTACTTGAAGACCTCAATCATGTCCCCTGTCTCTCCTCTCTCTCTCCTCCAATGAAAACAGGCAGAGCTCCTCAAGTCTGTCTTCAACGTCAAACTCTAGTCCTCATATCATCTTAGTTGCCCTCCTCTGTACCCTCTCCAGGAGCTGTATGTCCCTCTTCAAGTGTGGTCTCCAGTACTGTACACAGTAGTCAAGGTGTGGTCTAACCAGTCCATTGTACAGCGGCAGAATCACTTCCCTGCTCCTAGAGGTGATCCCCCTTACGATGCATCCCAACATCCTATTTGCTTTACTAGCCACTCTCCTGCACTGCTCAGAGTTATTCATACATACATCCACTATAACCCCTAGGTCTTTTCCCCCTGGAGGCCTCCAGCACCTCCCCTCCCAGGGTGTACCTGTGTTTAGGGTTTCCCTGCCCAAGATGTAACACCTTGCACTTGGTGATATTGAAATTTAATTTCTATGTGTGAGCCCACCTTTCCAGGGTGTCCAGGTCCCCTTGCAGGGCCAACCTCCCCTCTTCCCCCTCAACTATTGCTCCCATCTTGGAGTCATCAACGAATAGACTCATTTCACACCCTATACCCTCCCTGACGCCCGATATGTATGCATTAAACAGGATCGGACCCAAGACCGAGCCCTGTGGAACCCCACCACCAATCTCTCTAGGGTTCGAGAGCTCCCTGCCGACCACTACTCTCTGGGTGCATCCAGCTAGCCAGTTTTCAATCCATCTGACCATCAAAGGGCCTACTCCCAACCCCGTCAGATTCTCCATAAGACCATTGTGGGGGACAGGTCAAATGCCTTGCTGAAGTTCAAGAATAATACATTCACAGGCTTTCCCCTGTCCAGTTCTGATGTTACTGATTCATAGAACTCCACAAGATTGGTTTGACATGATCTACCTGGCACAAACCCATGTTGCTGACTATCCAGACCTCCCACTTCCCCCAAGTACACCCCCAATTGTTCCTTTAGTATACTCTCCATTAATTTTCCCACTACTGAGGTCAAACTGATGGGTCTGTAGTTACCTGGTACTTCCCTCTACCCCCCTTTATGGATTGGCACCACATGTGCCTCTCGACAATCCCTAGGTACCCTCCCTGTCTCAAGTGACCTGTTGAAGAGCTCCACCAGAGGTGCAGCCAGTATGTCTGCCAATTCCCATAGTACTCTCGGATGAATGCCATCCAGCTCAGGAGATTTATCTTTCTTTAGGGCCTTGAGGGCTAACCACACCTTTTCGGTGGAGACAGCATCATCCGTCCCCTCCACCTTACTGGCCTTTTTATCCTTATCCTGATGTGACACCCCTGGAGTACCTCTCCCTCCCTCTTACTCCATTTCTGTTGCTCCCCTGATCCCACTCACTACCTCTTCTATCCCCACCGTACCTTGCTTTGTAGATATCCCATCCCCCTCCCTAATGAACACAGAGGCAAAGTACTTGTTTAATACCTCTGCCTGGCCCTCGCCTCTTCCACCCACCCTCCTTCTGATCTCAATCTGCCAAGATGGTCCTTAGTTTTTCTCTGCTCCCCAGTATACTGGAAGAACCCCTTTTCCCCTTCCTGTATCCCCTGTGCCAGCCACTGCTCTTTCTGGACTTTGCCCCCCCCACACCATCTGGGTGGCTTTTCTAGATGCAAGATGGTACATTTCCTTTTCCCTATCCCCTCTCGTTGTTTTATATTTTTTGTAGGCAGCTTTCTTTTCTCTAACCACTACCTGAACCTCACTGGACCACCAGCATGGTTTATGTGACCTTGCTCCCTTACGGTTCAACTTAGCGCAGATCCTGACTGCCTCATGAAGTCCCCATTTTATGACCTCCTATCTCTTTTCCACATTTGTCATTGTTGTAATCCCCTTCAAGTGATCCTTGAGAATATTTCCCATGCCCACAAAGTCTACCCCCCTGAAGTCCACTGCCAGTGTCCTAGATCTCTCCCCTCCCCATGCTTTTTGAAACCAGACAGTATTGTGGTCGCTCCCAGTCAGGATCCTCTACAACCAGGTCCCTACCAGATCCCCATCTGCCAGAACCATGTCCAGGACATGCCCCTCCCTTGTGGGCTCCATCACATGCTTTGTTAAGAACACATCCTGGAAGCTGTCCAGCAACCTCTGCTCCTTGGCCACCTTAGAGGACATGGTTCCCTAGTTTGTACCTGGCATATTAAGGTCCCCCATCAACACCACTCACTCCCCTTTTGGTTCACACTGGGCAATGATGTTGTCCAGCGAACCATCCTCCAGAACATCACCCACCCAGGGGGCCTATATACTACACCCAGCTTGACCTTACCTCCTGCTGGGGTTCGTAAGGTGACCCATAAGGCTTCCACGTTTCCTTCTGCCTCTTCCACCCTAGCAATTTCTATGTAATCTCTAATGAACATAGCCACTCCATGCCCTCTGCCCTCCTTTCTATCCTTCCTAAGCATAGTGTACCCTTGCATGTTTAGGTCCCAGTCATGATTTTTGTTGGCCCATGTTTCTGTGACCGCCGCCACATTCACCCTCCCCCTCGAACAGCATGGCCTGGAATTCTGTCAACTTGTTTCCCAAGCTCCTGGCATTTACTAACACCACCCCCCACCCCTTATCCCTGATTCCCTTTGTCGAACCCCACCCAGGTTCCTTATACTTCCATCCTCCCTCTGCTCTTCCTGAAACCTCCTCCCCCAGTCTGTTTCCCTCCCCTCCTTGGTTTGAAGGCTACTCCCTCACCTGGAGGAGGGCTTGTCAGCCCTCCTTATCCCCCACAAGTTTAAACCCCACCTTTCTTGAATGTAGTCAGCCACCCCTGTTTAAGGACTTCCTTCCCTAATGGGGCAAGATGAAGTCTGTCCTTGGCATAAAGTAATAAAGTAATGTAATATTTAATGCGGGGGGGCTTTGTCCCCCTGCATCCCTCTTTGTGGGGTCCTCCCAAACTAAAATAATCAACTATGGGAGAGGGGCGGACACTGAGGGAAAGTGCAAGGCGGGGGACAGTATGCAGGCGCCATTGTGTCCAGGGAACAAGTAAAATAAATACCACAGGCAACGCAACACAAAAAGGAGCCTGCCTACAGCCCGTCCCAAACTGGGAACCATCACCACAGCAGCCAGCGACCCTATCCACCACACCAGGCGGACAGCTCGGCAGCAGCATGCTTCACTGCTGTATTCATCCAGCATAACATCACACCTCCCCATGCTTTACCCTTGCTATTCTGTTCCTTCTTAATCGTGATTCCCCACAATCCATAACCTTCCACCCTTGCAGCTCTGGTAGATGACCTAAATGAGTTGCTCATTCTGCAGTCGCTCATTTTGGTTCACTAACATAATGTGCTATCCTTCTTGTATCCCACAACAGTCTTTGTCCCCACCACCTCCACTGGGAGGCTGTTCCAAGCATCCACCTCTCTTTCTGTGAAGAAGTACTTCCTTACAGCTCCCCTAAGCCTGCCCCCTCTCCAACCTCATAACATGAACCCCTTGTTCGGAAAAAAAGCTTTCCTCTTGCACCTTATTTATACCTACGCGGTATTTGAAAGTCTCTATCATCTCTCCCCTTTCCCTTCTTTCCTCCAAGGTGTACATATTGAGGTCCTTCAGTCTCTCCTCATAAGGCTTTTGATGCAGACACTGCACCATTTCAGTTGCCCTCCTCTGGATCGCCTCTACTCTGTCTATGTCCTTCAGGAGAAGTGGTCTCCAGAACTGGGTACAGTACTCTAGGTGCGGTCTCACCAGTGATTTATACTGAGGTATCATTACTTCCCTCTTTCTGCTGGTGATACCCTTCCCTGTAAACCCTAGCATCCCACTGGCTCTCCCCACTGTCTTATCACACTGTTTGGCCACCTTTAGGTCATCAGATATGATTACCCCCAGTTCCCTTTCCTGTTTGGTGGTCATTAGTATCACTCCCCCCATTTTATAATTCAGCCCTGGGTTTCTGCATCCCAGATACATGATTTTGCACTTCTTCACAACGAAACCTGGTTGCCACACTCTTGCCCACTCTCCTCAGACTTTCTTAGATTCCTATTTATTTCTTCCACCCCCTCCTGGAGTGTCTACCCTACTGCAGCTCTTAGTGTCATCTGCAAAAAGGCATACCTTCCCTTCTAGTTCCTCTGCAGTGTCACTAATAAAGATATTAATGTGGACTGGTCCTAGTATTGATCCTTGTGGCACCCTGCTGGTCACCCTTCCTTCCCTCGGAGTAAACTTCATTTACCACCACCTTCTGTTGCCTATCCCCCAACAAATTTCTTACCCTGTTTAACACCTTTGGACCCACTCCCAGGCTGCCCAACTTATTCACATGTCTCCTACTTGGAATGGTGTTGAAGACCTTACTGAAATCTAGGCAGGCTACATCTACTGCTCTACCCTGATCTAATTCTCTGATCACCCAGTCAAAGAAATCTATCAAATTTGTCTGACATGACCTCCCCCCCCAGTGAATCCATGCTGCCTTAAATCTTGAAAGCCACTGGATTCAAGATATTTCACAGTCCTTTCCTTCAGTAGTGATTCTATTAAATTTTCCCACCACTGAAGTTAGGCTGACTGGCCTGTAATTGCCAGCCTCCACCATACTCCCACTTTTGTGAAGCAGGACTACATCTGCCCTCCTCCTGTCCTCCGGGACCACTCTCATCTCCAGTGAGTGGTGGGTTAGGACTGTCAAGGGTGCAGCTAGTACCTCTCTGAGCTCCCTCAAAATCCTTGGGTGTATCCTATCAGGCCCCATTGTGTTGTTGACTTCAGATTTGCGAATGCCTTTAGGACTCTCTCTTCTGTAAATGGACTAGTGTCCATCTCCCTTCCTTCAATGGCACTGTTTTCTCTGGCCCCTCTCCTTCCCCTTCCCCTCCTCCATGAACACTGAACAAAAGTATTTATTTAGAATGTCTACTTTTTCCTTGTCCCTTTCCACATACTCCCCCTTTCAGCTGACTTATCAAGGGTGGGTGATGCATGCGTCGGAGCTGTTGACGCCGGGGTTGACACCTATAATAAGGTGCTGTCTGGCGCCATCGACTCCCTCGCACCTATCCGTGTACGACCCAGAACTTCATACCTGAGGTCACCCTGGTATGATGGTGATCTCAGGGAAATGAAGAAGCTGGGTCGGAGATTAGAGCGTCGCTGGAGGAAATCCCGTCTGGGGGCTGACAAACTGGTACTGTGTGCGCATTATTGCGCATATCAGGAGGCAATCAACCAAAAGAAGGCACTATTTCTGTCTTGGGAGATTGTTGCTGGGAGAAGCCGACCAGCCTCACTCTTCCGGACTGTCGATAGACTTCTCCATCCATCCTGTCTACAGCCCAGAAGAGCTTCCTTGAATGAGGATTGTGAGGAATTTGCTCGGTTTTTCTCGGACAGGGTGTCTGTGATCCGGCGGGAGGTCTCCTCAGCCAGTAATATCATTGCTGTCAGTAGTTGTCAGTTGTGTTGTAAGAGCACTCTTTCTGGTTGGGGAGAGTTTAGGCCAGTGGAGGTTCATGAGGTTATTGAGATAGCGGCCAACTTGAAGTATACCTTTTGTGAACTGGATCCCGTGCCAACACGCTTCTTAATGAGGTGCGTTGACACTGTTGGCCCGGTGTTTGCCCTGATTGTCTGGTGCTCTTTGAGTCAGGGTGTCTTTCCAGATGTCTTGAAGGAGGCTCAGGTGAGACCCCTTCTAAAGAAAGCTTCTCTGGACCCGGAGATTAGGGCAAATTACCGTCCTATCTCCAATCTTCCATTTTTGGGAAAGGTTGTAGAGAAGGTGGTATCACTTCAGTTGGGGGAACATCTCATGACCCATGAGTTGTATGATCCCTTCCAGTCAGCTTTTTGGGCCAGTCATAGCACTGAAACTGCATTAGTTCGGGTGCAAAATGACCTCCTCAGGGCTAGAGATTGGGGGGACAAGACAATTCTTGTTCTCCTTGATCTCTCTTCAGCATTTGATACTGTGGACCACTGTGTGTTGCTTTTCCGCCTGAGGGAGTTATGCGGACTCACTGGTATTGTTATCAAATGGTTTGAGTCATTTCTTACTAACAGGAGGCAGCGGGTTGTGATGGGTAATTTCTCATCCATACCCTGCCTCCTTTCGTGTGGTGTCCCTCAGGGTTCGGTATTGGCCCCAATGTTGCTCACAGTATATATGCTGCCCTTGGGGGGGATCATTAGGAGGTATGGTTTGAGTTTTCATTGTTATGCTGATGTTACTCAACTATACCTATCCTTTGCCCCAGGAACATCAAATGCAGTGGATGTGCTGAATATCTGTCTGGCTGAGATAAATGACTGGATGTCCTCCAGCTGGCTGTGACTGAACCCTAACAAGACTGAGGTACTGGTAGTGGAGTGGAACAGACCTTGTGATGGCATGGCCTCTGATTCTGCGACTGTCCTTGTGCTAGGAGCTGTGTCATTGATGGCTTCCCCATGGATGCGAAATCTTGGTGTGATCTTTGACAGGAACCTGTCCATGGAGGCTCAAATATCCTCTGTGGTTCGTTCCTGTTTTTTTCATCTTAGAAATATCGCCAGGATTAAGCCCCTTGTTCCAGCTCTGGACCTCCCTACTCTGATACATGCCTTAGTCACCTCTAGGCTAGACTACTGTAATGCCCTCTATCTCGGGGTCTCTGGAAGTTCTCTTCGCAGACTGCAGCTAGTGCAAAACGCTGCTCGGCTTTTGTCCGGACAAAGTAAATTCTGTCACATCACTCCAGTATTGCGTGAATTGCACTGGCTGCCTGTCAGGTGGAGAGTACTGTTCAAGTTGAGTTTTCTCACCTATAAGACCCTACATGGACAGGGCCCTGGTTACCTATCTGATCTTCTGGTACCGTCCACCTCTGTCCAAAATCTCCGCTCCTCTAGTGGTGGCCTCCTTAAAGTTCAGAGAGCAAGATTAAAATCAGCAGGGGATCGAGCATTTGGAGTTGCTGCTCCCGCTTTCTGGAACTCGTTGCCACTTGAAGTGAGAGAGGCCCCCACTATAGAGGCCTTTAAGAGTTGTCTAAAGACCTTCTTATTATGCAAGCTTTGGGGATTAAGTTTTATATGTATTATATTTAATGTAACGACATGTATGACATACTGGTAAGAAGTTTTCTGTGCGGCGCCCAGAGCCTTTGGGATTGGGCGTCTTTTTCAATAAATTTTACTTTGACTTTCACTTTCCCACCTTAGTCTTACAATCCCTCCCCTGGTCATTTTCCTTTCACTTAGAAAAGTTTAAAACAGTGGCTTTTCTCTCATGGATGCATGTATTTGTTCTGTCTGTTTCTGTATATATAGCACTTGCACTTTATGTGGATGGTGTGGTTTGCTCTGAATACTGTGTTAATAATTTTTTTGTTTCTTAGATGTGACTTGTCACCTGTGAAAATGGGCAGTTTTTGCTCATCTGGTTTACAAGTATAAAAAATAAAAGGAAAAAGAAAAAAGAAAACTTACATACCTGAAGAATGTCTTGTCCCCTTTCCTTACTACCTAAGCTATTTTCTCCTCTGTTTGTGCCTTTGCGCTTTTGACTGCCTTCCCTGTATCCCTCTTCTTCTCTTGATACACTTCCCTGTCCCTCTCCCACTGTGTCTCTTTATACCTCCTGAATGCTAACTTATTTGCCCTTACCTTCCCAGCCACCTCTTTTAAGAACCACAGTGGTCTCTTCTTCTTCTTGTTTTTGCTTACTTGCCATATGGTAATCACTGGTTCCCAAGTGGCCACCCACCACGAAGTCTGCAACACTATCCCTGATAATGAGTACAAGGTCCAATATTGCCCCCTCGTGCGTGGGCTCCTTTATTAGTTACCTGAGGAATGCCCCCTGCAGGGAGTCTAGGATGTCCCTGCTCCTAGCTGAAGCTGCAGCTGAGATACTCCGATCTACATCCAGTAGATTGAAGTCCCCCACCAGCAGAACCTCCCCCTGATTTGCCATCTTATGGATGGCTTCCACCAGATCCTTATTTATCCCCCCCCCCATGCTGGATCACACCAGTACGAATAGCAGCTCCATTCCCCATCTCTAGGGTGACCCACAGTACCCCCCCTTCCTGTGTTCCCTGTAACTCTGTGGCGTTTATGCTATCCCTCATATAAAGAGCCACTCCTCCCCCTCTCTTACCCACCCTGTCCTTCCTGAACAAAGTATAGCCTGGGATGGCTATGTCACAGTCATGGTTCTCACCGCACCATGACTCAGTAATGGCAACAATGACCAGGTCAGCCTCCGCCACAATGGCCACTAGGTCCAGGATTTTATTTCCCAGACTTCAGGCATTTGTGCACTTGGCTTTACAAATTCTGCTACTATGCTGTTTGTAAGCCCCCTTTTCCCTTTTGCCTACTCTCCTTACTCCTTTCCCTTTATTCCCATCTGTCTTCATTTCTACCATTCTGTTTTTCTTATCAGGCACCCTTGTGGATTTTTTTCCCTTTGGGTTCTCCCTACTGACCACTACAGTTTGTTGGGGCAGTTTATGTCTCAGTTTCCTATCACCACCACCCTCAGCTAGTTTAAATGCTCACCAATGTAACATTTAAACTGCTCACTAAGGACCTGGCTAACCCTCCCAGATGGATGCAGGTCATCTCTGGAACCACAGTCCCCAATGTAGCTAAATCCCTCCCCTCTGCACCACTCCTTCAACCACTGGTTGAAGTCAGTACCCTATTCTCCCCCCTGTTGTAGACAGGCAACACTTCAGAAAAGGTCACTGAGCGTGCCACCTGCCTAAGTCTCCTACCCATCTTCCTGAACTCCTCCTGCACTGTCCTAACCTTGTCCCTAGCCAGGCCATTAGTCCCTAGGTAGACAATGACATCCAGCTCACCTTCCCATCCTGCCACCCTAGCAATCCTCAGGATCCACTTTCTATCCCTCGGAGCTGGGTAGGCACTTGACCTCCCTCTCCCTCTCCCCTCCCTTCCCACCCCCACCCCCAAATCTATCCCCCTACAATGGAGTCCCCTACCAGGAGTTGCTTCCTCCTGCTCTGGGGTCATGTGCCACCCTCCCTGGGGACTCCACCACGGAGGTCCCCCACATCCTCCCTGTTTACTACTATGGATGCCTCCAAGGGACAGTCCTGCCCTGCTAGGGCAGCATAGGAATTGTGTAGTGGTACTGTAGGGGGGATGTGCCTCTGCCCCGCCACCCTCACCTTTCCCGAGCCCACCATAGTCCAGCTGTCAGCCCTCTATTGTAGTAGCAATAAAGAGCAGACTTAGTCAATGAAGTCTTTGGGCTGCTGTCAGCTAAAGGTAAGCCTAATATGTCTTATACAGGTGATAGGAAACAGGTTTTCCTTTTCGTGTCTATCCAATATTCTGATATGTTATAACCTTTTTTTGGTAAACTAATGATCTTGCTTTTCCTTTGTTATTACTCTGAATCCCTCCCTCAGCAGCTGTTTTCACTTTTCATACTTCTGTCTAAACATTCTATGACATAAGTAACACCATTCCAGGCCATTCAGATCATAGAAACATAGCAGCAGCATTGAATGGTGTAACGGATGTCATGGAATGGCTTAGAAATGTGACAAGAGTAGCAGCTGCTAGGGAGAGTGGATCTCTATGTTGATCTGAGGGCACCCCAAAGCTAGATGGTTTATTTGCACAAATTGGTCAAAGCACATAACTTGCATGGGAAAGGAAAATGAGAAGATAGTTAACTATGTAAAACCATTTCCGATCACCTTGAAAAGAGCTTTTGACGGACTTTCAAACTAGTATTGTCACTGTTCAAGATTATTCCTCTTTAAGCTCTTAGGTTGTTGCCACAATGCATCCATGTTCTGATATGGAACTCTGTAGCTAAAAGAGGCATATGCTACACATCAGAGTTCTGAAATGTCCCTCACCACCAGTGTGGAAATCAAAACCACATAATGAGTTCACTAATAGGCTTGTACAGATGAAACAATATCAGACTTGGAAGCATAGAAACATAGAAGTTGATGGCAGATAAGGACCACAAGGCCCATCCAGTCTGCCTATTTCTTTTTCTACCTTATAAATGTGCCATTGGCCTTTGCTCTGTCAATGGCCTATCTATTCATACTCATCTGTATTGCTCCCTTATGCCTATCCCATGCCTGTTTGAAGCCCTGCACTGTATTCGTATCTACCACTTCCTAAGGTAGGCCGTTCCATGCATCCACCACCCTTTCTGTGAAAAAGAACTTCCTCACTTTCCTCCTTAACTGGCCTCCCTCTAATCTCATGCTGTGTCCTCTTGTCCTGCTGTTTTTCTTATATTGAAACATGTTAGACTCTTTCAACTTGTTAATGCCCTTAATGTGTTTAAATGTTTCGATCATATCACCTCTCTCCCTTCTTTGCTCTAGGGTATACATATTGAGCTCCGTTAATCTGTCCTCATATGTTTTCTGATGCAGTCCCTGCACCATTTTGGTTGCCCTTGCCTGGACTGCCTCAATTTGGTTAATGTCCTTGTGAAGGTGTGGCCTCCAGTACTGCACGTAGTACTCCAGATGGGGCCAACCAGTGTCTTGTAAAGAGGGATTATTACCTCCCTCTTCCGACTTTTGATACCCTACTAATACACCCTAACATCCCCCTAGCCTTACCTACTGCTTTAGTGGTCTGCTTGGATGATTTTAGGTCATCGGTGATGATGATGATGCCCAAGTCTCTTTCTTCCCTTGTGACTGCCAGCAACTCCTCCCAGTCTATAGGTGGCTTCAGGTTTTCTTCCTATGTGCATGATCTTGCCCTCTTTGCATTAAACCCCAGTTGCCACTCTTCCGACCATTTTGCTAGTTTATCCAGATCTCTTCTCATTCTGCCCACCCCATCTGGATCATCTACTCTGTTGCAGATCTTGGTGTCATCTGCAAACAGACAAACCTTACCCTCCAGTCCATCTGCAATGTCACTGATGAAGATATTGAAGAGGACTGGCCCCAGGACTGATTCCTGAGGCACCCCACTTGTGACTTGCATCTCTTCTGACTGTATACTGTTTGCCACCACTCTCTGTTTTCTGCCCGTCAACAAGCTTGTCACCCAGTTGACCAACTTCTAACCCACCCCCCGAGCCTACTCAGCTTATTAATCTATCTTCTATGTGGAACAGTATCGAAAGCTTTGCTGAAGTCAAGGTAGGTGACATCAATTGCTCCCCGCCGGTCCACCACTCTGATTACCCAGTTAAAGAATCTATGAGATTAGTTTGACAGGACCTTCCTTTTGTAAACCCATGCTGTCTTGGATCCTGTGCTCCTATGGATTCCAGGTGTTGCATATTCTTTCCTTAAAGGAAAACTACACCCAAAACCTAAAAAAAATATATGTTGTGCAGAGTGTTTTCATTTGTAAGTGAAGTTCTAGTGTTTCCTTCCCTCTGACTGGTATTAGGAGTTTTTCCCAAATTAGCCTGCCAGCTTTATACTAGTTTTACAACCCCTGGGGATCTCCATACCTGATAGTGTAATTGTATTTCTGGTTCCCACAGTGCATTTTGTCTCATGTGACTGTGATGTAAGATAGACCCAACATTCAGCACCACGATGCCAAACAAACTAAATATCTTGGAAGCTTTACAAGCTACAAAAATTACCAGCAGCAAGGTTTTCAGGACAGTAAAACCTTTAGGATGAGGGTGGTCACCAAGCTAAATTCTACAGATTTTAAAATATAGCCATCTCTGTTGCTGTGAACTGATTGTATGCAATGCTTCTGCTGGATTTATGGGCTGTACTACATCACCATTACATGAAACAAGGTGCACTGTAGGACAAAGAAATGCAATAAAACTATTTGATATGGTGATCTCCAGGGGTCGTAAAACTACCCTAAAGCTAGCAGGCTAATTTAGGAAAAACTCCTAATACCAGTCAGAGGGAAGGAAACACTAGAACTTCACATACAAATTAAAACATTCTGCACAACATATATTTTTTCAAGTTTTGGGTGTAGTTTTCCTTTAAAGAGTGTCTCCATAATCTTGCCCCCTACTGAAGTCAGACTGACTGGTCTGTAGCTCCCTGCCTCCTCCCTGTTACCACTCTTGTGGAGCGGGATCACATGAGCCCTTCTCCAGTCTTCTGGGACCTTTCCTGTGCTCAGAGACTCACTAAACAGTTCTGATAATGGGTCTACTAGTTCCACCCTTAGCTCCTTTAGTACCCTGGGATGTATGCCATCAGGTCCCATTGCCTTGTTCACCATGAGCGTATCGAGCTCTTGTAGGACCCTTTCTTTTGTGAAGGGACTAGTGCTTACCTCCCTCCCCCCTGTGTCCATGGTGCTGAGCTGTAGGCCCTGCCTGACCTTCTCTTCAGTAAATACTGAGCAGAAGTGTCTATTTAGGATAGATGCTTTTACACGGTCCTCTTCCTCACACGCCCCCTTATCTCCTTTGATCTTAAAATACCCCCTCTGGACTTTCTCCTTTCACTAATGTATCTATAGAAAGTCTTGTCACCTTCTTTTACTGTTTGTGCTAGTGTTTCCTTGGTTTGGGCCTTTGCCTGCCTTACTGCCTTCCATGCTTCCTTAGGGAAGTTTGGTATACCTCCTTATCCTTCATCCTTTCTGCTTCATATGTTTCCTGAAGGCCAGCCTTTTGGCTCTGGCCTTTTTTGCTACTGTTTTTGAGAATCAGAGTGGTTTCCTTCTTCCTTTGCACTTCCTTTTCTCTCTAACACAATGGGATGTTGCTGCAAGTATTGCATCCTTAGTGCTTGCTCACTTTGCCTGCAATATTTAGAAACTGCTTCCACAGGAGAAAATGAATTACAGGCTCAGAGCAGAGTTTTTTTTAGAAGCTAACTTGGAATGCTGAAAAAGTCTCAGGGGTTATGCAGAGCCTAGTGAAGGTGCTGATGTTGAAAGTGATAGAAATAAAAACTAATGATCCTCAAAGAAGATTTTTTTAAATGGAGGTGAATGAATAGGACACAGTTTTTATGCAATACTGCAGTGAGGACAGGGGAAAAAAATCTGACCATATATTTTCTAACTGTCAAAGATTCTTGACATCTTCCGATTTCATTTGCTAGTAACAGCTTCCAATTTTACCAGAATTCATGTATTTTTTTTAAATGTTTTAATCCAATTCTGTCTGAAGAAAAAAGGTGGCAGCTTCCTTTGGCTTAGAAATAACATTGCAGACCTGACGAGGGTTAGTATCAAGAATAAAAAATGTGCAGTATAAGAAGCAGGCAGATTTAACACGTATGCTAGTATTTTTTTATTTTACCGTAGCTAGAAACTAGAGTTTTGGAAAAACATTTTTTGCTGCATAGCTGCTTCAGCGTGTAATGTAAATATTCTAGCTGATGGGACAATCCCACAGAGATCAGTATAGTGACTCTGTTGTTCTCCTGGAGAAAGAATGTGCAGTTTTACAGAGTTATGCTACTGGAATTCCTGTGGGTTTAGATCCTCATTACTGTTCCTGGCCTGGCACAGTAACGTTTTCCATCATGTGAAGGTTTGGGGTTGGGTCCTTCCTGGCTCAGAAAAGCCTGCATCCGGAGATCTGTTGCTGGGTTATAATGCCTCAGCCAGGCAGGTACTCAGGATGGGAAGTAGCTTTCCTAGCAGAGTAAGAAGAACCACCCGCTCCTCAAATGGATGAATGTCTATGAATATTAAGGTCTCAGTTATTTACACATAAAGCACACTGCCAAACAGCCAATCAGCAGAGAGCACTGGCTGGCTACAGATTCAGGTTCACAGATCTTCATGCAGGCCACGTCCTTATGCTTTTCGGGGGCCCCCAGCAGCATTAGTCCTTGCAGGGGCCCATGCATTTAGCTCCCAGTGGCCACTGATTGGTCAGGATGCACCTTGGTAAACAATCTCAGGATCTTATGCCACCGTTTCAGAGGTTATTCCTCAACTTTATGATGTCCTGTGTGTGTCATTTCAACAGGGTGCAGTGAGAGGCATGAATGTAAAGGTATACAGTGAGCAGCATAAATGGATGACAGAATATTTACTTTTCAAAGAATGATGACAAGCACTGAGTCGGCAGGGCCCTCCAAGGTTTAGGGTCACAAGTACAGGGACCAAGAGTGCCTGATGTTGACAATCTCCGGGACGCTCATCTCCCACTCTAACTTTGTACATTAACAACATTTCGGTCAATACCTCCTATTCTGCAGTCAGAATCAGTTTCAGTTCTCAGAATCAGTATAATGTTTTGCTCAGATGGGACACCCCATCGTCTGTGTCCTCAATTCCTGGGATGGAGGAGGAGGTTCCACTGAAGCTCATGGCTGGCAAGTGTTGCTTTTTTATGTAGCTTCTTATCCCAGAGCTGCCACCTGTCTTACAGGGATATACCCACGGTGTGTGACTTGACAACAAGTTTGGCTTCTCAGCCCACACTGATGCCAACCATGCAAAATTCCACCCCAAGCTTTTCGCCTTGTAACGCAAGGGGGTGGTGAGCAGGATTAGCTCGTTCGCTGATGACACCAAAATGGGTGCAGTAGTAGTCAATGAAGAGGAATGGTTGCAACTACAGAGGGACTTGACAAAGTTGGAGGAATGATCAGGGAAGTGGCAGCTGGGGTTCAATGCAAAAAAATGCAAGATGTTGCATTTTGGGACAAGGAACCCAAGGAGAGAATACTGGCTAGAGGGCTCACGCTTGGGAGCAGTGAGGAAGTAAAGGACCTGGGGGTATTGATAACAGCAAGCATGAACAATACTGCCCAATGCAGGAGGGTGGCAGCAAAAGCAAACAGGATGCTAGGATGCATAGCATGTAGATTCATGTCCAGGCTCAGGGAGGTGATTTTGCCCCTCTACAGGGCACTGGTTACGCCTCACTTGGAGTACTGTGTACAGTTCTGGAGGCTGTACCTGAGCCGGGATGTCAAGCTGTTGAACGTAGAGCAGCAATGGGCAACAAGAATGATTCAGAGGATGGAGGGAATGGATTATGAGATGAGGCAAAGGGAACTGAATATGTACTCACTGGAAGAGAGGCAGGAGAGGAGGAACATTATCAAGACATTCAAGTACCTGAAGGGTGTCAACAAAGGGGGGAGGGGGTGTTGAAACTAAGGAGTGGGAGGGAGACTAGGGGGCATGGGCTAAGAACAGAGGGAGGAGATCCAGGAGGGAGATGAGGAGGCATTACTTCACAGAGAGAGAGTAGTTGCGAGGTGGAACCCACTACCAGAAGGTGTGACATCATGCAAAAATGTGTCTGGCTTTAAAAACGCTTGGGACAGGGTACAGGGGTGGGTAAGGGTGGGCGAGAAGGACAACAATGAGAGATTACGGGGATCAGGGGGGTGGGGCAGCTGCCTGCTAGGGAGCTAGCTGCACAATCGAGCAGATTTTGATAGACCAGTAGGTCTGTTCTGCTGGCACCTTCATATGTTCGTATAAGGACTGCTTATCTCTGCAGGTCCATAAGGAGTTTGTTACCAAAACAGTGCTCCCTGTATTTGATTCACAGATGTGATCTATGGCACCACTCCTTCCACTTCCCTTGCCAGACTGGACACCCTCTGTAATGCCTTTTGTTGCTCTGTTTCAAATCCCCCAAGGGCCCCACGGTACTCACCACTGCTCCCTGTACTCCTCCCTATCCATCCTCCCCCTACCCTCACATCACCAGCCTAATTGTACCTCCTACATATCCAAATACTGGCTTGGTTCTCTTCCCTCTTACCTCTACTCACTTCTCTCCCCAGCCCCCCACCACATGCTCCCTCCACTCAAGAGATTGCACTTATACCACCCCTCATCCCCGCTCCTCAGCTGGGCAGTCTGCCTTCTCCTATCAACCTCCCACACTCTGGAACCTGCTCCCCTCCTCCCTCACCCTCTCCACCTCACCTGACTCCCTAAGGCACCAGTTGAAACTCCTCCCCCACCCCATCTGCTCCTGTTGTCTTCCTCCTCTGGCTTGGATCCCCTACTGTCTATGTTCAGGCCTCTGTCTGGGTCTCCCCTACCTGCCTACTGGCATCATTTCCTCACTACTTGTGCACTTCCTTCCACTGCAAGGATGGGCACACACCCACCTTCCAGGTCTCTCATCTGTTACAGAATCGTTTTTTGCACACTGTGTCCTGATGCCATTTTGTTTGCACTTGTATAGCTGTTCCATGTTGTACTGTGACTGCATTTTATTTTTGTACCAGTTTTGTATACCAATTTTTGTACAAATGATTTGTTATTGTAGATTTGAATCTGGGGAGAAGATGCACAGGACAGCGTCCTGACTCATGGCCTTTATTTCTTTACAGCAGGGGTTTGTGCAGGGAAGCCTCTTGCCTCCGGCTAGCAGGCAGCATCTTTGTTACAGTGGAACAGGTACGGCCGGGCACAGAGTGATCACAGGGAGCAGGATTGAAGGTTTGGTTTAATAGTATTACTCTTAGCACAAACACTGCATTTGGCTGATGCAGACTGTGCATTTGTTTTCTTTATCTCAGGAAGTGGATTGTCCACGACCTGAGGCACAGTGAGGTGTTAGATTGTAGGAGGGTCTGGATGCTCTTTTTGAATATTTGGAGACTGATTGAAAGGATTGGGTGCATTTTTTGTGTGTTGTTGACCTGATTGCTTTCTTTCACAGGAGAGGCAGAGGTTATTCCCGCCCTCCCTCCTAATCCCACTCTCCCCAAACTCACCAGCTATTATAGTGCAATCACTGGTGGGTAAGGGTGAGACATCCTGTATGGAAGCAGGATAAGGAGGGGAATCCACTGCCACTGTATCTAAGCAGTTCCTTATGGTAACCAAATTTATTTGGGGGGGCATGCATGAGCCAATTAGAGCAGATTGGACATGGAGTGTGGAGGTAATTCTGTTATTGTCTAATAGAGTAGATAGGACGTAGAGTGGGGAAGTGATTCTATTATTGACTATAAAAGCTGATGTGTGGGGGTGCATTCCTGAACTGAGTAACCAAATAAGGGGTTAAAAGACACTTATGAACATCTAGGAGTCTAGGGAGGAAGAAGGAAGGCATAGAGGGAGGGATCCAAAGGGAAGAGGCAAGGAAAGCCATAGGGCAAGCTGAGGCAAGGCAGTGAGGGGAAAGGAAAACAGAAGGGAAGTATGGATACATAGGGCAATTAAGATTCGGAGAAGGACGTGGCACCCAAAGGGAGTGAAGGACAGAGAAATAGAATGCAGGAAGGCCAGAGGGATGGGGGCAGTAGATGGTAGCATCAGAGGGAGGATGGGAGGATGGTTAAATGTAATGGGTGCAGAGTGGCCATCTTCCTGGAGATATGTGGAGAGCAGGGGGATGCCTTGTCTGTAGGCAGCTTGGGCAACTAAGGGAAGAAATAGAGTGGCTGAGATGAGAATTGAGATGAAGAAGAGGAGGAGGTTGGCCAAATGAATAGGGGAGGGGTATAGGTGGAGGACCTAGATGGCTAGGTCAGAAAGTGGACCAGGGCAAGAGTATAGAAAGTTACCGAAGGGTCAAGGAATGCAAGAGTCATAGGCACAAGGGGAGAGAGAAGGGAGGAAGTGGAAGGTGGTGGTGGGGGAGGCAGGGGAAACAAAGAGGCAGGGCATGAAGTAAGGATGGGGAGCTGGGGATGGTAGCAGAAGGCATTGTAAGCAAGGGGAAAAGGACTTCAAACAGGTTCACAGTGCTGCAGGGTCTGGATGACCACGGGGAAGGGGAAGAGTCCAGGAAGCAAGAGGAAGCTGAGACAGGAACAAGCAAGAGGTGTCAGGAGAGGAGGGAAGGGATGGAGGTCGGGAAGGGATAGGGGCACAAGTCAGTCAAATGGTGGGGAGGTCATGGCAAAAGGGGGCAGGGGGATAGCGATGGTAAAGGCATGGCCAGGAAAAGGGGAGCGCCAGTGAGGAGCTCCACAGGGGGTGAACAGGACGAATCCAAAGCAGAGGCAAAGCAAGGGGCAACCATGAGGAAGGGGGAAGTGGAAGAAAAGGAAGGAGGTGTCGCACTGGGGAGCAATCACAGTGGAGGAAAAAACAAGAATTGGGGCCAGCAGGTGAAGCACAATGTTAACAAGAGTCAAGAAGGATGGGATTCAGTTGTAATAACAGGAGACTCTATTCTGAAGGGAGTAAGATGGGGAAACAAGAGTTCAGTGAAGAGCAACAGGAGGGTGGAGTACATAACAGGCATGACGACAGGGAGAGTGGGAGCAATCATACCAAAATGTGTTAGGCAGGGGAAGCCTCACATTGTGGTTCATTTGTGCACCAACGATCTGGCAGGCTGTGGGGTGGAGGTGGTACAAGAAAGGTTCTCAGAGTTAGGAAAGATCTGCAGAGGGGTGGAACAATTGGTAGCTTTATCAGAGATATTGTCAGTCCCAAGGGCCAGCACTGTTAGAAAGCTGAGGATAGAAGAACATATGGCTGAGGGGTTGGTGTGAAGCAAATGATTATGAACTGGTGGGAGAGTGGGGAAAGACATGGGAAGATAGAAACCTATAAAGACAGGACAGGCTGCATCTAAATAGGGAAGGCACAAGGGTCCTGAAGGGCAGCCTGGAAATATACTTGGAAGAGAAGCTACATTTAAACTGAAGAAGGGGGGCAGCAGTGGGCAAGGAACTTTGCACCAGGTGAGGGAGACCCCTGAGCCTCCCCCCCAACAAGGAAATAAAATTAAAAGGGAAGAACAAAGGGATGGGTCAGTAGGGACAGGAGGGAGGAGAGGCACAATAGGAATAGAAGCAAGGAGGGGCAGGGGTCACTGTGGAAGGTGGTGTCTTTGAACACTAGGAGCCTGGCTAACAAAGCAGCAGACCTACAGGCATTGATGGCAGAGGGTGATGTAAGCATAGTGGCCATCACGGAAACATGAGCAACACAGAACCATGACTGGGACCTCATGATACCAAGATACCGGCTGCATAGGAAGGAGAGACTGAAGGGAAGGGGAGGGGAGAGGAGTGGCATTGAACATGAAGGAAGGGATAACGTGTAACAGGGAGGAGGGAGAGGAGGGCACTGCTGAAACCCTCTGGGTAGTACTCAAGAACACTGCTGGGACAAGGATCTGTGTTGGGTTGGTGTACAGACCTCCTACACAGGGAATAGAGTTAGATAGGGAGTTGGTGGAGCAGATCAGGAAAGCGGGGGGGGGGAAAACTATAATACTAGGAGACTTCAACTTACCATGAGTAGACGGGAATATCCCAGCTACCTCCTGTGGCAAGGAACAGGTCCTCCTGGATGCTATCCAGGACTGTTTTCTGACACAGGGAGTCACAGAGCCAACAAGGGAGGGGGCCATACTAGACCTGGTGCTTTCAGATGTGAGCAGGTCAGGGATGTGGAAGTGAGGGAACACCTTGCAAGCAGTGATCATTGCTCAATGTGGTTTTCCATCTACATGGCTGGAAAAAGAGAAATGTGGTAGCCATGTTAGTCCAGTCAACAATGTAGAGAAAAAAAACAACAAATATGTTGCAGGTGATTCCTTTAATTGGACTAATATACCAATAAAAGGCATCACCTGTAACATATTTGTTTTGTTTTTTCTCTACCATCTACATGAGGAAGTAACTAGCCATGACAAGGACGAAGGTGGCGGACTTTAGGAAGGCAAACTTCGGAAGGATGGGAAGCATAGTACAGGAGCACCTGGCAAAGCTCCGTCCAAAGATGGATGCGGACCAGAAGTGGTCCATCATTAAGATGGGGATAATAGAGGCCACTGACACATGCACAAGGGCTCAGAAAAAGAACACCAAAACCAAGAGGCCTAGCTGGTATAGCAGGAAGGTGGCTAAAAGGGTAAAGGAAAAGAAGGCAGCCTTCCTGAAGTACAAGTGTGCTTCGAGGGAGGAGGACCAAGAGGTATAAGCTGTGAAATCTTGAGAGGCTGGGAGAAAGGTCCAGGCAGCCAAGGCTGAAAAGGAACTAAGACTGGCAAAAGAGATTAAGGAAGGGGAGAAAGGTTTCTTTTGATACATCAAAGAGAGAAGAAGCAGAAGAGATGAGATAGCTAAAATTAAGACAGAGGGAGGATGGACAGAAAAGGGGGAAGAGCAAGCGGAGGCACTAAAGAAGCAGTTTTGCTCTGTCTTCACCAAGGAACTGGACGGATTTATACCTCAGGAAAGGATTGGGGAAACCTAGAGGAGGGAAGGAATATGGGGGTGGAAGTAGACAGGGTCTTAAGAGGTCTAAGGGGGCTGACAGTGGACAAAGCACCAGGTCCAGATGGGGTACATCCGAGGGTCCTGCGGGAGCAGGCAGGAGTATTAACAGCATCACTGACAGATCTATTTAACACATCACTGGAAATGGGATGTGTGCCACTGGACTGGAGGATAGCTCATGCGGTAACTTTCCAAAAGAGTGGGTCCAGGGATGAGCCAGGGAATTACAGGCCAGTTAACCTAACCTCCATAGTGGGAAAGTTGATGGAGGCCATTCTTAAAGAAAGGCTGTTGACATTCCTTGAAGGGAATGGTCTCCAGGATGCCAGACAGCATGGATTTGTCAGGGGGAGGTCTTGTCAAACTAACATGACAGACTTCTTCGATTGGGCTACAAATAGGGCTGTGCGAATACCTTTTTTTGAATATTCGGCTGAATATATTCGGTATTTGGAGCCCATGCGTCCAAATATTCGGCCCAATATTCTATATTCAGGCACTCCTCTTAATTTATTAAAAAGCTAAGAGCCCCCACCCTCCCAGCCCACATCTGGCAAGAATAGAGAGAACCCTTCCCCCACCCTCAGATAGCACCCACCCCTCCCCCAACCACTTCCATAAGTTATAATTTAAAAAAAAAGAAAACATATGGAAAATTCAATGGACGACCGGCGCAGCCCACCCACCTCCACTGCCAGTCGCCAAGTTTCAATACTGTGGCCCCCCCACACTCACACCCACACCCACCCTACCCTGGTAGCCAGTAGCAGCAGTTCCTGCCTCCACCCACACCCTACAACTAAAGATAAATTTAAAAAAAGGCAGCCGGCGCAGCCCGCCCTCCTCGACTGGATGCATTCTTGTGAATTAAATCAGTCGCTTGCTTGTGCTTATATAGTAGAACGAGCTGATCATGTGAATAACGAATAGCTCATTATTCGTGGTATTCGGGAAATGATATTCGTTATTCGCACAGCCCTAGTTACAAGGTCTCTGGACATGGAGCATGTGGTGGACGTACTGTACCTGGACTTCAGCAAGGCGTTCAACTTAATACCACATGGTAGGCTGATCAGCAAACTAGGGGACCTGGGATTAGGGGACAGAATGCTGAGATGGATCAAGAGCTGGCTGGGGGTCAGGAACCAGAGAGTGGTGGTAGGGGGAGAACTGTCCAAACCTAGGCCCGAGACCAGCGGGGTCCCACAGGGCTCAGTACTCAGACTTTTGCTGTTCAATAGATTTATTGGGGACATTGCAGAAGAAGTCAATAGTTACAGCTGCGTTTTCACAGATGATACTAAACTCTGTGGGAGCATGGACATGGAGGAGGGGAGGCAGAATTTAAGGGAGGACCTGGCTAAGCTGGAGAAGTGGTCAGGCATCTGGCAGCTGGGTTTTAATGCAAAGAAATGTAAGGTAATGCATTTGGGAGCCAGAAACCCAAAGGCTAGATACTGGTTGGGGGGAATACAGGTGACAGCATCAGAAAAGGAAAAGGATCTGGGGGTAATGATCGGGGTGATATGAAACACACAGCACAGTGCCAGAGGGTAGCAGCAAAAGCAAATAGAATGCTGGGCTGCATCGCAAGGGGAATCACCTTTAGGAGGGAGTAGGTTATACTGCCACTGTACAGGTCACTGGTGAGACCATACCTGGAATACTATGCTCAGTTCTGGTGCCCTTACCTGAAGAAGGATATCAGACTGCCAGAGGGGGTCCAGCGGAGGTCAACCAAAATGATCAAGGGCATAGGAGACAGATCATATGAGGAGAGGCTGAGGGAGCTGAACATGTACTCCCTAGAGGACAGAAGGAAGGGGGGGATATGAGAGAAACCTTCAAGTACCTAAAGGGCATAAAGAGGGTTGACACTGATGGCATCTTCACCCTGAGGAGGGAGGGAGGGTACAACAAGGGGCCACAGCCTGAAATTGGTGGGAGGGTAGATTCCGGATGGAAATGATGAGGCACTTTTTCACTGAAAGAGTGGTGAAGGGGTAAAATGAATTGCTAGAGAAGGTGGTGGCAGCAAGGATGGTGGCCAGTTTTTAAGGGGGGAACAGGGTGAAGAAGAAGATTAGTGCTGAAGGAGGCACTACTGGGAAAAGGGTGGGGAAGGGGAATGGGATGAAGGAGGATGACTCCAGGAGGAGTGGGGGGGGGGAGAGCTCCAGGAAATTAACTGAGCTGTGCACTTGAGCAGACTCAATAGACCATTATGGCCTGTTTCTGCTGGTAAATTGGTATGTTCGTATGTACTGTGTTTCGGCTTCTCCTGTTTCCTTTCTGCCCGGTCGCACCTGGAAACAAGCCTTGGCTCAGTGTGCCCTTCCTGGTTACCAGTTTTCAAATTAATTAATTAATAAACAAATATCAGAGCCCCTTTCAATCACTGCCCAGCCTGTTGGTGTGTGTCTACATGAACTGCTGCCTGCTGTCCCTGATGCCAGAGACCACAGAAGCCACCCTCCATTCCACGTCCTGCAAAAACAACTGAAATCCAGCATCCAGTTTGCTGGAGGCCAGACCAGAGCCGGTGGTGGTAGCCCCATATGAGTGTCATCCAAGGAGGCAGATAGCACAGTTTAAAGATATGTTCTGCACAGCAGAGTGCTACATCCCCCTTTCCATCACTGTTCAGACTGTCGATGTGTGTCTCCATGAACTGCTGCCTGCTATTAACACATGCTGCTTGTGACCATGAAAGCCACCCTCCCATTCCATACCCTGCAAAAACAGCTGAAATCCAGTGTCCGGTTTGCTGGAGGCCAGACTGGAGCCCGTGGGGTTGGAGCCATAGAAGCATCATCCAAAGAGGCAGGGGGGCACAGTTCAAAGATCTGTACTGCCCAGTGGCACTCCAAAAAGAAAAATCATACATCGGAGGTGCAGGTATTTCTTGAAAAATGTTGGACAATGACAGCCTTTCCTGTTTACAGACTTTAAACATTTAAACAGTCTTACATTTAAGAATTACAGGAGAACATGAGTATCCCATAAATTCAGCTTTAAATCAGAGTACATTGCTTATCTATGCATCTTTACTGAAATGCTGGTGTATAATTAGAGGTTCATTATGGGGTTTACTGTTATGTTAAATACAGGTTTTGTTACATGCCTGCCTTATTTAGCTGTATTAAGTGGGGCGGAAGCCATCATCAAGCAAATTGCTCTGATAGAAAGAGAAGATAATTATGAGAATGTCAAAAAACTTGCCAATAACTGATAAGAATGTTTACATAACATATGGACTAAATAGCTTAGGATTGCTGAAGGAAAAGGATGGTATTACCATTGGTTATTTGTTAAGATACAGAAATACATTACATTATTTTAATTAAAAAAATTATTGAGGGCAGGGGATATAGAAGAAACCCTGGGTCCGAAGCAACAAACCACCGGCCATATTTACAAAACTGGCTTTGAGCTAGTCAGCTTACACTAGCACATTTAAATGTTAGCAACTTGTTGCCAAAAAAAATCATGAAATGGAAGCATGGATGCAAAGACATACACTAGACATTTTGGCTATTACAGAATCTTGGTTAACGAAAAGAGCAGATGGTCATTTAATATCTGTGGAGGGGTATATATCTTATAGGAAGGACAGGGTTGCCAAAAAGGGGTGGAGAACTCATTATTTATGTAAGAGAGGACATTGGGGTAGAATGTTTTGATTTGGAGACCATTGTATCTGGCTGTGAAAGCTTATTTGTTGAAATAATCTTAGGTCACACGAAGCTGAAAGTAGGGTGGATGCACAACCCACCTAAACAGAAATTAGCAGGGTTGGAGGAACTAAAGGAGGGGAGGGGAAATTGTTTAGCCAGGAAAGGCACACTAAGCCAGAGCTTGTTTCCAGGTGTGACCTTGGAGCACAAGGAAGTTATGTGACTTGCTCAGGATCACACAGTAGGCAAGTGGGGGCCGATGGGATTCAAACCCAAGTCTCCAGGTTTGCAGCTCAGTGCCCTTAACCACTACACTATATTGCCTTCTAACTAATAAACATGGTGGAAGATTTTACAACAAAGAAGTGGTTCTATTAGGTGAAATAAACTTGAATTGGTTGGGGCCTCATGCTAAGAACATACTGGAGAAAATTGGTGTAGAAAATTTGTTACAAAGGCTACAAGATAGGATAACAGAAGAGGATATGCTCACTGATCGAGTGGGTGCTAGTACACAACATGAAAAATGTTGTAAGTGCGGGTATATTACCAGATTCGGTCAATGACCATGCCCCAGTGTTCTGTGTATGGAGTAATAAAAGGCAAAAAGGGCAGAGCAGGGTAAAAATCTCACGGGTAATTGATGACGTTTTAATACAGAGGAGGACTGATTTTTAAAGAAACTGGCTGGAGAGCACTGGACAGATTTGAAAATCCTAACCAAACTTTGGAGTTTTGTATAGAAACATAATAAAATCGTAGATACGTATGTGCCATAAAAAAGAAACAAGTTAAAAACTTACCTAACAAATGGCTGAACAGAGAAGCAATGGACAGTATAAAAATTAGGGACTTAACATGGACGAAGTTTAAAACATCTGACAAACTGAAGACTGGGTACAGTATAGAGAACAGTGTAATAGATACAAAAGAGTAATAAAAAGGCAAAGGTAGATTTTTACAAAACCGAGCAATTTTAAAAACAAAAAATCCTTTTGGAAAGGGTTAAACGACCTTATGGTCCAAACAACAAAAATGAAATAGAAAGTGCCGTTGAGGGAGATTTAGAATTAACTGTTTAGACAGAGCCAGTATGTCAAATGAACCTTTTACTAACCTGTCTCAATCCGTAAATGGGCTGCCAAATATAGTAAATGAAAGTGAACGTTTCGACCACTCGAGACCACTGTTTTGCTTTAAATACATAACTAGGAAGCAGATTCAAAAACAGGTGTAAAAACTGGACAAATCTAAAGGACCGGGATTAGATCAATTGGAAGCAAAATTTCTTAAATCAGCAGCAGCTGAATTAGCACTGCTGCCAGAAACAATTTTTATTTTATCTCTTTGTACAAAAATAGTTTCCAGAATTTGGAAAAGGGCTGTTATTGAACCAGTATTCAAAGGGGGGGGTCGTCAGACAAACCAGAGAAATAAGTATAGGCCTCTATCGCTCTTATCACTAGTTAGCAAGATCTTAGAATGTTACACAGTCAGATTACTGAGTATCTGGAACAATGTGAGTTACTGGCTGGGGCACAAAATGAATTCAGGAGGGAGTGTAGTACAGCGACTACCTTGGTCAGGTTCATAAGTGACTTGCAGAAGAACATGGAAGGAAGAATGTTCAGAGGGGTGATGTTCGCAGTCCTGAC
Organism: Neoceratodus forsteri; assembly: GCA_016271365.2. NCBI lineage: Eukaryota > Metazoa > Chordata > Ceratodontiformes > Ceratodontidae > Neoceratodus > Neoceratodus forsteri. Next base: position 1,069,045,853 of record CM028135.1, read on the forward strand.
CAAGGCATTCGACCTGGTGGATCACTCCTTCCTGAAGTAGCAGCTAGGGAAAACAGGTTTTAGAACACCCGTGGTGGAATGGATTAATGACTTTCTAATGGACAGATCACAGCAAGTTAGGGTTAATGGAGTAATGTCCCAGCTGCGGAAGGTTGAGTATGCTGTGTCCCAAAGATCAACATTGGGGTCTTAATTATTGTCATTACTTACCAATAATCTTTCCAAGGCTCTCACTATTTCAAAAACAGTGCTGTACACCGATGATGCAGTGACGTGTATAGCAAACATATACTATCATTAAAAAAAGGGAAGTAGAATATAAACTCTTAACAGATTGGTTTAAAAAAAAACCAGACACATAGATATATATATTTTTCAACTTGGTTTCCCTCCTGGTCACTGAGTACCAGGGCATCTCTTAGGCGGGGACCCACCCGTCCACCCTCCACTGCCCACCTGAACCCCTACCCTGACCGAGGAATCGGGTGCTGGGTCCCCCCTCTCCCACCAGCCCCTTACGGGAGGAGACAGGGACCATGGAGAGTCAAGTCGGGTTGAGGCAGCATTGGGCATGTGGTCTGGGCACTTGAGCCCCCTGCAATCACCTCCCCGGCAACTGGGGTTTTCGATCGTTGTTATTCCCCCGAGGTGCAGATGTGCAATGATGTCTGTGTGCAGAGGACGCGATCCATGCCCTCCCACTGTTGGCCGTTATTACCTTGCCCCATCTGCAGCCCCTGCTCCTTGTAGTGCCCCTGGTCTCCACTGGGAGCCGCTACAGAGTGGGGAACCCCAAACAACCCACCACAGGAGAGGAGAGCAGTCCTCCGTATGCTCAGCCCTCTCTTCCCCCTGCTGACCCCCGGCATCCCGAGTTTGCTCCTGAACTCAGGTTGCCAGCGTGGTGCAAGGTGTAGTATCCAGTGCCTCAACCCTCAGCGCCATTGGGCTGGCCAAAAACAGACATATTATAAAAGAAAAAAACAAAAGCAATGATATTCTACACTACTCATAAAAATCTGTGATTTATGTATTTATTTATTGAAATGTTTCACCAGGAAGGCACACTGAACAACAAGTTGCTCGTCTCACGGTGCGACCGGGGGGGGGGGGTACTATTGGATGAAGAATTAGACATACAGTTTAACATTTAAAACATATACAAGAAATTACCCATTCAATTACATTTGTAACATGACAGTTAAAAAAATATCATAAATAATCATTCAGTTGCATTTGTAACATAACATACAATTAAATATATCATACCTGTGAAATATGCATTTAATTACAAGTGAGGAACATTTTTAAGCTTTCAGGTTGCTATGGGGGGGGAGGGAGACACTGGAAACAGTGAGTTTAAATATTTGGATGTTACAGTAGATTCTCATTTAAATTTTGAAAAACATACAGAACAAACCTCCTTCTGACTGAATAAAAACTGGGAGCATTATATGTAGTCACGGATTTTTTGACTGATGAAGCATGGAAAACTTTAACGCACAGTTATGGACTATGGGAGCCTTGTGTGGGGAAAGGCCTCTGAGAAAGTAAAAAAGAAAAGTTTCTGTATGTATAATTCCATCTGCCTTTTTGCCCTCAGAGAAAAGTCTAGGAAGCACCATTGCAACCCTTGTGAGAAACTGAAATGGTTTTTGGTTGGTCAACGGGACACACTGTATAAAAGCTGCCTTGTCTTTAAAGTACTGCGAAAGGGTAATGACAGCCCTTTGGCAGATCTAGTCATCCCAAAACCTTATGTATGACCCCTGAGATCAGATGATATGAAATCTATTCAGATATCTTTTTTTAAAACAACATTCTATTCAGATATCTTTTTTTAAAACAACAGCAAAAAAAAAAAATCAAAATTCTTTCTGTTATGCAGCCACTAAACTATGAAACAATACTGACTTGGGGATCAGAAAAGTTGCCAACATTGGTCTTTTTAAGCTCAAATATAAAGAATATCTCACTTTATGGAAAACAGATGTACTTGATTTAGTACGATCTTATTCCACTGACCTATTGCTATGTGTACACAGCAATTTTCTTACACTTTGCCTTCTGGTGCAGCATATGAATTTTTGTATAATGACTGTGTAAGCGTGATGTTATACTTGTGTATTTGCTTTAAGCCTATTATTCCTGGTACCCGGGTCAAACCAGTAAAAGGGCCCTGTAGCCCAGTGCTTCTCCACCCGGTTAACAATATTTTAACCCCCCCCCCCCCAAAAAAACACTGAAAAAAGAGAATCCTTAGCATTTGGTCAAGTCGCTCATTATGGTGACAGTTGAAAGGGTTTCTCCTGTGCTTCCCCCATTTTCTCCCACCACCCCATGGTGTGGGCAGTAGTCATTTTGGAAATGTGTGATCACAGTGCAGAGGGGGAGAATCAAGCTCCTTGGACCTCCCTTAGGGGTCACTGTGACGCAAGAACCCTCCAGCAGCCCTTGCTGTGTGAGGTACACTGCCACATGGCAGATGATCTACCCATGACCGATTCCTGACCTGGCCTCATGAGTTGGTTCCCAGACCTGGGTCACCCGCACAGCTGCACAGTCTGCAGCCGCTGTGCCATTGGTGGGCCCCATAGTAGGTAATTTATATATTTATTTATTGTGTCTGAGCAAGAAAGTCACACTGAGCTGTGACAGCTTATATCTAGGTGTGTCCTGGTGGAGGGGTTACGTGGGGTCTGTTGTGTTTATTTATAATACTTTGACCAGAAAAGGCACCCTGAGCTGTGACAGCTCATTTCTAGATTTGTCTTAGGCTGGGGGAGGGGTTACATGGGGTCTGTTGTATTTATTTATAATACTTTGACCAGAAAAGGCACACTGAGCTGTAACAGCTCATTTTTAGGTTTGTCTTAGGCTGGGGGAGGGGTTACATGGGGTCTGTTGTATTTATTTATAATACCTTGACCAGGAAAGGCACCCAGAGCTGTGACAGCTCATTTCTAGGTGTGTTCTGGGGAAAGGGTTTACGTGGGGTCTGTTGTATTTATTTATAATACCTTGACCGGGAAAGGCACTCTGAGCTGTGACAGTTCATTTCTAGGTGTGTTCTGGGGGAGGGGTTACATGAGGTCTGTTGTATTAATTTATAATACCTTGACCAGAAAAGGCACACTGAACTGTGACAGCTCATTTGTAGGTGTGTCCTGGGCTGGGGGGAGGGAGGAAGGGTTATATGGACTCTGTTGTATTTATTTATAATACTGTAATATATTGTGGGGTCCTGAGCAGGGAGACTCAGTTACAGCAGGTCTGTTCAGCAGCCATCTTTATTTCAACTCAAGAGATAGTGGTCACACACCACTGGACTTAGGCCCTGTCCACACTGCACCAGAAAAAACCCTCTGTAATGTTACAGAGGGTCCAAACCGTTACTGTAATGGTTTGCATCCACAATGGTAACGCTATAGAAGGCATTTTCTAAACCATTGTTGAAACCACTTATGAGGTGGGTTCTGAAAACGGTTATGCCTCTGTAACATTACTGGCTATAGTGTGGACGCGTGAGCGTGCAGCTCCAGCTTTGCCTTCAGTGTAGCACAAACTGCATTGTGGGATAGGGAGCCGACCATAACAGTCACACTTCACCCGGTGTGTGGATGGATTGTAATGGTTTCCATAAATGGTTCACAGGTAATGTAGATGTACTGTAATGTTACCTGTTTGAATCGTTTTGGAAACGTTACAGATTTTTGGGTAGTAGTGTGGACAGGGCCATAGACAAAGAAAAACCCACTGGGCATGCCAGGACTCTACATACAGAAGACTTCAGTTATCCATAGGCATAAACTTCAGCCCTAATTGTATTCCTTATGCTTCTTACCATGTATATATCCATATATATACTACCATACATATCCATGTATATACTACACTCCTCCCCCTTAGACAGAAACTAGTCTAGATATTTCAAAAATTCTCGTTCTGCTTGATCCATCATCTGCATTTGATACCATGGACCACATCATGTTGCTGAATCACTTTAGAGAGTTCTGTGGACTTGCCGGTGTTGTCATTAACTGGTTTGAGTCCTTTCTCTCAGTAAGGAGGCAGGGGGGTAGTGATGGGGAATTTCTCCTCCTCCTCCCCTTTGCCTCTGACCTGTGGAGTCCCTCAGGGCTTGATTCTGTCACCGATGATGTTCTTGGTGTATATGCTGCCTTTGGGGGGAATCATTAGGAAATACAGTCTGAGTTTTCACTGCTATGCAGATACCACTCAGCTGTATATGTCCTTTGCACCAGAGACAAGTAGTGCTGTCGAAGTGCTGAATAAATGCCTCGCTGAGATCCAGGATTGGATGAACTCTAACTGGTTGAGACTTAACCCAGACAAGACGGAGGTTCTAGTGATTGAACCTGACTGAGGGAGTTATGGGAGCACTTCTGGGATGACAACAGGCCTGGTCCTGGGGTCGACACCATTAACAGCATCCCCTAGGGTGCAAAATCTGGGAATGGTCTTTGACAACAAGCTGACATTTGAGACTCAGGTGTCGGTGGTCGTCAAGAGCAGCTTTTACCATCTGAGGAACATTGCCCAGAATAAACCCTTAATTCCACCCAAGGACTTGCCATCACTGGTGAACTCCTTTGTGACATCAAGACTGGACTACTGTAATGCTTTATTCCTTGGGGTCAGTGGAGGGAACCTCCACCAGCTACAGCTGGTGCAGAATGCAGCAGCCTGGCAGCTGGCAGAACTATCAAGGTCCTGCCATGTGACCACAGTCCTGCACGGTCTGCACTGGGTGCCAGTCAGGAGGCAGGTTCTCTTCAAGGTGAGCTTGCTCACCTATAAGGCCCTATATGGTTCGGGCCCTGGCTATCTGTCAGACCTCCTTATTCCTGCCGTTCCGGTCCACTCCCTCCATTCCTCCACCCAGGGCCTCCTGGTGGTTCTGAGGGCTGGGCTTAAAACCTCGGGTGATCATTCATCCGGGGTGGCTGGCCCAGTCCTCTGGAACTCACTTCCAAGATCTTTGAGGGAGGCCCCTATGGTGGAGGGGTTCAGGATGGGCCTAAAGACCCACCTGTTTAAACTTGCGTACCCTTCTGACACTTTTTAAAAATGGTACTGAAAAATTTATATTATTCTGCTGATTTTATAACTAATTTATCATTATGTGTGTAACCCCTCACCCCTGCCTTCTTAGCAAAACGACAGGTGGCATGCTGTTGAAGCTGACAGCAGTACCTGGTAGGGACCTGGGTTCAGGGAGGATGAGGTTACTCGGCACAGGGGGACCTAGGTTTGGCTACTCTTCACAGGGGCACCCAAGTAAATACAACACAGGAAGCAATAACTGTAATGTCCAGAACCAGGAATGGGATTCTTCAGTGTGGCTTTTATTCACATCCTAGCTGAACAAACAAAGCATAGACCCCCACAGGGCTACATTCCTGGTAATGCAGATTAGAGACTACAGAACTCTTTATCACTATTTCCAGCCCTCAGGCTCCTGAACCCTGAGCACAGCCCGGACTTTGTAACTTTGGGTATGCAGCCGACTTGTACACACTTGGTTTTCCCCACTGGCTGGCTCCCCCTGCGGCCACTTGATCCACAGTCCATTTGAGGAATGAACCAATTATCCCATTCACGGTCCATTGGAAGAATGAACCAATTATCCTGTCGTAGCTCCCCACACCACACTAGAGTCTACGACTCTTAGAGAGAATTTTCCTTACAATTCCACGTCTGGGTACTTCCCCCATCACTGGCCAAGTGCCTGAGGCAAAGTAGAAACCACAGAAGAAATCCGTAGAGGTGGACCTGGTCACTAAAGATGGGGGGCCACCCATCTCCAGCTCCCACAGCCCATACCTGGCCATTTCTCTGGAAAACTGAACAATGCCTTTGCTGAACTCCTAAATGTAGATTAAGGGTAGACGTCTGTCACATCTCCTCTACATATTATTTGCATCTCACAAAACTCTGGGATTTGACACTACTTTTACTTGCTTGGCCCATTTCTCTAGGCTTCCCAATATGTAGTTCAATCCCTAGATTTTCACGCAAGTCCCAGGGTGAAGAAAACATATGCCCTTTTAGCCAGAACAGACACTCACCCTTAGGTTGCAGGTGCACCACAGGCGACTCACAAATCTTCCATCTTCAAAATAAATCCTGGACCAAACAGGCAGCTTTTCCTCCACTAGCAGGATTAAGAGTTGCCCCAGGAATCTGCTGGGAATCTTACCCCGGAGGGCACTGAGACGAAAACAGCGGTCACACCACTGAAGTACAAACTTCTCCTTCAAGCCAAACTGCAGACTCTCATTTTGAAAACTCCCAATGTTCTATCTAACTCCCTTTGCTGCAGATTCCAATGTGGCTTATGCAGCTGCGAAAGTTCTATTGGTGATGTCATCCCTCAGTCTCAGCTGAGACTGAGAACAGAGTGAGACAGTGTGAAACCCATTTAACTGGAGTTTCAGAAGCTGCCTTCCCCGCCTACCACTAGGTCTTACTGGGATTCTAGTAACCCCGGGTAACAAGGGGGTTACATGTGTATATCTTTTATTGTTTACTACTGTACAACACCCAGAGCCCTAGGGATTGGGTGCCTCATCAAATACATTTTACTTACTTACAGAAATATTTCATAACTTCCAGGTCGAAGTAAACTATTCAGTACCAAGAAACAAGTTTAAGTAACAGTACAAGTAAGAGTTCAGCTGCACAGAGATACAGGTTCAGTATGCGACTTAAAGGTCAAGTCTTTGGGGTGGTCTTCGGTGCCTAATGGGATATATGCGGGCTGGAACAGCCACTGCTGGTGAAACAGGTGTTTCCTTATTTTTGGGCAACAGCCCCAGTGGAACTTCACAGGCAGGAGCCAATTCCTCTGTGTCACTGTCCTGATCTGGAGTGACATCTTCTGCTGCATTTGCTGGAACCTTGGAATGCAGCAGGTGAGCCACATGTACGTGAGCAAGTCGATGTCCCACACAAACTACATAGGTCAAAGTTCCATGTGTTTCAATCACCACCCAAAGAATCTAAAAAATCTTGGGATGTCTACAGTCTCAAACCATCACCCTCTCCCCAGGGTGGAAAATCCGTACTGACTTGGTTGACTTGTCATGACCCTTTTGCTGTTGTAGTTGATACTTTGCGACAGAATCATCAAAGTCCGTCTTGAGCAATGACAAATGGGTATGATGTTGATGTTTTAGGAACAATTTGGCAAGCATTCCTTCTGTGACCATGTGGAAAGTGTTTCTGTAAGTGAACAGAAAACGAGCCAACCTTTGAGCTGTAGGTACTTGCTGTGAATCTGGTTTATTCCAAGCTTTTTTGAATGTCTGTACAGCTCGCACAGCTGCACCATTGGATGCTGGATGGTAAGGTGAAGTCAAAATATGTCGGACAGCATTCTTCTTTAAGAACAGTTTGGGCGGAGCACTGATGAGCAGCTAACCAGATAGACGTTCCTGAATGCTGCTCCGAGTCAACGGCTGGTAAAATTAAAAATTAAAGTTTTAAAACCTGACCTTTGTGCATGATAGATGGCTTGGAAAGTGTCGGAAGGCAACATGGAGGAATATTTAACCCCAAACCCAGGGAAAAGTCAGCGCCTGGCTAATAAAATGGGGAAGAAGCTGATGGCCTCTATGGCGGGTGAAAGCATGGGCGTAATCTCACTCTAGGTGGTGGAAATGAATGCACTAGGCCCCAAAGTGACTGGGCAAGTGATTGCAGTGCTTGAACCCAGGCTTCTCAAACTGGAGAGTAAAACTGACCTTAAATTGCAAGAGGTCTTGGAGCAACAAACACTGCACTCCAACAGAACTGCGGAGGCCAAGGACCGAATTTCTAGACTAGAAGATGAGACAATGGAGGTCCCCAGGCAAGTGAGTGCTCTCCAAAAGGAGCTGGAAGAACTCAAGGAAGCAGTTGATTACCAGGAGAACTGTGTCAAAGGGTCGCCCGGTGCTGCCGGACCAATATTTTGTACCTAACAGATATCATTTTCATAGCCAGAATTGCCCCCCCACCTCGTGTGTCTAATCCTTGTCTCTGTGGTCTGTGTCAATGTTGTTTGTCACTGTTTATGCATAGACTCGCCACCTATGCGATTTTTTTTTTTATTTTATTTGTCTTGTCCGATTTGTGTATTGTCCTTTAGTTCCCCCTTATTCTGGCAATTCACTTCATATTATAAATATCGGTTAGAATACAAAGTGTGATTGTAAAAATTTCCCCAAAAGTTGTATGGCCCCTTTAAATGGTCAGAATGTTGAAACCTACATCAAAATGTTTTCTTTGCTTAAATGAGGCTTCAAAACACTAATTTCTTCCCAGAATAGCCTTCCTTTTGAGTTTTGAGTCTCAAGAGTTAGCGTTTGATTTAAACCTTCCTTCGCGACGCTTTTCTACGAACTGCACGAATGTGCGCACTATCATGCAGCTCGCAAACGCCTCAAACGCTACCTAAAGTTATTCCCCTTCTGAAAAGGACCTGAGAAACTGCAGCACTGTCCTTTTTAGCGCTAAAGCGCTTCTTTGCTGAGCTAGTGAGTTATTGAGCTCCCTTTCTGGTGAGTACAGCTGAGAAAGCTGTGCCTCTACACGCAGCATTGAGTGTTGCCTTTTTCCTTTTTTTTAAAGGATTCCTTTGTATTCAGTTTGCCCTCTAAGTTCACACTAAAACAACTGTTCAAAGACATGTAAAACAAAATACACAAGTAAGTTAGGAAAACCAAAGAAATGCTGTACTACCTGAAATAATATGTGATGCAGGAGCTAAGAATCCTTTTGGTATGCCCTCTCCCTAGGAGCCGGCCATAATATTGTTGCTTTTATACCAAAAAGGAATACAAAGGGGAGGGACTTACTTCACAGACATCAAAATGGAAAGTTTAAAATAATATTAATAATTCCACAGCTCTTATGTGAGTATAAGGTTCTCAAAGTGAATTGTTTATATGCTTTAAAGGTTGTAAATAATTTGTTTGCACAAAAAGCTACTAGTTTATTTGATTGATGGATATTTCAACCAATGAGAGGTTGTTTTAGGCTATATATTGCCAGCATCTCCAAGTAGGAGTTCAGTAGCAGCAGGGGATGTTGAAGCATGTGCATCCAGAACTAGTGCCCTAGTTATTACTTCAGCGAAGACTGCTATTCTTGGTTTGTGCCTTCGCTTTTATTTTGATTTGTCATTTGACTTTGTCGAAATAAGTCCACCTATATTTTGCTTTATACGCTTCATTTGGAGTTCTTCAATAAAGCTGCTGAGACTCAACTGAAGAATACAGCCTGTGTCTGAGTCCATCTGTATCCCACATTGTTTCCTTCTACAAACTACCATAGACGACTTAATCTCTATTTGAGAGGGCTCCCATAGGGCATGGAAGGGGGCAATGTGCTGGGCTTTTGCATGAAAACCTTACCTGAATTGCTGGGACTGCAGCCGAAAAATGGGTTCCTAAAGCTGGAAAGGGCCCATCAGGCAGTGATGCCTCGCCTCCGGGAGACCAACCCCTGAGACAAATTATTATGTGGTTCCATGCATTTCAAGACTGGGAGGCAATCTTAAAAGCATATTGGGAGAAAGGTGCCCTGGAGTATGAAGGAAAGCAGCTGTTTCTATCACAGGACTATTCCGCTCGATTACTTAAAAAGCAGAAGATGTTTCAACCCTTACTGAGTCAACTGAGAGGCCTCTAAGTGGAGAACTTTCTGATTTTTTTTTTTTAACCAATTATTTTACCAGGTGAGACACACTAAGCTGAAAGCTTGTTTGCAGGTGCAACCTGGGAGCACAAGGAAGTTAAGTGACTTGCTCAGGGTCAGACAGTATGCACCTAGGGGGCTTTGGGATTCAAACCCAGGTCTCCAGATTTGCAGCTCAGAGCCTTAACCCACTGTTATCCCACGACCTTAAAGATTCATCATGAGGGGGCGATCTACTCCTTCTGGGAGGTAGCCAAAGCAAAACAGTCTGTGAATGAGTCAAAGAAGAAGCTGAATAATTGAAGTGGCTTGTCCCTGATTTACGATACAGCTACCCAGTTTGCATGTTTTCACTGTTGAGCATTTTAGTTGTGGTTCGAAAACACCATGGCATATATGACTGTTGCCCCTTCTGAGCTTGTGGCATGAAGACCCTCTTGTGTGGCTTGGTATACCTGCTCGATGTGGATCGTGACTGCAACCCTCGTGAAGGAGGAAGCTCGTTGGAAGTGATGAGGGTTGTTAACTGTTTGGGGCTCTGAGACTGACTGAGCAGCAAGGCAGCTGAAGGGAAATGTCTGCGGAGGTCTAGCTGCATCTCCTCGGCCCTCGCTGGGAGGATGTTTGCCTTGCAAGGGTGAGACTCTTTGGCAGGCTTACGTGAGCCATCTGGAGCTATCAGACCTGTTGTTACTGCTCGAATTTGCGATGTGAAGGGGAGGTCGGGGGAGGGGCTTAGCACGTGTGTATATGGCGTGGCCTGCTCTCTCCCTCATGGTAAATGACATCGCCTACGATTGCAGGAACACAGATCAGAATGAGTGGTTGGCCTCTGCCTACAGAGGGGAAAGGACTTAATGGACTGGGAGGGGAGAAAGGGTAAATCCTGGCATAATGAGGTAAATGTTGCGATAAGTTATGTTTAAAACTGTACCTGCCATTGCCTTGATGGTGTACACCTCATAATGTTGCGTTTTTTGGGATGTTTTTGTTGAGGGGACGGGAGGGAGGAGGCTCAATCTTAGAATTTGGTGGTTCATACATTAGATACATCATTCAAAACTCTGCAAGGTTGCCTGCTATGTTACTATAATACAGGTCATGGTTTCTGCGAGAGGGTGGGGTTGTGGTGGTCTATATACCAGCTGTTGCAGAAGTGGTAGGGCATACATATTGACAGAGGGAAAACAGACACTCATGCCGATTAGAACAGCTAGTGTCACTTTTGCAGGGGCGGGAGGTGATGAAGGAGGGGAGGGAAGGAGACCTGTATGTGGGATGTTCTGTTGTGGTGGTGGGAGTTTGGGGAGAAGCAGGAAGGGGATGAATGATAATGTTAACAAAGGTTTTGCATGGATGAAGGGTGAGTGAGGGGGGAAGTGGGGTATTTTTGTTGTTTATACTGTGTTTTATTACTGTTATTCTGTGTTTCATGGTGCATCCTATACTGAAAATAGTTTAATGAAGTGTCCAGAAAGCCAAATATAAAGGCGCTTTAAGTTAGTAGGAACAATGCTACCGGGTGGGGTGAATCCAGAGAGGGAGGGGGTTGAGCATCAAGGTTAATGCACAGGAATTAACGGTGGATTGTGCAAGGGATTGCCAACCCAATTAAATGGTCGATGCTCCTGATGGCTCTTAAGAGAAGGGGAGCCCAGGTGGCACTAATCCAGGAGAGCCATCTGTCTGACCCTGAACATGCTAAGCTTACTCGGGGCTGGGTTAGCAAATGCTTTGCAGCATCATACTCCTCACGTAAGCTAGGGGTAGCTATTCTCTTGAACAAACATCTACCATTGGAAGTTATGAGGGTGGTGAGGGACCATAGGGAGGGCAGATATATTTTTATTGTGGGACAATTGTATGGGGAACAGATCACATTTGGCAGTGTCTACGCCCTGGCTGTATATGACCCTTAGTTTTTCGCTGATGTCTTAGACCTGCTTATTAGAGAACAATTTCCAGGGCTAATTTTGGGAGGAGATTTGAATAGTACCATGAACCTGGCTATGGACCATTCAGAGAGCAGGGGTAGGGTGACAGAGGTGCTGCGTCAGTGGCAGGTGGGCATGGCAGATATGGAGCTGGTAGATGGCTGGAGGATGGTAAATCCTGGGGCAAGAGAGTACATTTTCTTTTCTAACCCCCACGGGACCTGGTCCCGCATTGACTATGTCTATTTACCATGGGGGTGGAATGATAGACTGATAGATGTGACCCATAGCCCCATCCATGTATCAGACCACGCCATGGTAGTAGCGTGAATAAAGATGAGCGTGGAGAGAGAGCTCCCACCCCAGTGGAAATTTCCTTCCTATATACTCCTCAATAAGCAGTTTAAGGAACACTCGGTGGACCAATGGAAGCTGTATATCGACACAAATGAAGGGACTGAAGTCTCGAGAGCCATATATTGGAAAGCAGGGAAAGCCTTCATGAGAGGCGCTATAATAGAATTCATGGCTAGGGTTAAAAAAGAGAAATGAGAAAAGAGATTTGGACTGGAGAAACAGCTCAAGGATCTAGAAAAAAGGGTGGCTGGGGTGAAGAGGGAGACACAGAAACTCTTGCTTGTGACTAGAGAGGCTTTGAATGCCTTGGTGCGAGGAGAGGCAATGGTATCCTGGTTCTATTGTAAATGCCAGATGTTTAAATGGTCTAATAAACCTGGTCCTCTCTTGGTGAGACTCATGAAGTGGGGCAGGTGCCCCACTAGAGTGACCGGAATCAGGGATAAATGAGGTGTAATGCATAGAGAGCCCAGGAAAAAAAGAGACTGTTTTTTGGGAGTTCTATGACCAATTATACAAGGCTGAATGTAGGGGCAAGGGTCACATGATTAAGGAGTTTTTAGATAAGGTGGAGCTTCCAAGGCTTACAAGGGCAGAGGAGGAGCAGCTAAATCAACCTATTACAAAGGAGGAGATATTAAAGACTACAGGGAAACTACAGCAGGGAAAAGCAAGTGGCCCTGATGGATTCCCCATGGAATTTTATAAGGCCCTAGTGGGGCAAATGGCAGAAGTTTTAAGTGGGGTGTTCAGAAAGCATGAGGGGGAGGAGCACCCACAATTACCCAGGACTTGTTATGATGCAATGGTCTGCTTAATTCCAGAACCATGGAAAGATGAGGTGGAGTGTGCATCGTACAGACCAATCTCCCTTCTAAATTGTGACCTTAAAATCCTGGCTAAGATACTGGCCATGTGGTTGGAGGATGTCCTACCTGCACTGATTCACCCAGACCAGACCAGGTTTATAATAGGGAGGTTTTCTTATCATAATATGCACCGCCTGCTCAACATAGTGTGGAGAGCAGGTCAGATGATGGAGAAAACCTACATCATCTCTATGGATGCTGAAAAGGCATTTGATAGGATGGAGTGGGAGTATCTCTTTAAGGTGCTGACCCAGTTTGGCCTGGGTGAATCATGTATCCAATGGGTGCGAGTCATGTATAAAGCCCCAGAGCACAGGTCCTGGTTAATGGGGTGCCCACCGACAACTTTAATTTAGAGCGTGGCACAATGCAGGGATGCCCCCTCTCTCCCCTGCTGTTCGCAATGGCACTGGAACCGCTAGCTGTAGCAATCTGGCAGTGTCGGGGGTTGAGGGTATCATGGGGGCAAGGGGAACCATGCACAAAATCACCTTGTACACGGATTATATGCTTCTGTTTGTAAAGAATCCTCAGGATTCCATGCCGCCCTTGTTGGAGTTGATAGAAGCTTATGCCACTTTCTCTGGACATAAAATAAATCTTAGTAAGTTGGAAATGCTTTGCTTTCTTGGAAATAGGAAGGAGGATGAATGGTGGGGAATTCAGGTGGCGCCTACAAGTATCACCTATCTGGGTATCAAAGTGGGTAAGGCGGTAGGATCTTTGTATGGGTTAAACTATTCCCCACTGATTAAAACGATCAAAGCGGATCTGAGAAGGTGGATGCAATTACCCATCTCATGGTTGGGTACAATCAACTTGATTAAAATTAATACCCTCCCCAGAATATTATACCCTATGCAGATGGTACCTATGGGTCTAATGAAGGAGGATATTAAAAGGGTAAAGAAATCATTCTCTCCATTTATATGGTGGGAAAAGCGGGCCCGAGCCCGCCTTCAGAGACTAAAGGCAGAAATGACAAGGGGGGGGGCCTCAATTTCCCAGATCTCACTTATTATCATCTGTCGATCCAACAACGCTATATTGCGGACTGGGTGCATCGACCTGAAGTGGCTAGCTGGGTTGACCTAGAGCAATGGGGATGCTCAGGCCGCCTTTCAGCGTACTTACACAGTAAAGGCCTTAAAGCAAATCAAATCAAATCTTTATTTATCCAGGCGATCACCATTGAGCAAGCTCATTTATAAGGTGGACCTGCTGTTGTCAAGGATAGTTATACATACATAGATTAACGGTGCAGTATACAAAATGTTTTAAGGAAAAAAACAGACTTACAAATAATAGGTAGGTACAATATATACATTCCAAGTACACATGTGGGAGCATACATGCAACACATAACATTATTGTGGTATATTCAACCTTCATATACATAGAAGTTAAAGTAACACATTTATCCAGGCCTCTATAGAAAGGTACAAATTATGATCATTTCAGCCCTCAGAAACTAATTTTTTGCTTGGAGGGTGACCAAGGCTTCAATAGGGCCCATGATGAAAACTGTATCAACTATTAGAGTGGCATGAGGGAGTAGGTAGAGAAAAAACATGCCAAGGGTTCCGAGGGCCAACATGGCAGCTGACTATTGAACAAGTTAGGTAGGGGAGAGAGGGGTTATGTTCGTGGCTGCCTATGGTAAGGCTAGAAAGGGAACCATTAACAGGACCGCTAGGAACTATGGAAACATTTACAGATTTCGGCAAATGTTTTGTCATAAAGAGTCCTAAACACCGCAATACTGACAGGAGAGCTAAGTTTCAGTGAGCTTTGAATCCTTTTCCAAAGTGAGGGCAGAGCGTGGCTTATGGCTGCCCTACCAAAGTGGTTACTGATCCTGGGAATTTTTAGGGAAATTAGCGAGTGGCTTCTTATGGCATAGCTACTTGGTGGACTTAGGGGGAGGCAGGCAACTATGTAATCAGGGAGTTTGTTGGTGAGTGCTCCAAGTGTCCAGATAGCTGCATTTCTATGCCATCTGTATTGCAGAGAAGGCCACTCTACTGCAGCATATAATGAGCAGTGGTGTGTGGAGGATGGAAGGCCAGTTATGAATCTTAAGGCTCTGTGGTTCAGTACATCCAGTTTTGCAAGGTGTGAGAAACATAGAAACATAGAAACATAGACTTTGACGGCAGATAAGGACCGCTAGGCCCATCTAGTCTGCCCATTTCCCTACCTACAGGATAGGCCACAGATCCTAGTCAACCAACAGCCTATATCTTCCTGCCCCCCACAAGAATTGCCTTATGTCTGTCCCATGCATTCTTGAATTCTCCCACAGTTTTAGAGCCCACAACTTCCTCAGGAAGACTGTTCCATGCATCCACTACCCTCTCTGTGAAATAATACTTCCTCACATTGCCCTGAACCGCCCTCCTTCTATCTTTAAATTGTGTCCCTTGTTCTTGCAAGTCTCTTTTCTGAAAGATGCTACCCTCTCGGACTTTGTTGATTCCCTTGAGGTACTTGAAAGTTTCTATCATGTCCCCCCTCCTTCTTTCCTCAAGGGTATACATATTAAGCTCTTTTAGTCTCTCCTCATATGGCTTCTCTTGCAGACCCTGCACCATTTTAGTTGCCCTCCTCTGGACTGCCTCTATCCTGTCTATGTCCTTGCGGAGATGGGGTCTCAGAACTGGACACAGTATTCCAGATGGGGTCTCACCAACTGTCTGTACAGAGGGATAACAACTTTCTGTTTTCTGCTGCTGATGCCTCTCCTATACATCCCAGTATACCTGACCTCCCTACTGCCTTCTCACATTGCTTACTAACCTTAAGTCATCTGTTATGATTACCCCCAGGTCCCTTTCCTGTTTAGATTGTTGTTACTATCTCCCCACCCATTGTGTATTCTTCCCCTGGGTTCTTGTTTCCCAGGTGCATTATTTAGCACTTTTTTGCATTGAATCCTAGCTGCCATACGTCTGACCATTCCTCCAATCTTGCCAAGTCCCTTTTCATCCTTTCCACGCCTCCTTGTGTATCAACCCTGTTGCAGATCTTTGTGTCATCTGCAGAGCATTGGCCATAGATAATGTCAGCATAATCAATTAATGAGAGGAATGTAGAGTGAACAAGCGGTCTTTTTGAGGCCTCAGTCAGGAGATGTTTAATTCTGTAAAAGAGGCCAAGCCTCTGCCTAAGCTTTTTCAACAATTCTTCTGTGTGCTCCTTAAAGGAGTTTGTTATCCAGCCATATACCCAGGTATTTGAATTTCGGCACGAACTTAAAGCACATTGAATGCAGGGTGAGAATAACCCACTAGTGAGGGTAGTGTTGGAGGCGTGGGGTCACCTCAGAAAGCGAAAGGGAATATGCAAAGGTGAGACCCTGTTGCTGCCCATGGCAGAGAACCCCTTCTTCTTTCCAGGGATGGAGGACAGAGGATTCCAAGAATCGGAAACAAGGGGGATACAGAGTATGGGGAACCTGCTAAGGGATGGTATACTAAGCCCGTTTAGGAATATTATCCCAACACTGGGACTGGGTGGGCAGCAGTTATTTTGGTATCTACAGCTTCAAGCATTTATGTTGAAAGTGGGTAGGGGAGGGACTCGGAACCATGGGTGGTACTCGACAGAGGCCTTGGTATATCTAGCCAAAAAAGACCCTAAGGGGTTTATTCGGAAAGCAGCGGAGTTGGGGAAACAGGATTACCCGGATCACACCCAAAAAATAAAACAGTTATGGGAAAAAGATACTGGAAGGGAAATTACGGAGGGGAACTGGCAGGTAATGCTGAAAATGCACATAGGCCTGTTGATATGTAATAGATTTAAGGAAGCTTTTTATAAATTTTTACATAGGCTTTACTACCCTCCCGTGATAGTAACCAAAGCACATCCCTCTGTCTCCCCTATGTGTGGTCGGTGCGAAGAAGAAAAAGGGACATATGAGCATTGTTTCTGGACCTGTAGGGTATTACAGACCTTTTGGGGGGAAGTGATAGGTGAAGTTTCCAACATGGCAGGGTTTCCCCTACAGGTAGACCCCCTAGTGGGTCTGTTTGGGATGAATCTAGGGGAGGAGTAGGAGCCGTTTCCCAGATGGAAGAGGCTAACCCTAATGATTAGAGACAGAGAAGAAGCTTTCTATAAGGAATGGGCCCCCTTTCTGGCCTGACTAAGTAGGGAAGAGGAGATAACCCTCCGTAAGGGACTTGATTAGGGTGGATGCGAAGTGAAAAGTGCCTGTATAAAAATAAAAACAAAAATGAAAATAAACTGAGGAATACTCAGAATAGAATCAAATTGTATATCCATGAAACTGACAGGAAGAAAGTGGCTATGATAATACATAACGAATTGTAAATGGATTGCACCTGTCTGTCTATTGTAGTGTAAGTGTTTTGTAAGTTGCTATAATCTTGAAATTTAATAAAAAGATTATACAGAAGAACAGTTTAAAATAATGGGAAGAAAATTGGGGACCATTGTCTGACACTAACTCAGTCATGGTAGGCCATATGAGGCAAAAAAATGTCTCAGAAGGTTTACAGTCTTTTCAGTAGTCGTGACTTGTGTGGGCAACACTTCCAGCCATTTGGAGTGGACATCAACTAGTACTAAGAAATGTTGTTTGTCCAATTTGGCATGGTTGACATGGATGCGCTTCCATGGTGTGGTATCCCAGGACCAAAGATGCAGGGGTGCGGTTGACGGCTGGTTGCAGACAGCCACACATGGCGCACATTGGCTGAGAAGATGTTGGATATCTTGATCAAGTCCTGGTTACCAGCGGTATCCTCTGCCCAATGCCTTCACTTGAAAGATTTCAGGATGACTGTCATGTAAGTCAGAAAGTAATTTCTTGCGGAACTTTGAAGGTAGAGTATCACAACTCAAGCTCCCCACAGAACACAGCCTTGCTCTGTGGACAACTGGTCCTTCTTGTCTAAGAAAGGTCGGAGAGTCGGATCTCTCACAAAGTTGGGCCAACCATTTGTGGTGAAATCTTGGACTTTAGAGAGGACGGGATCTCGCTGTGTCTCTGCTGCGACATCCTGTGAAGCAATGAGTAAGTCCTCGGGATGTAATAGATGGAATACTGCCCCATCGTCTTCCTTCTCTGTAGCATTTTTTTCATGGTAGTCTCGATAATGTAACTTTTCTTGCACTCATCCAAGTTGTTTTGCTTTCATCCTCATCACCAGTGTAATAGATATGGTCTATGCAGGGAGACTCAGATACAGCAGGTCTGTTCAGTAGCCATCTTTATTTCAACTCAGAGATAGTGGTCGCACACCACTGGACACAGACAAAGAAAAACCCACTGAGCATGCCAGGAACTTACATACATAGGACTACAATTATCCATAGGCATAAACTACAGCCAATACTTCCTACCATATACAAAGGAACATACTAAGGAATGACAAAGAGCAAAAAGGCTGGTAATGCCTATAGGTGCTCTTGGGAAGTAATAGGTGTAATAAGCTAAAGAAACATTGGGTAGAGTGAAATTATCCGAACGCCTCTTAAATTCAGTCTTGGTTTTGCTTATAATTATCTCTTCTGGAAGTCTGTTCCAAGGTCTCACTACCCTAAGAGCAAAGAAATATTTCCTTTTGTTACATTGGAAATGTTGACTAATTAATTGTAAGGGATGACCTCTGGTATATTGGGCTGTATCCTTAAACTTAAGACCAACTTCCGACATTAAATAAGGATCCTGGATAATGTCATATAACAATAACAGAGCTCCTCTTAAACAACGTGTTTCATAGGACATAAGATGAAAGTTTTTCAATCGGCTGTCATAAGAGCTGTTACGAAGACCACGAATGTATTTGGTAAATTTCCGTTGTACTCTTTCAAGCTGTATACAGTTATATTTTTTATAAGGACACCAGAGTTGAGATGCATATTCCAAATGTGGCCTAACATAAGCTCTATATAAGGGCATAAGAACCTTTTTATCCCTTGATTGAATGTTTCGCCGAATGGACCAGATAACTTCATTAATTTTTCGGATGGTCTCTGTGATGTGTTTAGAACTATCAAAGTCTTTGTAGATGATAACTCCTAGGTCTTTCCCATCAGTAGTGGAAATCAAAGGAGAATCATTCCAAGTAAATAAAATATGGGGATTATGTCTGCCCAAATGCATAGTTTTACATTTAGTGGCGTTGAGCTTCATTCCCCACTTATTAACCCAAGCAGAAACATTATCTAATTCATTTTGGAGAATTTCAGCCTGTTCTAGGTTGAAACAAATGTTACCTTGTTTAACATCATCAGCATATTTGATTGTAAATGACTCAATGTTGGTAGTCAGAGCGCCAGTGAATGCCTGAAACAGAATTGGGCCCAAAACTGAACCTCGAGGTACTCCACTTGTTACATCACTGGGACTAGATAGTTTGCCATTAATTATAACTTGTTGTGTTCTATGAATTAAATAATTATTAATCCACATAATGATATTTTTATGAATAGCTAACTTAGATAGTTTCTCTATTAAAGCCCAGTGTGGTGTAATATCGAATGCGTTACTGAAGTCGATAAAAACAATATTGCAAGGAATATTGTTATCTAAATTTGCACTGATCTGTTCATAGAAATATAACAAATTGGTCAGACAGTTTTTACTCTTTTTATTTATTTAGTTATTTATTTATTTAAGCGTTTAACCAAGAAGGCATGCTGAGCAGACTACTGCTCGATTCCAGATGCGTCCTGGGGGAGGGGAAACATAGACAACAGTTGAAGACAGCACAATACAAGTGGATACATAGTGGGGAATCATTAACATATGGTCCTGGTAGCTATACGAAGTAGAATAGACAACAGTTAAGACAGCATAATACAAGTAGTTACATGGTGGGGAACTTTAACAATTGGTCCTGAAAAAGACAAAGTGAAGCGAGAGAACAATAGTTACAGGTACAGATTAAATGCAGTATTAAGTACTGACATACTCAGTCATTTCACTAGGTGAACTGAGACACTGTCTAGACACATGTGCAGGCAGGGGTGAAATGAGCTTGGAGCAAGGAGTTAAGGTGTGGGAGGAGGAGAAGAGACAAATGTTTGCTGGGAGGGAGTTCCACAACATTGGTATGTGGTAGCTGAATGCTGATTGACCGGCAGTAGTGGACCTATGTGGGACAGCTAGGGACCGAGAGTCCAAGTTTCTGAGGGAGTATGCTAGGGTGCTGGGGTTGGCTAGGGCATCAGTGAGGTAAGAGGGGAGTTACCAGGACCAAAACTTCTGGCAGAGCAAGGTTCCTCTATCATGGCACCCTCAGTGGAGACCAACAAGAATGCTGAGGACACCCACAAGGGAGACCCACAGAAGGGTGGCAAGGGACACCACAAGGGAAGGAAACAGCTTCTGATAGGGGACTCAATTGTTAGAGGGGTAGACCTGGGGAAGGGAGAGGAGAGGGAAGTAAGGTGCCTGCCTGGTGCCATGGCTTGGAGGGACAAGAAGCGAATCCTCAGGATTGCAGAAGCAGCATCACAGGAGAGGGAACTAGATATCATTGTCCACCTTGGGACAAATGACCTAGCTAGGCATGGGATCAGTGCAGTGCAGGATGAAATTGTGGAGTTGGGGAGGGGCCTCAGACAGGTAGCAAGCACGGTTACCTTCTCAGAGTTGCTGCCAGTCCATGGCAGGGGTGAGGCTAGGTACTACACACCATGCAGTTTAATGAATGGTTGCAAACTGGTGCAGAGCACAGGGTTTTGGCTTCATTGGGGACTGGGGGTACACCTGGAGAGATGAAGGTTTATACTGGCACGATGGTCTGCATCTGTCCAAGGGAACCAAGATCCTATGACAGGTTTAAATGCTTTCTTGGCAAGCTTTTTAACTAGCTATGGGGGAGGTGCTAATAAGGGCAGGAAATTTCAAGCCTCCCACCACAAAACATGACGGGTAGTAAGGTAAACACTGAGGTACAGTGCTCAACAGAGGCAGGACAGGGTAAATGGAAAATAGACAAGGGCAAAAAGAGCAGGCATGGGGAAAAATGGATAAAGCCAACATTAAATGGAGGGCAATGAGTACAAATGCCCGTAGTCTGGGAAACAAGCTCTGAGCTAGTAGCCTTGATGGAAGATGAACACTTGGATATTGTAGCAGTCACAGAAACATGGTACACGGGGAACCATGACTGGGATGTCAACATACCGGGGTACACAGTCTACAGAAGGGACAGGGAGGGGAAAAGAGGAGGTGGAGTAGCTCTATACATAAGGGAAGGGATCAAAGCTACAGAACTAAAAAGTAAAGGGGGAGGACAAGATTCACTCTGGGTCACCTTGGAGACCGGGAATGGCATCACAATCCGCACAGGGGTTGTATACAGACCCCCATCTCAAGGGGAGGAATGGACAAGAAAATGTTAGAGGACATTCTCAAAATGGCTGAAAAAGGGGAGATACTGTTAATGGGGGACCTGAATATGCCAGATGTTAACTGGATGACATGTACTGCAGCCACATCCAAGAGCAGGGTCATTTTCGATGCCCTGCAGGGGGCAGGCCTTAGACAGCTAGTGTTGGAACCCACTCAGGAGGAAGCAATACTTGACCTGGTACTCTCAAATGGAGAGAAGATCACAAATTTAGAAGTCGGTAGACATCTGGGAACAAGCGACCACTGCACAGTGTGCTTCACAAATAAGCACAACCATGGAGACAAGCCATACAAAAACAAGCATACTGGACTTTAGAAGGGCTGACTTTGGCAAAATGGGTGAATACCTGAGGAATACACTAGCAAATGGGCAAAAAGGAGGGGTGGAAGAACAATGGAGAAAAATCAAAACTGCCATCATAGAGGCAACAAGCCTTTGTGTGAAACAGATAAAGAAAACAAAGCGGAGTGGAAAACCACTATGGTTCTCAAAAGAGGTGGCAGGGAAGGTTAAGGAGAAAAAGGCTGCATTCAAAAAGTATAAGGCACCACAGAAGGAGCATGACAGGGAACTGTATCAATTAAAGCAGAAAGAAGTGGGGAAGGCAGTCAGAATAGCAAAAGCCCAAACTGAGGAAAAAATAGCCAAGTCAGTTAAGAAGGGGGATAAAACCTTTTATAGGTACATTAGGGAGCATAGAAAGGTTAAGGAGGAATAGTGAAGATTAATAAAGGAGAGTGGAGGTGGGCAGAGGGAGACAGTGAAAAGGCAGAGATACTGAATGAATACTTTTGCTCAGTATTCACAAAAGAAGATGAGAAGGAGTTACCTAAACCAGACAATAGAAGCACTCTGGGTAGGGGGGTTGACACCAGTCCATTTACAGAAGAAAGAGTCCTGAAAGAACTCCTAAAACTCAAGGTGTACAAAGCAATGGGGCCTGATGGAATTCACCCCAGAATCCTAAAAGAACTAAGGGAGGACCTAGTGACACCACTGACCACACTTTTTAACAAATCATGGGAGGATGGGGTGGTACCTGAGGACTGGAGGAGGGCAGATGTGATTCTCCTTCACAAAAGTGTGAGCAAGGCAGAAGCAGGAAACTACAGACCTGTAAGTTTGACCTCAGTGGTAGGGAAAATGATGGAATCACTTCTGAAAGAAAGGATTGTTGAGTACCTAGAGGCCAGTGGGGCACATGACCCAAAGCAGCATGGATTTACAGCAGGAAGGTCATGTCAGATGAATCTAATAGATTTCTTTGACTGGGTGACCAAAGTAATAGACCAGGGAGGGGCTGTGGATATGGCCTACCTAGACTTTAGCAAGGCATTTGACACAGTCCCTCACAAAAGATTAATAATCAAGTTAGCCAGCTTGGGAGTGGGTTCCAGGGTGGTAGCCTGGGTTGCAAACTGGCTGCACAACAGGACACAGAAGGTAATAGTGAGTGGCACACATTCTGAAGAAAGGGGGGTCACTAGTGGAGTACCTCAAGGCTCAGTACTGGGTCCAGTCCTCTTTAACATCTTTATAGGTGACATTGCAGAGGGTCTGAAGGGAAAGGTATGCCTCTTTGCAGATGATACAAAGATCTGTAACAGAGTTGATACACAAGGGAGGTAGAAAGGATGAGAAGGGACTTGGCAAGGTTGGAGGAATGGTCAGACATATGGCGACTTAGATTCAATGCAAAGAAGTGCAAAGTAATGCACCTGGGAAACAAAAACCCAGGAGAAGAGTACACAATAGCAGGGGAGGTACTAACAACAACGAAAATGGAACGGGGCTTGGGGGTAGTCATATCAGATGATCTAAAGGTGGGTAAGCAATGTGAGAAGTCAGTGAGGAGAGCCAGGGGGATACTGAGATGCATAGGAAGGGGCATCACAAGTAGAACAAGCATTTGTCAATGCCGAACGTTCGCTTGCAGGTATTTGCAGTGGTATTTGGCACTTGGACATGGCTTAAAAAATCAGTGACAAGAAGTGCAGCATTTGTCAATGCCGAATGTTGCTTGCTTCTATGTGCTGTTTAGGTATTTGAAGTCATTGGAGTGCAAATATTGAAAATTTATGAACCACGAGCATGCGTGAGGAACTACGTAACGCCTCGCTTTGTAAACAGTCATTTTAGGAACTTTTCACTAAATTTTCAACATAGCCATTTTAAGACCTCTGTTAATGAACAGTGTCACTGTGATTTTCTTAATGTGTCCCATACATTGATTTCAAGACACCGACTGCGCCATTGTGCGCTACATGGGTGGAAACACGCTTTGGGTGAGATGTGAAAAATGACAGCTGTACTACTCATAAGTAGGTGTGGTAAATGGCAATGTTGAAAATCTGGAGGAAATATTGAAATTCGCAAACCCACGTAGCGCTATGAGAACCGGCGCAACGACACTCAGAAACAGTCATTTTTTGAATTTTTCACCAAATTTTCAACATAGCCATTTTAAGACCTCTGTTAATGAACAGTGTCACAGTGATTTTCTTAATATGTCCCATACATTGATTTCGCACACCGACTGTGCCATTGTGCGCTACATGGGCGGAAACACGTTTTGGGCAGGATGTGAAAAATGACAGCTGTACTGCTCATGAGGAAGTGTGGTAAAATGGCAATATTGAAAATCTGGAGTGAAAATATTGAAAATTTGCGAACTTACTTAGCCCGCGAGAACTGCACAACGCACGTCAGAAACAATATTTGACAGATTACCATCGATGAGGACCCCTTCATGACATCACATTGTCATGGCATTATTCAGCCTGAAGGGTGATTTCACGCAGTGACTGCGAAATCACCCTTTGGGCCCGAATAACGCCATGACAGTGACATCATTCATGAGAAGGGGTCCCAAAAACCCCATGTTGAAAATTTGGTGCAAAAATTCCAAAAATGCCTGAGGTATGCAATAAAGTTGAAAACCCCCTATCTAGCCCATTATACAGCTTACCGGCATTTCCTCAGTTCGCGGTCGGCTTTGAAGAGTGCAGACGTGTTCCCGTCCACTCAAGATCGCCGCTGAGCTCCGAGAGCATAAGAGGGGGAGGTGGGGAGGCAGGGTGCGAGTGGGTGGGTGCGGGTTGTGGGAGGGGCCTGGGAGAAGCGCCGTGGGACCGTTTTCAATTTACAGGTTTTAAAAAAAACAGGACGACGTGATGTTTGCCATGTTGGGGTGGGCTCCAGCATGGCAGAATGATGGCTGGGGGCCGTGGAGCTGACGGGATTGGGCACCCGTTGGCAGACGACGCTGATCACTTACACGCTGGGGTGGGCTCCCAGCGTGGCAGACATGGCTGGGGGGGCTCTGGAGCCGACGTGGGGATTGGGCAACATACTTCTCAACTGTCCCTGATTTTCAGGGACTTGATTTGTCCAAACATTTTACTCTGCCTCCTAAAATTGTGTTTCTGTGACTAAACAGTGGGGTTATAAGTACAAAATAATATCAAACATAAAAGTTACAGACTTGTTCTTTCTAGTTGATTTTTAAGCCTTGTCCCTGATTTACGAGGGAGGTTGAGAGGTATGATTGGGCACCCGGCCTGACCAGACAGCAGCAGGACGTTATTACGCTGGTGGGCTCCCAGCGTGGCAGCAAAGATTTGGGGGCAGGCGTCGCTGGTAGTTGGTGTGACAGCGGTGGTTTTCTTGAAGACCACCACTGTCATACAACAGCAACCGTGTCCGATGGGCAGGACTGCCACGCTCGCTCAATGGAGCAGGGGATTGCAGGAGAGGGCACACCTCCAAAGTGTTCCATTCTCCCAAGACGTTCCTTGCACATGCGCGCAAGCGAACGTAAAAAGGGAAGTGGTTATCCCTCTGTACAGACAGTTGGTGAGACCCCATCTGGAGTACTGTGTGCAGTTTTGGAGACCTCATCTACGCAAGGACATAGACAGGATGGAAGCAGTCCAGAGGAGGCAACTAAAATGGTGCAGGGTCTGCATCAGAAATCACATGAAGAGAGACTGAGAGGTTAATATGTATACCCTTGATGAAAAGAGGGACAGAGGGACATGATAGAAACGTTCAAGTACCTCAAGGGAATCAACAAAGTCCAGGAGGGTAGCATCTTTCAGAAAAAGAGATGTGTAAGAACAAGGGGACACAATTTAAAGATAGAGGGGGACAGCTCAGGGGTAATGTGAGGAAATCTTTTTTCACAGAGAGAGTGGTGGATGCATGGAACTGCCTTCCTGGGGAGGTTGTTGGGGCTAAAACAGTGGGGGAATTCAAACATGCATGGGACAGACACAAGGCAATATTAGTGGGGGGCAGGAAGTAGGCTGTTGGTTAACTAGAATCTGCAGCTTATCCAGTAGGTAGGGAAATGGGCAGACTGGGTGGGCCAAGTGGTCCTTATCTGCCATCAAAGTCTATGTTTCTATGTTAAAACTTGGCTGGGATTTGGACGCAGTGGAACTGTCTACAATTATCTAGAGAGGGGAGGTTCATAGATTGGTATAAGGCACAGTGGTGTGTGGAATGAGGACAGTTCAGGACAAAGCGACAGAAAGAATGGAAAAGAGGGTCCAGTCTGGCTTAGGTGGACTTTGGGCCGGCTCTTTACACTATGTCCCCGTAGTCAAAGATGGGGAGGATCATTTTCTGCACAATATCCCTCCGGGCAGGTTCAGGGATGCTGTCATGATTCCAGTAAAGTGCACCAAGCCTGGGGTGCAGCTTCCTGAGTAAGGAATCAATGTGTGTGGAAAAACTGAGGTGCTGGTCAAGCCAGACACCAAGGTATCTGAAGGAGGTACAGGTCTCCAGTGGTGTTCCTTCCAGAGTATGGAATGTGATCGGGAAGGGGAGCATAGAAAGTCTCTGCCTTGTCCCAAAGGTTACTGAGACAGTTTTCTTGGCATTGAGGAGGAGGTGATTTGAACGAAGCCAGTGCTGGACCGTGATAAAGTCCTGCTGCAGTCTGGTCGAGACCTCTGAGGTCGAGGGGCCAGATGCATACAGCACAGTGTTGTCCGTTTACATGTGGATTGAGGTGTGTTGGCAGGCAGAGGGCAGGTTGTTCAGAAAGATCGAGAACAGGAGAGGACCTAGGATGGAACCTTGCTGTACTCCTGTGGTGACTGGGAGAGGTGCCGAGGTGTAAGAACTGATCCGGACAGATTGGGACCTGCCAGCAAGGTATGAGTGAAACCAGGATGTGATCCATCTGGACAGACTAGCGTTGGCTAGTTTGGCCAGGAGTAGAGAGTGGGAGATTGTGTCGAATGCCTTGGCCAAATCTATGAAGATGGCAGCTGTGATGTGGCTGGCATCCATCCCAGTGAGGATGGAGTCGGCAATCCTGAGAAGAGAGGTAGAGGTAGAGGTAGAGTGAAATTTCCTAAAGTCAGACTGGAAAGAGGAGAAAAAGGAGGAGGAGGAATCCAGAAAGGGTGATAGGCGAGAGAGTACCAGGCACTCCTGTAATTTTGCCAGGATCGGTAGGAGGGAGATGGGCCGGTAGTTGTTTGGGTTTGAGGCACCACCAACTCATGTTGCTCATTATCAGAAATATTAAGTACAGGGGTGAGAACATCCTAAATGAGACCCTCCAGGATTTTACAGATGGGGGAAGTAAGGCTAATAGGCCTATAATTCTCCCAATTGGATTTAAGTCCCTTTTTATATTTGCTTGTGCGCATGTGCAAGAAACATTATGTGGCAGCTTAGGAGAGAAGCGGGTTGTGGAGGTGTGGCACTGTGGCAGCCAACGGCAGCACTGCATTTGGGGGCTTGGCACTGGTGGACCAATGCAGGCACACTGTGCTGATGACATTGGTTTCCAAAAGTGCCACCAAGTTGAAACGATTTCACCGCTGCAATGAGGGGCCACCTTGTCATTGCAGCATCAGCCATTCCACTGCAATGAGGGAGCGACCCGTCATTGTCAGTGTCAGTGGCTCAGTAGCTAGCACACTCGCCTCTGAGGCCGGGAGATCAGAGGGCTGTGGGTTCAGTTCCCACATCTGGCACTTGGGTTAATATCCCAGTACTGACACTGTAGCAAGAGAGGGTGCTGCACTTCTGAGGTGCCGCTTTCAGATGAGACGTTAAACCGAGGTCCCATCTGCCTGGATTGGTGGTAGTTCAGGTGGATGTTAAAGATCCCATGGCACTTATCGAAAAGTAGGGGAATTTCCGTGTCCTGGCCAAATTTCCCTCATTCACTAAAAATACCACCAACAGCTTAATCTGGTTCAAGGTCAGTTGGCATTCATCTGTATCCCCCTCCCCTGGGTCGTGCCTGAAAATAGGCAGGATTTGTCTAGTGCACTTACCCAGTCAACAAAAAGCTAAATAAAAAAATAAATAAATTGTAGGGCGGTACCTTGCCTAGTATAACACTGTTTGTAAACGCGGCGTCTTGCCGCTGTCTCACAGCCCCATGAAAGCTGACAGGAGTGGCCAATCCCTCTATCGGCATGCCCCCAACCCAGTTCATTTGCCGACGGGGAGCTCACTCCCCATCAGCATAATGCCCCCTATTTGTTGTGTGCCGAGGGGGTACCCAATTCCCCTCAGCATCATGTGCCCCCAACAGTCTTTCTTTGCCAACAAGGCCAAATCCCCATCAGCTTCAGCCCCCTTCCCAGTTCAATTTGCCAATGAGGGAGCCCACTCCCATTGGCATAATGTCCCAATTTGTTGTGTGCCGAGGGTGCCAATCCTCTCAGCTCTTGCCCCCCCTCGGTATGTGCCGATGGGGTGCCTAATCCCCTGTCAGCTACAGCCCCCCTAACATTAGGTGGTACGCTGAGCCCATCCCAGCTAGCAAATGTCCCTGTAAAATAAACCTTCCCATGATGTTTTCTTTTTTTTTTTTTTTTAAACCTGTAAAACAGAAAATGGTCCCTCGTTGAGTCGGTGGCCCTCCCCAACCCGCCCACCCTCTGCACTTCGCCTCCCACACCCCCTCACCCCATACTTACCTCCAGAGCCCAGCGTGATGATCTTTGGTGGACCAGGAACATTTCTGCACTCTTCAAAGCCGACTGCGAACTGAAGAAATGCTGGTAAGCTGTATAATGGCATAAATCGGGTTTTTTCAACTTTGGTGCATATCTCTGGCATTTTGGGGAATTTTGGCACCACATTTTCAACATGGGACCCCTCCTCATGAATTCAGTCACTGTCATGATGTTATTCGGTCCCGAAAGGTGAATCGTGGTCACTGCATGGAATCACCTTTCAGGACCGATTAACAAAACAACAGTGCCACTGTTCATGAGGTGGGCTCTCAAAAAGCCTATGTTGCAAATTTGGTGAAAAAAATCCAAAAATGACTGTTGTATGAGCATTCATTGTGCAGTTTCCATGCACGCTCATAACTTCACGAATTTGTAATATTATCACTCCAGATTTTCAACATTGGTATTTTTCCACACCTCCTTATGAGCAGTACAGCTGTCATTTTATACATCCTAGCCAAAATGTGTTTTTTCGCACTTCCGGCGCAGAATAGCGTGGTTGCTGTGTGAAATCAGTTTTTGGGATAGATTGAGAAAATGACAGTCACACTGTTCATGAGCAGAGGTCCTAAAATGCCTATGTTGAAAATTTGGTGACGAAAGTCCATAAAATGACTGTGTTACACAACTGTGTGTTGCACAGTTTCCACTCACCCTTGTAACTTCACAAATTTGTAATATTTTCATGCCAGATTTTCAACACTGGCATTTTTTGACACTTCCTTATGAACAGTATAGCTGTCATTTTTCACATCCTGGCCAAAATGTGTTTTCGCACTCCCGGCGCAGAATAGCGCGGTCGCTGTGGGAAATCAGTGTTTGGAACAGATTAAGATTGAGCGAGTGAGAGAGGAGGAGTGAGCGAGCTCAACTGACCTCTGTCAGGACTGCTGCAGATTTCTTTGTGGGCAGAAAAAGGCGCCAACGCAGGCAGAAGCCCAGTACAAAAGGGCATCCTGCAGCGCCGGGAGAAACAGAACGAGCAAGTGGGGGGGGGAGTGAGTGAGCTCAGCGGAGCTCTGTCGAGACTGCTGCGGATTTCTTTGTGGGCAGAAAAAGGCACCAACGCAGGCAGGAGCCCAGTACAAAACTGCAGCCTGCAGTGCCGGGAGAAACAGAATGAGCAATTGAGAGAGAGGGAGTGAGCGAGCTCAATGGAGCTCTGTCAGGACAGCTGTGAACTTCTCTGTAGGCAGAAAACGGAGCCAACGCAGGCAGGAGCCCAGTACAAAAGGGCAGCCTGCAGTGCTGGGAGAAAAAGAATGAGTGAGTGAGAGAGGGGGAGTGATCAAGCTCAAGTGAGGTCCGTTGGGACTGCTGCGGATTTCTTTATGGGCAGAAAAAGGCACCAATGCAGGCAGGAGCCCAGTACAAAAGGGTAGCCTGCAGCGCTGGGAGAAACAGAACGAGCGAGTGAGAGAGGGGGAATGAGCGAGCTCATCGGAGCTCTGCCAGCACTTTAGAGTTGGCCACCCTCCCACCCAGGGTCCTCTGTGGTCCTATATTACAGCAGGGTCTCTGGGGTAGAGACAAAGCAATGATTGGATACTTTTAGGATTGCTGTAGTAATACAGATTTAGTTGTTCTGTTTATTTCTCTAACTGAGCTAAGTACTGAGCTATACTGTTAGGATTGCTGTAATAATACATATTTATTTGTTCTGTTTATTTCTCTAACTGAGCTGAGTAATACTTGGACTGCAATAGGATTTCTAACTGGGCTAAGTGAAACTATATGAGAGCTGAGAACAAAAAGTATGGTAGCTGAGGGGTGAAAAACGGACAAGGAGGCTTTAGGATTGCAACAGTAATACAGTATCTAACGGATGAGATTTGAGGCTGAATTAAACCGGTCGGCAAGAGGGCAGTAGGGGGACTAGTGTGTGGGGGGGAGGAACAGAAATTTGAGTAAATAGGGGCCTAACAGTTGTAGTAGGGTACAGAAACTGGGAGTAAGAGCCTGTAACATAAGATGAGGACCAAAATGGGGCAGGTGCCACATGTCAATAGGGCGGGCATCTTTGGAAGGGTGGTGGAGTGTACAGGGTGTGGGTCCACCATGATCCTGGACTGGGCTTGGAGGATGGGGGTGTATGGTCTGTAGATGACTGGCTAGTTTGAGGGAGGAACTGTGGAGGTTAGGGAGGAGTCAAAGTGGCAGGGCAGATGAGTATGGTAGGCATCCTGGCTGGGGGTAGGGGATGGCAAGGGGGGACAGAGGAAGAAGAACTAGGGACTGAAACCAACCCCAGTATCAGAGGCACTAGCAGAAAAGAGAGGTGAAGGGAGGGGGTGCCCGAGGCGAGGGGAGGCCTCCTGATGGGGAGGAAGAGACCACGAGGAGTACCAGGGGAGAGAGCAGATGGCTGCGGGTGGGGAGGGACCAGGGGTGGCATGAAGGGGAAAAAGCAGGAGGGGGGAACCGATATGGAGAAGAGATGTAGGAGGGGTATTGACTAGGAATAGATTCGAGCCTCTACTATGGAAGAAAGAGGGGGATCAGGAACATACTGAAGGGGGGGAGGACAAGCAGGGCATGAGAGGAATGGCAACAGGTAGGGGAAGAGATAGCGAGGACGAAAGGGTAGAAGAGGGGCTAGTAAGGAAGGAGGGGGTGGAGACTGGAGGAGAGAAGGCTATGGGAAGGGGGAAGGATGGGAGAGGCATCACTATCAGGGTAGAAGGGAATGGGGGCTGTAAATTGACAACAGCGGGGATAGAAGAGGGGTTGGAAATCAGGATGGGAGATTGACATGGGAAGCCCAGTCGGAAGTAGTCAGGCTGGGAAGGGGTTCAAGGGGGATGGGAGGAATAAGGCAGAGAAAAGGGGTGAGGCAGAAGTAGCGGGTACAGATGCAGAAGTCACAGAGGGTGCAGCTGGTGGGGGTAAGGGGTAGGGAAGAACAAATACTGGGGTGGTGGAAGGGGCATTAGAAGGGAAAGGGGGTAAAGGACGGGGGGGTACTCGACCTGGGGGATTCTATACTGAAAGGGGTGAGATGGGGTGGAAGGGTGGAAAGGCACAGCTGTATTTGGGTTGAAGCTATCCCCAAGTTGACTGCAGGAGGGGCAGGGCAGGCACTGCTCAAGTGTGCAGCGAGGGGGAGGAAGAAACCTCATTTAGTGTTGCATGTGTTTGTTTGTTTGTTTGTTTAACAAGGAGAGACACACTAAGCTGAAACCTTGTTTACAGGTGTGACCTGGGAGCACAAAGAAGTTAAGTGACTTGCTCAGGATCACACAGTATGCACCTAAGTGGCTGTGGGATTCAAACCAAGGTATCCAGATCTGCAGCTCAGAGCCTTAACCCACTGCGCTATACTGCTTCCTCACTGTACCATACTGCTTCTTTGGCAGGGGAGACTGTGGAAGTAGTGAGGGGGAGGTTCGAGTAGTTGGGCAGGCAGTGTGAGTGGGTGGGGGAGTCGGTGGCATTCTCGGAGGTACTCCCGGTACCACGTGCAAACATGGGGAGGAAGGGTAGGATCGAGGAGTTCAACAAGTGGCTGAGGGATTGGTGTCACACCTAAAATTATGGGTTAGTGATTAACTGGGGTAGGGTCTGGGGGAATAGTAACTTGTACCCGGGGGACAGGCTACACTTGAGCAGGATGGGGAGAGTATTAAAGGCAGGATTAGAGGGGTATATCTCTACTAAGGTGGCTTTAAACTGGTGGGGGGGTGGCCAAAAGACTGAAGTTAGTAGAATGGTCCGGACAGGGGAGCCTAATGAGCTCACCCCGTAGATATAGGTAAAGGCGGAGGCATAGTAACCCTGGGAGGGGGTGGCCAGAGTGGTCTGAGTGTAATACAGAAGGCACCACCACCCGGTAAGAATAAGGAGGAGAAAGGGTGCGGACTACCGGGAGGAGAGACACAGCCCAAGGAGGAGAAGAGTGAGGAGAAGGAGGGGTACGGGTGGAAGGTGATCTTTCTCAACGCAAGGAGCCTGGGGAACGAAATTGCAGAGCTTCAGGCGCTCCTTTCAGAGGGGAAGGTGGACAGTGCTGCAGTGACAGAGACTTGGGTCCCAGAGTACCATGATTGGGACTTGGTAATCCCGGAATACAGGATATACAGGAGGGACCAGGGGGTTGGAAGGGGGCGGTTGCACTCTATGTGAGGGAAGAGATTAAATGCATAAGGGAAGTGGGAGAAGAGGAGAGGACAGAGGCGCTTTGAGTGCAGCTCCTGAACTCCAAGGGCAGAAAGCTAAGGCTGGGAGTGGTGTAAAGACCACCAGCCCAATCCAGGGAATTGGATGGGGAGTTGGCAGAGCAGATAAGGAGGGTGTGTAGAAGGAGGAGTGTGGTGATAGTGGGGGATTTTAACCTACCACAGGTTGACTGGAGCACCCCGGCCACTAGCAGTACCAGGGAGCAGGTGCTCCTTGATGCATTTCAGGATGGCCTTCTGACGCAATTGGTAAGTGGGCCTACAATGCTTGGTAGCACTCTGGGCCTAGTACTGGCAAATGGGGAGGTGGTGAGGGAGGTAAGGGTGGAGGACCCACTAGCAGGTAGCGACCACCAAACAGTGTGGCTTGTTGTTGCACTGGGCAGGGAGACAGGAGGCACAGGCACTAAGGTGGTGGACTTTATTAGAGTCGACTTTGGGGGGATGGGAGCAATACTGCAAGGGAGACTCCAGGATATAAGGCTGGGGATGGATGCAGAACAAAAGTGGGGAGTCATAAAGACTGGGCTAACAGAGGCCACAGTAGCCTGCACCAGGGCCAGGAGTAAGAAGAGCAGAGCCAAAGAAACCAAGCTGGCTGAACAAGGAAGTGCTGCAAGGGGTGAGGGCAAAGGCAGCTGCATACCGGAAGTACAGGAGAACAGGGAAGGGAGAGGATAAGGAGGCTTTCGGAAATTGGTCAAGGGAGGTTGCCAGGAGGGTGAAAAAAGCTAAGGCCTCCAGGTAATTAAGTTCTGCACAGGGCATAAATGGAGGGGAAAAGGACTTCTTTTTTAGGTATGTCAGGGAAAAGAGGAACTACAAGGAACACATTGTGGTGATAAAGCAGGAGGGGATTGGGTGGAAAAGGGGGAGGAGCAAGTGGAAATTCTAAATGAGTACTTCTGCTCCTTTTTCACTAAGGAGAGGGATGGTCCACTACCAGAATGGGCAGGGGGGAGGGGGAGGAGGTGACGGACAAAGTGATCACAGGAAGTAGGGTGCTAGAGGGGCTGAGGGCAGTAAGGGTGGATAAGACAACAAGTCCCAATGGCATCCATCCCAGGGTGCTGAGGGAGATGGCGGAGCTGTTGACTGAGCCGCTGGCAGATCTGTTCAACACCTCCCTGGAAATGGGGTGTGTGCCCCAGAACTGTAGGGTGGCCCATGTGGTGCCCATACACAAGAGTGGGCCTAGGGAAAAGCCAGGAAATTATCGGCTGGTAAGTCTCACGTCCATAGTGGGTAAGCTTATAGAGGCAATACTGAAGGAGAGGCTGATGGCATTCCTAGAGAGTAATGACCTCCAAGATGGGCGGCAACACGGGTTCATCTCAGGGAGGTCTTGTCAAACCAGCCTAATACAGTATTGTGATTGGGTGACAAGGGAGTTGGACAGGGGCCATGTGGTACATGTCTTGTACTTGGACTTCAATAAGGCCTTTGATATAGTACCTCATGGAGACGGGGGAAGCTGACGGCAGTGGGGTTGGGAAAAAGCTGACTAAATGGATAAAGAACTGGTTACAGGGGAGGGTGCAGAGGATGGTGGTGGTGGGGGAGCTCTTGGCACCCAGAGCAGTAACAAGCGGGGTGCCACAGGGGTCAGTGTTGGGCCCGGTGCTATTTGGGCTTTTTATCTCTAATATAGCACACAGAGTGGGGAGCAGGGTTAGTCTGTTCGCACATTATACCAAATTGGGGGTGGTGGTGGATGAAGAGGATGGATGAGAAAAACTGCAGGGGGACCTAACCAAACTAGAGACATGGTCTTTGGAGTGGCAGCTAGGATTCAATGCAAAGAAGTGTAAGGTGATGCACTAAGTTCAGGGCTAAGAACCAGAAGTCGGACTATTGGTTGAGGATCACAGAGGAGGAGAAAGCCTTAGGGGTGTTGGTAACTGGGAACATGAACAACTCGGCCCAGTGCAGGAGAGCAGCAGTGAAGGCAAACAGGATGCTGGGGTGCATTGCAAGGGGGTTCTCATCCAGACACAGGGATGTGATCCTACTTCTCTACAGATCATTGGTCAGACTGCACCTAGAGTACTGTGTGCAATACTGGAGGCCATACCTGAGGAGAGATATAAAGTTACTGGAGGGGTGTAAAGAAGGGGCAACGAAAATGTTAAAGGGGATGGAAGGAAAGGGATATGAAGTTAGGCTGAAGGAGCTGAACATGTACACACCGGAGGATAGGGGGGATATGATTGAAGCATTTAAATACCTGAGGGAGTAAATAAACCTAGCACCTAGGATGTGTTTAAACTGAGTGGAAGAGAGAGACGAGGGGGCACGGACTAAGGTTGGAAGGGGGACGTTTCAAGAGGGAAATGAGGAGGCACTACTTCTCTGAGAGGGTGGTGTCTAGTTGGAATGCACTGCCAGAGGGGGTGGTAACATGTAGGACAGTCAATAGCTTTAAGGAGGAGTGGGGTAAAGCAAGAGGAAGAGTCAGGGGGGCAGGGGCTGGGACAAGCAGAGGAGAAACTGTAGGGGGAGGAGGCTGGGGCAGCTGCAATCTAGGGTGCTAGCTGCACACTTGGGCAGACTTACATAGACCGATTGGTGTGTTCTGCTGGCAGATTCGTATGTTCATATGTTCGTATGTATATTCATATGTAAAATCACAGTGACTGTTCATGAGCAGAGGTCCTAAAATGCCTAAGTTGAAAATTTGGTGACAAATGTCCATAAAATGACTGTGTTACAAGCGTGCATTGTGCAGTTTCTATGCACCCTTGTAGCTCCAAAAATGTGTCGTATTTTCACTCCAGATTTTCACCATTGGCATTTTTCAGACCTTGTTATGAACAGTACAGCTGTCATTTTTCACATCCTGCCCAAAATATGCATTTACACATCTGGCGCAGAATAGCACGGTTGCTGTGGGAAATCAATGTTCGGAACAGATTAAGAAAATCATAGTGACAGTGTCCATGAGCAGAGGTCACAAAGTGCTTATGTTGAAAATTTGGTGAAATAATTCCACTAAATGACTGTGTTACGCGCATGCATTGTGCAGTTTCCACGTTCGCTCGGAAGTTTGAGCATTTTTAATATTTTCACTACAGATTTTCAACATTGCCATCTCTTCACACCTCCCTATAAATGGTACAGCTGTCATTCTTCACATTCTGCCCGATCTGTGTTTTCGTACATCTGGCGTTACAATGACACGGTCGCTGTGGAAACTCAAAGTTCGGGACACATTGACAAAATCACAGTGCCACTGTTCATGAGAAGAGGTCCCAAATGCTTTCATGAGGTGGGGGTCACAAAATGGGCATGTTGAAAATTTGTACTGCAAATACCAACAAATGCCTGGGGCGTTACAGTTTCTAACCATAACGTCCCACCTTGTACAGACTGACAGGCATCAGGGTGTGCCTTTGGATTGCCGACTGTAATGCTCATGCCATTCCAACCCCATCCCCCACCCTGCAGCCAATGACAGGCATTGAGATGTGCCTTGGACTCTTCGGCGGCCACAGAGTTCACCCCATTCTCCTATACTGCACCCATTTCAGCATATGTCCTTATGGAGTGGGGTGACTGTAAAGCCAAACACTCCAAAGCACACCTCAACACTTGTCAGTGTCTGCAGGATAGGGTGAGGTGAAATGGCATGAACGCTATGGAAGACAACCCAAACGCATACCCCAATGCCTGTCCGTCTCTGCAGAGTGGAGGTGGGGTTGGTGTGAAGTTCAGTACTTCATTGCCATTCCTACTCTGCATCTGTCTACCTCCTGCATTTCCAGTGCTAATACCAGCAAGCAAACATTCGGCACTGACAAATGCTTGTTATGTCATGGGATGATGCTAGCAGTTTTCCGTTCTAGTGGAGCAAAGTTATCGGAAATACAACCCTGAAAAATTAATTTTAGTGGAAGAGCTAATTCATCAGCCAATAGGTATAGCATATGACCCGATATATTATCTGGGCCAAGAGTTGTTTTGCCCTTTTGTGCCAGAAGTAGATCCATGTATATACTACCATACAAATCCATGTATATACTACAAATACATTGACCAGGAAAGGCACCCTGAGCTGTGACAGCTCATTTCTAGGTGTGTCCTGGGGGGAGGGGTTATGTGGGGTCTGTTGTATTTATTTATAATACTTTGACCAGGAAAGGCACACTGAGCTGTGACAGCTCATTTCTAGGTGTGTTCTGGGGAAGGGGTTATGTGGGGTCTGTTGTATTTATTTATAATACTTTGACCAGGAAAGGCACCCTGAGCTGCGACAGCTCATTCACTGGTTAATCCAAGGCAGCGGGTCACTTAGACTGACTTTATTGATGTTGGAATGTTTGTCTGACCATTGGGAAAAATCCTTGGACTGTCTGGATATTCCCACGATACTGAAAAAGAAAATTATATTGAGTCAGGGAGCAGTTTGTTTCTATTTGGGTTAATAAACATGCAAGCTACAGGAACAAACTGACCGCTCACCAAGACTTGTGATATTATTGTAATTTTGTTCTGTTAATAGTAGTCACAGAAGATTCAGCAGACCCACAACACCACCATTGTGGGGGGTTAAACCCCTTCCTCGGGTGGGCTAGGTGCCCCTAGAACCTGAGCCTCTAATTCATGACAAGCTCTATTGTTTTCAATCTGTATTTCTTTTCTTTTTTGAGATATACAGCAATGTCAGCTGCATCACTTCCTGACTCCCCTCTGACATCCTGGCATGGAGTCATTCCTGGGTGTTAGAGTGGAGTCAGGCAGTAATGCAGTTGACACTGCTGCATGACAAAATTGGTGTTGTGCACTGGGAAAAATCCACAATTCTTACAATAAGTGCCAGGGGATCTTTAAATGCCACCTGGATAGCCCCCAGAGAAAGGGGGGACAACACTGCAGTTTAATGTCTCATTCGGACTGCACCTCAACAGTGAGGTACCTTCCAGAGCTATGCTACAATCTTATTCAAAGTTCCTGGTGTGGTACTAGAACCCATGACACATGACATTCTGATCCCCTGGTTCAGTGGTGAGTGTGCAACCTCCTGAGCTACTGACCCTACTTTGCCATCCCTCTTCTCTGTGAGTTTTTCCCCCACTCTCTCACCCTGAACATTCAGGCCACTGCAGTCAGATCTTTGTTTTCCAGCTTGGATCTGATATCAGTTCTGCTCTGTAGTCACACATCAGGGGGTGAACAGATACTGGAAAGCCTGCCCTCCCTTGAAAGTGAAAACCTCCCTCCTATAATGTAGGCAAAAGGGAGGTAAAGAGTTGCTCACAGGTGTAGTGGTGTGTAAAGTAAGATGTACCTGTAACCCCCCTGCAAATGGGGGTTCCCAAAAGTCTTCCAGGAGCTTGCCTGAATGCTCCAAGTTGGGCGGTGTTCGGCGTTTAAGCTGTTTAAATGTAGTTTCAAGTGAGTGCTATTTGAGCCTCCACGTACTGTCTCTTTAAGAGTTGTCTGCTTGCAGACTTAATTAGTTTGTATGGGGGGACTGTGTATTTAATGTTTAAATCCCGCCCGAGCTGCTATCAATTCGCTCCGTTTCTGCTGTCGCTACATGTGCAGAGGGTGCCTTGTTGAAAGATATAACTATTTGCCAGAAATCATTTGAAGTGACTGAGAAAATGTAGTTTGTCTAACCTGTCTTCATTTCAGCACAAACTGTTTCAGTGTAGCTCTTTCATTTTGGCCCTGAACTGCTGAAATGGACCAATCAATGGGGAGGGGTTCCTTAAAATGGAGCCTGTGGACAAATCGGAACTTGGACTCTCACTTTTGAGCCAGCCACAAGGGGATTGTATGGACAGTGACTCTGGGAAATGTAGTTTTGACCTTGGCGCCTTTTTTCACCAACAGAGGGAGTCTCATTGTGAGTGGCAGCTGAACCAGCCAACAGAATGGTGTGGAGCTAAAGGAAATTCCCTGCTCTGTGACTGGAAAGATCAGATCAGTTGTGGCAGTGAAGAGAGAAGGAGCTCTGTGCTTCTGTGGTGTATAGTTTCACGCGGGAAGCGCATGTGAGGTCCTAAGGTTCGGCCTTCAGCCGTCGTAAGGGCCAGTTCGGACTGAATCCGATTTGTGAGGAGAAAGAAGGAAGTCTGAAGAGTGGAAACCAGGCTCAACCTGTAGAAGACTGGAGAAATTGCTGTATCGCACTCGGTCTGTCAGTAACTGAAGCTACTGTGTGTGCTCCCGGGTATTTTGCAGTAATTGCGATCGGGATCTGGTAGCAGCTTGCCTGGTATAGTACTTTCCTTTTACATATGAATGTGCGTAGTGCTTGTGGGGAATCGCTATTTCCAATCCCCTGTGCTGTGTGCTGTGTGTTGAAGCTGGAAGCAAACCCCAGCTTGTCTCGGACTAAATCCGTTTGCTATCTACTGCAGTGGGGTCCAGTCACAAGGACCTTGTCCCCATGCCCTGTTGTTCTGGCGACCCAGAAGAACATCCACCATCCGGTTCTCAGCTTGGGTATTGTGAGTACAAATCAGGGTATTCCCCTGCAGCCTGTTTTCAATTACAAGTGTGTCATCTAATTATTGTTGTTTCACTTCTTCACATAGTGAGCCATCCAGCTTCGGGTTACAATTGGGTGTTATGCATATATTTTCTTCTACAGGGCCCTGTCCATCTGCACCTGCCGGCCAACCCCGGGCAATGGACCTGGCTAGCCCCCCCCCAACCTAGGTACCCAGAGTGTGACTTTTCAGACCCTGTTTGTGTGCACAGTACAGTGATTTAATTCTGCCAATTAATCTGATTGCCCCCGTGTTACTGTCCCCTAAATAAATGAGATTTGTTGTTGTTATACTATATACTGTCTGTGGTGTTGGTACTTATGGAAACAGCATTGTATTTTGCTGTGTATGTTGTTTAACCTTATTTTACAGAGGGTCCTCAGAGACGTGCTGCAGAATCAGTCTCGAGGGTAAGTGGTACTTTATGAGTGAACAGTGTGTATACATGGGGTATTGGGGCTGTAACTCCTGTGTACTATGTGAGCCACTAGAGGGAATAAAAGGGGGTCTCAGTGTCCCAGAGGGCTGTGACCAAGCTAGTCTAACCACTACAAACCCTGACCTCTGGGTGGAGGCACCCGCCATAGAACCTAGGCCCCCTCAACCTGTCAGTAGTCAAGCAGGCAGGTGCAGTAGCCCTTGGGACAGCGCCACCTGGGGGTTACATGCCAATCTACCAAAAGGAAAATCTCGCACTCACAAATAGTCACTTAGATACGACTCATGACAAAAACACTGCCAGTTAAAAACATTTTTTCTTATAATATCCAAAATGTGCTGTTGTGTTGGGCATATTGCCTGTTTGTTCTGTGGCAGCTGTGGGAATGTCAGCACCTTTTTGGCAACATGCCCAGCACAAGAGAACATTTTTAGTTATTGTAAGCAATAAACTTTTGTAAACTTGCAATATTTTTGTGATGAATCATATCTGACTACGTGGGTATTTTTGAGTGCACGTTTTTCTTGTTGTTAGTGTCCTACAACATACCCTGACTACCTGCTATCTCTAGTCAGAGACCGACACCCACCCATTTACCCAACTTGTTCAAAATGCCTCATGAGGCACTGTCACTGGTCTTCCCCTACAGCCAGCTTTGTAGGTTGCTCTACTTTATAAAATGGACCATGAAAATCCTGTAACCTCACTGGTCGATCAGCGCCACATGACTGTAGGTTATTTTCTGACAACA
This sequence comes from Neoceratodus forsteri, assembly GCA_016271365.2. Lineage (NCBI taxonomy): Eukaryota > Metazoa > Chordata > Ceratodontiformes > Ceratodontidae > Neoceratodus > Neoceratodus forsteri. The sequence continues at coordinate 1,069,085,974 of CM028135.1, forward strand.
ACCGCACACCTTACCTGAACAATGTATGCTTTTTTTAACAAATAAAAACCCATTTTATAAGTGAGATTACATTCTCCAGGGTATGTGATCATTAGGGAATTATGCACTGCTCAGGGGTTGTGGCACTCAGCTATGCCTTGTGCCTACCAACCACCCGAGGTGTATATTATTCCTTTGTAACTGCAGACTCTGTCATGTGTTATCCATTATGTCTATGAGCCCTAATTGTATTACTGCTGCAATATAGTGGTTGTCGTCAACGTGTGATAACACTCAAACACTGATGAATAAGAGTAAGAAGCAATTGTCTAAAACCAATTAGTTGTACTCTGTTGTAATATAGGTGGAGACGTGTGGTTCTCCGGGCATTTCCATTCCCTGCCTTAAATTACAATACGTTGCCCTCAAGTAATGCAGAGCCTTTCCAAATAGCAATGGATTTAATCAAACCATCAGCAAATGGGGGGAAGGGTCAGTCAAAAGAATTAGCAGAGGAGAGGGTTAATATCTCTTTAAACCGGATCAGGAAATTAACTAATTCAATTGAAGTGTAATTTAATTACATACAGCTGTACTACATATGTCCCCTTACAACGCTCAGTTTTGTGCTCCACAAGGACCCATTAAGCAGGCGATGCAGGGTTTAAACTTAAATCAACAAATACACAGTGAAACTCTGATTAGAAAAAACATGTTTAAGGTCAGGTACTGGCCTCTTGAACCATTTCAATGTCTGGGTTTCCCTTAAAATAGTACGAGCTGAATGCAGCCAAACAAGAGCAAATTATTTTGTTACGAGCCCTGACAGTATAGTTTGTGTTGGCTGTTCTTAGTAACAGTCTGGAACTATCTAAGTCCTTGAGGTTCCTTCTTTATTAACTGGGAGTTGAACTGGGCTAAAACCACCTAACTATGACAGTCTCAACCAGTTTAAATATGTGGGCAATAACCCACGATAGGGTATATGTTTGTATAGACACTCCTCGGTGTATGCAGAAGTATACGGCTGTGTGTTACTGCACTTAAGAAATAGTATTGTATTAACAATTTTGGCTTAGAAAATGCAGCACTGCGTATACATACGAGCATACGAATTAGTCAGCAGAAACAGGCCACGTGGTGTATCAAGTCCATTCGAATGTGCAGCTAGCACCCTTACCTTGCAGCTGCCACTCCACCCCTCCCCCTTCACAATAACCTCCCCTCTCACCCTGTCCCATCTCCTTTTAAATACTCCCACTGTCTTGCAGGATACCACCTCATCTGGCAAAGTGTTCCAATCCACCTCCACTTTCTCATTTCCCTCCTCTATCTCCCCCCCTCCAATCTCAGACCATGGCCCCTCGTGTCCCTCCCACTCCTTAACTTAAATATCCCTTCTGTTCCTGTCTTGTTAATCCCCTTTAAGCACTTAAAGATCTCGATCATATCCCTCCGATCCCGCCTGTCCTCCAAGGAGTACATATTCAACTCCCTCAGCCTCTCCTTGTATGGCCCTTCCCCCTGTCCCTGGATTATCTTAATTGATCTGCGCTGTTCCCCTTCCTGTAATCCGATATATTTCTTTAGATATGGATGCTAGTACAGCATGCAGTACTCCAGGTGTGGCCTGACCAGTGACCTGTAGAGAGGCAGGATCACCTACCTGTTCCTGGAGGAGATTCCTCTCACAATACACCCCAGAATCCTGTTGGCCTTTGCTGCCACCTTCTGCACTGCTCAGAGTTGATCATGTTCCATTACAACCTTCCCAAGATCCGTTTCCTCCTCAGTGGTTCCTAGCTGTACTCCACCCAGCCGGTAACTCCTCACTGGGTTCTTTGCTCCAAAGTGCAGTAGCTTGCACTTTTTCGCATTGAATCCCAGCTGGCATATACCTGATGGCGTATAGGCACGGCAGGTGACCTAGTTCATCCAATCAGAGAACCATCTTAACCCACTTTATACAGTATATTTTATCACTGAATGTCCTTAGCGTGTGTCATGCCTAGGGATGTAAGTTTGTCATGGATGAGGTTTTAATGACTCATTGTTTGTTCTTGAAATCATTAGTAAACAGTAGTAAATGTTGTGGCACTGCCTTCATTGCTACATTCTGATGACAGTAGTGAAAGTCATGGAAGTTCTGAATAAAGATCAAACGTCAATAATCAATGACGTGTATGACTGCCATGACAAACTTACATCCCTAGTCATGCCTTGTTTGACATGCACATTTTGTCAGTACATTTAAGTGATAACATTCCACTAGCTAGAGTATATGAAGCAATTACTAGCCGATGTGGGTGACTAAACACCCATGGCCACAGGCCAATACATTTAATCAATGTCAGAAGCCAGTTATTCCAAGTATACTCCTGCTACCTGAATGGTATTACTATTATATGACTAGGAGTTAGGAAAGGCAGGTGAAAGTGAGGAAGGCAGTATAGTGCAGTGGTTTAAGGCTCTGAGCTGCAAACCTGGAGACCTGGGTTTGAATCCCACAGCCCCCACTTACATACTGTGTGACCCTGAGCAAGTCACTTAACTTCCTTGTGCTCCCAGGTTGCATCTGTAAACAAGCTTTCAGCTTAGTGAGTCTCTCCCGGTAAAACAAAGGTTAAAATAAATAAATAAATAAATAAATAAAATCACAAAGTGCTGTGCAAAAGTTTGCATGGCATCTTGTGATTGCCCAGTTAGCAAAACTCACTATTCACAGATGGATAGCAAATGGTGCTATCCAACTGTGAATAGGACTAGACAGAGGCAGCGAAAACATCAGTACTACCACCTCTAACCCCAACAGCGCAGCCCCGACCCCCAGCTAAGTGAATACCTCTGCAAGCATAGCGCCAGTGTGCTAAGTTGGTATTCACTAAGACAGCCATGCAAATGAGCCCATTGGGCATGCATGGCACTAACTGGCCATTTGCATGCCCATTATGGGACCATTTGCATGGCCTGCGGCGAATGTTGTGTGCCTTCCCCAGCCCCGATCTCCAGCTGACACCCACATCCCTGGTGGTGTCCTCCCCCCCCCCAGGTCACTGAAGGCCCACCTGATATGTTTAATGCCCATTTTCCATAGTGCAGTGGTCCCTCCCTTCTCCCTGGTCATCAGTCATTGCCCCGTAGCAGACACAGATACACCCTGGTAGTCTAGTGGTCCCTCCCCGCTCCGGAACCCTGCCCCATGCAATGTGTAATACCATACCCTGGTGGTCTAGTGGACCCCCCTCTCTGCTCAGTAGAGTTCCTCCACCCCGCTCCCCCTCAACCTGATCCCCAGCCGGCAACCAGCACAGCCCACTTCTCACCTCCGTGGCTGGCCACCGACTGAGCTCCACTGAACAGGATGAGGAGGCAAACTCTTTGGATTTGATGGATCTTCCTTCCCAAGAATGTTACTCTTTCCAGTTCATAAGTCCCTTCACAGAGCTATTTCAAGTTTTCCAGAATTCCACTGCCATCTAAGGGGTGGAAAAAAAAAAAAAGAAAAAAGTACTAGCCGGATAAAACGCTTGCTGGGTACTTTTTTCATATATGCAGACCATAAAGGCATGCAAGCTGCAGCCTATGACAGAGCTAAAGTGCCCCTACTACCAAGTTTCCAGAAAAACAGTATAGGATTCTGGATGCTAGGGGAAAGATATCTTCCACCGCCCTTCTACTCGCAGGGTGTGCACAGTCCTTTTTCAGAGGGCACTGTCGAACTCTGTCCTGGCTATTCAGCAGGAAACCTCCATGTAACATTGCTCACAGGGTAGAATCTGTTAAACTGCCCTAAAAAGCCACAGAATACCAAATGTTTGCATGGTGCCAGATGCCTTTGACACTGTCCTCAGACTCAGGTCTCAGGACACATTTCTCACAGAGGTTGCCTGGTAGATAACCACTAATCCTCCAGGTCTCCCAAACTAAACCTATGATTTTCCCCTGTAGAACAATTATTTTTAGGGAACAAAATATACGACTGTAGGAAAAGGGTGGAGAAATTTTAAACCACCTTTCACAATTGTGCAGTTAATGAGAAACCCTTAACCACCACAAGCTATGCCTTCGGATTGCTCCTATACGAGAAGTCTCTCTTTACAGAGAGGTAGGAGGGCTAAAAACATGCTGACTCCTCCCCTAGATAAAATCTGTGGGACCCACATCGCCTTTCCTCTCCCCTGTCACTAGTGGGGAAAGGCCATCTCACAACCTCCATCAGTGGTATGTATCTGCAGGAGGTTGTGAGTCGAGATCTTACTCTGCAGTACAGAAATTTCCATACAGCGGGGTAGCAGAAGTCTCAAGTTCTAACTCGCATGGGTAACATTCTGTTACAGCTACAAGCTAGGTCTCACCTATCAGCAAATGCAGTAGAAAGAGTTCCCCTCCTATAATGGGCCTCTACTCCAGATACTTGCTCTACAAGAGAGAATGGACCTGGTCTATCCTGAGTTCAAGATGGTCACCCTCCCAGTGGGGATGTCCTCCTCACAAAAGCAAGAATAGCTAGCCTCCCTAAGACACAGAGATGTCAAATTTCACATTCCTATCAGGGCCTCTCTCAGAAAGCATCTTGGATTTAGGCTGCCCTCTGGCCACTACCAGTTTGCAGCCCTACAATTAGATTTTTCTTCAGTTCCACAGCAGTGCCTTGCAGTAGTGCCAGTCCATCTCAGGAAACAAGAGGTCTCTGTCTTCCCTTATCAGGAAGTCTGATGAGCAATGGATAAGTCTCCCCAAAAGATCAGAGACTTGCTCAGCCACACCGTACTCAACCTGGAGGCCTTGGACTTCCTATTCAGCAGGGAAGTCCCTCTTGAACCAGTTCAACTCCTGGAGGTTATGGGAACAGAGAAGAACACACAGTAAGACAAATCCCTGTTCCTTCTAGACAGGGTAGTAAGCCCTGGCATACTTGTCTGTCTTCGGCCAATCAAGGCCAGCCAGGCACTTCCCTATCCTTCTAAGACACATGGCATCTGCAATTCTTGCAATCCCAGGTGCCAAGTTTTGGCTGGAGGATATACATTCCATTGCTTCCAAGAGAGGGTAGTCTCAGTCACAAATACACTCACTTAGCCCCTGTACTACAGCTAGAACAGGGACAGCCTCAGTAAGGGAACCACTTTTGAAAAGGGACTTTTCCCCCAAACAACGCTGGGAGACCCCAGAAGGACCAGACCCTCGCCCACCTAGGAAAAGTGAGGGTCCGAGAACACTCGGGAAAAAAACTCCTGACAACTGATCGAGCCAAGAAGTGTCCCTCTCATCTCTCCCCCAAAAGGGAGGGCCCCTGAAGAGGGCATATGGTCCCCCATACAGGGGAAGTGGGGGGGGGGGTGTTGGGGAAACTGAGATAGTCAAAAAGTCGGACCTCTTCCATACAAGAGCAGAAGAGTAACGGACCCAGGCGAAGGTAAAAGAGACCAACGCCAGGCCCAAAGGTAAAAGATCTCGTTGCTGTCTGCCTGACACCAGATGACATAGGAATCCTCTTGCTGAACAAGAGCTGGGCCAAATACTGAGCTATCCCACAATGCCAGGATGAGGGAGGCCAGAGCACCTGACAAAACAGACATGGAGGGGCTGTAGAGATAGTATCTCAACAAGGCACAGGGATGCTTGGGCAGGCTGCCCAGAGAACCAGGCGCCGGGAAGGCAGATTGATGAAAGCCGAACTGTAGGGCCCGAGACCCAAAGCCGTCCGGTCCCTAGGGAAGAGAACCCAAACAAGGAGTCCCCTACCTGAGAGAGGCTCCAGGGCACTCACATACCTGCCAATCTGCCTTAGGAGTGCCCAAGGAGATCAAGGGGTAGGACAGCTCAGTGAGCACGCGAAGCTTCTCCCATCATAGAGTGGTTGGGGAGACCTAAGGGAACCCAGATCAAGGGGAATGGAGGTTGAACTAAGGCCAAAGCTGAACAATCTCCTGTCCACTAAACCCCATGGAGCCACCCCCAAGGAAAGAAGGGAGCCCTAGAGGGTTCAGACTGTGCAAGTGCTACACACGCCCCTAACAAAATGTGCAGCAGCCAGAAAAGAGGATGGCCTCTTTACAAAGACGAGAATAAAAAGAAACCCTCATAGCTTGCTCCTGGAGTGACTGCGGCCTCCTTCATGAGGAGTGACGGACCCCAGCCATTTCAGAGCCAAAGTCGCACCCCAATACAAAGGTTGATGAGAGGAAGTGACGGGCCTGTGTCGGGCCCCAACGCAGCTCTGGTGGAGAAAGGTGGGCCCCAGAAAGGCCTGGAGGAACACCAGAGAACTGACACCCAGTCTGGGTGCACTGGGAAGACCAGAGAGAGAGAGAGAGAGAGAGAGAGAGGGGGCCTGCCTCAGTCCTAACCTCCATTGAGGGAGTTGATGTCCCTCAGAGGAAAAGGGAGTTTTGTGGCAGGAGGCCCATATGCCAGTAGTAGTGTGTCCCTACCTGGGCCTGAACAGGAGGCCAGAACGGCAAAGTATGAAAACGGGCTAAGAAAAGCTTGAGGCCTGAAAGCCAGGGTGAGGGAACATAGAACCTGGCCCTCCAGAAATGGAAAGAAAGGAGCAAGATGTCAAACATACCTTACCTAAAGAGAGCCCAGATTACCCACCCACAGGGTGGAACACTGAGCCAATGTCCCTCAACAAAATATCCCCTGTAGGACATTAACAATGAGAGCTGGAAGGAGCAAAAAGGAAAGAGGGGAACCTTGGCCCCTCTGTCCTCTTCCCCTCGTTACTCATACCCTTCAATGGGGGGGGATACCGGGATTTAAGAGGAGGCAGTAAGCACCGAAAGCACCTCCACCTCGGCCCTGTGGGCTTTGATGGCCGGGGTAGATGGGACTGAAGAGGCCAGGTGCTTACCCCTAGATTCAGAGAGCTGAGGACGCTGGATCACTGCTAAGGCTGGCAGGTTGGAGGAAGGTATGACCCTCCCTGCCCCACTGACCATGGGAACCAGTGTGAAGGATGGTTCCGGACTCCTGCAGGGAGGATAGCAATGCTTGCACATCCTCCCCTAACAGTGAAGGGCCTCAGAAGGGGGCATCCATAATAGAAGCCTGCACCGACTTGGTGAAATCAGACAAGCAAAGCTGAAAGTGACGCCAGATACAGATAGCAGAAGTCGTGCAGCAGGCAGCAGCATCCACCGTGTCGTATGAGGCATGGAGGGCATGAAAGCACATGTTAGAGGCAGAAGCTAAGAGATTCTCTAGTTGAGACCAAGCTGGAGACTTCGGCAGGGATTGGACGAGGTTTTCTACCTGTCCTAAAGAGATTGCTGATGTACCAACATATGCGCAAGGTAGTTCTGGGCCCGCAAGGCCAGGGTTGAAGAGGCGTAGAACCTTTGCCCCAGGAGGTCCAAATGCTTAGACTCCCTATCTGGAGGGAAGTCACCCTAACTTCTGGTTTCCCCACCCTCCATCTGGATTCCCAGTAATACAGAGTGGTCAGCCTTGTGGTGGGAATTAAAATGAGGCCTGCAGTCAGGGGCATTATATAGTTGGTTGGCTTTCCTTGGAATGGCCAGGACTGATGCTGGCTGTAGCCAAACTGAAGAGATGTCGTCGTGCGGTACCACTAAGGGGAGGATAACCACTGACTTGACTTCTGGAAGGCGCAGATGCTGTAACAGACAGCGTCTTTGAGGGCTCTGCTCCTCAGTACGCCACCCCTGGGAAGCCTGGATCATCTTCATTACAGCCAGGAAAGAGAGGTCTTCTGGAGGGTACTTAGGAGTGTCCCTGATCCACACTTCCCCAGCGGGAAAGTGAGGGGGTAATCAAAGATTTGAGTGAATCGGAGATATGTACAAAGATCCCTCGGAGTCTGAAGCAGAGTGCGGAAACAGCGACAGGCCAGAGGTCATGACCATTGTGACAACAAACCGGTGCTCCATCACAAGAGAGGGAGCTTCCATGTCAGATGAAGGGGAGTCTCTTGCCATGGGAGAGGCTGACTCCACCACCTGCTGGGTAGGGACTGGGCATTGAGCAGATGGCCACCATGCATTAAAAAGAGCACTGTAGTCCACCTACATCTGTCAGAGGAGCGTTGGGTAGAATGAACAACCCAGTGTCAGATAATGCATCAGGAGGCCGTAGACAGGGCCTGACGTCAGTCTTGATGGGCCCGCCGTACGCCCAAGAGGCGCGGACTGGAGGTCCAGGCCCAGGACAGGAAGGGGATACTAGGGGTGGCCTGAAATGAGAGCTGGCAGTTGTTGCTGATCAGGCAATGTCTCCAAGGGATCCGAGATATGAACCAACTCCTTGGGAACCGAGGAGGTGTCCAGAGGCAGAGCAGTCAGGGGGCGCATGATCCAATGCAGGAGGACCAGCAGGTTCCAAAGAAGGGTGGCTTGACGCTGGATCTGTAGATGGGGAAACTAGCAGAGGGGGGCCCTGCCCGCACCTAGTGGGAAGGACCTAGAGAGGGAACCACCAGTGGTGACTGAGGAGCTGAAGACACCTTGGAGGGACCCCACAGGGGCAGGCTGTGGCCCTGAAGGGGCGGGCGACAGCGGGCATCGGTTGATGGACCATCATTGGACCGCAAGCCGTACTCTGGTGAAGACACTGAGGCCAGATGGGTGGTGTTAGCCAAAGCGTCACCAAAAGAGCCAGCCTAGCCACCTGGCTCAGGACCTTGGTGAAGAACTGGCCTGAGCAACAGGGGCAGCAGGACAGAGGAAGAATCCCCCAAACCTGCAGAAGCACTGCCCACCACAGAGATAACAGTGGAAGGCTTGGCCAGAGGCAGCCAGGAAGGAAGGCGGGTCAGCGTGGCTACTGAGGTCAACCCACCCAGTGTCTGCCATGGTCCCTGAAGGCGACCATGACTCAGGAGCAGACCATTCCTGGTCCTGGTGCTTCTTATGTTTTTTCTTAGATGAGGAACTCTCCACAGAAGTTCTTGCTGTGGCCCAGGTCTGCAGCTCCTTTTCCAAGGCAGCTAATCTTTGCTGGATTAGATGGGCTTCCAGAACCTTCTGGTGTCTTTTGCGTGTGACCTAGTTGAATTTCTGGTGCACCTGGCAGGCTTCATTATCGTGGTCCAGGCCTAAACAAATGATGTAATAAATCCAAAAGAATTACCGCGATCAACTCAGCCCAGAGTTGGTATGCAGCACTTCTAAGCGGGGCTGCTCACCCCCATACATAGAAAAATTCCAAAACCAACGAAGTGCACAGGTAGTTGTCACAGTCTATAAGCAAGCATGTGAAAGTAGAGTTCAGTCCAAGTTTTCAAAAATACGAAGGACCGATATTTATTTATAAACTCTCTTTCACAAATATAAAATGACAATTCAAGTCCAAGACTGTAAGAGAAATTCTCTGCAAAAAGGCAAGCTGAGTACCCCTAGCACCTCGACTCCAACGAATCTTCAAAGAGCAGAGCAAACTATGAACGGAGAGAAAAATAATAAAGTTAGTGAAAAATGGCAGTCTACTGAAGCAATGATCCACAAGGTCTGACAGGTCGACAGCGGGAAAAGAACCTAGGTGGGCGTGGAGGACCGCCCCTCTTATACTAATGCTTATGTCAATGTGCCGACATCAGGGGCGGTTCCCTATTGTAGACTGCTGGCTAGAAATTTTCTGTGTGGTCCTGGCACCTGGCGGCTAAGTCCTTACAGTGTTGCCTACTGCAAGAGCCCCCTCGAAGTAAGATCTATGCTTCCAAGTGGAAGAGATTTCTTTCTGGTGTAATGCAGGAAGACTGAACAAGGAAAGTCTAACTATCCTCTAACTGTCCTCTTTACTAAGCTCTTTGGTACACTTGCAAGCATCAGGCCCTAAAACCTCATTACTGAGAGTTCATCTGACAGCCATTTCAGCTTCATTTCAACTGGCAAAGAGAAATCTACAATTTCTCACTCCGTCTTACGAAGTTCCTAAAGGCCTGCTGCACCTTTAATCCCCGCTCAGGGAACCTGTCCCTTCCCTGAGATTTGCATCTTTATATAGCTAAGTTTAAGCAGTCTCCATCTGAGTCCAGGACTGCCACAGACTTAAAATATGTCACCTGGAAAAAAGGGTATTTCCAGTGCCATTCACTTCAACTAGAAGGAGGTCAGAGCTGCCAGCTCTGTATACTAATTCAAACCATGTTATACCCCACAAGGATAAGGTAGTTCTCAAAACTATCAGAAAATTCCTTCTCAAACTAGTATCTAAAGTTTACCCATATCATTCTATTACATTCCCTGTCTCATGTCAGACAAGCCCGCTTCTAGTAAGCACAGGTTTCACAGCCTGCATGCCAAATAGGCACTGACCTGCTACCTGGAACATAACAAGAAGCTCAGGTCCTTGCACACCCAACTTTTCCTCATCCAAGGTGAGGGACAAGAACTTAGGCCAGCCTTTAATAGGACTAACTTAAATCTAGTAGTCTTCTGCTTTCACATCTGTTACAGCAGGCTTAGCAGTCACTCTCCTCAAGGCTTCAGGACTCATCCCATTAAGGACTCTGCAACCTCAGGAACAACAGCAAGGGACATTTCCTTGCTTGTTATCTGCACAGCAGTTTCCTCTAATACTGTACACAACTTTACGAAACACTACTGCTGGGATGTACAGTACAATTTAGATGCCAAATTGGGCACTGCAGTTTTGCAGAAACCATTTCCAAAGTTGGTTTTGTTCTCTCCTCCCAACTGCACTGCTATGTAGTCTGAATTAATCAAGCAGGTAGCCAGTGGTGATAGCGACTGTAAATGATCAACTGTCAAAACAGTGACTGATTTACAGCACTATCCTGTTGGGCTACCCTGTAAGTGTAGCGACCGTTTGTGACTGCGACTGTAGGGGAAGGCGACTGGAAGGGGAGGAATAGGGAAGAGGGTTTGTCTGGGATAGTATGCCTGCTGCAGCCGAGTCAGCCATGTGGTGTGGAGGTGAGGGTGGCTAGCTGGGGTGCAGCAGGTACTGGTTTTGGGGTACTGGGTTCGGGGCTGGGGACTGGGGGAGAACAGTTTGCTGCTATCTGCTGCTGCCATGTATTTTTTTTATTTATTTCAGAGTGTCGCTCCTTCCCCAACATGAACCCCCCCTGGAGTTAGTAATCCTAAATCAGGGGTTGCAGAGTGAAGCCCCCAAGGCAGTGAGGCACAGCCCCTGCATAAATACTTAGATTCCTTGCAGGATGTCTGTTCGATGGCATGTGTATATCACCGATTTGCATTTTGGCGATATACACTTGCCATAATAGCGATCGCTATTTTGCAATCGCTATTATGACATGGAACCAATCAAGCATACTGAGGGATTCCTGGGGTGAGAAGAAAAAAATTACATACCATAGTAATATTGTTTCTTCTAAGAGATCCCTTAGTATGCTTGACCTCCCATTCATCCTCCCTTCACATAAGCTCACTGAGAATGGTCCTGTAGTCCTTGCCGTGGGCCAAATTTCTTGTTGGGGAGTTTCAACATGTGTAATGTTTCACAGTTTAGCATGGTGCATATGGTTCGCTTATAGTCTATTTCCTTTTTCTATTTGTTCTTTTCCCCAAATACTTTTCTATATTATTAGAATATATTAAATCAAATATTATCAAAAAATGGAGGACGATGAGTACCAATGCCTGTAGTCCGGGTGAAAAGCTTCCTGAACTAGTGGCCTTGATGGAAAAGGGACACCTGGATATCGTGGCAGTCACAGAAACATGGTACACAGAGAACCATGACTGGGATGTCAACATACCAGGGTACACAATCTACAGGAGGGACAGGGAGGGTGAAAAAGGAGGAGGAGTATCTCTCTAGATAAGGGAAGGAATCCAAGCAACTGAACTATTTTTTTTTTATTTTAGTCTTTGGTAACCGGGTAAGGCCCACTAGGCACAAGTGCCTGTTTTCAGGGGCAACCTGGGAGCACTGGATGGTTAACTGACTTGCTCAGAGTCACACAGTATGCAAGTGGAGGTTGTGAGAATCAAACTCAGGTCTGGTCTACTGGATGTATCAAGCTTGTTCACACCTCGTTCCTCTTGGCTATATTGCCAGCCAAACTAAAGGATAAACAGGGAGTAGAGGAGGCACTGTGGGTTACCCTGGAGACAGAAAATGGCACTACAATCCACACGGGGGTTGTATACAGACCCCCATCTCAGGGGGAGGAAATAGACAAGAAAATTATAGAAGGCATCCTTAGAATGGCAGAGAAAGGGGAGATACTGTTGATGTGGGACCTGAATATGCCAGATGTTAATTGGAGCACATTTGCTGCAGCCATATCCAAGAGCAGGATCATTCTCGATGCCCTACAGGGGGCATGCTTCAGACAGCTAGTGTTAGAACCCACTCAGGAGGGAGCAGTCTTGGACCTGGTACTCTCAAATGGGAACGGAGAGAGGACCACAGATTTAGAAGTGGATAACCATCTGGGAACAAGTGACCACTAAATAGTGTGGTTCAAGATAAACACAGCCATAGAGTCAAGTCATACAAAAGCGAAGGTACTGGACTAAGGAATGCACTAGTAAATGGGCAGGAAGGAGGGGTGGAAGAACAATGGGGAAAAATCAAAATTGCCATCATAGAGGCAACAAGCCTTTGTGTGAAGCAAATATACAAAACAAAATGTAGGAAACAACCACTATGGTTCTCAAAACTGGTGGCAGGGAAGGTTAGGGAGAAAAAGATATCATTCAGGAAGTATAAGGAGTCATAGAAGGAGCAGGACGGAGAACTGTACTAGTTAAAGCAGAAGGAAGTGGGGAAGGCAGTCAGAAATCAAAGGCACAAACCAAGGAAAAGATAGCCAACTCAGTTAAGAAGGGGGATAAAACCTTTTATAGGTACATCAGGGAGCGAAAGAAGACCAAGGGAGAGGCTTAATAAAGGGGACAGTGGGTGGGCAGAGGGTGACAGTAAAGAGACAGAGTTACTGAATGAATACTTTTGCTCAGTCTTCACAAAAGAAGAAGAGAGGGAGGTACCTAAACCAAACAGTAGAAGCACTCTGGACAGGGGGCTTGATACCAGTCCATTCACAGAAGAAAGGGTCCGGAAAGAACTCCTAAAACTCAAGGTGGACAAATCAATGGGGTCTGACAGAATTCACCCCAGAATTCTGAAAGAACTAAGGGAAGGCCTAGTGACACCACTGATTACCCTTTTTAACAAATCATGGGAGGATGGTGTGGTACCTGAGGACTGGAGGAGGGTGGGTGTGATTCCCCTTCACAAAAGTGGGAGCAAGGCAGAGGCAAGAAACTTCAAACCTGTTAGTTCGACCTCAGTGGTAGGGAAAATAATGAAATCACTTCTGAAAGAAAGAATTGTTGAGTGCCTAGAGACCAGTGGGGCACAGGACCCAAGGCAGCATGGATTGACAGAGAGAACGTCATGTCAGATGAATTCTAATAGATTTCTTTGACTGGGTGACCAAAGTAGTAGACCAGGGAGGGGCTGTGGATATGGCCTACCTAGACTTTAGCAAGGCATTTGACACAGTCCCACACAAAAGATTAATAATCAAATTAGCCATCCTGGGAGTGGGTCCCAGGGTGGTAGCCTGGGTAACAAATTGACTGGACAACAGGACATAGAGGGTAATAGGAAACGGAATACACTCTGAAGAAAGGGTGGTTACTAGTGGGGTACCGCAAGGTTCAGTACTGGGACCAGTCCTCTTTAAGGTCTTTATAGGAGACATTAGTGGAGGGGCTGGAAGAAAAGTATGCCTATTTGCAGATGACACAAAGATCTCCAACAGGGTTGATACACAACGGGAGTGGAAAGGATGAGAAGGGATTTGGCAAGGTTAGAGGAATGGTCAAAAGTATGGCAGCTTAGATTCAACGCAAAGAAGTGCAAAGTAATGCACCTGGGAAACAAAAACCCAGGGGAAGAGTACACAATGCGGGGGCCGGGGGGTACTAGCAACAACAAAAATGGAAGGGAACCTGGGAGTAGTCATATCATACAACCTTAAGGTAGGCAAACAATGTGAGAAGGCAGTAAAGAGGGCCGGGGGATACTGGGGTGCATAGGGAGAGGCATCACCAGTAGAAAACAGGAAGTTGTTATCCTTCAGTACAGACAGTTGGTGAGACCCCATCTAGAGTACTGCATGCAGTTCTGGAGACCCCATCTCCACAAGGACATAGACAGGATGGAGGCAGTCCAGAGGAGGGCAACTAAAATGGTGCAGGGTCTGCAACAGAAGCCATACAAAGAGAGACTATAAGAGCTTAATATGTATACCCTGAGGAAAGCAGGGAGAGGGGGACATGATAGAAACTTTCAGGTACCTCAAGGGAATCAACAAAGTCCAAGAGAGGAGCATCTTCCAGAAAAAGAGATGAGCAAGAACAAGGGGCACAATTTGAAGATGGGGGGGGGGGCACGGCTCAGGGGCAATGTGAGGAAGTATTTTTTCACGGAGAGGGTGGTGGACACATGGAACCGCCTTCCTGAGAAGGTCATAGGGTCAAAAACAGTGGGGGAATTCAAGAATGTATGGGACGACATAAGGCAATTATAGTGGGGGTAGGAGGAAGTAGGCTGTTGGTTAACTAGAATCTGCAGCTTATGTAAAAGGTAAGGAATTGGGCAGACTAGGTGAGCCAAGCGGTCCTTATCTGCCATCAAAGACTATGTTTCTAGTTTAGGTTTGGGAATTGGGGCCTTTTGCCCCTCAGGCTATGAAAGGAATCTGACTGGCTTACAGCAGCACCTGCAGGCAGTGATATCTTACTACTTTCTGACTGGCTAATCCCCTTTTCATCATTAGCATAGACTCCACCTCCAAGGCAGCTGAACCCAGCAGGCATACTGCATTAATCAAGCATACTGAGGGATCCTTGGAAGAAACAATATTACTGTGGTAAGTAATTTTTTTCTAGTCTGACGTGTGGGTGGGTTTTTGGGGGTGCGCCCCTTCTTCACCTTTCACAGCATCAAAATACTGATTTTTCTCTCCAAGTTTGTCCATTTCTTCTCCTTCTCCTTTTCCCTTTGAAGTCCTTGCCCAACCACAATGTTGTGAAAGAACCTCACCATTTCCCCCATTGTGTTAATTTCATTATCATATCTCCTGTTCATAGTTTGTCCAATTGCTATGCTTTCAATGCCCAACAAGGCTGGAAAATGCAAGGTAGAGGGTTTTCTTTTGCAAATCAAGTTTCCTGCTTTTTGTTCCACATACGTGCTGCTGTTTAATTCTTTTATATTTTCTGCTATTTAATGCTTTGTTTCCCAGGGAATAGCAGAGATGTTGCATAAACCATATACAAACATACGAAATTTGCCAGCAGATAAAGGCCTAGAGGTCTATCAAGTCTGCTCGAATGTGCAGCTAGCACCCCTTATTCTGCAGCTGCCCCTCCTTTCCACCCTTCCCCTTCATTGACCCTCCCCCTTGTCCTGTCCCATCCCCCTTTTGAAGCAGTCCACTGTTCTACTGGATACCACTTCTGCAGGTAATGCATTTCACCCAGCCACCACCCTCTCTGTTAAAAAGTGTCTCCCCATCTGCCTCCTGAACCTTCCTCCCTCCAGTCTCATATCATGGCCCCTGGTGTCCCTCCCCTCTCTTACACTGAACAGCCCCTCTGTACATGTCTTGTTTGTTCCTTTCATGTACTTAAAGGTTTCAATCATGCCCCCCCGTCCCTCCTCTCTTCCAGCGAGAACATGCTCAACTCCCTCAGCGTCCTCTCGTATGATAAATCCCCCAGCCCCTTGATCATCTTTGTCACCCTGTGCTACACTCCCTCCAGTAACTTAATGTCTCTCTTCAGATATGGGTGCCAGTACTGCATGCAGTACTCCACGTGCGGTCTAACTAATGACCTATACAGTGGCAGAATCACCTCCTCCCTCCTCGAGGATATACGCCTTGCAATACAACCCAGCATTTTGTTGGCCTTTGCAACTGCCTTCCTACATTGTGCCGAGTTGTTCATTGACCCTGTAATGAGCACACCCAGATCCTTCTCCTTCTTTGTCTGGGCTAGCTGCACTCCCCCCAGCTGGTAAATCCTCCTTGGGGGTCTTCATCCCAAAATGCAGCACCTTGCACTTTTTGGCATTAAATCCCAGTTGCCAGGTGTCTGACCAGGTTTCAAGCTTTGCCAGATCATTCTGCAACCCCTGCCATCCCCCTAGGTCATCCACCACCGCTCCTACCTTGGTATCATCAGCAAACAGACTGATCTTGCTCTTGATGTCCAATGATATGTCTGCAATGAATATCCCAAACAACACTGGTCCCAACACTGAGCCCTGTGGAACACCACTCATCACTACCCTTGGGTGTGACAGCTTCCCCACCCACCACTACCCTCTGTTGCCTTCCCTGAAGCCAGTTTCCTACCCATCTCACCAGCTTTGCACCCGCTCCTGTGCCTTCTAACTTACTTCCCAGCCTTCCATGCAGCATCGAGTTGAATGCCTTACTGAAGTCCAGATACAGGACATCCACTGCATGGCCCCTGTCCAGTTGCCTAGTTACCCAGTCATAGAACTCCACCAGGTTAGTTTGGCAGGATTTGCCATGTATGAAGCCATGCTGTCTGCTGTCCTGTAGTCCTTTGGCCTCTAGGAGGGCCACCAGCCTCTCCTTCAGGATAGTCTCCATTAGCTTACCCACGATGGATGTGAGGCTCACTGGTCTGTAGTTTCCTGGTTCATCCTTGGGGCCACTCTTGTGGAGGGGCACCACATGAGCCATCCTCCAGTCCTGAGGTACACACCGAATGTAGTGAGGCATTAAATAGGTCTGCCAAAGGTCCCGCAAGGACCTCTGCCAGCTCCTTCAGTACCCTGGGTTTGATGCCATCTGGGCCTGGCACCTTGTCCACCCTCAGTGCCTTCAAACCCTCCCGAACTCTGCACTCCATGATTTCCCCATCTGTCACCCCCTCTCTCCCGTTTCTGCCATTCCTCCCCCCTTGGGTGTCACCCCCTCTTCTCCTTAGTAAATACTGAGCAGAAGTAATCATTTAGTGCTTCTGCCTTATCGCACCCTGCTTCCACCCAACCCCCTCCTTCCTAATCCTTACTATGTGGTCCTTACAGCTCCTTTTCTCCCTGATGTACCTAAAGAAGTCCTTCTCCCCCTTCTTAATGCCTTGTGCCAGCCTGAGTTCCGTAGATGCCTTGGCTCCCCTTACTGCCCTTGTCACCTCCTTCGATTCCGTCAAGTACTCCTCCCTGTCCTCCCTCCCTGTTTTCTTGTACCTCCTAAAGGCAGCTCTTTTCCTCCTTACCTTTTCCATGACCTCCTTGCTCAACCAGCTCGGTTTCCTAGCCCTAGCCTTCTTGCTCTGGGCCTTGCAGCAGGTTTTGGTTGCCTCCACTATCCCCAGCTTTATGAGCTCCCACCTCTGGTTAACATCCATACTAGATTGAATTATGGCCAGGAACCCTTTTACCACTTCCCCGTCCTCCCAAAGTCAGCCATCCTGAAGTCCAGCACTTGTGCCAGATTCCACTCCTTCCTTGCCCATATCCAATGTGAGCCATACTGAGTGGTGGTCACTCCCTGACAGTGGTTCCTCCACGGTAAGTTCTCTCACAAAGTCCCCATTTGCCAGCACAAGGTCAAGGGTATTCTCTAACCTAGTTGGTTCACTGACCATTTGCAGCAGGAAGCTGTCCTGAAAGGCATCCAGCAGTACCTGCTCCCTTCTGTCTAACTCCTCCGTCGAAGATCCTGAGCTCTGCACTCCACCCTCATTCTAAGAATCCTATTCTTGGAATCCTGGATTTGCATCCAAAGTGACCTGCACTACCCTCCCTCCCTCTCCCTTACACACTTCAGTCCTTCCTTCACATATAGTGCCACACCCTCCTTTCCCAATCACCCTGTCCCTACGAAATAACCTGTACCCTGGTACAGACAGGTCCCAGTCATTGTATTGGGTGGCCCATGTTTCTGTGATGGCTGCAATGTCCACATCTCCCTCTGCCATGATCACCTGTAACTCTGCAGTTTTCCTTCCAAGGCTCCTAGCATTAAGGGTAACCACCTTCCACCCCCATCCTGCCCTTCTTTCCTAGCATCACCAACAGTACTTGCCATTTGTCCTTTGTCACTGTTATGGGGGGGGGGGTAAGCTCATATCATTTGCTTACCCATGGTGCAGTGCTTTCAGCTTATGGAATTAATGTATTCTCCCTGTATTTGAGAACTAAAATTAAAGCATTTTTGGTCATTACAACATAAATAAATATATATACAAGGCTTTGTACATACAGTATACAGTACCCTATTGTTGGAATCAAGTTGATTATGTTTGCTTGCAGAGCATATAAATTAATTAGTATAAGCCTGAACTTTGAGAGACTTTGTAGGGGTATGCTCTTCTTCACCTATCAACTTAGCTTCAGAATACTGAATTTCTTCCCCAGTTTTGCCTGCTCTCTGCCTTTCTCCTCCTTTTCCCTCAGAAGTCCTTGCCCAACCACAACGTTACGAGTGAACCCTGTCATCTCCCCATCATGACAATTTCTCAATTATAACTTGTGTTATTAATGTGTCCTTTGTAACTGCTGCACTATCTGTACTCAACAACTACACAGCAAATACAAGCAAGCAAACATTTGGTGTTGGCCAGTGCTTGTCTGTATTGTGTTTGCTCTAATGGAATGTAACGTCTGGCAGAAATTACATGTAAATGTAGGCATCTTACTTCTAATTTAGCATTTTTTCACATTTGAAATAATTAATGGGAGCACTAGGGCTGTACGGAATGTTTAGGATTCCAACGGAATGGAATTCTGTGGAATTTGGGAATGTTCTGTGGAATTCTGTTGCTATAGGAATGCCGCCATTTCACAAGCGAGACAGTTTTCATGGATTAAAAGTCCGCAGTTTAAAGAAACAGATTTTCTTTTTCCACAATCCACAGAAACTTATTCCATGGTTTACGTGATCCCTGGAAGATAATTCCGTGGTTTACATAAAAATGGTTCTCAGAATTCTGCAGATTTCAGAAGCAGAATTGCCATTCTGCACTTATTCCACTGGCAGACTCCAGTGTTCTGCTCAGTCTGGCAGAGCGCCATCCATTGTAAGTAATTTTCCAGTTTTCTGCAAAATGCTGACAGTTGGCACCAGCAGGACTCAGCTCTCATCACATTCACAAATTCTGTTTCTCCATACTCCTCTCTCCCCTTTAACCTACAGTAGCCATTCCTCCTCCACTGAAGGTCACTTCTCTCATTGTTATAGAAAAAGAGAAAGTGACGGCAGAAGGAGGCCGATGGTCCATCTAGCCTGCCCAGGTCCATGAGCCCCTGGAGGTTGTCCCTTTTGGTGGGGCTCCCCCTGGTGGTAAAAATCCCACAAGGGAGACAAATGTCCAGTCACTGTAATATGCTGGTGAGGGGTATATCACAGGCTGTCTAGAGCTGGTTGTTAAATGTGTCTCCCATTACCATAAATGGGGATGGAGGGGTAGGGAGAGAGCCTTTCTTTAAAACATTTAGTAATATATTACTAGCCAGCTTTTATTTATGGTGTTTACATGATGTTGGGACCTCTGTCATTGGTAATGTGGGGTTGATGTGTCCAGACTATGCATTCATGTCAACAGCCAATTATAAATCAGTGATTCTCACCTTATTGGCTAACTGGAGAGAGCCACGTAGCAGCTGGTATTGTAGACCTATCCCAGAGGCATTGTGTATCCTCACCCCCTGGAAACTGGGCTCAACCTCTACCAGCCATGACTGGTGTCCCAGGCTACTGCAGACAGTTTTAAAGAACCACTGACACACCTCGAAAAGAACTTTAAAAAAAAAGATATTTGGACACAAAGCAGCTTGTATTTCTTATTAGTTCCATATTTCTTGTTCTCATTATTTATTACTGAAGTCACATGCATGAAAACTGGATACATGTTCCTTCAAGGTTCATCAGCCTCTGTTGCTGCTTCCCAACCTGATGTCATAATGTTCTGCTTGTGACATCACAGTTATTGCCATGGCAACAAATTGTGATGTCACAACAGAGCACTATGATTTCGAATAAGGAACAAGCTACTGAGGAAGTGAACTCTAAAGAAAAAGACCTTGTTTTGGTGGGAATTTCTTCAATAATAAATAATGGAAAGGAACAAACTATAGAAAAGATATGAAATACAGAATGAACTGTCTAACTAATATATAGTATATGGTTACCCTTTGTTACGTATAAAAATCAGCCTGCTCAAAATCTTTGTTAAGCACATTCTAAACTGTTATGCGCATTCTAAAGTGTTGTTATGCGCATTATGAACAGTTGTTATGCACAGTTCAAAGATCATACAATTTTAAATTTCTCATTTATTCTACATCTAGCTACTTATTAACTACCCAGTGCTGAAAGTCATACATTTTACCTTTCAAAAGTCTGGAAATTTGATTTTGATATGTGAGTAGAACAAAGAAATGGCAAGATTTACCCACCTTATAGAGGGAATGTTTTACAAATGGAACTGGTGATGGAGGCCCATCATTTGATGGCAGATGTAGGGGTAAGGGGGTTATATTAATTTGAAGCAAGTTTGTCTGTGAGCATAGGGAAGTCTTATATTAGAGGGGTTGGAAATAAAATACTGGCTTGAGAGTTGGTTCCATTCGAAGTGTATGAATCTGGGTGGGATGTAAATAGTTCACGCAGTCAGTTTGGGACTGTGTACCCTGGGTTGACCAGGTATATGTCTGTATGTCTAACATTGAAAAATCAATAAAGTTTGGTTAAAAAAAAAGAAATGGCAAGATTTTTTGTTTTCACTTCAGTGAGGGTCTGTCACACTAGTGTAAAAACCATATACTATAAAAAATAAAATATGGTCAACCACACACAACTCGGCATGTGTTTCCATCTCGGGGTGGAGATGACAGCATGGACCTCTCGAGCTTTGCTCTTGAGGTTCATATGCTGTCATCTCAACCCCTCGATGGAAACACAGCCTTGTTGTGTATGGCTGCCCATACATTATTCTCTATGTTTTCCAAAGTTTTCCGAAAGGCATCAGTTGCTCTTTAAGTTACATTATGCTTTTTGTCCTTCCCATATAAGATGGCATGATACCCCAAACCATCCAAACAAACCTCCAGTGTTATGATGTCACACTCACTGCATTATAGAACTCCTCTTTTCAAAGTAACTCCAGATAGATTTTTTGTTCAAGTGCTTCAGTTCTTCTCTGTGCATATTCCCTGAACAGGTACAGTCCTGATGGATAATTTCAGCCTTTTATAGCACCATAGAAACATAGACTTTGATGGCAAATGAGGACAGCTTGGCCCACCCAGTCCTACCATTTTTCTACCTATTGGATAAGCAGCAGATCCTAGTTATCCATCAGCCTACTTCCTCATACCCCCACCATAAATGCCTTATGTCTATCCCATGCTTTCTTGAATTTCCTCGTTTCTGACCCTATGACCTCCTTAGGAAGACTGTTCCATGCGTCCACCACCCTCTCTGTGAAAAAATACTTCCTCACATTGCCCCTGAGCCGTCCCCCCTCTATCTTCAAATTGTGCCACCTTGTTCTTGCAAATTTCTTTTTCTGAAAGATGCTACCCTCTTGAACCTTGTTGATATCCCTTGAGGTACTTGAAAGTTTCTATCATGCCCCCTTCCTCAAGGGTATACATATTAAGCTTCTTTAGTCTCTCTTCATATGGTTTCTGGTGCAGACCCTGCACCATTTTAGTTGCCCTCCTCTGGACTGCCTCTATTCTGTCTATGTCCATGTGGAGATGGGGTCTCCAGAACTGCATGCAGTACTCCAGATGGGGTCTCATAAACTGTCTGTACAGAAGGATGAAAACTTCATGTTTTCTACTAGTGATGCCTCTCCCTATGCATCCCAGTATCCCCCAAACTCTTCTTACTGCCTTTCACATTGCCTGCTTACCTTTAGGTCATCTAAATGACTACCCTCAGGTCTCTTTCCATTTTTGCTGTTGTTAGGACCTCCCCATTGTGTACTCTTCCCCTTGGTTTTTGTTTCCCAGGTGCATTACTTTGCACTGCCATACTTTTGACCATTCCTCCAACCTTGCCAAGTCCCTTCTCATCCTTTCCACCCCCCTTGTGTGTCAACCCTGTTGCAGATCTTTGTGTCATCTGCAAAGAGACATACTTTTCCTTCCAGTCCCTCTACAATGTCACTTATAAAGACAGTAAAGAGGACCGTCCTCAGTACTGAACCCTGCGGTACCTGGCTAGTAACAACCTTTCTTCGACTTGGACTCTGTTTACTGTTACCCTCTGTGTCCTGTTATCCAGCCAATATTTTACCCAGGCTACCACCCTGGGACTCACTCCCAGGTTGGTTAACTTGTTTATTAATCTTTTGTGTGGGACCGTGTCAAATGCTTGCTAAAGTCTAGGTAGGCCATGTCCACAGCCCCTCTCTGGTCTACTGCTTTGATCACCCAGTCAAAAAAATCTATTATATTCATCTGACATGATCTTCCCACTGTGAATCCATGCTGCCTTGGGTCCTGTGTCCCACTGGCCACTAGGTACTCAACAGTTCTTTCTTTTAGAAGTGATTCCATCATTTTCCCTACCACTGAGGTCAAACTAACAGGTCTGTGGTTTCCTGCCTCTGCCTTGCTCCTACTTTTGTGAAGTGGAGTCACATCCACCTTCCTCCAGTCCTCAGGTACCACACCATCCTCCCATGATTTGTTAAAAAAAGTAGTCAGTGGTGCCACTAGTTCTCTCCTTAGTTCTTTTAGAATTCTGGGGTGAATCCCATCAGGCCTCATTGCCTTGTCCACCTTGAGGTTTAGGAGTTCTTTCAGAACCTTATCTTCTGTGAATGGACTGATATCGACCCCCCCCCATCCAGAGTGCTTCTTTTGTTTGGTGTAAGACGTCCCCCTCCTCTTCTTTTGTGAATACTGAGCAAAAGTATTCATTAAGTAGCTCTGCCTTTTCACTGTCACCCTTTGCCCATCCCCTTTCCCCTTTATTAAGCCTCACTATCCCTCCCTGGGTCTTTCTTCGCTCACTAATGTACCAATAAAAGGTTTCTGCTAATAGCTTGGCAGAAGACACCAGGAGAAAGGACTGCTGTGTGACTGAACTTCTCTGCTGGGACTATATTGCCCTCCTTCCCTCCCCACCAGCCCCCCACCCAAAGCTAGTTTATTTTTATAGGCACAGGATTTGACTGACAACAGGAACTTCTTGTTTACGGGCAGGAAGTGAGTGATCACAGAACCACCAAGGACCCACCATCCTAGAAGGGCAAGAGTAGCTCTCCGGCCCCCTCTAGTTGCTGGAGGTGTGCCTCTGAGCAAGTAAGTGGTCTACTGAGAAATATAGGATATTCTTGTCTCAGAACAGGACGAGCAGGAGCTTAAAGTGCACACAGGCAGAAAGTAAGGAGAGAGAGAGAGAAAAAAAACAGAGGAAAGAGTAAGGATTGCAAACAGTTAAGGGGCCAGAAATAAGACATGATTGGAATGGTGCAGTGCAGTGGCTGTGGAGCAGCAGTCTTCCGGGAGATGTTCTGGAGGATGCGGTGTTGTCCCATTTGCAGGCACCTCTCTAGGCTTAGGGAGGAGGTTGCTCATCTCCAGGCTGAGTTGGCCAGGATTTGTGGGACCTCCTCTTCCATCCAGAGACCACCAGTGCCACTGCCGTTGCCTCAGAGGTTGCCAAGAAAGAGGAGCCGTTGGACCACAGTGGGCTCAGGGAGGGTGAGGGTGGTGGAACAGAGGCGCATCCCTCCAGTTGTACCTCTCCACAATTCCTATGCCATTCTGGCAAAGTGTGATTCCCCTATGGAAGTACCCACAGTGGAGACCAAGGAGGATGCTGGGAACCTCCACAAAGGAGACCCACAGGAGGGTGGCAGGGGACCCTGCAGGGAAGGAAACAACTCCTGGTGGGGGACTCCATTGTTAGGAAGGTAGAACTGGGGAGGAAGGGGAGAGGAGGTAAGTGCCTGCCTGGTGCCATGGCTTGAGGGACAGGGAGCAATCCTCAGGATTGCCGAGCAGCTGCACAGGGAGGGGAGCTGGATGTCATTGTCCACCTAGGGACAAATGACCTGGCTAAGAAAGGGATTAGAGAAGTGCAGGAAGAGTTTGTGAATTGGGAGGGCCTTAGTCAAGTAGCACGCACGGTAACCTTCGGAGGTGCTACCCATCTATGAGCATAGGGGAGGCTAGGGTGTTCTGCAACATGGGATTCACTCAGTGGTTGAAAAACTGATGTGGAGCTCAGGGATTTGGCTTCATTGAGGACTGGGGTCCACCTGGAGTGATGCAAGCCTATACTGGCATGATGGGCTGCATCTGTCCGGAGGAACCAGGATCCTAGGTGATAGGTTTAAATGCTTCATTGGCAAGCTTTTAAACTAGCCAAGGGGAGGCACTGGAAAGGAGCAGGAAAATCCTAGCCCCCCAAATAATCACGGTACTAGTGCAAACACCAACATAGAGGTGTCGATAGGGAGAAGGGCGGGGTAAATGGAGAAAGTGACAAAGGCAAGAAGGACAGGATGGGGCAAAGGGAGTAAGGCCATCAGGAAATGGAGGGTAATGAGTACCAATGCTCGTAGTCTGGGCAACAAGTCCCTGAGCTGATGGCCTTAATGGAAGAGGGATGCCTGGATATCGTAGCAGTCACAGAAACATGGTACATCGAGAACCATGACTGGGATGTTAACATACCAGGGTACATAACCTACAGGAGAGACAGGCAGGGGAGAAGAGGGGGAGGAGTAGCTCTCTATGTAAAGGAAGGGATAAAAGCAACTGAACAAAAGAGTAAACAGGGAGGAGAGGAGGCACTGTGGATCACCTTGGAGACTGGAAAGGGCACCACAATCCGCACAGGGGTTGTGTACAGACCCCCATGTCAGGGGAAGGAATGGACAAGGATATGATAGAAGGCATTCTTAGAATGGCAGAGAAAGGGGAGATACTGTTGATGGGAGACCTGAATATGCCAGATGTTAACTGAGCACATTTGCTGCAGCCACATCCAAGAGCAGGGCCATTCTTGATGCCCTACAGGTGGCAGGCATTAGACAGCTAGTTTCGAACCCACTCGTGAGGGAGCAATCTTAGACCTCATACTCTCAAACGGGGCAGAGAGGATCTCAGATCTAGAAGTGGGTTGCCATCTGGAGACAAGTGACCATCAAACAGTGTGGTTCACGTTAAACTCAGCTACAGAGTCAAGCTACAAAAGTGAGGGTACTGGACTTTAGGAGGGCTGACTTGGCAAGATGGGAGAGTGCCTCAGAAAGCACTAGCAAACAGGCTAGAAGGAGGTGTGGAGCAACAATGGGGAATTATCAAACTGCCATCACAGAGGCAACAAGCCTTTGTGTGACGAAACAAACAAATCAAACGAAAGAAAAAGCCACTATGGTTCTCAAAAGAGGTGGCTGTGAAAGTCAGGAAGAAGAAGATAGCATTCCGGAAGTATAAGGAAACACAGAAGGAGCAGGACAGAGAGCTGTACCAGTTAAGGCAGAAGGAAGCAGGGAGGGAAGTCAGAATAGCAAAGGCCCAAACTGAGGAAAAGATAGCCAACTCAGTTAAGAAGGGGGATAAAACCTTTTATAGGAACATCAGCGAGCGTAGAAAGACAAAGGGTGGGATAGTGAGGCTGAATAGAATGAACGTGGGTAGGCAGAGGGGACAGTGAAAAGCAGGAATACTGAACGAATATTTCTGCTCAGTATTCACAAAAGAGGAGGGAAGTGCCTAATCCAATTAACAGAAGCACTCTTGATAGGGGGTCGATCCCAGTCCTTTCACAGAAGAAAGGGTTCTGCAAGAACTCCTAAAACTGAAGGTGGACAAAGCAATGGGTCCTGATGGAATTCACCCCAGAATTCTAAAAGAATTAAGGAGGAACTAGTGAAACCACTGGCTACTCTTTTAATAAATCATGGGAGGATGGTGTGTGGTACCCGAGGACTGGAGGAAGGTGGATGTGATTCTCTTCAAAAGTGGGACCAAGACAGAGGCAGGAAACTACAGAACTGTCAGTCTGACCTCTGTGGTGGGAAAGTGATGGAGTCACTCTGAAGGAAAGAATAGTTGAGTACCTAGAGGCCAGTGAACACAGGACCCAAGGCAGCATGGGTTCACAGCGGGAAGGTCATGTCAGACAAATCTAATAGATTTCTTTTACTGGGTGACCAAAGTAGTAGACCAGGGAGGGGCTGTGGACATGGCCTACCTAGACTTTAGCAAGGCATTTGACACAGTCCCACACAAAAGATTAATAGTCAAATTAACCAGCCTGGGAGTGGGACCCAGGGTGGTAGCCTGGGTAAAACATTGGCTGGACAACAGGACACAGAAGGTAATTGTAAATGGAGTCCACTCTGAAGAAAGGGGGGTTATTAGTGGGGTACCGCAGGGTTCAGTATTGGGTCCAGTCCTTTTTAATGTCTTCATCAGTGACATTGCAGAGGGACTGGAAGGAAAAGTATGCCTTTTTGCAGATGACACAAAGATCTGCAACAGGTTGATACACAAGGAGGCATGGAAAGGATGAAAAGGGACTTGCAAGGTTGGAGGAATGGTCAGAAGTATGGCAGCTAGGATTCAATGCAAAGAAGTGCAAAATAATGACCTGGGAAACAAGAACCCAGGGAAGAATACACAATGGGTGGGGAGGTAGAATAACAACAAAAAAGGAAAGGGACCTGGGGTAATCAATCAGATGACCTTAAGGTTAGCACAATGTGAGAAGGTAGTAGGAGGGCCGGGGTATACTGGGATGTATAGGAGAGGCATCATCAGCAGAAAACAGGAAGTTGTTATCCCTCTGTACAGATAGTTGGTGAGACCCCATCTGGAGTACTGTGTCCAGTTCTGGAGACCCCATCACCACAAGGACAATAGACAGGATAGAGGCAGTCCAGAGGAGGGCAACTAAAATGGTGCAGGGTCTGCAAGAGAAGCCATAGGAGGAGAGACTAAAGGAGCTTAATATGTATACCCTTGAGGAAAGAAGGAGAGGGGACATGATAGAAACTTTAGGCACCTCAGTGGAATCAACAAAGTCCAAGAGGGTAGCATCTTTCAGAAAAAGAGACTTGCAAGAACAAGGGGACAATTTGAAGATAGAAGGAGGGCGGTTCAGGGGCAATATAGGAAGTATTATTTCACAGAGGGTAGTGGATGCAAGGAACAGCCTTCCTGAGGAGGTTGTGGGGTCTAAAACTGTGGGAGAATTCAAGAATGCTTTAGACAGACATAAGGCAATTCTTGTGGGGGGTAGGAAGAAATAGGCTGTTGGTTAACTAGGATCTGCGGCCTATCCTGTAGGTAGGGAAATGTGCAGACTAGATGGGCCAAGCGGTCCCTATCTGCCGTCAAAGTCTATGTTTCTATGTTCTATGTTTTAACCACCTTCTTAACTGAGTTGGCTATCTTTTTCTCGGTTTGGGCCTTTGCTATTCTGACTGCCTTCCCTGCTTCATTCTGCTTTAACTGGTAGAGTTCTCCGTCCTGCTCCTTCTGTGATTCCTTATACTTTCTGAATGCTATCTTTTTCTCCCTAACCTTCCCCGCCACCTCTTTTGAAAACCATAGTGTTTTTTTCCTTCATTTTGTTTTGTTTATTTGCTTCACACAAAGGCTTGTTGCCTCAGTGATGGCAGTTTTGATTTTTCCCCATTGTTCCTCCACCCCTCCTTCCTGCCCATTTGCTAGTGTATTCCTTAGGCATTCTCCCATTCTGCCAAAGTCACCCACTGAACATCTAGTACTCTTGCTTTTGTATGGTTTGACTCTATGGCTGTGTTTATTGCGAACCACACTGTCTGGTGGTCGCTTGTTTCCAGATGGCTACCCACTTTTAAATCCGAGATTTTTTCACTGTCCCCATTTGAGAGTACCAGGCCTAAGACTGCTCCCTCCCGAGTGGGTTCCAACACTAGCTGCGTGAGGCATGCCCCCTGTAGGGCATTGAGAATGACCCTGTTCTTGGATGTGGCTGCAGCAAATGTGCTCCAGTTAACATCTGGCATATTCAGGTCCCCCATCAACAATATCTCCCCTTTCCCTGCCATTCTAAGGATGCCTCCTATCATTTCCTTGTCAATTTCCTCCCCCTGAGATGAGGATCTTTATACAACCCCCGTGCAGATTGTGGTGCCATTTTCTGTCTCCTAGGTGACCCACAGTGCCTCCTCTTCAGCCTGTTTACCCTTTAATTCCATTGCTTTGATCCCTTCCCTTATGTTGAGAGCTACTCCTCCTCTTTTACCCTCCCTGTCCCTCCTGTAGATTGTTTACCCCAGTATTCTGACATCCCAGTGTTGGTTCTCTGTGTACCAGGTTTCTGTGACCGCCACGATATCCAGGCATCCCTCTTCCATCAAGGCCACTAGTTTAGGAAGCTTGTTACCCAGACTAATGGCATTGGTACTCATTGTCCTCCATTTTTTGATGGCCTTACCCCTTTTAGCCCCATCGTTGTACTTTGCCTTTTTCTCCATTTACCCCCTGCTCTTCCCCTTATTGACCTCTCTACCTTGGTGTCAGCCTCGCTAACTACCCTGTTTTGTGGGGGAAGGCTGGGAAAATTCCCTGCTCCTTTTCAGTGCCTCCCCCCTTGGATAGTTTAGAAGCTTGCCAATGAAGCATTTAAACCTATCACCTAGGATCCTGGTTCTCCTCCTGGACAGGTGCAGACCATCATGCCAGTATAGGCCTGTATCCCTCCAGGTGGATCACCAGTCCCCAGTGATGCCAAAACCCTGTGCTTCACACCAGTTTTTCAACCATTCACTGAATCCAGGGTGTGGAGTACCCAAGCCTCTCCCATGCCATAGACAGGCAGCACCTCCAAGAAGGTTACCGTGCATGCTACTTGTCTAAGGCCCCTCCCCAACTCCATAAACTCTTCCTGCACAGCTCTGATCCCATTCAGAGCTAGATCATTTGTCCCTAGGTGGACAATGACAACCAGCTCCCTGTCCCGTGCAGCTGTTCCTGCGATCCTGAGGATTCCCTTCCTGTCGCTTCATGCCATGGTGCCACGCAGGCACCTTACCTCCCTCTCCCCTCTCTCTCCCAGTTCTACCCCCTAACTATGGAGTACCCCACCAGGAGTTGTTTCCTTCCTCTGTGGGATCCCATGCCACCCTCCTGTGGGTCTCCTTTGTGGAGATTACCAGTATCCTCCTTGGTCTCCACTGCGGGTGCCTCCATAGAGGAACAACGCTCCGCCAGAAAGGCATATGAACTGTGGTGAGGTACAACTGGAGGGTTGCGCCTGTGTTCCACCACCCTCACCCTCCCTGAGCCCACCATAGTCCAACAGCTCCTTATTCATGGCAACCTCTGAGGCAACGGCCCTGGTGATCCCTGGGTGGGGGAGAAGATTTCCCAGTCCCCTGCCAGGTCCTAGGTGGGGGAGGAGGTTTCCCTACTCTTTGCCAGGTCAGCCTGGAGATGGGTAACCTCCTCCCTCAGAGCAGAGAGGTGTCTGCAAATAGGGCATCACTGTAGCCTCCGGAATGTCTACCGGAAGACTGCCACCCCACAGCCAGTGCAGTGCACCACTCCCCACATCTCTCTCCCTCCCTGTTGAAACTGTGTTTTGTTTTTTTTCACTATTAGGGAACCTCACTTCCCCTTAGTAGTGTAACCCTTTACCTAGGGACTATATACTAAGACCCCCCCCAAGTTTGTTTGTTTTTTTACAATACTAATCACAAGAAGATATCCTCACAGCTTATGCAACACTGCCTGGCTGCCTTCTGTGGCACACCCCACCCTGTTTTGTGTCTGAGCAGGAAGTTGTCACACCTTCCTGCCTAACCCCATAAAACTAGGTTAGCCAGGGGAGGGTGGGAATGGGGAGTGGAGGGTTTAGGTAATCCACCTGTTCTGTGCTGTGACGACAATGACAGCAATCCAGTTTGAACCTCCTGAGGCTTTGTCTGGCTCTCATACACAACTCGACAGACTGCAGGAATGAAAGAATACTCCGGTGAAAACTTAAATGTTTATTGCAAAAAGTCACCAAAATACTATCAAACTACAAATAAGTCACCAAATTCACTGAAAAAGGAAAAAAAATCAGCAGTATTTTAATCCCTCATAAAGTAGCAATCTTCAAAACAATCAGCAGTATTGCAAACCCCCCTCTTGATTTAAACAAGCAAAAACCAGTGTAAAATTAAAAGTAAGGCCCACTTCCCTCAGAATTCAAGCAAGATTCTGCCTTCCTTCAGTTTCCTAGTTCCTAGTTCAAGACTGTGTGTCCTTCCCAGCTCCAAGTTCAGTTTTCCAAAAGCAACCTTTACCTTCAAAAGATAAGGCCTTTCTGTCTGAATCTGCTTACACACGTGTGGCTTATACAAGT
Source organism: Neoceratodus forsteri (assembly GCA_016271365.2). NCBI lineage: Eukaryota > Metazoa > Chordata > Ceratodontiformes > Ceratodontidae > Neoceratodus > Neoceratodus forsteri. The sequence continues at coordinate 1,069,116,272 of CM028135.1, forward strand.
CAGAACAGTTCTGAAAAACTCCACACAAAAACTACTATCAAAGGGACACTGTCATCCCCCACAGGCCTCAAATTGTCTTTAGTTTAAAAAAAAAAAGTTACTTGACATTCTGCATAGATTGCTGATGTAGCTGGTAGTTTGATTTGGATTTCTTTTTACTGTTTAAAAGTGAAAAAACGACTGCCCACCATACTGGTGTTACCACACAAAAACAAATCTATTTTCATTCCTTGATCAATTCCCACTGCATCTTTCCTGGATTTAGGAACACCCCCAACACAGTCTAGTCACTCATGATGAAGTGGGAGGAGATGAGACTATTGTATCATCGGTGGCTGCACTGTTTGGGGGTGTTCCTAATGTACAGGAAGTATGCAACAAGAGTAGATTAAGGATTTAAAACAAAACAAGGTTGGGCATAATTTCACTATTAGCATGCATTTCAGTTGTACTAAGAAAGGAAGCAGATAAAACAACCAGCAATAGCAGTGAATTGAAGGGAAGGTAAGCAATTGTAAAATGTGGGGTTTCAACTAGCAATAATGTGATGCAAAAAGAGTTGATAGTGTGCCTTTAACTGCTATGTGTGACAGGAAGCGCCTGCCACTCTTGAGGACCGACCTTTTCTTAAATCTGTTGCAACAGTTCTTCTATTTTTTAGCCTAATCTATTCTTTACAATTTCTAGTCCAAAAGGTTGGCCACTTACGGGCACCCCTTCCCCTTTCTCGACTATGCTATAGTATCCTCTTTAAATTTTCTTTTTCCCTCCCAAGTCCTTGTACAGGGAGGTTATTGTGGTGACCTCCGAGCTGATGTAAAACAACAGGTTGTGTTCCTCATTGTTGGATTTAGTATGCAATGGAACTACATGTATGTCATAAAATGCATTGATGTGTATACCTCATGTGTATGAAACCTTTAAATGTTGAAAATACCATGGCACTAGGTGCTTTTGATAAAGGTAAAACGTTACTAGGGGACTGTAGTATAAAAATTAAGTTAGTTGTGCTATTTAAAATGCATTCAAATTGCTGTAAGTTGAGCAAGTTTGAAATTGCATGGTGATTTGCATATATCCCATGATGCTTTGCATTATAGAATTATGTGTAATGTTGTGTTTCTTTGAAACTTGGTTTATTGGCAATGCCTTTTGGGGTAACCCTTGTTTCAGTGCTTCTGCGCTGAGGTTCTTTGTCTTTAGGTTTTTTTTTTTTTTTTTTTTTTTTTTTTTTTTATTTGAGCCCCCATCACCCAAGCAAACATGGCCCGCATTGGGAAGGCTAAATCTCAACAGATAAGTTAGATCAGAGATCAGTGAATCAGTAAGTGTTGGTAAAATGCAGAGGAAGGACATACAGAGTCTGTTGTTGCAAACTGATGTACTAAAGGAGGTATATGACATTGCTGAAGGTTGTCTTCTGTATTTTGAACAAATGTCACACAGAAATTGTGTGTTGAATCTGAAGTTTGGTGTCTGATCCATTTGTTATCCTACAACTCCTCCACACTATGGTACTGTGCTGGCCTAAGTGTTTTGTCAATGAGAGAGGCCGTAAAGAGCAGGTATAAAATGCATTGATGTGTATACCTCATGTGTGCACCTTTAAATGTTGAAAATACCATGGCACTAGGTGCTTTTGATAAAGGTAAAACGTTACTAGGGACTGTAGTATAAAATTAAGTATTGTGTATTTAAAATGCATGCAAATTGCTGTAAGTTGAGCAAGTTTGAAATTGCATGGTGATTTGCATATATCCCATGATGCTTTGCATTATAGAATTATGTGTAATGTTGTGTTTCTTTGAAACTTGGTTTATTGGCAATGCCTTTTGGGTAACCCTTTGTTTCAGTGCTTCTGGCTTGAGGTTCTTTGTCTTAGGTTTTTTATGTTTTTTTTTTTTTTTTTTTTATTTGAGCTCCCATCACCCAAGCAAACATGGCCCGCATTGGGAAGGCTAACTCAACAGATAAGTTAGGGATCAGAGATCAGTGAATCAGTAAGTGTTGGTAAAATGCAGAGGAAGGACATACAGAGTCTGTTGTTGTAAACTGATGTACCAAAGGAGGTATATGACATTGCTGAAGGTGTGTTCGTTTTTTGAACAAATGTCACATAGAAATTGTGTGTTGAATCTGAAGTTTGGTGTCTGATCCATTTGTTATCCTACAACCTCCACACTATGGTACTGTGCTGGCCTAAGTGTTTTGTCAATGAGACTGCTTAAAGAGCAGGTTCCTGCTTTTGTGCTGCTACCCTCAAGATATTAGATTTATCAGATCAGATCGAAGTTGTTTAAGATATAGTCTCCATTCTATATTAAATAGCAACTGTATTTTGTAATGTATAGTGGCCAAAAAAAGACCTATTCTCTGGAACCGGAACATTCATAAAGCTTTCAGTTTAGATGTCACAAAACGGTTCGCTAAGGCAGTACTATTTTCAGTTATGGGGTTGGTATTAAACATATTTATAGCTTTAGTGTTGAATTTTAGTATATCAAAGGGATCAATCAACTAATCGGGTCCCTATTAGTCGATCAATCGCTTTGATATACTAAAATCCCAGCATTAAAGGGTATAAATATGTTTGAGAAAATACCAGCCCCATAGAACTGAATGGGGCATACACACAGCCTTCGTTTTGTGACATCACAAAACAGGGCTGCATGGGCCGACATGGGGGTGTGTTTCTCGGACTGGAAAGTCTGTCTTTTTTTGGCCACTATACACATTTGCAAAATTACGAGGGATGTAACTTTTTGTATAGATGGAATTTTTATGCCAAACTTGAGTAACTCGCTACTGATACGGTAAGGGATCAACCGGGCTGGGGCAGGCAGCTCCTAGGAAGCTGCTCTTTAACCAGAGTGCAGTAAAAGAAAGGCAGATACCATACTTGAGTGAGGATCCGGCAATAAAGTGATGAGGCTCACAAAATAAACTGACAGCAGCAGTTCTAGCAGTGGAATTTTCCTCTTATTCACAGCTGTGGTTCATTGGCAATTTACCTTTTGCCCTTCAGCTCTGGCAGCTTGCCAGACAGCACGGCAGCAAGGCCGATGGCTCCTTCAGCATCAACTGTAGCCCTCTCATACTCCAGGAACCGCAGCATGGCGAGCAGTATCTCCTCATCCCTGGGGACAGACAGACCAACAATCAACAGACATTAAAAGGCAAAGGAAAACAATGCATCTGTGCAAGTATTAGCCTGGAGTTGCAAGCCCAAAAGCTTGAATTTCAGAAAGAGTAAATCAAGGGTTATTCACAGCAGATCTAGGAGGCAAACCCACTTGCTAACAACAATAACTACAAGCATTTGTGCAACAGGATTAACTGGTGTTACACCTTGGATAAAAGTGAGGTTTGTCGTGATTTGCTGATCTACTGGTGTAACCCCAGGGTTCCCCTGGGTTGCTAGGATTCTGTTAGGGTAGGTCAGAATAGATTGCTGGGCAGGTTTCACTAGGCATCCAGGTCCATAGACCTGTTTTGTGTCTCCATGGCAACTTCTGTCAGTGTGCCTGGCAGAGGCTCCAAGGAGCTTGAACTCTCAGAGCAGCATGTGCCACAGTGGAATGTTGGCACGGAATGCAGCTATTGAGAGTTTTTCTGACTTGGGCAGAGTTTTCAGGGAGTTGCCTTCTGACTTCTGTCAGAGGAGGAGGGTGGAGCTGGCTGTGTGGAGGTCGCCCCTCCCCCATGGCCTTGCCAGCCCCAAATGTTGACTAATGTGAGTGGCGTTACGTGGTGGTGATGGCTGTTTATGCCTGTGCTGTCGTGCAGGCTGAAGAATATCAATAGCCTTGAATTCTTGAGACCACAAGTAATTGGGTTTGTAGTCACCCAGCTTTGTGGAAATGAATCAAAGTGTTGCCTAGTGTGTAGGAAAAGTGAAATTGCCCTTCAAGGTCAGGGAATTCCTGGGAAGTATTTCAGACAGTGAGGGAGGACTGCCTGGGCCAATGGGAGTGCTACCTCAGTATGGCTCTTGAAGCAAGTAAAAGAGATGCCCCTTTTGGCCAGGGATGAACCCCCAGCAACCTATCCGGTGTGGGAGGCACAGATCTCTGTGTGAATATGGATAAAGTCCTCTGTAGCTTCTCCCCTGCAATTTTAAAGTACAAGGTCACAGTGGGAGTGAGGTCTGTGCAGTTTGGACCAGGGTAGTTGGGATGCTTTCCACCCCTGGGAAATGCCAATCAACTGCAGTTTGTATCCATAGCCTGGAAGAGGGAGGGATGGTTGTGTCCATAGCCCATAAGAGGATGGAGGAAAAAGTAGTTTGCGCCCTGGTGAAAATGGAGCTATATAGACCTGATGTACAGCACCTACTGTGAAGAGAAACTGTACCTGTTGTGACTGCACCTCCAGCCCCAGAGGGCAAACCGTTTCCGTCAGAAGTTTTGTGTCAGAATTAAACCTACTGCTTAACTCTGTTTTCCATTGTGAACAGCTTGTGTGAGTGAACTGTCAGTTTCTTGTGTCCCCCGTCCCATGGCTTGCCTTGCCTTGCCGTTCAGATATAAATGTTGTCTGGGTGTCCCCCCTTCCTCCCAAAAGCTGAGCCAGGACAATATTGCAAATGGAGTGAATGAACTGTGTTTTGCCAATGTCATCTGTGGTTCCAAAATACAAACTTAGAGGGAAGTGGAGTGGGAGGTAAAATAGGCGGTGGGGGCAGGGATATCTCTTTCGGGCAGACTAGATGGGCCGAATGGTCTTACAAACATACAAACATACAAAATTTGCCAGCAGATAAAGGCCTACAGGTCTATCAAGTCTGCTTGAATGTGCAGCTAGCACCCTTTATTCTGCAGCTGCCCCTCCCTTCCACCCTTCCCCTCCATTGACCTTCCCCCTTGCCCTGTCCCAGCTCCTTTCGAAGCAGTCCACTGTTCTACTGGATACCACTTCTGCCAGTAATGCATTTCACCCAGCTACCACCCTGTCTGTAAAAAAGTGTCTCCTCATCTCCCTCCTGAACCTTTCTCCCTCCAGTCTCATATCATGGCCCCGGGTGTCCCTCCCCTCCCTTACTTTGAACAGCCACTATGTACCTGTCTTGTTTATTCCTCTCATGTACTTAAAGGTTTCAATCATGTCCCCCCATCCCTCCTCTCTTCTAGCGAGTGCATGTTCAACTCCCTCAGCCTCCTCTCGAATGATAAGTCCCCCAGCCCCTTGATCATCTTTGTCACCCTGCACTGCACCCCCTCCAGTAACTTAATGTCTCTCTTCAGATACGGGCGCCAGTGTTGCATGCAGTACTCCAGGTACGGTCTAACTAATGACCTATACAGTGGCAGAATCACCTCCTCACTCCTCAGGGATATAGCCCCTTCAATGCAACCCAGCATTTTTTTGGCCCCTGCAGCTGCCTTCCTACATTGTGCTGAGTTGTTCATTGACCCTGTAATGAACACCCCCAGATTCTTTTCCTTTTCTGTCTGGGCTAGCTGCACTCCCCCCAGCTGGTAACTCCTCCTTGGGTTCTTCACCCCAAAATGCAGCACCTTGCACTTTTTGGCATTAAACCCCAGTTGCCAGGTGTCTGACCAAATTTCCAGCTTTGCCAGATCATCCTTCAACTCCTGCCATCCCCCTAGGTTGTCCATCACCACTTCCATCTTGGTATCATCAGCAAACTAACTGATCTTGCTCTTGATGTCCAGTGATATGTCTGCAATGAATATCCCAAACAACACTGGTCCCAACACCGAGCCATGTGGAACACCGCTCATCACTACCCTTGGGGATGAGAGCTCCCCACCCACCACCACCCTCTGTTGCCTTCCCTGAAGCCAGTTACCTACCCATCTTACCAGCTTTGCACCTGCCCCTGTGTCTTCTAACTTACTTCCCAGCCTCCCATGTGGCACCAAGTCGAATGCCTTACTGAAGTCCAGATACAAGACATCCACTGCATGGCCCCTGTCCAATTGCCTAGTTACCCAGTCATAGAACTCCACCAGGTTGGTTTGGCAGGATCTGCCACGTATGAAGCCATGCTGTCCGCTGTCCTGTAGTCCTTTGGCCTCCAGGAGGGTGGCCAGGCTCTCCTTCATGATAGTGTCCATCAGCTTACCCACGATGGATGTGAGGCTCACTGGTCTGTAGTTCCCCGGTTCATCCTTGGGGCCATTCTTGTGGAGGGGCACCACATAAGCCATCCTCCAGTCCTGAGGTACACACCCTGAGTGTAGTGAGGCATTAAACAGGTCTGCCAAAGGTCTCACAAGGACCTCTGCCAGCTTCTTCAGAACGCTGGGGTGGATGCCATCTGGGCCTGGCGCTTGTGTCCACCCTCAGTGCCTTCAAAGCCCTCCTGAACTCTGCCCTCCATGATTTCCCCATCTGTCACCTATGTTTCTGCCATCCTCTACCCTTGCATCACCCTCTCTCCTTAGTAAATACCGAGCAGAAGTAATCATTTAGTGCTTCTGCCTTATCGCACCCTGCTTCCACCCAACCCCTCCTTCCTAATCATTACTATGTGGTCCTTACGGTTCCTTTCTCCCTGATGTACCTAAAGAAGTCCTTCTCCCTTCTTAATGCCTTGTGCCAGCCTGTCTGTGAGATGTCTTGGCTGTCCTACTGCCCTTGTCACCTCCTTCTCGATTCCTTCCAGGTATTCCTCCTGTCCTCCTCCCTCCTCCCTCCTCCCTCTTTTTCTGTACCTCCTAAAGGCAGCTCTTTTCCTCCCTACCTTTTCCATGACCTCTTGCTCACCCAGCTCAGTTCCTCAGAGTCCCTAGCCTCTTGCTCTGGGCCTTGCTACAGGTCTTGGTTCAAGGCCCACTATCCCCAGCTTTATGAGTTCCCACCTCTGGTTAGTGCCCATACTAGATTAAATTCTGGCCAGGTACTCTTTTACCACTTCCACCATCTTCCCAAAGTTGGCCCTCCTGAAGTCCAGCACTCTTGTGCCAGATTCCATTCCTTCCTTGCCCATATCCAATGTGAGCCATACTGAGTGGTGGTCACTCCCTACAGCGGTTCTTCCACCCTAATTTCTGTCACAGACTCCTCATTTTCCAGTACAAGGTCAAGGGTATTCCCTAACCTGGTTAGTTCACTGACCATTTGCATCAGTAAGCTGTCCTGAAAGGCATCCATCAGTACCTGCTCCCTTCTATTCCAGGTTGTTGGGGTACTCCAGTCCACTCCTGGCATGTTGAAGTCCCCCACAATCACCACACTACCCTTCTCACAGGTCCTCCTGATCTGTCCTGCTAGTTCCGTCTAACTCCTCTGTCTGAGAGGGCGGCCTGTATACCACTCCAGTTTTGAGAGTCCTATTCTTGGAATCCTGGATTTGCATCCAAAGTGACTCTGTACTACCCTCCTCCCCTTCCTCCCTTACATACTTCAATCCTTCCTTCACATATAGTGCCACCCCCCCTCCTTTCCTAATCACCTTATCCCTACGAAATAACTTGTCCCCTGGTACAGACAGGTCCCAGTCATTGTATTAGGTGGCCCATGTTTCTGTGATGGCTGCAATATCCACCTCTCCCTCTGCCATGAGCACCTATAACTCTGCAGTTTTCCTCAAAAGGTTCCTAGCATTAAGGGTGACCACCTCCCCCCCCCATCCTGCCCTCCTTTACTAGCATCACCAATAGTACTTGCCATTTGTCCTTTGTCACTGTTATGGGGGGTAAGCTCACATGGCTTCCCAACCTGTGGTCTCTGCATGTCTCTTGCACATTTGCCACACCCCCCACGCCTAGTTTAAATTCCCGACTTCCTCTATGTACTCCTCTATCCTCTGTTTCAACACTTTCTTTCCTCCTTGCTCAAGTGTAGTCTGTCCTTGGCATAGAGACTACTGTCCTCCAGGTCCCTCCCCACCCCACCCCAACCAGCCCATACCCTTTAGCATGACACCAGGTTCTTGGCCATCTGTTAAATTCTCTTTTCTCAGCTTTACAGTTATGCTGGGCACTGGAAGTATCTCTGAAAAAGTGCAGTCTTGTTCCTGCCCTCACATAATTGTTCTGGTTCCTCAGTCCTCCTCTGGACTACATCTACCATCTTGTCAGCCAGGTCGTTACGTCCCAAGATGTATAATTAAATGAGGCTTGTTCCTCCCTTCTAGCATATTTCAGAACAGTTGTCCCACCCTTTTCAGCAGTCGCCTTCGCATGGCCTCCACCCAAATGCGACTATGCCTCCCTTTGCTACCCCACATGATTACTCTAGTATTGAGTCCCAGCACTGAGATTCCACCCTCTTACTCCCTGCTTGCTTCCTATTCCTCCAGCTCTCATTTCCTGCTCTTCTTCCTCCTGCAAGTATTTCCTTCTGCCCCTGTTGTAATTCCCCAGAACTTCCCTTGCTCCAGTTTGGTCCAGGCATTTATCAGTTACTCTTCCAATTTCATTACCTCCCTCCTCCTCCTTCCCCTCTAGCACTAAAAAACAATTTTCTGAAGACCCTTCACCAATGCCCGCTTCCTCTCTCCTCATAGTAACCTGTTCCTTCCTTTCCACTCCATGACTGTTGCCACTTCTCCTCCCCTCACAAGTCCCTATCTCCTCCTTCTGTTTGTCTTTTGTCTTCTGACCTGGTTTCCCCGGAGACCGTTCTTCCTGGCCTGGGCCTCTTTGTCTCTGCTTCCCTTCTTCTGACCCTCTTCTCACCACTGTTGGCTCAAATTGCCCTCCCTCATCTCCCCTCCTTCCTCCCTCCAGTATTGGGCTATAACCACCTCCAGTCTGCCTTGCCTGTCTTAGTTCCTCCTGCAGACTCCCGATCTCCTTTCTAAGTTTCTCTGTGTAGTTGCACACTAAACATCCCCCCACACTCCAGGCAATTTTTAGAAAGATTGGTGCACCGCAGTTGTTGCAGCCTACCACCCTACCCATTGCTCTCGTTGCCCACCAGCGACTCCCCCCACCCTTCCAGATGCAGGATACCAAACACCCCCCAAGTCTCCCCTCTCCCTCCTCTATCAGTGCAAAACATTCTTCTCCTTTCCTTAATTTCCCTTACCCTCTTTGTCGTGCACTTCTAGATAGATTAAGCAACTGCTTTTTACATTCCTATCCCTCCTGTCCACACCCACAAAGAGACTTTAAGCAACTATTGCACAGCCTTCTTCAAACTCCTAGTCCTCCTTTCCACAATGCACATACCAATGCAAACAAGTAACAATGAAAGCTCCTTGTTTTGCAGTTACTTTCCTTCTACTGAGATAGCAGTCACCTCTTCACTCGCTGCTGTTCCTTTCCTAGACGTCTGCTTCTGCTATGACAGGTGCATGTCCTTTGCCCTTTTGGGGAAGTGATATCAGAACCCCCCAGTACAAAGGAAATCATGGACCTGGGGCGGGTGGGGTGAAGGACAGGGAGCGTGGGACCAGCCTGTGCCTTCCAGAAACAGTCAGTTAGCTGAGGCCTCTCATCAGACCATTAACACCCATCCCCCACTATGCACCAAACTTTGCAGCTAGTGAAGCCAGCAAAAACAATCACAATTCCACTCAAAGCACAAAAAATAGGTTTGATACCAAAAGAAACAGGTCTCCAATTCAAACAGCCTCACCAACAACACACCAAAACAGGCTTGAAATTAGAAGATATAGGTTTCCAAGTCAAAGAAACATCCCCAATAAAATCACACCAAATAGATTTGAAATCAGAAGAAATAGGCCTCCAATGTAAATGAATGATAGCCCCCACTCAAAGCACACCAAAATAGATTTCAAAGTTTCAACAGCTCCAAAATAGTTCCCTGCTAGCCCCTTTTAAGAAATAAGACAAACTCAGCCTGCTGCACGGTGAAACATCAAAACAAATAAGCCCAATTACAGCACCAAAATAAGTTTCAAAATTTCAACAGCCCCAAAACAATACCCTGCTTGCCCCTTAGAAGTAGTAATAAAAGAAAAAAAAATAACCTTCTACCAAGTAAAATCCACAAGAACAATGTAAAAGCAACAAGAAGAAGCTACTGTACTGGAATTGATCTAATCCATTCCCCTTCTGGTTACTTCTGCTGGCAGGATTCTATGATTCTATGAAATTGTTGCTCCCTGGGGGAAGGGGAGGTTACACTGGGATTAGCTGACCTCACTGAAGTCCTAGCTACAGTGATTTGATTGAGGCATTTGGTATCATGAAAAGTTATATAGAATAGAAACATAAAAACATAGATGCTTTCAGCAGAAAAAGACCAAGGATTCACCCAGTCTGCCTATATAAAATGTCCTACCTATCCCCCGACCTACTGTCTTAGAGGGGAATTTAGCCCTATTGCCTACCCTTTTGGTATTACCAACCCCCAATACCTGTTCCACCCACCTTTGAACTGGTTTATAGTCCCTGCCCCATCATCTCCACCAGTAATCTGCTCCAGAGAAGTAGAATTTCCTTACATCTCTCGTGAGGTTCCTTCCAATGAGCCTGCATTTGTGCCCTCTCATTACTGCATTTCTGTTTCCCATGAACAAGTCCTTTCAGCTCACTTTGTTAACTCCCCCTCAGAAATGTGTATGTCTCTATCACATCACCCCTCTCCCTCCTGGCCTCCAGCATCCATACGTTAAGGGCCATCCGCCATTCTTCATGGGATCTGTCCTGTTGGCCTTGAATCATCTTGGTGACTCTTCCATACATGGTTTTCAGTCTGCCCTTGTCCTTTCTCACTTGTCTGGCTCCAGAAATGGGCATGATACTCCAGGTTGGGTCTTACCAGGGACCTGCATAGGGGCAATATCAGCTCCTTCCTCCTATTATCAAACCCTTTCCAAAAGCACCCCAGCATTGTGTGCCTCACAACACACCCATAGATCAAAACAGACTGTTTAGCTGCGTCTAAGGGAACAGAACCAATGGACAGAATTACAACCCAAGTGGGGGCAGTCAGCAGTGACTTAAAGAAACAGCTTTTCACTTAAAGAGCAATAGTGTTGTTGAACATATTTGTATTTTATTTGTCTCTTATTTATTTTACTAGGAGAAAGCTCCATTGTGCAATGCTCATTTACAAGGGGATCCTGGATAGGACAAACAAACAATACGGAAATAAACGTAATACTGGTTTGGACCAGAGATGGCATATCGAGCTGTATGTAGTGCCCCAGAGTTGGGGGCACAACAGAAAAGGAAATGTAGAGGTGCTCAGCCCTGTAAGGTGCTCTAGTGCAGTGTAGAGGTGCCCCAGAAGTGTCAAGGTACCCAAGCACAAACCCCAAAATAGTATAAATGTAACCCCTAGGTAGCGCTATCCTAAGGGCTACTACCCCTACCTGCTTGGCTAGTAGCAGGTTAAGGGGCCTGAGTTCTGAAACAGGTGCCTCTACCCGGAGGTCAGGGTTGGTAGTGGTCAAGCTAACCTGGGCACAGCCCTCTGGGACACTGTAACCCCCCTCTTTCCCCTCTAGTGGCCTGAACACTGTACAATAATCACTTTCACAATACCCTGGTACACCACACAGGTACCCACACTGTTTGCCTTACCACCAGGGCTGGTTCCTCTGGCTCCACCCTGGGAACCCCTTGTAAAACAAGGTTAAGCACAGAAAATAGCAACAGTACAGTACTTTGAGCACAAACTGGAACCACAGTCAGATAACATGTAGAAAAAGTTAGATCTGATTTATTCAGGGGACTTGAACAAGGGAGGGGCAAAATCAGGTTAATTAGCTTAAAGGTTATATCAGTCAAGCAGTTATGCATGTGCTTTGAGTCCCCCCACACAGTCCACCTCTGGGTACCCAGGTAGAGAAGAGATGGGCTAGCCAGGACAGTTGCCCATGGTTGGAGCTGGTTGAGGCCCTGTGATGGAAAACACAACATGCACAGTACACAATATTTGTAATCCGGAGCCAGAGGGCTCAGTTCGTAAAGGAAACAAAACAACAAGACAATCAGATGACACACTCAGATTAAGCTGTTGTTGTAGGGAGCTACCCTGGTATTTACTCACGATACCCAAGATTGGACACAGACTGGACGAAAATCGAGATTGCAGGTGGTTGATCTGGAATGCCAGGAGAAGCAGGGCCCACACAAGTCGCAGAGGCATTGTTCCTGTTCAAGCGTGGAGCAGGGGGCTGATCCCCAGGCAGGTCTCTCATCGATGGCTTCTCTGTGCAGTGGGTAGTCTGGCTGGGCCAGTCTGGCAAAGCCCAGACCACATGGAGACAAGTTCGGAAGCAGTCCGTTTTGGGCTGGATATAGCTTCCAGCAAGCAGAACACAGTTCACACAGTGGGGAACTAACTCACAACCCACTAGCAGCTCATAGCACATTTACATGTATGGGAATTCTACTGTACTAGCAAAGCACTCCCGGCACACTGCAAAGTCTCTGCACACACTGGGAGCTTAGGGGTAGCTGGAACTCCTGACAGGCCGATTGCATTCAGCAAAAATATTCAGTCTTCTTCAGGTTGCGCCTGGCCCACTTCAGTAGCTTACTTTAGTCACACAAACTTGGATTTAGTCCAAAATAATTCTATTCTCTCCCTCTCAGGAGCAGCACACCGGCATGCAGGCCAAAAACTTTGCCTTTTCAGAGTTCTCCCATGCGAATCCACTCAGGATTGCTGCTCAGAAACACTTCAGCTCCTTCTTGCTCAGCTTCCAGCTTAGTTCTAACTGAAAACTGCAAGCAGCCCAGGACTTCCCCAAGATCCAAAAGATTTGGTTGGCTGATTTGACTGTCAGTCAAAGCAAGAGCTCCCCCTTCAGTTGCAAAAAAGGCACAAAAAAGCTCCAAACTAAAGTTCCTACAGATTTTGAATTCAGACAGCTCCTGTAGTCCGGCTACATTTTAGGTCCCACCAGTACTGTTTGGTCCAATTTGCAGTCCAGGACCAAGATAGTGGAGATGAACAAAACAGTCCTTGCTACAAAGAAAGCAGGTTAGACAAACTACAGTATCATTATCACTCTAAATGATTTTCAGTAAATAGTTACATCTTTCAACAGAGCTCCCTCTCAGATTACTTAAACTGCAATTAGGCAGCTCTTAAAGAGACAGTACACAGAGGCTATACAAGCTCTGGTAATCACATTTAAACTGCTAAAATGCAGGACACCAGCCTGGCAGTGAGCATTTAGGCAAGCTCAAGGAAGACTTTTTGGGAATCCCCATTTGTAGGGGGTTACATAAATAAAGTTAAAAATGCCAAAGTTAATGTTCTATGCCAGCACATGGCATATGCAAGCATTGTGCCCAAGGTAGAATGTTGTGCTGAACTGCACATGCCCAACATTCCAATGCTAGAACCAGAACCCAGAGTGTTACCTTTTGAATTGCAAAAAGTTGTTACAGAGGGAATCGTGGTGACTGTGGAGGAGAGAGGACACAGAAAGTGACGAGGGATGAGAAGGGCTTGCCAGGAGGGCTAAAGCTGTCCCTGAGGGCTTTTTTATGTGTCCCTCTGCTTCCAGTCGCTGAAGACTGCATGCCTGAATGTGGCGTTTGGTCCGCGGTGTCATCAAACACCTGAAAAGACGTTCTGTTCCCCACAGAAAGGGCTTGGTGCCCCGTTTATTTGTTTTGAAAGTAATGTTTTTGTTCCCTTGGAGGCAGTGTTAGTAGTGCCGCATTGTCTTTGAACCAGTTAGGACCTTGCACGGTCCCCAGATGACCTCCGAGCTGTCCAAAACCTTCCCTCTGTCAGCAGCACCACCCACCTCCCTATCCAGCTTCCCTGCATCTAAGTCCAGGGTGGTGAGTCGTCGGCAGCATACTAGCAATGTGCTGACCACCAAAACAAAGCAAAAAAGTTATTTATTTTTAAGAAAAGTGTTAGGTGCTCAGTGCAACAGCCGATGGCCAAGAGCGGGTGGGGAAAATTTAGCATAAATCCATATTCGGGGCATAGTGATGCCCAGGGGAGGAGTCTAGAGAAAGGGGCTCCGTGCAGAAGCTGTTCCATATTCATAAGGGGAGTTGCCAAAAGTGGAGTTAGAGAGGTCGGGGGCAGCAGAGGCCTGAGCCAGTTCTTAAAGTGACCTAGCAGGGGAGGACTGAGCCAGTTCTTAAAGAGGCCCAGCAGAAAGGCCTGAGCCAGTTCTCAAAGAGGCCCAGCAGAAAGGCCTGAGCCAGTTCTTAAAGCAGCCTAGCAGGGGAGGCATGAGTCAGTTCTGGCCTAGCCACAGCGGCCCACAGGTGTAAAAGGGGCTAGTTAGGCCTAGATGTTTATTTAAAGGGGTGAGTCAGGACCAAATGTTTATTTTAAAGGGCAAGCCAGGCCCAGTGAGTTATTTAAAGGGGTCCAGCAGCCAATAGGCCCTACACTTAAAAGGGTAAGTTAGGCCCAGGTATATATTTAAAGGGGCCCAGTCCATAGGAGCCCACAGGTGCAACGGATGCCCAGCCGAAAGGGTCTCAGGGACAAAAGGGGGCAAACACTAGGCCCAGAGGTGACACAAAGGTCTAGCCAGCCATTCTGGTCCATAGATGGTAAAGTGACCTAGTCAACCATAGCGGGGCAATTGTTGGTAAACGACCCAGGTCAGCTATAAGAAACCTACCCCACCAAAGCAACTCACAGTCCAAGGAGGCTATTTAGTGGTTAGTAGCCAGAGTACCCACAGTAGAAGGAGAGCCTGTTTAAGTTAGAGGGACTCCACTACAGTAGGTTCACAGCCAGTAGCGTCTTCACCAAAGAAGGTGACCAGATAAAAGCAACCAAGTGCTCATTATTTACTGTGATCTGTATATCCAGAGACTGAGATATTGTGCATAACTGTTGGAACTGTGACTTTTAATTACATTAAGTCAGCATCTTGTGCCAGTGTGTGTTCGAATCAGTCTTCAGCAGTCCTTCAGAGACATTTTACCCGTGTGTGTTTGAATCAGTCTTCAGCAATCCTTCAGAGACATTTCACCAGCGTATTTCACAATCAGTCTCTAGCAGCCCTTGGAGAGGAATTTCACAAGTGTACCCCAGAAACAGTCTACAGCAGTACTCCTGAAAAGAAGAACCAAGTCATATTCTCACTTTTGCAACGTCATGTTTGTTATTTTCCTCGAACAGTTCCCAATGTACGGCTTGGCCCAGTGCAGTCTGACATCCGTTTTCTTGTTTTGTCATCCGCACCGAAGTGCCATCCAGATCCTCTGTTCCAGTTCCCTGAGTCGACAACCTGTTTACTGTTTTACGTCAGTCCTTGACTCATCCGGGCTTGGTGCCCAGTACACTGTCATTCTCCAGTGTCTGAAGACTTCTTCCTCATATTCTTCCCTACCCGGCAGTCCAGAAGCGGGCTATGGCAGGGTGTTCTGCATCTTCTTCTTTACCCAGCAGTCCAGAAGTGGGCTATGGCAGGGTGTTCCGCATCTTCTTCCTTATCCAGCAGTCCAGAAGTGGGCTCTGGCCAGTTGTCTGCATCTTCTTCCTCACCCGGCATTCCAGAAGTGGGCTGTGGCAGGGTGTTCTGCATCATTGGTACTCAGCAGTCTAGAAGAGGGCTGTGGCGGGGTACCCACTGTATTGGTCATCTCAACCTGGCTGTCCAGAAGCAGACCATGGCCAGATCCTTTGTGCTTTAGTACTGGTGGCTCTCAGTGAGTTTTTAGCCGAGGAAATCTTTGTACTTGTTATTGAATTCTGGCAGCCCTAGAGAGGTTGAGTGTGGCTGAGAAACTCATGGCCTGTTCAAAACCCTCTCCATATTCCCCTAGTTTGTAAAGAGTCCCCAGAGTCGCACTGGTCAGCCAGTCAAGTTGTTCCTTGTTATGCCAGTTTCTTTGTCCCTGTTCTCTTCTCGATGACAGAGAAAGTACAGCTGTGCATGAACTGCCATTAGTAATCTGTGTAGAGTTTTGTTATAGTATGCTGTATGATTTAGAGTATGGAGTACTCCAGGTAATAGGTTTCAGTTAGAAGTGCACCTCAGGGGTAAACTAGAAGGATTTGCATAAGACGCTCTTACAGCATAGCTGTTACAATCAATTTGCTGAGTTTAGAGATAAGGACGCTCTTACAGTATAGCTATTACAGTTGATTTTGAAAGTAGAGACATCCTCATACAGGAGGATAGAGTGATAGAACCCCCTCCTTACCTCAGTGACCATGTTCCCCTTCCCCGGTTTAAGAATAAACAGCTGTCTAGCATTTAGAACTTACTTTTGACTCCCACCTCTCTTTGTTAGGTGACAACATTCACCTCATTGGGAACCTAAGTGTCCTCCCACCATATAGAAACATAGACTTTGATGGCAGATAATGACAACTTGGCCCACCCAGTCTGTCCATTTCCCTTCCTATTGGATAAGCCGCAGATTCTAGTTAACCAACAGCCTACTTCCTGCAACCCCCCACTTCAATTGCCTTAGGTCTGTCCCATGCATGTTTGAATTCCCCCACTGTTTTAGACCCAACAACCTCCCCAGGAAGGCGGTTCCATGCATCCACCACTCTCTCCATGAAAAAAAATTTCCTCAAATTACCCCTGAGCCGTCCCCTCTATCTTTAAATTGTGCCTCCTTGTTCTTACACATCTTTTTGAAAGATGCTACCCTCCTGGACTTTGTTGATTCCTTGAGGTACTTAAAGTTTCTATCATGTCCCCCATCCCTCCTTTCATCAAGGGTGTACATATTAAGCTCTCTCAGTCTCTCTTCATATGGTTTCTGATGCAGACCCTGCACCATTTTAGTTGCCCTCCTCTGGACTGCTTCCATTCTGTCTATGTCCTTGCGTAGATGGGGTCTCCAAAACTGCACACAGTATTCCAGATGGGGTCTCACCAACTGTCTGTACAGAGGGATAACCACTTCCCTTTTTATGTTCGCTTGCTCGCATGCGCAAGGAACGTTTTGGGAGAGTAGCACACTTGGAGTGTGCCTCCCACCATAACTGCATCTCCTTGGGCAGGTGGCGGTCCTCACCAATGGTGCAGGAGCTCAGTGGCGACAGCGTGTCTCTCTGCTTCAAAGGAAAACACCACTGCCATACTGAGCCGCGCCACCATCCCTCCGCCATGCCCTCCCATGCACGCCACGCCGCCCCCACCAAAGCTTTCCTGCCACGCTGGGAGCCCACCCCAGCGTGGCAATGTTTTGTTTTGGCCGACGGGGTGCCCAATCCCCCGTCGGCTCCATGCCCCCTCAAGCCATCCTGCCACCGCAAACTGCTTTGTTTTGCCGGATTAGGATGCCCAATCCCTCGTCGGCTCCTGGCCCCCCGTAGTTTGCCGACGGGGTGCCCAATCCTCTGCTGGCTCCTCGGCCCCTCACACACATCTTTCTGCCACGCTGGGAGCCCACCCCAGCATGGCAAATGTCCTCGTCGCCTTGTTTTGTTTTAATTTTTCCCTGTAAAACAAAACGGTCCAGAGCGCCTCCCAACCCCTCCCACAACCCGCACCCACCCACTGCACACCCAGCCTCCCCACACACCCCACCCGATACTTACCTCCGACTCCAGCGACGAGCTGTGGACCGGGAACACGTCTGCACTCTTCAAAGCCGACTGCAACTGAGGAAATGCCGTAAGCTGTATAATGGGCTACATAGGGGTTTCAACTTTATTGCATATCTCAGTCATTTTTGGGAATTTTTGCACCCAAATTTTCAACATGGGTTTTGGACCCTCTCCTATGAATGATGTCACTGTCATGGCGTTATTCGGGCCCAAGGGTGATTTCGCAGGCACTGCACAGTCACTGCGCCGAAATCACCCTTTGGCCTCAATAATACCATGACAGTGACATCATTCATGAGAAGGGGTCCCAAAACTCCATGTTGAGAATTTGCAAAAATTCCAAAAAATGACTGTTTTACGAGCTATGCTGTGCAGTTCCTATGCAGGCTCGTAAGTTCGCTAATTTTCAATATTTTCACTCCAGATTTTCAACATTGCCATTTTATCACACTTTCTTATGAGTTGTACAGCTGTCATTTTTCACATCTCACCCAAAACGTGTTTCTGCCTAGGTAGCACACAATGGCGCAGTCGGTGTTCGAAATCAATGTATGGAACACATTAAGAAAATCACAGTGACACTGTTCATGAGCAGAGGTCTTAAAATGGCTATGTTGAAAATTTGGTGAAAAATTCCCTAAAATGACTGTATTACAGCGTGCGTTGCGCTTCCTTCTATGCAAATGCGTTCTGAATCTTCAATATTTGCACTCCAGATTTTCAACATTGCCATTTTACCACACCCTCATGAGCAGTACAGCTGTCATTTTCACATCCTGCCCAAAATGTGTTTTTGGCTCATGTAGCGACAATGGCGTAGTGCGAAAAGAACTCAATGTATGGGACATTATTAAGAAATCACAGTGACACTGATCATGAGCAGAGGTCTTAAAATGACTGTGCTTGAAAATTTGGTGAAAAATCTACAAATGACTGTTTTATGAGTTCATGCTATGCGCAGTTCCTACGCACGCCGTAGGTTTGCAAATTTTCAATATTTCCACTCCAGATTTTCAACATTGGCATTTTACCACACCTCCTCATGAGCAGTACAGCTGTCATTTTCACATCCTGCCCAAAACGTGTTTCCGCCTATGTAGTGCATGATGGGTAACAAAAGATCATGCTGACAATTTATTGTGCAAATACCAGCAATCGACAGGGCATTAGGGTAAGCACCACATGCCAAACACCACTGCAAATACCTGCAAGCGAACGCTCGGCATTGACAAATGCTTGTTCTACTTGTGATGCCCCGTCCTATGCATCCCAGTATCCCCCTGGCTCTCCTTACTGACTTCTCACATTGCTTACCCACCTTTAGGTCATCTGATATGACTACCCCCAAGTCCCTTTCCATTTTTTTTGTTGCTATTACCTCCCCTGCTATTGTGTACTCTACTCCTGGGTTTTTGTTTCCCAGGTGCATTACTTTGCACTTCTTTGCATTGAATTTCAATACCACCTGCAGGGAGCAACACTGGTGTTGGTAAATTGTGTGCGATTTATTTCAGTCATCACAACGCTGTTACTCTATTACCCTTTTATTCTTAGTGGATCCCAACACACACTGTCATCGGGACATCACACAAAACCATCACATGTAGGTCAGTTTTGCGGGAAATATTAAGGCAGTTATAAGACAGCTTTTTATTGTTCTGGAATGCTGCAAACAGTACTGAGCTAGAACTCAGGGTTCCGTTTTACTCGGCCACTCATTGCTAGGCAGCATTGTAAGTTACATTTTAGAGTGAATAAAAAGCTTGGTTCTGCATACACATACCCTATGGAAATGTAAGCAATAACAGACAATGGGGTGTGTGTTACTCTGAGAGTTGAGTGGCTCTCCCTTTTCTTTTCAGAGTCATGGTATTATCTCCAACTCGCACCACAGGCCTATGCATGGTCTCCATGAATATCTGTAGCCTCCTAAAAAGGTTTGACTCACTACAATGCCTGGTCACATCAATTAACCCTGATGTCATCACCCTGGTTGAGACTTGGCTGTCAAAATCCTCCCTGACTCCCTAGTCTCCCTCCTGGTTTCACCCTTTTCCGTCCGACCGTGTTGGGAGACGGGTGCTGCTGCGCTATTTATGTCAAGGAATCTCTCCTGCACTAGCCCTGCCCACCCCATCCTTGACTCCCAGGGCCCAGGCGCTACACTGAAACTAACCCCTGACCCTTTAAAGGGACCCTTTATCTGACTACTGCATACGTGCTCTCCAGGACCAAACGCAGGCCATTGCCTCTCTACAGAATACCTTACCTCTCTACCTCCTTCCGCTGATCAAATTCTGGTGGGTGACTTAAATGTCAACTGGCTCAGCCCCTCCTCCTCCTCTACCCGAGACTCCTTTCTGCAATAGACCTAACACAACTAGTTACCCACCCTATCAGGACTAACCCCAAGAGAGGCTCCAGTACCCTGCTTGATGTGGTACTCACCAACCGCCCTAATCGGATCCCCAATGTACAAGTCCTCCCAGACTCCCTCAGTGATCACTCCCCCATTCTATTCCACTGGTCAACCTCAGTCCCCAAACCCATAGCACAGTCCACATGCCAGCGGCGTCTAATACCTGGTGGACTGATAAAACTTAAAGAACTTCTGTCCCAAATTGTCTGGTCTCCTATACAGGCAACTCCTGACATCGACACAGCTCTCTCCTTCTTTACCCAAACTTTTAATAATGCCTGTGATATCTTTGCCCCAGTGTTGACCGCGGCTCTAAAAGGAAGAATGCCCCTGGGTTACCCCAGCTTTGATCCACCAGCTCAAACATAGGGACAGCCTTATGGCACCTGCCATTGAGACTGGCCGCCCAATGACAGGCGGTTATATGCTGCCGTCTCAAACAAGTGCACTCGGCCATCAGAAAGGCCAAGTCTGAGCACTATCGGTCCTCACTCACTGCCTCATGGGGGAATCCTAGAACCTTCTGGGATAACATTAACAGTTAAGTGGAGTGCACACTCCCACCCACCCAGATCAACATTAATGGTGTGATCTCCTCAGACCCAGCCCTCATAGCCAACCACCTCAACACCTCATTCACTGACCTTAGCCCTATCCTCCCTACAAATTTTTTGACCTCCTCCCCAGCACCTGCCGAATTTTTTCGCGCTTATTTTCTCCTCCGCCATGTTTCTGCCCAAGAACTTAGGCCGCACCTTGTCACTGCCCCTCAGAGTAATAGTACAGGCAGTGACACCCTGGATCCATGTATCCTACGGCTGGTCTTAGACACAGTCCTACCCCATCACATGCCTCATCAACCACTCTCTTACCTGGGAAGGTTCCAGCTGCCTGAAAGTCACCACTGTCACCCCTATCTTTAAAGGTGGTGATAGGACTGTGGCTGGAAACCATCGACCGATCTCCATTCTCTCTCCTCTCCAAGGCCTTGGAAAAGTGGTGGCCTCTCAAATCTCTGACTACCTCTCCACCTACAATGTCCTTTGTCCTGAGCAGCATGGCTCCCGGCAGACCACAGTACCAACATAGCCCTCCTAGAGTTCTCCAACTTTCTCCACTCCTCCTTAGACACTGGTTCTCTGGCTGGTGCTGTCTTCATTGACCTCTCGAAAGCTTTCGACACTGTCTCCCACCCTCCTTCTTGATGCCCTTAGTCTCTCTGGTTTTGCTGCTGGGCCTATCTCCTGGTGCACCAGTTATCTGTCTGACTCATCACAGCGTGAAAATTAATGGACCTACTCAGACATCTGTCCCATCTTTTCTGGGTTCCCCAGGGCTCCATTCTGGGACCCTTATATTCTCCCTTTACCTTAACACCCTTCCACACCTTGCTCGGGAACATTCTATTGTACGCTGATGATGCAGTCATCTTTGCCTCAAATCAGAACCCTACTGCCCTCCAGGACTCAGCTGCAGAAGTCCTTCACTGAAGCCGAGGGCTGGTTCAAGGAACATAGATTGGTGATAAATCTTAAAAACAAAACCATGTTCTTCACTCATCCCCAAAACAAGTCCTGCAACTTCAAACTCCTCATTCACTCTGGGTCCTCATTCCCTCGAACAAGTTTGCTCTATAAATACCTAGGGATCCATTTTGACCCCTCCTCTCCTTCCATGGACACATCGCTGCCCTAGCCATCCGATTGGGCATCTTACATCGGTATAAACACTGCCTCCCCGAGGCTCTTCAACCTGCAGTCACCTCCTCTATCCTGTCCCTAGTGGACTATGGACTGCCGGTGTATGGTGCTGCTGATCAGACCGCACTCCATAAAATTCGCATTACTCTGAATAAGGCCTGCAGGTTAATTACTGGAGCACCTAGGATGACACACACCTGTCTACTGTATGCTAAAGCACTGGTACTTGATCTCGACGAGCGCCTCAAATATCTTACCTATACCCTTACAAAAAAGACCCTCCTTGGGCTTTTCCCACCAGGATTGAGCACCACCATACGCCCGCCTGTCCCACTAGTTCATACTGGACCTCTGGGAAAACCTCTCTTGTTATCCCAGAGCTAGGACCTCTCACGGCCAAAGAGCCTTCAGCTTTAGGGCCCCTCCTGTTCAACACACTGCCCCTCCATCTCCAAAGCTCCAACTATATCGTGGCTTCAAAACTTCCTTACGTAACCACCTTATTAACAATTCGGCTGTAACTGCCACTAGTGTTGGGGCCGACTAATACTTATGACAAAGCTTTACACGTGCTTTCAAGGACTACAACTTGGTATTGTTTGCATCCATCCTACCTGTACCAGCTTGTTTGTATCTATGTCTTAATTTTACTGTTATACTTATGTGTTGTACTGCTATACTGTGTATTTTGGTTTGTCTTACTGTGACAAGGTATCTTTGTAAATGAGCCTATGGCTCAAAGGTTTTCCAAACTGCTGTTTAAATAAAATAAAAATAAAAATAAAAAAATAAAAAAAATATCTACCCCACCCCCCCATGGGCCTCCCTGCCTATCTCTACTGATGGTCCTCACTGCCAAGCCTTTACAGAAGGCTTGAGGCACCCGATAAAGAAGAAACACAAGATTGCTGTATGCATGACACCAATATATGCAAAGCATTGAGAGAGACATTTAAAACAAGCATTTGTCAATGCTGAACGTTTGATGCTTGTTAAACAATTTTTTTTATCATTTTGACCCCAACTTTTGAAGATACTTGTTTTAGGATTCACCTATAGGCATGACATGCACCCTTTATAGTATATTGGCTGAAATGTAATTTTGCACCAGAGGTGTGAAAACACATCTTGTCCAGGATTCTAGAAGCGACACTTCATGTTTATGAGGTGGTGGGGAAAAATGGCTATGTTGAAAGTTTGGAGTCAAAACATTGAAAATTAGTGAAGTTATGCGTGAATGCTGAAATAGTGTGATGTTCAGTCATAACCAGGGCATTTTACCATATTTGTACACCAAATTTTCAGCATAGTCTTCTTATTATTACCCCACCTAATGAACCCGGTAGGAGAAAATGTTCAAATCCCCACCAAAACATCATTCCGTGCCACCGAAATGTTATTCTGCACCACAGGTACAAAAACACATTTTGGCCAGGATTTGAAAAATGACAGCTCTCACATTCATGAGGTGTTGTGAAGAAATGGCCACGTTGAAAATTTAGAGTCAAAATATTGAAAATTATCAAAGTTACAGCCAATTTTCAACATAGCCTTCTTATGACCACCACCTCATGAACAAGGGTGGAGAACATTTTCAGCTCCCACCTGAAAGGTGATTTCGTGCAGCGATCATGAAATCACATTTCGGGACAGATTTGCCTAATTTCACTGCCATTGTTCATGAGGTGGTGTCCCCCCCCCAAAAAAAAAGCCATGTTGAAAATGTGGGCCAAAAATATTAAAAAATGGCCAAGTTATGCCATTAAGTTCAAAACCCCATTGAAATACATTGAACTGCTTATCTGATTTCCTCAGTTCATGGTCCAGCTTTGAAGAGTGATGATGTGTCTGCAGTCCAGAGAGGATTACGGCATTGGATCCCCAGTGGGTAAGTAAGGGCTTGTGGGAGTGTGGAAGAGTGGGTGCTGAGTGGACGGTTCGGGTGGGGGGAATAATGGTGCAATAAACATCGATGGACAGTTTTCTTTTTTATAGGTTTAAAATTTTTTTTAAAAATGACGAGGGACGGTTTTCTTTGTTACAGGTGGTGAGACTGGGGGATTGGACACCCCCAGTGTCAACGTTATATTTGGCAGCACTGGGGGTGGGCTCCCCGGTGCTGCATAACTAAAATGGGCAGGGTGGGGAAAGCAGCTGGCACAGGGGATTGGGCACCACTATGCTGTAATAATAACATGGAGTGGGCTTGGGGGGGTGGTCGTTATGGTGGCTGCTGCAACAGACATCAATGGACAGTTTTCTTTTTTACAGGGTTAAGCCTGTGTACATGAATATTCCAATTCAGAGTGGTCTTCCTGGGAGAAGACAGTCTGTCCAGAGGGAAAACTTGCAGGTGTTTGTGTCAGCCCCCCACTGTCAGTGTCAGAGTGGGTGGCCAATTGACCATTACAGCAGAACCTTTGATAGCAGATTCTTTGATCCTCTCTGCAGCTGAGTGTCTTGACAAGTTCACCACAACAGCGTCAGGAAGAGCAGTGATAGTTGTCAGGGCCATAGCAGCAAGTGGAGAAGTGGTACAAATCACGGGAGCCATGGGAACAGTTGGAGCAGGCAATTGTAAGGGAACAGACATTGAGGTACCTGACGGCTCTGATATGAGCCAAATATGTTGTTTTACCAGTAAGCCTGGCTGAAGGGTTCCTGATGTTGAAAGCTGATCAGCTGTTTGCAGACCAGCTTCATGTAAATCAAGGGACTGAAGCCCTCTCTGACTGGAACGGCTCGGTCCTTTGAAGTACAAGATGTTTCCGCCTAGCAAGCAGCGAGTGGTGTCACGACCACAGTGGATGGTCATTGGTTTAGACTGCTGAGCCCCTGCTATTCTGAACTGCAATAGGCTCGGCAGTGACATCCCCCCCCCGAAATCCCCTTCCAGTGTAACAAAACGTTTGGTGCACATGTGCATCAAACATAAAAAAGGATATTTATATCAGAAAGTGCATGTAAAAGGCCAGCCATTCTGGCTCTGTGGCGTTGAGTGGTGGGGAACCCACGTGGCACACTAGTGACTCTGGTTTGAGATCTGAGCCTGGGGCGTCAGGAGCGGAAGCTGGCAGAGAGGGTGAGAGAGTGTCCACACAGATGCTCCCCTCCTGGAGAGGGTGCTGTGGAGCACTGCTTGGAGAGTTACACCTGGTGGCTGGTGTGCGTGACCACGCATTGGCTGAAACCTCCTCCTCCTCCTCCAGGGTGTCACTGTGGGCATCCTGTTGGGACGTGGGGAGGGCTCAGAAAATGGAAACTAGCACCTGTCTTGGCCTGCCAGATGATGGCTGTCTAGTCCCCCCCATGCCACAGTCACCTAGTGCACTGGCCCCACCCTCCCCAGTCCTGCATACCTTGGAGGGCCCCCAGGAATGCTTCTCCCTTCCTCTCCCCAGGAAGGGGTGCCCCGGGCAGGGATAAGCCAGAGCATCAGAGGACATGGGGACAGCCTGGAGAGCCAGGTGTCAGAAAGGGACAGAGAAGGGGCGGGACTGGCAGGCAGACAGGGATGTTTAGCAGCCAAAAGGAGTGGGGGAAGGTCAGGGGGTGCATGGGAAGATGCATAAAAAAAGTCACCTGATACCGGGTTTGCCCAATGGCTCAGTGGGAATGGGACACATGTCTGTGCTGACCCAGGATTGGAAGCAAACTCAAAGATCTAGGGTTGTAGTGGCTAGTGCTAGGGCGTGCTGCAGAGTGTAGCACAAACCACTGTCGGGAGGGAGATGTCCAAGTTCTGATATTGCAGCAGCCCCTTTACAGTGAGCTGGGGAGCCAGTTCCTTCTCGAGGGGCGGTGCCAATCTGTACTGTACTGTGATGTTCGAGGCCATTTGAGACATGGCCCAGCATCAGGGAAGGTGGGAGGGGCTAGGAGCGAAAAAAAGAGAACCCTTAAAACTATGTGCCTGAAGCTTTCTATATAACAGTTGCTGGCTCCTTTAGGCCCCACTCCACGTGGATACCCACCAGCTTGATGGGAAGGGGGCAATTGATGGGGGAGGGGCTGCAAGCTTAGACCTGAACATAAAGAGCAGGTGGCACTTGAGGGTTCGTATTTTGCTCCTAAATATTGGAATTCCCTACCTCCCCACCTAAAATGCTCCCAGTCTCACTCCTCCTTTAAAACTGCACTTTTGTTGTCACCTCATTGCACTTGATACCTGTGACTAGCTAACTAAGCTTTTCCTTCTCCTCTTGCCTCTCTCTACTTAACTACTGTTTCTCTCTATTACTCCATGTTCTCCTTGGGCGTGGCCACACTGGACCCGCGCATCCCTGTGTGGATGTTATTGTTGCTGTATATATACTTTCTCTAATATCCCTGCCTGGATAACTGTACTGTTTACACTAACGTTATTGTCTTGCACCTGTCACTCACGTATGTAGAAATGTCTGTATTTTGTACTCTCCGGGGTTGTGCCTGAAAATGGTCGGGTCTGTTGCCTAGTGTACTTACCTGGTCATCAAAAAGCAAATAAATAAACAGAAGAGTGAAAAATAAAGTGCAAAAAAATAAATAAATCCAAAAACACTTACTGAGCACATGACTGACTGGCGGGAGAGAGTACCACTGGCAGATAATGTTTGCAGTTTGGGGCCACGTAAGCCATAGGGCCTGTGGCTCACAATGGGTCCTATGCACTAGTGGCCTGTCACGTGCGGCTGCACCATGTAAAGCAGGTGCAGCAATGTGGGTTGGCAACGTGCAGCCCACCATGGCTTGCACCATGTAGAGGGAAGTGGCCACTGGGGTGCACAAAATGTGCTTGCACTAGCAGGCAATTTGAGCAACAAGAAGGCCAGCCCAGAGGTGCTGTGGGAGTGTGTTATGCAACCGCCTGTGAGAGCTCAGTTCCTGTTCGAGTCCATGCATCATAGGTTCTAAATGATCTCTGCTTGCTTCCACTAGATGTAAGCAATTTAATGTCAGAAATACATACACAGTTACTTACTTCTAAAGGAAGGTGTGGTATCAGGGAGTAAAACCCCAAGGAAAAGAGTAAAAATAGAAATAACATTGCTTCCTGAATAACGGGGTGAAACAAAACTCTTAACTGCTTTGCTGATCCACTCCATGAATATAGCTCTGCGTGCTGTTTTCCTCATAACTAACTCTAATTGTTTCTAGCCTTCCAGTAGCCTCTTGGTGAATATACCGGCTATGCCCCTCTGACATTTAAAGTCTTGGAATAAGAAAGATTTCCTGTACAGCTGTCCTACTTGGGGCATAATTGGTCTTTTGTGTATTTTTTGTCTTCAGAGTACTGTGGAGAATTGAGCAAGAAGCACTCCAAATTCTTAGGCCAGCTGACAAAATGTGCAGACAGAAAGCTGTGTGTCACAGAACAGACTGCCAGTAATAATTAGACCACTGTAGTGAAATGCATACAGTGTTTGCGGGCTGGTGTCTCCAACGGTGTACAATATGTGTGTATATGAGTGTGTGTGTGTGTGTGTGTGTGTGTGGCAATGTGCATCTACTCTGTGCAACAGGTGAATGAAAGCACTAACGTATAACAAGGAGTGTGATACTCTGCAGGAAAGAGAAAGAATTTGGTTTTATATAGTGCCTTTCAAACTGTATCCCAAAGTGCTGTGCAGTCTAGGAGTGGGAGGGGAGAGAATGCTTCTGTCATTATGCACACACAGAAATTCAGACAATACTGAGATAGATTAGTGAGAGATTACAGATAGGTTAAACACAGGGAAGTTAAATGATTTGTTCAGTGTCACCCAGAGTGTATGTGGCAGTTGCGGGATTCAAACCTGGGTCTCCAGGTTCACTGGTCTGTGCTCTAACTACTGGACCAAACTGCTTGAGTCAACTGTGGAGAAGGAAGAGGGGGAGAGGCTTCAGTTTCAGAGAAGAAGAAGCTGTACTCAGTCGTGGCACAGTATACCAAAAAGTTGGTGGGGGGGGGGTCAGAAATGCCTAGTGCAGGAGGCAAAGCTAATTTATTCATGAGCATCGGAGCAGGACAAGTTCCGGATTTAAAATTTTTAGAGAGCAGATGCAAGGAATCCCAAATATCTAGCAACTACAACCCACTAAATAGTTAGAAAAGAAATACTATAAAGTTTTATTTTCAGAGATATATTTTCTGCTGCCTGGATTCTCCCTGCATATTTTTTTTTCAGCTTTCTTTATGCCCCCTACTTACCAGACTCCTGACCTCTCACCAGTGTGGTCTCTCGGGCACGGCCTCCTCTTGCACTTCTGAACCCTCCGACTGACTCCTGGCTTGGGCTCATCTCCTCTCCGTCTCCTCTGGCCATCCAACCCACGGCTCTGAGCACCCCCCCCCCGGGGCGGGACCACCGTCTTCTACTGATGCTCTATCTAGAATCTAGTAGAGTGACCAGGGAGTGGAGGGAGAGCCAATCATCGGCCAGCAGGACCCAGAACTGCACGTGGGGGCTGTCCCACTGGACCCAACTTTGCCTACCAGTGTTTTTTCTGCTTTTCTGTCCCCCTGTTGGCTCGGCTGTTCAATGTGTACCAGTGCAAGACGTGCACACTCCTGCACATGTTCACAGGAGTGCTACCACAGCCAATCCCCTTACTGGAGATCCCAACTGCTGCTGCATCCCCAATCTCCACTGGGAGTGGCCAGGCAGAGTGATCTGCTACCCCCCCCAGGACAGGACAGCTGTTCTCTGGACACATGATCCTTTCCTTCCCTTTCCTGCCAACCCCAGATGACCCGAGTCTGTTCCTGAACCCAGTTCACTGGCGTGGTTTGAGGTAAGGCATCCAGCGCCTCAGCCCTCTGTGTCACCGGGCTGGCTCTCGACGCATATTAAGTACAAAGTGTTTTAAAACCACCCGTCTGCTGTCCTTAGGATTTTTGTCAGCCTCATGTCTTTTAAATTAATGCTTCCCCACTGATTAAAATGTGGGGGGGGTCAAAAGGCATTGGTTGCCCCCAGATATACAAGTCAGGGGTCTGCTGGACCCCCCCCGACCCCCTGGCTTAGCAGCCTATCAGAAATGTCCTAAGAAAAAGGGGGCATCCTCCTGAAATGAGAACCACGGTAAAAGTCATCTCAAGAATCCTAGGAAGAGCGGCTTAGGGCACTGAACACGTACTCACTGGAGGTCAGAAGGAAGAGGTGGAATATGTCAGAGACCTTCAAGTTCCTGAATGGAATGAACATGGTAAACTGTGAGGCTATTCAACAGGAACAGTAAATTTAGAACATGGGGACATGAGTGGAAGCTGGTGGGAGGGAAGTTTTGAAGGGATTTGAAGAAGTTCTTTGTTTACAGAGAGAGTGGTTGAGCTGTGGAACTGTCTGTTGGCTGAGGTGGTGGGGGGACGCCAATCCCATTAATGGTTTCAGACATGGTTGGGACAGAGATAAGGGGTTAAAAGTTACCTGGGGGGGTCGAGATAGGGGAGGTAGTAGTAAGGCAGGGGACATGGGGGCAGGTTGTTAGGGCATAAACCCAGTATAGACACTAGGGATCAGTGGTACGATAGGGTATAACAGGGCAGACTGGATGGACCAAGGGTATTTTTCTGCCATTAAGTTTAATGTTTCTATAGCCCTGTTTACATGGTCACATTTGCGCTGGAGTAAGATGAGTGCTCGGGTTTCTCCAGTGCAAATGTGACCATGTAGACAGACACTCGATCATGGTAAGCCACTCGCTAACACGCTCCTGGATTCCCTAGCAAGCTGGGTATACTGAACGTAGTGAGTGGCATAAAGTGGCTTCCACTGCCGTATGGACTGTGTGCGCCACGCCAACTCGTTCAGTGGCTCATGATTTCTCATGCTGACGTCCGGCCCCCTTTCGCACGGACCCTCTCCAGTGCAGATCGGAGTGATTCTGAGAGGGGCCATGTAGACAGGCAAACCATCGAGTCATGGGTGGTCGGGACTGCATAGTTGCGGTCGGAGTTGAAAGTGCTACTGCCGTGCAAACACGACTTATGTTGCTAAGAAAGGAAGAAAAATATAGAGATAGCAACCTTACACATCTGGTTGTTCGGTTCTGAGTCTGGTCTGGAGGTCAGGATTTCAGATTAGGGCTCAGAGTTCTGGAGCACATTTCCAAGATTTAGTTAAAGAGAAACCATCCTTCTCTTAAATGTGAGCACCATTTTTGGCCCGAAGTCATACAGTAACTATGATATGGAATGCTAACGTCTGTTTCAGATACTTTCTTGCTTCTCCATAGTATATTTTGAGAAATTTTAACCTGATTTTTTTTTTGGGGCTGACTGAAACAAAGCTGACTACTCATGCTAGCTAGCTGGATCAAGAGAAGCTCCAGAGTGCAGGTAGATACTGTAGCTAGTGCAATGGGTTCAGAACCCAGCACCCACATACTGTATGCATCATGGTTACATGTGCAGCACATAGAACCCCACGGTTCTTCTTATGTACAGCAAGAAAAGAAATTGCGTAAAAGCAATCTGAAAACTATATACAGGGCTACAAGTTTACTATGTGTATACAATAAAACCTGCCATAAAACATGCCAGGGTGTGCAATAATGCGTTGATAATTGCACACCTCACATCTAAAGTTTGTCGTTAGGCATGAGGAGCTTGTGCAGAATGTCTTCAAACACTTGCGAAGAAAGTGGAATTATTGACTGTACTACACATCCCTGAAGTATCTTGTTCCACTTACAACATGGGATTATTTTCAAAACATTTTTAAAAAGGTTTTTAATGAGAAAATATTGTTTTCTGTATGAAGTATGAGCAGAAGACAAAAACATAGTTCCAGCTGAGGCGTACTGATACCGTAGCCTAACCTGATGCACAGGTTAAATAATCCATACACTCACAATATATGTAAGAAAAGGTCCATTAAGTAGAATGTTTACTATCACTGCAATGTTAGGCATTACAAATATAATAAATTTAGGGCTATGCCCATAGATAAGTGGGGGAAGAGCTCCTCCCCCACACCCTAGTTAAATCAGCAGGCTGTGCACCGCCCTGCTTAGAGCGAGTCGATCGACTGCGCCGCCTCAGTGCTGCATGCTGGGGCTGGCTTTCTTTCTGTTTTGTCTCCCTCCCCCATCCATTCCTTTCCTGTTGCTCTCCCTCTTGTTTTTGTTCCTCCTGCCTCCTCTGTTTGTTCTTACTTTTCTTTGGGGTGGGGGATTCTGCCAGGTCTCCAGCTCAGCGGCACCGCAGTTCATGACGCTTCTTTTCGCTCGCTTCCACTCCCTCTGTAGTCCTCCTCAACTGCCGCCTGCACTCCACCGAACAATTTACCGCTCCACTGTTTCCTAGATCAAGTTGCCACTGCTATGCATTATGTCAGCTGCTGTTCGTGCCTACCTGAACCTCAGTGTCTCCTTGCCCTAACCTTTTCAGCCTCATTCCAGCTGTTGCCGATTCTTGCTCTAACAGTGCTGTGTTTTAATGCTTGGGTCATGCTTCGCTTTCTATTACAAATGACTGTATATCTCCATGTGGAACCGAATAGGGATTCAGGCTGCTATCACTCCCTATCATTCAGCCATGCAGTACTGCTTTATTCAGCTAGACTATGCTGTCGCATTGTACACCGCCTGGAGTTTTCCTCACTTACTGACAACCTGCATCCGTACGTGACCAGTTTACCGTACGTGACCAGTTTACTTTTTCTGATTTAGCAGCAATTAGCTGTTCACTCCCAGGCTGCTGACCGTGCTTCCATGGACCCCCGTTAGGATTCCCTCCTAGTGGTGGTACGCTGCATCGCATACTCCTCATTCTGGCTTATGGGCTTTAGTTTACCTTGCAATCTTCTGCACTTCGGGTTCCTTCACACTCCACCAGAATGACTTTCATTACTTAAACAGTTTTTACTACTCAAGCTCTTTAACCCGAATCTGCCATGACCTATCTGGCTTACGGACATGAGGCAACTCCTGTGGCAGAGACTATTCACCACCACCACCACCTGTTCAGTATTTATTTATTCATGGCTACCAAGCCACTGGGCAGTCATTCGGTGAAGATGTTACTCTATTACATTAGTGAGCAAAAGGACGGAACATGGTTGGAGTTACGTGTCACGTATGTATCGGATGCTTTATCACTTTTTACGGTCATTGTCCATGACTGTTGGGCTTGCAGACATCACATTTATTAGGGCATTTATTTCCAAAGCTAGCTCTACTGCCTGACCAACTGCTGGCAATCGAGACACGTATATCGAATATCACGTTACCCTGTGACACAGTATACCAATGTCCCTGGATGCTTCCCATGTTGCTTCATTTACTTTGGATTTTTCACTATTACCTCATTTTGGCTGACCTACAGTGGCGTGAAAAAGTATTTGCCCCCTTCCTGATTTTCTCTATTATTGCATATTTGTCACATTGGATGTTTTCAGGTCTTTGGAGAAAATGTAATATTAGATAAAGGGAACCTGAGTGAACAAATAACACTTGTTTTTTTTTTTTAATTTCACTTATTTAATGAAAAAAAGTTAACCAACACCAACTGGCACTGTGTGAAAAAGTAATTGCCCCCTTACACTTAATAACTGGTTATGCCACATTTAGCTGCAATGACTGCAACCAAACACTTCCTATAATTCAATATCAGTCTTTCACATCGCTGTGGAGGAATTTTAACCCACTCTTCCTCGCAGAACTGCTTTAATTCAGTAACATTTGGTAGGTTTTCGAGCATGAACTGCTAGTTTCAGGTCCCCACAGCATCTCTATTGGGTTTAAGTCTGGACTTTGACTAGGCCACTCCAAAACTTTAATTTTACTTTTAGCCATTCTGATGTGGACTTGCTTTTGTGTTTTGGATCATTGTCTTGCTGCATGACCAACTACGCTTCAGCTTCAGCTGACGGAAGGATGACTGGACATTCTCCTAAGAATTTTCTGGTACAGAGCAGAATTCATGGTTCCTTTAATTATGGCAAGTCATCCAGGTCCTTAGGCAGCTAAGCATCCCCACACCATCACACTACCACCACCATGTTTGACTGTTGGTATGGTGTTCTTACTGTGGAATGCTGTGTTTGCTTTACGCGAGACATTATGGGATCCATGTTGTCCAAAAAGTTCCACTTTGGACTAATCTGTCCATAGAATATTTTCCCAAAAGGCTTGTGGATCATCCAGGTGCTTCTTGGCAAATGAGAGACGAGCATTTATGTTCTTCTTAGTTAGCAGTGGTTTCCGCCTTGCTACTGTCACATGAAGCCCATTTTTGCCCAGTCTCTTTCTGATTGTGGAGTCATGAACACTGACCTTAGCTGAGGCAAGAGTAGCCTGCAGTTCTTTGGATGTTGTTTTAGGATCCTTTGAGACTTCTTGGATGATTTTACACTCGCCTTTGAGTAACTTTGGCAGGTCGCCCACTCCTGGGAAGGTTCACTACTGTTCCAAGTGTTCTCCATTTGGAGATTATGGCTTCACTGTGGTTCGATGGAGTCCCAGAGCCTTAGAAATAGCTTTGTAACCTTTCCAGACTGATAGAGGGCAACAAATTTTTCTGATCTTTTCAGGAACTTCCTTTGATCATGGCATAATGTGCTTGTTGAATCTTTGTGCTGGCAACGTGACTCTGATGGTAAGGGCCAAAATAAGTGAGGTTTATATTGAGCAGGGCTGGCTGTAATCAAGCCTGGCTGTGTTCAATCAGCTGACTTCTAATTAGCCCTTTAATTGCTGATTTAACTAGGGGCAATTACTTTTCACACAGTGCCAGTTGGTGTTGATTAACTTTTTTCATTAAATAAATGAAATAAGTAAAAAAAAAGTGTTATTTGTTCACTCAGGTTCCCTTTATCTAATATTATATTTTGTCTAAAGACCTGAAAACATCCAGTGTGACAAATATGCAATAATAGAGAAAATCAGGAAGGGGCCAAATACTTTTTCACGCCACTGTACGTGTGGTCCAGCTGCACCAGCTAGCCTTTGTGGGGTTTAGCTGCCATTCTCTACTCACTACCGGCTGACCTATGTGTGGTCCAGCCATGCATGCTAGCCTTCGTGGGCTAGCTACCGCACTCTACTATCTTTCCAGCTGACCTACGTGGGGCCTAGCTGCGAATGCTAGCCTACATGGGGCTAGCAGCCACTCTCTGCCATCTACCACCGCTCCGCAACCTGCCTCACTCTGCGGGGCTGGAGGTTCGCCATCACATTCAACAGACCTGTGCCCCTACGGGCCCAGAGGTCCTTTGCTCATATATATTACTGCACCATAATCGCCTACTTCTATGACCTGCTTCGCCCATCGGGCCAGAGGTAAACTACTTCTACTCCACCTGCCTCACCAGCTCGGGGCCTAGATATTAGCTCATTCTACTATACGCCTACCTGCTGCCATGTCAACCAGCCCCAGGAGCTCCTTTACTATGGGCTCACATTTGGATGTTTCGACATTCATCATCTATTCTTTGGATGCTTTTGCCCTGCCATTTCAGCCATATGAAATTACTACTGCTACACTCTTGACAGGACACTTAGTTGTGCTTATCCTGAAGACCTTCACTATCCTGATTATGCTCTCAGGCTTCTCGGACCCTGTGACAACGCTACTTCATTTGACGCAGCCTCTTCAGTTATCGCCATCTAGGACTCCTAAGCTCGACTATTCAGGACTCGTCAGAATTCTTCTCAAGTCAATTCTAGCTAAGGTGTCATTCTGGCTTTGAAACGTAGATGTCAACATTGTTACACAACCATTTGGATCCATATGAAGCTCTCCGATTCCCTTGCTTATACCATTCTTTATACCCCTGGCTTTATACTGTGCATAATCTTGCAATACTACTTCCCTGCTACTACGTCTGCGTCATGCAGCTTTACTTACTGCTCCAACTGACCTATGTAGAGGTCCACTTATTTACATTACTTGCTTATACTACCTGCTTCGCCCTTACGGGGCCTAGAGGTCACCACAACTAACTTGCCATTACAACCTACTGCGCTCCTCGTGAGCTGGCGATACATCTGACTTATGTCTACATTTTCACTACGATCTCTACCTGCTTCACATACTTGCATCCCATCTCAGGATTGGAGGTTCCTACTGCTCCATCCTCCCAATCACGTAGCATACACCAGTTCTTGTGCTTCATCGCCACGGCCTTCCTTTGCAAAGCTTGCTAAATGGAACATGACCCAACAGTCCTCCTTCTAAACATGGATTTTGAGCCTTTGATTCCTGGTTCTCCTCTGAGATGTCATCCTCACCTGCTGGAGTTCTTTCCACTGCAACTCGTCGCTTCAAATTCATATCAGCCATGGATTTCATTCTACTTCATTCCAGCCTGCTCATGGATTCTCGAACTTGGAGTTTTACTCGATGGATGCTTGCTCTGTTCACCTTCATGTCACGATTCAATTCGTCATCAGTTCTCCATTTCTCTGGACTGGGTTCTACAACTTTGGGGTTAGGATTAGCCAATTAGAATATTTAGGATTACTCTCCTTGAGTATGCCCAGAAGGATGGGTAGGTCAGTAGCCATGGGTCCTCAGAGGTTTCCCCCCAAGGGGGGTTTTCCTCTCCTGCGTGCTACTGGTCACACTCTTCGGAGTTGGAGGAGGTGATCATACTGCTACTCATTTTCCTTGGGGTTCATCCTACTCGACTCCTTCAACAGTCGGATACAGAACAATCATTGATATCATTATTTTGGGGAGTCTCATAATACTGGACTAAGCATCCTTCCTACGGTAGGATACAGAGAAAGGCCAAAACTATCAAATCATAACAAGTGACTCATCAGTTCAAACATCTAAGCACCTTGCATATACTAGCCAGTTCATATGTACTGTAATCACTGACTTGCTCATGTCTATGCTAAGGTACCTAAGCACGTACCATTTCATACTACTAGTACCTTGCAAGCATTATCCTACTTACTGGTCTTGGCTCTGTATCCAAGCACAACCTACAGCACCGCTACAGATGTAACATAAGCACTGAGCTCTGAACCAGTTAAATTTAGGCTATGCTCAGAATTAAGTGGTGGAAGAGCCTCCCACACTCTATTTAAATTAGCAGCTGCGATCACTCTGCTTAGAGTGAGTCGACTCACCCACCCATCCTCCCCTGACACCACCTCCTTCTGCGGCACTCTCATCCCACCGGGGGGGTCTCAAAATACTGGACTAAGCATCCTTCCTATGGTGAGATACAGAGAAAGGCCAAAACTATCAAATCATAACAAGTGACTCATCAGTTCATGCATTTAAGCACCTTGCATATACTATCCAGTTCATATGTACTGTAATCACTGACTTGCTCATGTCTATGCTAAAGTACCTAAGCACGTACCATTTCATACTACTAGTACCTTGCAAGCATTATCCTACTTATTGGTCTGGCCTCTGTATCCAAGCACAACCTACAGCATCCAGCTACAATATGTAACATAAGCACTGAGCTCTGAACCACAGTTAACTGTGTGTGTGTGTCTTTTTGTTAGAAATACCTAACCATTGGAAATACTAAATGTACTTATTACTAGATAAGTTTGCCATGTCACAAGTGCATTAATCCAGGACAGAGCATGGTTCTACTGTGGAATTAATCCATGGTTGGGTGGTTGGGGGCTCTCACCCTGCAGCCTCGTGCCCCTTCAACCATGGATTAATTCCACAGTAGTACCACGCTCTGTCGTGGTTTAATGCTTACTTAATTACATGCTTGTTCTTGTCTTACAGCCAGTCAAGTGGGCAGGATGTTCTTACCCATGTTATAGTTGTGTTTAAATATTTTATTTGTAAACTGGCAGCTGGGAGAGGCACACCAAGTTGGGGCTCATTATCAGTTGCAACCCATGGGGAGGGGGGTTACAGAGGAAAGCGTACAAACTGTCAAATAGTGCAGTCAAAAAA
The DNA here is from genome assembly GCA_016271365.2 of Neoceratodus forsteri. Taxonomy (NCBI): domain Eukaryota; kingdom Metazoa; phylum Chordata; order Ceratodontiformes; family Ceratodontidae; genus Neoceratodus; species Neoceratodus forsteri. The sequence continues at coordinate 1,069,152,630 of CM028135.1, forward strand.
ATGGTGACGTTAAGTTGCTCCGATCAATGTGCTCTGCGACAACTTCCACCAGACTAACACATCTATTTTGCTCTTGGGGACTCCGTTTGGTGGATTCTGCAGTTTACAGTTGGAGAAATTACCCTGAAATGTATTTTAAAAATATTTCAAATCCTTTTTTGTGACTCACTTCCGATTTTTTTGTTCATATGAAAATGTTCATATGAATTGCCATCCCCGTAATTCTGAGATCTTTCCCTGGTGTCTAGTGGGACCCCCCCACCCTCCAATCACCATCCCTGTAATTATTTAACTATTTCCTAGTGTCTAGTAGCACCCCCCAACCTCTGATCACCATCCCCATAATTATTTAATTTTTATCTGGTATCTAGTGGCACCACCCCACCTTCCAGTTGCCATATCCATTGTTTTTTGTTCTGTCCCTGGTGTCTAGTGGCACCCCCCACCCTCCGATCACAGTACCCGTATTTGCTTAGATCTTCCATGGTGTCTAGTGGCACCCCCACCCTGTGAGTAACATTTCCATCATTGTCATATCTTTCCCTGGTGTCTATTGGCACCCCACCCCCAATCACTGTTCTCACAATTTATTTATATTTCCTGTGTGTCTAGTGGAGCCCTCATGCCATTCCCATTATGATTTTATACTTCCCTGGTGTCTAATGGCACCCCCACCCTCCGATCACCATCCCCATTGTTTTTTGTTTTTTTGTTCTTTCCTGGTGTCTAGTGGTAGCCCCCAACCTCCAATTGCTGTCCTGGACTGAAATAGAGAAAACTATCCTTACATGTTTTATTTTTTTTTTTTTTAACATGCAAAAAAAAAATGGTTCCTAGCCAATCTGCTCCCCCCATCCCCATCTCCCACTCCACACCCACCACCCCACAAGCCCCCCACACACCCTCATTCACCTGAACAGGTTCCAGGATGAAGATCCACTCTCCAATTGAAGACACGTCTTGCTGCTGGAAACACAGACTGCCATTTGACAAAGAAAGGTAAGTGAACTTCAATGTATTTCAATGGCATTTCAGCTTTGGTACATAACTTTACCATGTTTGCATATTTTGACACCAAATTTTCAGCATGGCCTTTTGGGTATCCCGCATCATAAACAATGGCTGTGGAATTCTGCAAGTTTGCCCCAAAAGGTGATTTCACTGTCACTTGGCAAAACCACCTTTTGGGCTGGAGAGGTAGGGTCATAAGAAGGTTATATTGAAAATTTTGGGTCAAAATATGTAAAAATGGCAAAGTTGTGCACATACGTTGAAATTTTAATATGTTTGCTCGTACCTTAGGCAATTTTAAATATTTTCAACCCAAATTTTCAACACAGCCATTTTTTTACATCATCTCATGAACACGACAGCTGTTGTTTTTCAAATCCTGGCCAAAATGTGTTCTCACCTGTGGTGCAGAATGATGTTATGGTGGAGCGAAATGATGTTTCAGTGGGGATTTGAAAATTCTCAGCATGACATTCATGAGGTGAGGTATTAAGGCTATGCTGACAACTTGGTTGCTGTTTTGGCTGAAATGTATGTGCAGGGCCCAGAGGGCCCTGAGCTTCCATGGCAAAATACATGTACGCATCTATGGAAGGCTTGGAGCCCAGGGTCTAGTGGGCCCTGCGCTCCAACAGGGAAATGAAGACACAATTATAGTATCTCAAAAAGTAAGGAAACTCTTTGCAAAAAACTGTGTTAATGCAGCAGTTTGGGCTACTCCCGACTTGAGTGGCTCCCTCCTGAACGACATCGCACCTTCGTGCTTGGTAATTTCCTTGACAACATTATAAGGTCAGCCACATCCCCCCCCCTCGCACCTCCCGTTAACCCTGGCCCCCCCTCCTATCAGCTCAGATCAAGAGAGGCCCTCGATTGGCTCGTTCCTAGAACTCACTCCCTCATGGGGGACCGGGCCTTCTCCTCATTTGCACCCAAACTCTGGCAATCGTTCCCAATCCTTACCCGGTCTGCCCCCTCTCATTCTCGCTTCAAAACCTTGCTCTGGCACTACCTGAATCCCTCCTCTGCCTGTCACTGTACCTCCTAGCTCTACCCCTCCTACTCGAGTCTCTTGAGCTCGCAGAGCCTCCCTGCTCTGTACCCCTTCATACCTGACAACACTTACTGTCCTCATTCCTCCCCACCTCCTCCCTCTCTCCTCCCTCCCAACTTGCCTCTCCCTCCCACCCACTCCCTCACCCCATCTTTTTCCCCATCTAATGCACTTACTCTTGCTAGCACCCATTAACCTCACAAAGTGTACCGAATACATCTTGTTTTTACCTTTAAATTCTCTTAGCCTTACTCCCCAATTGTGTGTACCTGCATCTCCCAACCTCAAGTTCTAATGATGCATTGCTTCCTTTTTCTTTTCCGGTAATGTTCGTTGTTTTCTCTTGATTACCATACTTGTACTTTACTGCTTGCTTATTCTGTCAATCCCGTTGTTTGCCTCTGTTGTATGAAACTGACTCGGGTTTACCACCAACTGTATGTAACTGATTCCTGTATGCCTCCACCACTGTAACCCTCCTGGGTCGCACCTGAAAATAGGCACTTGGTGTCTGGTGTGCCCTACCCGGTTAACAAAAGCAAATAAATAAATACACTTAATGCCTCAAAAGTTTGGAAATGTGACATCAAGGTTTCCTACCTTAACCCCCACCCCCACCCTCAAAGCAGCAAAAGGAAAACAATCAGGATTTTGGATCTCCGGAGTCTTGGTGAATCAGTGGTGGGGGAATTCCTTGGGGGTTGGCAACCCTAATGCACACCCCTCCCCCCGTGGGCCTTGCATGAAGAAAAAAGAGCATGTGTGACATTGTTTGCTCACAGAATGGGGAGGGCATTAGGATTGACAACCACCAAGGAAGACCCCACCACTGATTCACCAAGATTCTGGAGACCCAAAACCCTAATATTTTTCCTTTTGCTGCTTGGGGGGTATGGGAGGCATTAGGGCTGGAAACCCTAATGCCACATTTCCCTACTTTTGTGGTGTTAAGTTACCCTAAGTGGTGCATTAATGCATTTTTTTGCAAAGAATATAGATATGTATTATGGGGGCGCAGTCATGCTCCTATAGTTAGGGTTGAGTAGGGTGTTTAATGCTAAACCTTAAATTTTGCACTTTAATAACTTCGCAACTGTTTAATGGATTTGCATGATTTTTAGCTTGCGCAGTCTTGTGGGGTAGATCTCTTGAAATGTCAACTTTGTTCTGATCCAATTGTGTGGATTCTGAGATCTGGATAGCGGAAAAAAAAGTTTGTTTTTTTTTGTTTGTTTTCTTTGTTCACCTCTAGTGCCCAGACAATTTGGAAATCGATTAAGAAATGTTCAGGTGGAAAGGGCTTGGCCCACAGATGTGCCTTTTGCTGGTTTGTTGAAAAAATACTGATCCGTTTCAAAGTTATTAATTTTTAAAATTTTGGTTCTGAGCATGCTCAGTAAGCTCTTTCAGGATGGCTGCGTGGAACGAAAAAAGAAATGGATGATACAAAAAAGGATCATTTTCCATATGTTGAATACTTTTTTGTGAGAAAAATATCCTACCTCTATCTCTGAAATCAAACAAAGGGGCAGAGGACACTGCAGAGCAGGACGCTGCAGCACAGGAGCTAGCACTGCAAAACTTGCCCAAAACAGGGATCAAAATAAAAAAAGCAAACAGGAAATCCAAAACACTTGTCATCATAGGAGACTCCATGATTTGGGGATTTGATACCTATCTCCGGCCGGGGGTAATGGTCAGATGTCTCCCAGGTACATCAGTGTGGAGAGGCACTGACCGCATTGCTAAAGTCGTGCATGAAGCAGGAGAAAACATTGATGTCCTGGTACACATAGGGACTAACGATCTCACCAGCTGGTCAGTTGTGGAGACCAAGGAACGCCTGACCAGGCTGGGAGACATACTGTCATCCATTTCATCTGGCATTTCCTTCTCTGAGATCCTGCCAGTCTGGGAGAGGGGGTAGATGGATAGAAGGTCAGAGAAGGGTAGATAGGGGAGCTAAACATGTGGCTCAAGGGCTGGTGCCAGGAAAAAAGACAAAAATTTGTAGGTAACTGGCAACAGTTTCGGGAGCAAAAGTTCTTTAAATTCAATGCACTGCATCTGACTAAGGAAGGAGTCAGTTCATTGGGGCAGAAGTCTGATGTCTTTGCAGAATAGTTAAACTAGCAAATGGGGAGAGGGGTGCAGCACCTGATACATTGAACAGGAAGAACACCCTCCCCCTTCAGCTAGTGATCAAACAGGAGTTCAGCATGTTTGTAGTTCATTTGCATCACCAAGTAAGGAAAAAGGTCCGGCTTCCCATACGACACGCAGGGGAAACGTCGGACCTTGCCTGACAACTAACACACCAAAATCTGGCCAATGGAAAATCATGTACACAAATGCCTGCAGTCTGGGAAACAAGATCCCAGACCTGGAGGCAACAATGACAGAGGTTAAACTGGATATAGTAGCCATTAGTGAGACATGGTTCACCAGTAACCACCACTGGGAAACTTCAGTACCTGGCTATGTACTGTTCAGAAGAGACCGAGGTGCAAAAAGGGGGAGGGGAATGGCCCTTTATGTCAATGAAAATATCAAAGCTACAGAAATTCAGAATACACATAAGGAGCCAGAAGAACTGTGGGTCACCCTGGAAATAGGAAATCGGACAGCCACATGAACAGGAGTTGTCTGCAGGCCTCCAGACCTGGGGGAGGACATAGACACATTACTGTTAGAAGATATACAAAACATGACAACTAAAGGGTAGGTTCTGATAATGGGAGACTTCAACATGCCAGATACAGATTGGTCAATACCAGGAGGAACATCCACCAGAACTAGACATATAGTGGATTCTCTTCAGGGGGAGGGCCTCAAACAATTGGTACAACAACCTGCAAGAGACAGGGCTATCCTGGATCTAGTACTGACTAATGGGAAATGATCACAGGTCTCCAGGTAGAAGGTCACCTGGGGGCCAGTGATCATCACATTGTATGGTTCAATTTGTGCGCTAGAACTAAATCATCCCATTCCAAGGCAAAAATATGGGACTTCAAATGAGCTAACTTTGATAAGATGGCCAACAGAGTTAAGCTAGCCCTGGCAAGAAGAAATACAGGTGAGAGGTTACAGGCAAAGTGGGCAAGCATTAAGGATGCAATACTTGAAGCAACATCCCATTGTGTTAGGGAGAAAAGCAAGAGCAAAAGAAGGAGGAAACCACTTTGGTTCTCAAAAACAGTAGCAGAAGAGATCTGAGCCAAAAGGTTGGCCTTCAGAAAATATAAGGGAACGCAGCAGAATGAAGATAGGGAGGCATACCAAAGTTCCCTAACGGAAGCAGGAAAGGCAGTAAGGCAGGCAAAGGCCCAAACTGAGGAAACACTAGCACAAACAGTAAAAGAAGGGGACAAGACTTTCTATAGAAAAATTAGTGAAACGAGAAAGTCCAGAGGGGGTATTGCTAATACCAAAGGGGATAAGGGGGAGTGTGTGGAGGAGGACCAAGGAAAAGCACCTATGCTAAACAGATACTGCTGCTCAGTATTTACTAAGGAGAAGGTAGGGCAGGGCCCACAGCTCAGCACCATGGACACAGGGGGGAGGGAGGTGTGCACAAGTCCCTTCACAAAAGAAAGAGTCCTACAAGAGCTCGCTAAGCTCAGGGTGGACAAGGCAATTGGGTCTGATGGCATACATCCCAGGGTATTAAAGGAGCTAAGGGTGGAACTAGCAGAGCCATTATCAGAACTGTTTAGTGAGTCTCTGAGCACAGGAGAGGTCCCAGAAGACTGGAGAAGGGCTCATGTGATCCCACTCCGCAAGAGTGGCAGCAGGGAGGAGGCAGGGAACTATAGACCAGTCAGTCTTACCTCAGTAGTGGGCAAAATTATGGAGGCAGTCCTTAAGAAAAGGATAGAGCAACACCCGGAATCCATAGGAGCACAGGATCCAAAACCACATGGGTTTACAACAGGAAGGTCCTGTCAAACTAATCTCACAGATTTCTTTGACTGCGTAACCAGAGTGGTGGACCAAGGGGGTGCAGTTGATGTTGCCTACCTTGACTTCAGCAAAGCTTTCGATACTGTTCCACCTAGATTGATTAATAAGCTGGGTAGGTTTGGGGTGGGTCAGAGGTTGGTCAACTGGGTGGCAAACTTGTTGGTGGGCAGAAAACAGAGAGTGGTGGTAAACAGTATACAGTCAGAAGAGATGCAAGTCACAAGTGGGGTACCTCAGGTGTCAGTCCTGGGGCCAGTCCTCTTCAATATCTTCATCAGTGACATTGCAGATGGACTGAAGGGTAAGGTTTGTCTGTTTGCAGATGACACCAATATCTGCAACAGAGTAGATGATCCAGATGGGGTAAGCAGAATGAGAAGAGATCTGGATAAACTGGCAAAATGGTCAGAAGAGTGGCAACTGGTGTTTAATGCAAAGAAGTGCAAGATCATTTACATAGAGAAGAGAAACCCTGAAGCTACCTATAGGTTGGGAGGGGAGTTGCTGGCAATCACAAGGGAAGAAAGAGACTTGGGCACCAACATCACAGATGACCAGAAATCATCTAAGCGGACCACTAAAGCAGTAGGTAAGGCTAGAGGGATGTTGGGATGTATTAGTAGGGGTATCTCAAGTTGTAAGAGGAAGGTAATAATCCCTCTTTTCAAAACACTGGTTAGGCCCTATCTGGAGTATTGCGTACAGTACTGGAGGCCACACCTGCACAAGGATATTAACAAAATGGAGGCAGTCCAGAGAAGGGCACCAAAATGGTGCAAGGACTGCATCAGAAAACATATGAGGACAGATTAACGGAGCTCAATATGTATACCCTAGAGCAAAAGAGGGAGAGAGGTGATATGATCGAAACATTAAAACATCTTAAGGGCATTAACAAGGTGAAAAAAATCTAACATGTTTCAATATAAGAAAAATAGCAGGACAAGAGGACACAGTATGAGATTAGAGGGAGGCCGATTAAGGGATAATGTGAGGAAGTTCATTTTCACAGAAAGGGTGGTAGATGCATGGAACAGCCTACCTCAGGAAGTGGTGGCTATGAATACAGTGCAGGGCTTCAAACAGGCATGGGATAGGCATAAGGGAGCAATACAGATGAGTATGAATAGATAGGCCATTGACAGAGCTAAGGCCAATGGCACATTCATAAAGTAGAAAAAGAAATAGGCAGACTGGATGGGCCTTGCGGTCCTTATCTGCCGTCAACTTCTATGTTTCTATATTTCTATGTATGCGGCCCTCTTGTTTTCTGTCTTAAAAAAAATAAAAAAACATTCAAAACCCACAAAAATAATATGCTGCAGAAACCAACACATGCATCTTGCTCATCAGGACCCAGTTAGGTGGATTCTGCACTTTACTATTGTTAAAAAACCCAAATGTGTTTCTTTTTTTTTGCATTCTTTTTCATGACTCCCTTTTGCTTTTTTTTTCCTGTATGGCCAAATGAAAAAGAATTCAGCCATACGAAAAAAGGATCCCAAGCTATAAGTTCCTCTTTTTTCCCTGGTGACTAATGGTACCCCACACCCTCAGATTGCCATCCCTGTATTTTACAGTGTTTCCCTCTGATTGCTGTCCTGGTATTTTTCAGTGTTTCCTTGGTGTCTAATGGCACCCCCTACCCTTCTGATCCCCATCCCCATCATTTTTATTGTTTCTCTGGTATCTAGTGGCACCCTCCACCCATCCAATCAACGTCCCCATATTTTTTAATCTTTCCCTGGTGTCTAGTGGCACCGCCAACTTCGATCACTGTCACCCTTCAGTTTTGTCTTTCCCAGATGTCTAGTGGTACCCCTACCTCTGATCACCATCTCTGTGATTTTGTCTCTCCTTCCCTGGTGTCTAGTGGCACCCCCACCCCACCCTCTGATCGATGTCCTGTCTGAAATAAAGAACACTGTCCTCTGATGTATTTTATTTTTAAACCTGTAACAAAGAAAATGGTCCCTTGCTAATCCACCCCCCCACTCCGACTTCCCACTGAGCACCCACTACCCTGCACCACCCCCATAACTCCCACATACCCTCACTCAACTAAACAGGTCCCAGGGCGAAGATTCACTCTCCCATTGAAGACATGTCTTGCTACTGGAACCGCTGACTGCAATATGAGAAACTAAGGTAAAGGCATTTCAATGTACTGTATTTCAATGGCTTTTTTAACTCTGTTGCATAACTTTGTCATTTTTATGTTGGCTTGCAGCGCTTGCGTGGCAGTCAACATATTGGAAGAGTGCAGCTTTGGGGGTGTGGCTGCTGTTGGGCGAATGCAGGGCACGCATCTGTAGGTGCGTCCCTCATTCCCCAATAAGCCAGCATGCTAGCGCTGACACCAACATTATGTAAAGTGGACAAAACTTCTAAACAAAGTGCCGCTGCAATCAGAGATAAGCTCGTCATGCAGCGGCACTTTGTTTACAAGTTATGTCCACTTAACTACGTGCCGTTCCCCCCCCCCCCAGTACAGGGTGCCACGCTGGGAGCCCACCCCAGCGTGGCAACTGATGCCATGCCCGACGGGGGTGCCCAATCCCCCATTGGCTCCACTGTCCCCCCGTACAGGATGCCATGCTGGGAGCCAACCCCAGCGTGGCAACTGATTCCATGGCCGACTGGGGTGCCCAACCCCGTCGGCTCCACTGTCCTCCCCCAGCCTGGGTGCCACGCTGGGAGCCCACCCAAGCGTGGCAACTGAATCCCATGGCCGGACAGGGTGCCCAATCCCCGTCGGCTCCACCACCAACCATCCTTCTGCCATGCTGAGAGCCCACCCCAGCATGGCAAGCGTCCAACGTCCGTCTTTTTTTTTTACCTGTAAATTAAAACGGGCCCACGGCACTTCTCCCTGCCTCCCTCCTCACACCCGCACCCACTCCGTACACCCTTCATCCCCCACAAATTTACACATAACTCCGGACTCAAATGCACAATCATCGCTGGACTGAACACGCTCTGCCTCTTCAGCCGACCGCGAACTGAGGAAATGCGGTAACTGTATAATGGGCTAGATAGGGTTTTCAACTTTGTTGCATATCTCAGAGCACTTTTGGAATTTTGCACCAAATTTCCAACATGGGTGTTTTGGGGCCCCTCCTCATGAACCCTGTCACTGCCATGAGTGTTGTCGCCCTCGAAGGTGATTTTGCAGTCACTGTGCGAAATCACCTTCGGGCCCATTAACAAAATGACAGTGGTGGTGTTCATGAGGTACCCTCTTAAAAAGCCTAAGTTCTAAATTTGGTGGAAAAAATCCAAAAAATACCTGTTTTACGAGCGTACGTTACGCAGTTGCAACGCAGGCTCATAACTTCGCGCATTCTCAATATTTTACTGCTGGATTTTCAGCATTGTCATTTTTGTACACCTCCTTGTGAACAGTACAGCTGTCATTTTCCACACCCTGCCCGAAATGTGTTTCCGCACTTCCAGCGCATAATAGCGCAGTCACTGTGGGAAATCAGTGTTTGGGCCAGATTATGAAAATGGCAGTGACAGTTCATGAGCAGAGGACCTAAAATTATGTTGAAAATTTGGTAATGATAATTATAGTCGAATTGTTACGTAGCAGGCATGATTACAGATGTACGCACGCCGCACTGTCATGCATTTGTGATATTTTCAGTCTGGATTTTCACCATTGCCATTTTTCCACACCTCTTGATGAACAGTACAGCCGCTATCTTGGCATATCGTGCCTAAAGCTACAGACTTCCAAGCGCAGAATAGCGTGGTCGCTGTGCGAAATCACTTCTTGGGACACTTTGAGGAAATAACAGTGACACTGTACATGAGCAGAGGTGCTAAAATGCCTATGTTGAAAATTTGGTGCCGAACGCCCATAAAATGGCAGTGTTGCAAGCGTGCATTGCATATTTCCCACACACCCTAGTAGCTTCGCAAATTTAGTATATTTACATGCCACATTTTCAACACTGGCATTTTTTTACACCTCCTTATGAACTGTGCAGCTGTCATTTCTCACATCCTGCCTGATATGTTTTCCTGCACTGCACTACCAAACACCCAAAGGGACACCCTAATGCTTGTCATTCTCTGCAGGTTGGGGGTGGGTTGGCATCAGTTCAATACTTCACTGCCATTCCTATGATGCATCTGTCTAACTCCTGCACTACCAATGCCAATGCCAGCAAGCCAACATTTGGCATTGACAAATGCTTGTTGCATATTTTGACACCAAATGTTCGACAAGGCCTTTCTGGGACCCCACCTCATAAACAATAGTGGTGAATCCGGCCCAAGAGCTGATTTTGCGGTCAGTTAGTGAAATCACCTTTCAGGGAGGATTTGAATATTTTCACTGCCCTTGTTCATGACATGGAGTCAAAAGAAGGCTATGTTTTGAGGTCAAAATATGTAAAAATGGCAAAGTTATACATATGCATTGAACATTTGCTATGCTCGCTCATAACTTTGGTAATTTTTAAATATTCTGACCGCAGATTTTCTACATAGCCATTTTTCACACCACCTCATGAATGTGACAATTATCATTTTTCAAATCTTGGCCAAACTGTGTTTTGCCACCTGGGGCAAAGAATGATATTGCAGTAGCACATACAAATGTTTTGGCTGGGATTTGTACATTTTCAGTACCAGATTCATGAGGTGGGGTAATAGAAACATAGAAACATAGACATTGACAGCAGATAAGGACCGCAAGGCCCATCCAGTCTGCCCATTTCTTTTTCTACTTTACAAATGTGCCATCGGCCTTTGCTCTGTCAATGGCCTATCTATTCATACTCATCTGTATTGCTCCCTTATGCCTATCCCATGCCTGTTTGAAGCCCTGCACTATATTCATATCCACCACTACCTGAGGTAGGCTGTTCTATGCATCCGCCACGCTTTCTGTGAAAAAGAACTTCCTCACATTACCCCTTAATTGGCCTCCCTCTAATCTCATGCTGTGTCCTCTTGTCCTGCTATTTTTCTTATATTGAAACATGTTAGATTCTTTCACCTTGTTAATGCCCTTAAGGTGTTTGAATGTTTTTCGATCATATCCCCCTCTCCCTCCTTTGCTCTAGGGTATACATATTGAGCTCCGTTAATCTGTCCTCAGTAATAAGAAGGTTATGCTGTTAATTTGGTTGTGCCCTGTGCTTCCACAGCAACATTATTTATTTATTTCAAATGTTTTACCAGGAAGGACATACTGAGCTAATAGCAGCTCGTTTCCAGATGCATCCTGGGGATATGTATGCATATATGGTGGGATGGGAGGTTAGGGCCCAGAGGGCCCTACTCTACCACAGGTAAATGAGAATACGAATATACTATCTTAAAAATTAAGGAATTCTTTGCAAAAAAACTTTGTTAATGCACTAGTTATGGTTAAACCAACAAAAGTAGGGAAATGTGATGTTAGAGTTTTCAACCCTAACACCCCACCCCCCATCCTGCAGGCAGCAACTGGAGAAACCATTACGGTTTGAGTTCTGCATCTACGCAAATGAGGTGTGAGGTGTTCTTCGGGATTGTCAACCTTAACACTCACCCCATTCTTTCATTAAAGAAGCTGAGATGTGTAGAGTACATAAGAATAGGAAGAGTGCTAGGGTTGACAGCCCCAAGGTATGCCCCACACCTATTTCTGAATATGCAGGCGAGGACACACTGTAATGGTTTCTCATGTTGCTGCCTGCAGGGTGGGAGTGGGGTGTTGGGGTTGGAAACCCTAACTCCACACTTCCCTACTTTCGTTAGTTTAACCCTAACTAGTGTATTAACAACGTTTTTTTGCAAAGAATATATATATGAATTTGTATAAATGATTTAAAGTGCAATGTGCAGCTTACATATTGTTTATTATACAATGGCAAGAAAAAATCCTGGACTCTGATTGGTCAGTCTGGGGCTGGACCCATGCTGTTATCCCAGTACAACATCACAGGTCTAGTCTCAGCCTCACTGTGAACCTGCAGATGATTTTTTGGAGCTAGAGCTTTTTTTTTTGCATCTCCGCTTAAGAAACAAAAATATTTTTCCACACTAATAAAAACATTCTTTACAATTATTTTTTTATTTTATATATAAGAACGAGCCATTGTATAATAGCAATAATGCCCTCCAGGGTATGTGTTAGATAACATCACGCCAGTTGTTGGACGACCGCCCGCGGCCTCGTGCCCAACCACCTGAGGCGTGACGTTATCCCAGCACGACACACATCCTGCCAGGCATTATTGCTTAAATAACGCTGCATGGAAACATAGAAACATAGAATTAGATGGCAGATAAGGACCACTTGGCCAAATCAGTCTGCCCATTCCTCTCTACCTATGCAACTACCGCAGGCCATCCTCAATGCACAGCTCCTTTTTCCTCTCCTCCTTCCTTTCCACTATGATTCCCTTATGTCTGTCCCATGCATTCTTGAAACCCATCACTGTTTTCACCCCCACCACCTCCACTGGAAGACTGTTTCAGGAATCCACCACTTTTTCTGTGAAGAAGTGCTTCCTCACATCTCCGATGAATCTACCCTTCCCCCTCCAGCTTCATAGCATGTCCCCTTGTTCTTGAGCACCTTTTCTTCTGCAAACTGTTTCCTTCCTGTACCTTATTTACCTACGTGAGGTATTTAAAGGTCTTTATCATAGCTCCTCTCTCCTTCCCCTGTTCCACAATGTACATACTGAGGTCCTTTAGTCTCTCCTCATAGGGCTTATGATACAGACCCTGCACAATTTTAGTTGCTCTCCTCTGAACTACCTCCACTCTGTCTATATCCTTCCAGAGATGTGGTCTCCAGAAGTGGACACAGTTCTCTAGGTGAGGTCTTACCAGCGATCAATTCAGAAACAACACCACCTCCCTCTTTCTACTGGTAATACCCCTCCCTATGCACCCCAGCATCCCATTAGCCCTCCTGACTGCCTTCTCAGACTGCCTGACCACCTTTAGGTCATTGGCTATGATTACTTTCAAGTCTGGTTCCTGCTTAGTGGTTATCAATACCACTTCACCCATTTTGTACTCTGCCCCGGGTTTCTGTGCCCTGAGTGCATTATTTTTCACTTTTTCACATGAAACCCAGCTGCCATACCCTTGACCACTCCTTTAGTTTTCTCAGCCCTCTGCTCATCCTTTCTACTCCTCTGGTGTGTTCACCCTATTGCAGATTTTGGTGTCATCCGCAAAGAGGCAGACCTTCCCTTCCAGCTCTTCTGCAATGTCACTTATAAAGACATTAAAGAGGACCAGTCCCACCACTGATCCCTGTGGCACTCCACTGGTTACCCTCCTTCCCTTCCTCTGACTGAATTCTATTTACCATCACTCTCTACCACCTATCCCCTGACCAATATTTTATCCAAGTTACCACCTTTGGACCCACTCCTAAGCTACCCAGCTTGCTTACTAGTCACCTATGTTGAATGGTGTTCAAAGCCTTACTGAAATCTAGATAGGCCACATCCACTGCTCCACCATGATCTAAATCCTTTGTCATCCAGTCAAAGAAATCTATCAGATTCATTTGGCATGACCTCCTCCCATGAGCCCATACTTCCTCAGGTTTTGTAACCCACTGGATTCAAGATATTCCACAATCATTTCCTTCAGCAATGATTCCAGTAACTTTCCTACCACCGATAGAAGGCTGACTGGCCTAGTGGGACTACATCCGCCCTGTTCCAGTCATCCGGAACCACTCACGTTTCCAGTAAGCTGTTAAATAGAACTGTCAGAAGTGCAGCCAGTATTTTCCTGAGCTCCCTCAATACCCTTGGATGCATCCCATCTGACCCCATTGCTTTGTACACCTTCAGATTAGTGAGTCCCTTCAGGACTCTCTCCTCCAAAAAGGACTAGTGTCTGCATCCCTCCCTCCAAAGTTTCTGTAACTTTTTTGTGTCCCTTCCCCTTCTCCTTCCTCTGTGAACACTGAACAAAAGTATTTGTTCAGAATGTCTGCCTTTTCCTGGTCAAAAACATAGAAACACAGAAACAGAAACATAGAGACACAGAAACACAGAAATATAGCAACACAGAAAAAAATAGAAACACAAAAATATAGAAACACAGAGATATAGTAGCACAGAAACATGGAAACATAGCAACACAGAAATATAGAAACACAGAAATATAGACACATCAAAATACAGAAATATAAGAAACACAAACAAAAATATAGAAACACATAAACATAGAAACACAGAAATATAGAAACACCAAAACATTGAAACACAAAAATATAGAAACACAGAAATACAGAAACACAGAAACACTGAAACTTAGAAACACAGAAATATTGACACACACACACACACATATAGAAACAAAGAAACAATGAAACACAAAAATATAGAAACACAGAAATACTGAAACATAGACACATCAAAACACAGAAAGATTGAAACACAGAAATATAGAAACACAAAAATAAGGAAACAGAAAAACAGAAACACAGAAATATAGAAAAACAAAAGCATGGGGGATGCCCAGATGAAGGGATTGAAGATGGCCATGTGAGGAATGGACGTTCAACAACACCCTGTATGCTGCACAGAATTTCGGCAATCAGATGCTTCTGTAAACAAGCAACTCAGTTGAAGATTGTAACATGGAGTAGTGCCAAAATAGTATACTAAAACTGGTCAGTCAGAAGACAAGGAATAACCCCGACAGTAATATCGAGACTATGTCAAAATCCTATAGGAGAGTTAAAGATTTGACAGACTATATTCCGGGCAGTAAAAAGAATAAAAAAGCTTTTGCTAAAACCAACAGTTCATTGAACTTGGATATGGAGCTCACTACCAAAATCACTAGCTACACTTGACCCCAACAATAGAAAATCAACTGTTTTCAAAGCCCAACTCTACCGGCTCACAACATATTGCTCTCCCCTTTACTGGACACACCTATATGGTGCAGCTCACCAGACCAGATACAAGACATCTCACATATTAAAATGGAGAGACAGCAGCATAAACAGATGACCGATGATTCTATAAGCCTCACCGTGGAACCAACAGGGACAATGTCCACTGCTGACGAAACCTGCAGACCAGCAACCATTGAATCTCAGGTGAGCTCTTTGGCATAGCAAATATTAAAAAATACAAGCATAATCTTATTACCCTTGCCTTTAGAAATGGTTATTAATACTGCAACAGCTAGTTCATCCTATACCAACCCCATCTCAAAACAGAGTATGCCTGTGATAGAACAAGCTGACATGTCAAAATCAGCCACACAAACAGGCACTAGTAACCTCACAGAGATGAAATTTTGAACTATTAAACCATTTCAAATGAGCTAAAGGCAAACATTCAACAGAGGTTTCAATCTCTGACAACAGCTATTTCTTCATTAACAAAGACGGTATCAAGTCTGGGAGAGCAAATGCAAGCACTTAGTTTGCATACAGGGGCAGTAAAACAAAGAGTTAGTGACTTATGGTGCTTTTACACACAGGTTTCTGTGACAGAATGACTGTTACGGATACAGTATTCTGTTACATCCCTTGTGTGTAAAGTGCATCTGTTCCGTTCCCTTGGTGAACGTTCGTCCAAACCGCAATCTCTGCTTTTCGCAGTTTGCTCCAATGTGTTCCGTTTTGCCCAGCTGTGTAAAACAGCCATTCCAGTAGCACTGCAGAAACAGCCACAGAGCAGCAAACTCTGTGGGGGAGCTGAAACAAATGGAGGCGGGGTTGCCGGAATGCTCACAGAGTGTGAAAAGGAACAAGAACGCAACAGAGTACAATGACGCTACTCAGGTAACGCTCATTCTGTTTTTATAACCTGTGTGTAAAAGCGCCTCTAGAGGATAAAGTTAATCCAGTGCTGACTACAATAGCTAACCATACCGCTCAGTTAAAGCAGCTACAGCAAAAAATAACCAACTTGGAAGACTGGTCTCAAAGGGACGAGAACAAAGAGTTAGCAACTTAGAGGATAAAGTTAATCCAGTGCTGACTATGATAGCTAACCGTACCGCTCACATAAAACAGCTACAGCAAAAAATAACCGATTTGGATGACTGGTCTCAAAGGAACAATTTAAAACTAATTAAAGTTCCAGAATGGGTAGAAGGTAATGGTAACTCCATCCCTTACTTTGAGAAACTACTAACAACAGCCTTTGGTCTTAAATACATTGACAAATAAGCTATTAAGCAGCTCTGAACAAGAATGGATTAATGGACATTGGAAAACATTAATGCAATAAATTGAAACATATAATCATGTATCTGGATCCCCTCCCTTTTTTCTTTTCTGTCTCTCTCGCTCTCTCTCTCGCTCTCTCTTTTCTTTTCTTCCCTTTCTCTTCTCCTTTCTTTCTTATTCTTTATTATCCTGCTGTTCTTTTTTTTCTCTATTTCCCCTCTATTCTAACTATTTGATAAAGAACTAGCTATATATTGAATACTAAAATTAAAATTCATTTCTGTTTAAATTGCAGATTTGAGAAGCTGCAGAGGCAGAACAAAATGGGCACCTTGCATGAATAGCATGCACACTCGGATGGTGTGGGAATTGGTGAAGGTATTATTTTGGGCACCTTACATGCAGGAAGAGAGGGGGCAGAAAGGGGAGGGAAAAGGGGGAAAAAAGCAAAATTGTTTTTCTGGACATTAAAGGGGTTAAGTAATAGAAGGCACTTCTCTAGTGACATTGAAAGTGTTTTCAGTTTTACATGCTCATATAATACTCTAAAGATATGGGCGGGCCTGGGGATGGGTGTTCTGAGCCATGGTAAGCCTGGCTGTTTGAGTTTTTGCTGCAGCAGTTGATAGGTTGGGTGGGGTGGAAAAGTTCGCCCCTGGTGACTGCTTTATACTACTAATTATGGCAGCTATACTTTAGCTCAGGAGGGCACAAAGTGAGTGGAAATTTAAGGTTCACGCAAATGGTAGTAGCTCGAGATTTGTTATGCTCTTTAATATCCACCTATCTTCCACTTATTTAACTGAGATGCAGTACCAGGATGAACTCATGGGGAGGTCTGTGTGGAAATGGAAGGGAGGGCAAGGGAATGGAGGGATGGGTTTGGGGTTAGGGGGATATGGGCTTGTGAAGTTTTTAAACCTGTAATGAGGATTGACTACAACACTGATATGACAATAATAAGGGAAAGAATATGTATTCTTAAGGGTAGAGAAAAGCTGAATATTTTTTTTTTCATGGAGGTGTTTATGCTCCTTTGGTGGGCTGCTGCTGCTGTCTGCCACCCTGCCAGTCTTCAGGGGTCGTTCAGGGTCTTGTTATGTTGTGCGTGCCCAGAAGACCACCAGGAGTCAGCCCGGAGGCATTATTTTGTGGCAGCCCCCAACTTATTCCTGTTTTTTCTCCTGATTACCCTGGGGCCCCAGACAGAGAGGTGCATGTGCGTGGAGGTGCACATGTGCCCTCTTGCTCCGGCGATGACCCCATCCTCCTGCCCCATTGACCTAGTGCCCCTAGCTTCCCTTGACTGCGCTGCCCCCTGGCTTCCACCATCAGGCAGTCAAGTGCTGAGGGAGCTTAGGCTCCCTCCCCAGAGAGGAGATCTGCCCAATGGCAGCTTATCCTGCTCCACAGCCTCCCCCCCCATGCCGACCCCCAACGGCACATGCTCGCTCCCAAACATGGGTCGTCAGCGTGGCGAGAGGTAAGGTGTCCAGTGCCTCCACCCTTTATGCCACCAGGTCAGACAAAGCTGAATAACTTTTTAAGAAGGCATAGAGCAGACCATTTATTTATCACCGTTAATGACTTGTGTACTTAAAATTATGACCTGGAATGTGAAGGGAACAAGGGACAAAATTAAAAGTAAGAACATATTTAACTACACAGATAAGTACAGCATGAATTGTTTGCTACTATGAGAAACTCACCTATCTGATGAGGAGTTTTATTTTCTTAGCAAAAGATGGGATTCCGGTCTGAATGCACCTTATAGTAACAACGCCAGTGGTGTAGCAGTAGTAAACCATTTTTATTTATACAGGCTTAAAACATTGGATCTATCCATTGCATTATAGGACTGTCAAGTGAAACTCTGGATAGCTGATATCATGCCATGAAAGAGACCCAAATAGCAGATATATAATAATGGAGATTACATGCCAAGGACTCCAATTTACTGTGGCTAATATTTATGGCGCTAACACTAACTCCCCGTCCTTCTTTCATGGGTTTATTTTAGAGTTATCAACTTTTAATCCTTTTATTATAGGGGGTGATTTTAACTTGATGCTTAATAATGCAATGGACAGATCCAGGCCCGGATAGTCAGACTGCGCCTGGCAGTGGCGCAAGCATGGGCGCAGCGCAACTGGGATGCGCCAGGACCAGGACCAGATGATATTCAGTGGTAATGTGCCATGGCACAGCGCTGTTGAATATGACATGGACAGTGCACAGCGCAGTTGCACTGCACCGGGGCAAGCCACAGATAGGGAGCACAGGGATGCGACAGTGCAAAGGCAGTTGCACTGGGTGCATCACCTGTGATATTCAGCAGAGGACATGCAAATGAGGCCATAATATATGCAAGGCACAAATGAGGCCATTTGTGTGTCATTATGGCCCCATTTGCATGCCTTGCGCAGGGCAGCCCAGTGAATTGCCCCTGGCGCCCTGCACAGCATGACATGTGCACAGTGGGGGTCCCAGGGCATCCCCCACCTCGTAGCTGTGATTGCACTAAAATGCCGTAAAATACTTCCCTGGTAGTCCAGTGGCACCCCCCCTTTCCCATTTCCCCAACTACTGGTATAGCACTGTGAAATACTTCCCTGGTAGTCTAGTGGTACCCCCCAGCCCTGATTAAGGTAATTCTCCATAACATAATTCCCTGGTGATCCAGTGGCACCTCCCACTCCTCCCACCCACACAGGACCCCTTGCCCACCCCACTCACCCCCTGCCATCGGCAGGCGGCTGCAACCCGCCTGCATACTGCCCGACCACTCGCAGAATGACAGGTACAGTATGGTCTTGTAAGCCCATTAGTCCACAGTGAATTTGTCGGCTGAAGCAAGAATCAGATTAGACAGTCCCAAATATGTGAATGACTTCATTCCAATATTTGGGACTGTCTAGTACAGTATGCCCTGCAAGCCCATACTGTACTTTGCTCATTCGGTGGGCGCAGTGCTGCAGCCGCCCACCGATGTCAGAGGGGAGTGGGTGGGCAAGGGGTCCTGTGTGGGTGGGAGTGGTGGGGGGTGCCACTGGACCACCAGAGAATTATGTTACGGCGAATTACTGTGATTGGGGCTAGGGGCGGAGGGTACCACTAGACTACCTGGGAGGTATTTTACAGCGCTATACCAGTGAGCAGGGAAATGGGAGGAGGGTACCACTAGACTACCAGGGAGCTATGGGTGCTTGTGGATGGTGTTCTGGGTGGACGGGTGGCCACCCATGGCTGGCGGCTTCTGTGTTGCACCCTGCAATATAGCAGCCCACCTGTGGGTGGCCAGAAGTTGTTCCCACTCTTCACAGGCTCAGCTTTGAGCCCCCCATGTGGCATAATGCAGGGTTGCACCATCATATGCGCCACACATCCCAAGCTGAATATTGGGATGTGCTGCATATGCATGTGTACACCCCCTGCATCTGCACTGCATACATTTACATTGCGCCCTGGCACATTGGGATTTGTGCTGTGCATGGGAGCCTTTTCAATATCACACCGGGGCACAATGCGGGGTTGCGCTGGCACAACTCTGTTGCGCCATGCGCAACCCCTTTGAATATCCAGGCCCCAATGTTTTCCTGGGCAAAGCCTCATCTGCTTCTCTGCAACTTTATCAGTTCGTGCAGGACCTGAAACTGCTCGATCCATGGTGTGAGTCCTACCCACTAGACAAACAGTACTCACTCTTTTCAGATGTACATCAAAACTATTCAAGAATTGATTTTTTCTTAATTTCAGAACCCATTCCATATTTGGTTAAAGAAACCACATATAAAGATATTTCATTTCAGACCACTCTCCTGTGATTATACATCTTGAACCTACCCAGAATCATAAACCGTTTATATTCAGATTGGACCCTATTCTGCTAAAAAATGAAGCCTTTTGTAAAAAAAATTGATTTTGAAATAGATTGTTTTTTCTCAGAAAATCAGGACAATGCAATCCTGTTAACTATGGTATGGAACACATTCAAAGCACATACGGTATACGAGGATGCATAATTACTTTTAATTCAAAATGGAAAAAAGAGAGGGCACATAAGATGCAAGATACTGAAAACAAGGTTAGATGTAATGAAAACATACGTTATAATACAGGGGATCCAGTAGTCCTGCAGGAACTGATAAATTTAAGAAATCAGTATAATGAAATGGCAACAGAAAAAGCAGAAAGACAACTGCTAATACCTTGAAGCAAATATTATGCACTTGGGGATAAAACCAACAAAAGTTTGTCTTGGCATCTTAAAAAAGAAGTTGCAGATATCTTAATACCGAAAATTCAAACATCAGATGAAATAACAACTAATGACCCATTAGAAATTAATAAGGTATTTATCAAATACTATAAGAAATTATATTTGTCAGATCATACAGAAAATACACCTTATACAGAATCCCTCTTGTGACACATTACTGTGCCTTTACCAACTCAGGAACAGATGGAGCTATTAGAAATATTATATGTCAATACAGGACATACAGCTAGCAATTTCCGCATTGACAGTAGGAAAAGCACCAGGACCTGATGGGCTAATTACTGATTTTATAAAACCGTTTTATCAAAAATATCCACACAACTTAAAACATTATTCGATTATACATTTGTCTGGTCTAGTTTGGCGCACTCCCTTCTTGCCTCTCGTCCTCCCTCCCTCCCCTTGCTCCCTTAGGAGTAATGATGCTCACACCCTTGCCATCCCCTCCAGGTCCTCCTGAGCTGTCCAGACAGCCTTCTCCCACCACTTTCCAAGCTCTGAAACTCGCTACCCGCTAACATTCAAAATGCCATCTTGCTTTATACCCTCTCCTCACTCCTGTGCTCTTTCACCTCCCCCACCTACAACTGTATCTAATCTCCTGGTACCTCACCCTTCTATTCTTCCCCCCTTCCATACCCTACATACACTCAGCTTCCCAATCCCCTGGCTAACCATGCCCACCTCCCCCCCCGTGTCTCCACTCCTGCCCCTGCCCCAACCACCTCCCATACTCCCCTTACCCCTGCACCTCCTACCCCTCGATCTCCTACCCTCACTTCCCCACCACCTACCCCTCATCCCTTGTCTTGCTCATAGCTCAAGTCTTTGTACTGGTTATTACATGTCTGTATGTCAGTGACTATATGTTTGTAACTAAAATGATGACTGTTGCACACGCTGACGTGGAACCTTTGTAAAACAGCCTCGGCTCAAAGGTATTGTAATCCTAGATTGAAATAAATAAATAAAATAAATAAATAAATAAATAAACCTACATGGGTCCCCCCTCCTTGCCTTACCTAGGGAGCCCAGATATGACCTGCTTCTATCACTTATCCTGTACAACTCCTAGATGATAACATATTGGTTTACTGTAAGCACTGTAATCACTGTAGCCTGCTTGAATGTCTGCATTGTTATTGTTATCACATCTGTATCCTATGCTTCTGTATTTTATTGCTTATTGTCACTCTGCATCCTATGCTATGTATTTTTATTGCCTATTGTTAACCTCAATCCACTGCTGTACCTTGCCCTTTTCCCTTCCCCCAGGATGTAGCTATAAATGAGCAATTTGCTCAGTGTATCTTCCTGGTAAATTTTTTAAATAAGTAAATACATGTTTTAAATGCCATTTACTTCTAGCCTCCTTTAGTAATGCTAGTATCCTTCTTTTCCTAAAGAAAGATATGGACCTTTTAAACCCAAGCTCATACTGCCCAATTTCATTGATTACTACAGACGCTAAAATCTTAGCAAAGATTTTAGCCACAAGTTTAGACAAAGTACTTTCTGATCTTATTCACTTTGATCAGAATGGATTTATTAAAGGCCAACAACTTCAGTCAAACATCAGGTATACATTTACTTTTATTGATAAATTCAAGGAATTTGATCTATCATTACTATCACTGGATGTGAAAAAGGCTTTTGATATGGTAGAATGGGATTACCTAAAAATGGTATTAAAACAATTTGGGCTCGGGCCAAATTATCAAACATGGAGCAACTTACTGTATACCAATGTAACAGCAAGGGCAAAGACAAACAATAATATCTCAGAACTTAACGATAAACATTAAGAATGATCTGCAATGTTGGGAATCTTTGCCACTGACCATGATCGGAAGAGTCAACGTTATTAAAATCAAAGTACTACCTAAACTAATGTTTGTTTTTCAGACTCTCCCTATACTTATTAAAGATATATGGTTCAAGGGGATTGAAAAAATAATTGAAAAGTTCCTATGGAAAGGAAAATGACGAAGGCTCAACTTAGAAAAATTGTATATTCCAAGATCTGTGGGTGGGCTTTCCCTCCCTAACCTACAGTGGTATTATTATGCGACTAATCTGGTGGTCACTCACACTTGGTTCCATCAGGAACTACAAGATATTTCAGCCCAGATAGAAACAGCATCCTGCCCTTATTACAATCTTAAACATGTTCTTTATGCAGGACCTTATAGACAAAGCTTAACAGATCTTAGAATGTGAACCCTCACAGTATGTAAGATCTGGGATCGAGTAAAAAAACTAACCCAGTTGCCCATTAAATTCTCTTTCCATTCTCCAATATATCTGAACAGGCATTTCGGACCCTCACTGTCAGACTACTTCTTTAAAGTATGGCAGACTAAAGGACTGGTGGAAATCAGTCACCTATTTAAATGAGCAGGGTCTTATGGATTTCAACACCTTAAAAAATACATATTCATTATCCAACTCTCATTTTTTCCAATATCTGCACATTAGAGATTATATTTCTAAAAATACAAACATTTCTTCACCCCCAGTATATGATGATCTGCAAAATACATGTATGAACCCAAACAGGTATAAATTGATATCTAAAATATACTACTTCTTGATAACTCGTTTAGGAGATCATTAACCCCATTGAGAATAAAATGTGAAGATAAATTAAATCAAAAAATTATGGAAAGAAAATGGGCATGTATACTAGATCTAACTAAACAAGGTATAATATCTACCAGGTTACACCATGGGATTCAATCAGTGGTTGAAAAACTGGTGCAGAGCTCAGGGATTTGGCTTCATTGGGGACTGGGGGTCCACCTGAAGGGATGCAGGCCTATACTGGTGTGATGGTCTGCATCTGTCCGGGAGTGGAACCAGGATCCTAGGTGATAGGTTTAAATACTTCATTGGCAAGCATTTAAACTAGCCAAGGGGGGAGGCACTGGAAAGGAGCAGGGAAATCCTAGCCCCAAAAAAAATCAGGGTACTAAGTGAGGTAGACACCAACATAGAGATGTCAATAGGGAGAAAGGCAGGGGTAAATGGAGAAAGTGACAAATGCAATAAGGACAGGGATGGGGCAAAAAGGGGTAAGGCCATCAAGAAATGGAGGGTAATGAGTGCCAACGCCCATAGTCTGGGCAACAAGCTCCCTGAACTGGTGGCCTTGATGGAAGAGGGATACCTGGATATTGTAGCAGTCACAGAAACATGGTACACAGAGAACCATGACTGGGATGTTAACATACCAGGGTACACAACCTACAGGAGAGACAGGGAGGGTGGGGGGGAGTAGCTCTCTATGTAAGGGAAGGGATAAAAACAACTGAACAAAAGAGTAAACAGGAGTGAGAGGAGGCACTGTGGGTCACCTTATAGACTGGAAAGGGCACCACAATCCGCACAGGGGTTGTATACAGACCCCCATGTCAGGGGGAGGGAATGGACAAGGATATGATAGAAGGCATTCTTAGGATGGCAGAGAAAGGGGAGATACTGTTGATGGGAGACCTGAATATGCCAGATGTTAACTGGAGCACCTTTGCTGCAGCCACATCCAAAAGCAGGGCCATTCTTGATGCCCTTCAGGTGGCAGGCCTCAGACAGCTAGTTTTGGAACCTACTCATGAGGGATCAATCTTAGACCTTGTACTCTCAAATGGGGACGTGAGAGGATCTCAAATCTAGAAGGGGGTAGCCATTTAGGAACAAGTGACCACCAAACAGTGTGGTTCATGATAAACTCAGCTACAGAGTCAAGCCATACAAAAGTGAGGGTTCCGAACCTCAGGAGGGCTGACTTTGGCAAGATAGGAGAGTGCCTTAGAAAAGCACTTGCAAACAGGCTAGAAGGAGGGGTGGAGCAACAATGGGGAAATATTAAAACTGCCATCACAGAGACAACAAGCCTTTGTGTGAAGCAAATAAACAAATCAAAATGAAAGAAAAAGCCACTATGGTTCTCAAAAGAAGTGGCGGTGAAGGTTAGGGAGAAGAAGATAGCATTTAGGAAGTAAAAGGAAACACAGAAGGAGTAGGACAGGGAACTGCACCAGTAAAGGCAGAAGGAAGCAGGGAAGGTAGTCAGAATAGAAAAGGCCCAAACTGAGGAAAAGAAAGCCAACTAGGTTAAGAATGGGGATAAAACCTTTTATAGGTATATCAGGGAGCGTAGAAAGGGAGGGATAGTGAGGCTGAATAGAATGGACGGGGTGGGCAGAGAGTGACAGTGAAAAAGCAGGGATACTGAATGAATACTTCTGTTCAGTATTCACAAAAGCGGAAGTGGGGGAGGTGCTTAATCCAATTAACAGAAGCACTCTGGAGAGGTGGGTCAATCCCAGTCCTTTCACAGAAGAAAGGGTTCTGAAAGAACTCCTAAAACTGAAGGTGGACAAAGCAGTGGGGCCTGATGGAATTCACCCCAGAATTCTAAAAGAATTTAGCCGAGAACTAGTGACACCACTGACTACTCTTTTTAACAAATCATGGGAGGATGGTGTGGTACCTGAGGACTGGAAGAAGGCTGATGTGATTCCCCTTCACAAAAGTGGGAGCAAGACAGAAGCAGGAAACTACAGACCTGTCAGTTTGACCTCTGTGGTAGGGAAAGTGATGGAATCACTTCTGAAGGAAAGAATTGTTGAGTACCTAGAGGCCAGTGGGGCACAGGACCCAAGGCAGCATGGGTTTGCAGCAGGAAGGTCATGTCAGATGAATCTAATTGATTTCTTTGACTGGGTGACCAAAGTAGTAGACTAGGGAGGGGCTATGGACATGATCTACCTAGACTTTAGCAAGGCATTTGACACAGTCCCACACAAAAGATTAGTAGTCAAATTAACCAGCCTTGGAGTGGGTCCCAGTGTGGTAGCCTGGATAAAACATTGGCTGAACAACAGGACACAGAAGGTAATTGTAAATGGAGTCCACTCTGAAGAAAGAGGGGTTACTAGTGGGGTACCACAGGGTTCAGTACTGGGTCTAGTCCTTTTTATTGTCTTTATAAGTGACATTGCAGAGGGACTGGAAGGAAAAGTATGCCTTTGCAGATGACACAAAGATCTGCAATAGGGTTGATACACAAGAAGGCGTGGAAAGGATGAGAAGGGACTTGGCAAGGTTGGAGGAATGGTCAGAAGTATGGCAGCTTGGATTCAGTGCAAAGAAGTGAAAAGTAATGCACCTGGGAAACAAAAACCCAGGGGAAGAATACACAATTGGGGGTTAGTAACAACAACAAAAATGGAAAGGGACCTGGGGCAATCATATCAGATGACCTAAAGGTTGGCAAGCAATGTGAGAAGGCAGTAGGGAGGGCTGGGGGATACTGGGATGTATAGGAGAGGCATCACCAGCAGAAAACAGGAAGTTGTTATCCCCTGTACAGACAGTTGGTGAGACCCCATCTGGAGTACTGCGTCCAGTTCTGGAGACCCCATCTCCGCAAGGACATAGACAGGATGGAGGCAGTTCAGAGGAGGACAACTAAAATGGTGCAGGGTCTGCAAGAGAAGCCATACGAGGAGAGGCTAAAGGAGCTTAATATGTATACCCTTGAGGAAAGAAGGGAGAGGGGGACATGATAGAAACATTTAAGTACCTCAGTGGAATCAACAAAGCCCAAGAGGGTAGCATCTTTCAGAAAAAGAGATGTGCAAGAACAAGGGGACACAATTTGAAGATAGAGGGGGGACGGCTCAGGGACAATGTGAGGAAGTATTTTTCCACAGAGAGGGTGGTGGATGCATGGAACAGCCTTCCTGAGGAGGTTGTGGGGTCTAAAACTGTGGGAGAATTCAAGAATGCATGGGACAGACATAAGGCAATTTTTGTGGGGGGTAAGAATAACTAGGATGTTGGTTAAATAGGATCTACAGCTTTTCCTCTAGGTAGGGAAATGGGCAGACTAGGTGGGCCAAGCAGTCCTTATCTGCTGCCAAAGTCTATGTTTCTATGTTTCTATGTTACAACAAATCTATTTTAACATAGTCCATAGGATATATTATATACCACAGAGGCTAAATATGTTGGATCATAATTGTTCAAACCTATGCCCTAGATACATCGGTATTGGTACTTTCGAGCATATGATAGTAAATTGTTCGCCATTAGATTTATTCTGGCATCAGATTCTTTCCACTGTCTCAGTACCCACAGGGACAAATCTAAAAAAGCGATCAGACTGAATTATGATATGCAATGGAGGATGTATTGATAAACTCCCCAATTCGAAACAAAGGATTATAAGAGTAGGACTCATTATAGCATTCAAATGCATACTGCTAAAATAGAAGGAAGCTACACCCCCGAACTATCCTATCAGGATAAATTTTATGATCTCCATACCATACATGTGATAGCTACCTCTTTTCGTAGGAGACTCCTGTTTTTTTTTAAATGAACTCCTTCCCTCCCTCCCTCCTGGAAAACAAAATCCCCTGCTTAAGTAAAATTTTGTCCAAAATATCCTTTCATGTTTTTGGGCAGATAAAGACAGATAAAAATTAAATCAGTGATGAACAATGTATCTGATAAATTTGTATAACTAGTTGTTTATTCTTTCTAGTGCTTATTCTTGACAAAACGAAATATATAAAATTTTTGCAATGACTTTTTTCTTATTTTTTGACACCCTTTAAGGACAAACTCATGACATTATGGCATCCCCCTACTAGCAGGCCAATCTCCCTACTAATTTGAACCAAATCTCCCTGTTAAGCAAGTTGGACATATCACAAGTATGCCATACGTAGTGTGGAGAAAGTTCATTATACTTTGAAGAATGAATTAAATGTGTGTAATAAAATGTGGCCATCATTTAGTCAGACGATTAGATCTGAGGCAGTATCAAGGCATTTGAGCTACCCCCAGACCAAGGAAAGCAGGTACAATTGGTTAGCTCCTAGCACAGAGCTGTCAGGCTTCAATCCCCATAATAGGACTGGCTCCTGGGGACTGTGGCCACTTCCCAATTGGATACTGCAGATCCCCATTGAGAAAGCAAGAATCCAAGGCACCTTTTTCAAATCACAGTTCGACCACTGCCTTGCTGTACTATTCTCTGGACAGTTTTTTCGCCCCCCCCTCCCTTTATTAAATACGCTTCCCCAGCATACCTCTCAACTGTCCCTGATTTTCAGGGATGTCCCTGATTTTGCCTCAGCATTTTCCTCTGTCCCTCCAAAAATCTGTGTTTTTGTGACTGAACAGTGGGGATTGTAAGCACAAAATAATAACAAACATTAAAATTACAGACTTGTTCTTCTTCAGAAAATGCATCCCAACACTAATCCCCTTATTGTATCAACTTTCTGAGTGAATATTATTAATTTTTAAGATGTGTCCCTGATTTGGGGTCTTTGTCCCTGATTTTTTTGAGCCTTGTCCCTGATTTGTGAGGCAAGAGGTTGAGAGGTATGTTCCCCAGTGATCCCCGCCCCCTGAGGCCTCATACTAGTCAATTACAGCAACTTCTTAAAGGGGCTCTCCTTTCCTGCAACTTCTTAAAGGGGTGATCCTCTCTCATGCTCAAATTTAACTGCAAAAATGCTGCTTCATCTATTCAGCATAGGATTTCTGTTTATTAGTGTAACTGTCGAATACCATTGGTCTTTAAACCCACAACATTTTCAACACCCATGCATATTCACAGGCTACCTAAATCTTATACACAAATTTCTAAATGTTTCTCTACCACTGCCACTTACCCGACCTGGCCTCCATACTACTGTACTGACGTCGGGTACCAACTGCCTCCCTCTCATGGGTTTGCTCTTTCAATTAAAGCTATTCTCTATGCTTACTATCACCCCTCTCCTCGCTGTTTGACCTTGGAGAAGAGTTTGAGAAACTGCCCACACCTCAGGGGCAAAATTCGACCATTCAGACTACTTCTTACTATAAAAAGATGCTCCTGCTACTACTTATCTGTGCTGGTAACGTCGAATTAAACCCAGGGACCCCCTCTCCATTCCTGCCCCAGCTGACCTACCTTTACTAAAAGGGTTATCATTTTTGCATTTGAATGCCTGCAGCCTTCTGAAAAAGCTTGATGCTATCAAAACTTGGACCCTCCACTGCTCTCCTGATGTTCTTGTAATCTCTGAAACTTGGATAAGATCAACCACCCTGGACTATGAGGTTAACATTCCTTTGTACAACTTGTTTTGCACTGATAGGAAATCCCAGGGAGGGGGAGTAGCCATCTATGTCCGGGACAACAGTACCACAACTATGGTGGACATGACTACAGTTCCTAAGGAGTTTGAGTGCCTCACACTAGGAATTCAACCAGCCAAATCAACGTCTATTTGCATTAGTGAGTGCTCTAGGCCCCCTCAGCTGGCCTCTGTCTGCTCAAACACCTGAGTGACATACTAGCTACCACCTCATTAGAAGTATCCATAATTGGTGACCTCAACCTTGACTGGCTCTCTCCAGTCTCCTTACCACTGGAAGAATTCTGTAACGCCCATGGACTGACCCAGATCATTAATGAAGCTACCCGCCCAAACACCAAAAACCCAGAGCATCGCTCCCTTCTTGACCTAATCCTTGTAAGCAAGCCTCACCTCTTCTCCAACTCATGTGTATTCTTTAATGACGTCAGCGACCACTGTGCCATTGCATGCATAAGGTCAGCGCAACTCCAAACCTCCTCTTAACAAATACATCCATAAGAGATATAAACAGAACTTCTGCCCAGATGCTTTTATTTTCGACCTCCAGTATGCTAACTGGCAGAAATTTTACCTCGCATCTTCTGTGGAAGAGGCACATGAGGTACTTCATGAAATACTCACCAGAACCCTAAACCTCCATGCCCCAGTTCCCAAAAGCAGAACCAAAAGAAAATCATGTCCCTGGTTCACGGATAACCTAAAGACTGCCTTATGGCATAGGGATGCTCTTTGGAAAAGAGCCAGAAAGTCTAAATTGGCTACAGACTGGTCTGCTTTCCAAACTGCAAGGAATTTCTGCACGAAAACTATCAGAGCTGTGAAGTCTAGTTATTTCCGTTCTGAGCTTAACGCATCCACAAACTCTGCTGCTAAGTTTTGGAAAACTTTAAGGGAGATGGAAGGCCATAACAGCACTGGCATGCTTCCCCACAAAATTTTGACTGGTGGTACCCACACTACAGATACAAATGAGATCCTTGATCTCCTTAACAATCACTTTGCCACAGCAGGAATGGCTTTTGATACCTCCTCAGCAAATGCCATCAGGGCACAGTTCCTTAGTCAGTCATCTGATTATCATGATACGGAATCCATTGACCCTTACCACTCTTTCTCCTTCTGTCCAGTCACCATAAAACAGGTTAAGGATCTTCTTCTTCAGCTTGATACTAAGAAAAGTGTGGGTGCGGATATGATTGAGCCTTTCTTCCTAAAGTTGGCCTACTATATTTTGGCTCCCTCTATTACCCACCTTTTCAATTTGTCTCTCAATCAGGGCTTCTTCCCCAAGGTCTGGAAGACGGCCCATATCATCCCTCTATTCAAATCAGGGGACCCCTGCGACCTAAATGATTACCGCCCAATCTCCTTGCTCTCAGCCTTGTCAAAACTATTGGAGAAGGTAGTAAATGAACAGCTCAGATCTCATCTGGAAAGTTTTAATCTACTAAACCCGATTCAGTCTGGTTTCTGGTCTCATGCATAGTACCTCCACTGCCCTTGCTAAGGTTATAAATTACTGGCAGTCTGTACTTGATAACAAACAATACATATGCGCCTTGTTTCTGGACCTTAGCAAGGTTTTTGACATGGTGGACCACAATTTGCTCCTGGTGACCCTGAAGAAAGTTGGGGTGGATAACCTGGCTCTAAGTTGGTTCACAAACTATCTTGTGGACAGAGAGCAGCAGGTCAAGGCTGATGGAGACCTATCGCCAAAACAAAAACTCCTTAGAGGTGTCCCCCAAGGATCCATACTTGGTCCACTTCTCTTTACCATTTATATTAATCAAATTGACACTGGCCTAAAGTCATCTAGTATCCATCTCTTTGCTGATGATACAGTGCTATACATTGGCAGATCAACTCTGGATCAAGCCATTTTGGACCTCCAGAATGAATTCGACATCCTCCAAAAAAAAATGTACTCAACTTGAAACTCCTGCTCAATGCCAAAAAAAACTAAGGCCATGATTTTCTCTCCAATGGCCCCTCATCTCAGAAAAAAAACAACCCAGTTAAGGTTCCTCACATAAGCACCCTTTTGGGAGAAGCCCTGGAGTTCATGGAAAAATTCAAATACCTGGGGGTCTGGATTGACTACAAATTGTCCTTCACTGATCACATTGATGAACTTACTAAGAAACTGCATCAAAGGCTCGGTATTTTCTTCAGGATCAAGCACTCACTAACCCAGGAGGCTAGAAAACTCCTATTTCAAGTTACCTTCTTGCCACTCCTAGACTATGCGGACTTCCTATATGGCCATTGTACTAGCACAGCTCTTTCCAAGCTTGATACTCTATACCACACAGAGCCCTTAGGTTCATTTTGGATGCCGCTTATGACACACACCACTGCATCCTCTATTCTTCCGTAGGCTGGAGCTCCCTTAGCTTCAGGAGGCAAAAGAATGCTGTTCTATGGACACATCAGGCAATCACTCATAAATTACCTCAGTACCTCACAACCTGCCTAACTCCCTGCATCCCTAGTGCCTTTTCTCTCAGAAGTCTTACCATCTTATCTCTGGCTATCCCTAAAGTTAAAACATGCTTTGGTAGAGCCTCAATAAGCTTCACTCTTCCTACACTCTGGAAAAATATCCAGAAAACCTTAAGGCTCGCTACCCCTGTCACATTCTCCCTCTTCAAACCCTTGTTCCTGTGGACCTTCTCTGAGGTCTGGCATTGTTTCAAGTCAAGGTCTTAACATCACGATTTGTTACTGCTTTAAATTCTGGACTTAAACCTCAACCGTTGCCTGAGGCATCATTTGACTCCTCCCTTCTGTCATTGTCCAAATCTAGGTCCCAACATCACGATCTGTCTTTGCTTCAGATATTAGACTTAAACCCCAACCATTGCCTGTGGCATCTGTCGTGTTCTCCCTTCGAATAGTCCTTCCTCCCTAGGCCATCATGTCCAACCCTCTCCTATCTCGGCTGACCTTCCTTCCCCACTCCCTCTACCCCCTCCCCTTCCCACCCCACTTGCCAGGCCATGCCTACAGTACTTATCAAAGGACTCTTACATCTCAATCTTCCTCGCACTTTGATGTTAGAGGAACTGCCACTCCTGCTCACTATGACTCCTCCAGTGATGTTTACTGCATAAACTTTAACTCATTACCTTTACGTCCATATATCTGTATCCATGCAATTGTATTTAAATGGCATTACCTCCTGTTGAACCTATTGCTATGTTCTGGTGCAAGTATCTTGTCATATGTGATGGTTATATGTTATTATGTTGTTATTATTACTATGCAATTTGTTATGTATGTTCACTCAACCTGTTATGTCTTAACCATGTTGGCAATTGTTTTGCCCCAGGTTTGTCTTGTAAATGAGCTTGTCTCAATGATGTTCCACCTGGCAAAATAAAGATTTTGATTTATTTATTTATTTACATTTTGGTGACTGGGTAAGTCCACTGAGACAATTGCAGTCCCCTTTTCAGGGTTGAAATATATATAGGTGAAATGTATATAGGGCCCTACCAAACAAATTGGTAGAAGCAAAATCTGTACAAATGACAGAAAAATATATCCCTCCTAATTTGTCAGTTATCTGATTGTCATGATCCGGAATCTATTGACCCTTACCACTCTTTCTCCTTCTGTCCGGTCACCATCAAACAGGTTGAGGATCTCCAACTTGATACTAAGAAAAGTGTGGGTGCGGATATGATTGAGCCTTTCTTCCTAAAGTTGGCCTACTATATTTTGGCTCCCTCTATTACCCACCTTTTCAATTTGTCTCTCAATCAGGGCTCCCTCCCCAAGGTCTGAAAGATGGCCCATATCATCCCTCTATTCAAATCAGGGAACCCCTGTGACCTAAATAATTACCACCAAATCTCCTTGCTCCCGACCTTGTCAAAATTATGGGAGAAGGTAGTAAATGAACAGCTCAGATCTCATCTGGAAAGTTTTAATCTACTAAACCCGATTCAGTCTGGTTCCTGTCCCATGCATAGTACCTCCACTGTCCTTGCTAAGGTTATTAATGACTGGCAGTCCGCACTTGATAACAAACAATACATATGCATCTTGTTTCTGGACCTTAGCAAGGTTTTTGACATGTGGACCATGATTTACTCCTGGTGACCCTGAAGAAAGTTGGGGTGGACAACCTGGCCCTAAGTTGGTTCGCAAACTATCTTGTGGACAGAGAGCAGCAGGTCAAGGCTGATGGAGACCTATAGCCAAAAAAAATACTCCTTAGAGGTGTCCCCCAAGGATCCATACTTGGTCCACTTCTCTTTACCATTTATATTAATCAAATTGACACTGGCCTAAAGTCTTCTAGTATCCATCTCTTCGCTGATTATACAGTGCTATACATGTGCAGATCAACTCCGGATCAAGCCATTTTGGACCTCCAGAATGATTTTGACATCCTCCAAAAAAAATGTACTCAACTTGAAACTCCTGCTCAATGCCAAAAAAACTAAGGCCATGATTTTCTCTCCACTGGCCCGTCATCTCAAAAAAAAAACAACCCAGTTAAGGTTCCTCACATAAGCACCCTTTTGGGAGAAGCCCTGGAGTTCGTGGAAAAATTCAAATACCTGGGGTCTGGATTGACTACAAATTGTCCTTTACTGATCATATTGATGAACTTACTAAGAAACTGCATCAAAGACTCAGTATTTTCTTTAGGATCAAGCACTCACTAACCCAGGAGGCTAGAAAACTCCTAGTCCAAGCTACCTTCTTGCCATTCCTAGATTATGCAGATTTCCTATATGGCGATAGTACTAGTACAGCTCTCTCCAAGCATGATACCCTATACCATAGAGCCCTTAGGTTCATTTTGGATGCCCCTTATGACACTCACCACTGCATTCTCTATTCTTCCATAGGATAGAGCTCCCTTAGCTTCAGGAGGCAAAAGAATGCTATTCTATGGACATATAAGGCAATCACTCAAATTACCTCAGTACCTCACAAGCTGTCTAACTCCCTGCATCCCTAGTGCCTAGTCTCTCAGAAGTCTTACCATCTTATCTCTTGCTATCCCTAAAGTTAAAACACGCTTTGGTAGAGCCTCAATAAGCTTCACTCTTCCTACACTCTGGAAAAAGATCCAGAAAACCTTAAGGCTCACTACCACGTCACATTCTCCCTCTTCAAATCCTTGTTCCTGTGGACCTTCTCTGAGGTCTGGCATTGTTTCAAGTTAAGGTCTTAACATCACAGTTTGTTACTGCTTTAAATTCTGGACTTAAACCTCAACCGTTGCCTGAGGCATCATCTGAGTCCTCCCTTCTGTTATTGTCCAAATCTAGGTCCCAACATCACGATCTGTCTTTGCTTCAGATATTAGACTTAAACCCCAACCATTGCCTGTGGCATCTGTCATGTTCTCCCTTCCGAACAGTCCTTCCAACCTTGGCCATTATGTCCAACCCTCTCCTATCTCGGCTGACCTTCTCTCCCCACTCTCTATACCCCCTCCCCTTCCCACCTCACTTGCCAGGCCATCCCTATAGTACTTATCAAAGGACTCTTACATCTCAATCTTCTTCGCACTTTGACGCTAGAGGAACTGCCACTCTGGCTCACTATGACTCCAATGATGTTTACTGTATAAACTTTAACTCAGTACCTTACGTCCATATATCTGTACCCATGCAATTGTATTTAAATGGCACTACCTCCTGTTGAACCTATTGCTATGTTCTGGTGCAAGTATCTTGTCACATGTGATGGTTAT
Source organism: Neoceratodus forsteri (assembly GCA_016271365.2). Taxonomy (NCBI): domain Eukaryota; kingdom Metazoa; phylum Chordata; order Ceratodontiformes; family Ceratodontidae; genus Neoceratodus; species Neoceratodus forsteri. The sequence continues at coordinate 1,069,186,998 of CM028135.1, forward strand.
ATGTTATTATTACTATGTAACTGTTATGTATGTTCACTCAACCTGCTATGTCTTAACCATGTTGGCAATTGTTTTGCCCCAGGTCCATCTTGTAAATGAGCTTGTCTCAATGATGTTCCACCTGGCAAAATAAAGATTTTGATTTATTTATTTATTTACATTTTGGTGACTGTGTAACTCCCACTGAGACAATTGCAGTCCCCTTTTCAGGGTTGAAATGTATATAGGGAAAATGTATATAGGGCCTTACCAAACTAATTGGTAGAAGCAAAATCTGTACAAAAAGGCAGAAATTAAAAATTGTGCAGTGTACAGTGCTCGGTTTTTCCACGGAGATACCAGCAACATTTTATTTCTACACAAGGAGCAGGCTTATTTATCTCAGTTTCATTCTGAAAAAATCACTGTTTGGGACAGCGCTCGTGCCAGAGGTGTGTTCCTGACCCATTGTGCTTCCAGCACATGGGTGAGTTTTTGTCCGACCAAATGTGCGAATATTTTTGCACAAATCTCAAAAACCTGCCAAAAGGCTGTAAGTTTGTACATGTAGGGGCATTGTGGGGGTGCATCTAAGATAGATGTGTGCCAAGAGGCACACTGCTCACTTTACTCATAAAATGAAGGGGCAAAGCTGACAGTGCCCCTTTAAAACAGGAGTTGTTTGTGGGCTCTGTCTGCTAAGAGAGAGAGAGAGAGAGAGAGAGAAAGCAACCAAAAGCTTCCTTAATAGACTACACTGAATTGAATTATTAATTTTTGGGTCTGTATAAGTAAGTAGTTTTGATTCTTTGTTTTTTGGGGTTAACTTTTCTTAGTTTAACTTTTATTTGCCAGGGAGGAACTCTAGCTGGGAGATATTTGCAGTCATTTGTGACTAGACCTCTTACTTAACCTCTGTGAAATATGCGTCTGTTAAGGGGAGGAGCTAAAAGGGGCCCTGGGGAACTGGATTTAAAACAGGAGTTGTTTGTGGGCTCTGTCTGCTAACAGAGAGAGAGAGAGAGTGAGAGAGAGAGAGAGAGAGAGAGAGAGAAAGCAACCACAAGCTTCCTTAAATCACGGAGATAATTTAATAGACTACACTGAACTGAATTATTCATTTCTGGGTAGTTTTGATTCTCTGACCTGTTACTTAACCTCTGTGAAATAGGTGTCTGAAAGGAAGGAAGGCACTCCCTGGGGTGGAGGGTCAGAGTTGTAATTGATTGTTTCTGGAGGGCACAGGTTTACTCCCATCCTCCCTGCCCCTCACCCCACCTGCCTCAAACGCATAACTTCCTTTATAAAATGGGCTTAAAAAATCCAGAATGCTGACTGGCTAAAACCAAGTTTTAGCCGTGTCCTTATCAGTATGTATTGTGCCAACCAGCACTAATTCTGCCAAGCTGAGCCACACCACATAAAAATATCAATGTCCCCAACACCATCCTGTTTGAAAAAACGAACTGCAGCTCCGTGCCACACTAACCAGACCTGTAACCACTGTGCACAGTCCCCCCCTCCAACCTGCAAACCACTCCCTACTGTTGCATTGTCCCTGCCCCGGACGCAATCCCAAAACAATTCCGGACATACTTTTTTTATTTCAAAACTCACGCTACCTTTTCTGTCTTCCTTTCCACCCAACCAAACCGAAACTGACTGTTGTCTTGTCCTTAAATTCGGAACTTCCCGATAACGATACACCACAGAAACATCTGGCATGCCTTCCGATTCTGAATGTACATTAAAAATCTCTTATCCATCCTCACAGAAAAAAGTATTTTTTACCGACCGCGATGTCTAACCGCATCAATGAAAACCCGGAAGTGGTCCTTAACTGATCACATCACGTGATGAATACTGCCAACAAATGAATATATATAAACAGTGACCATAACTCCACAAGCATCAGCACAATTAAAAAAATAAAAAATAACACAAAATAAATATATAACACAAACAACAAAACGCAGACCGAGCGAGCGGGGTGGGGGCTGCCATTGCCTCACTTGATGATCCACCTCACGAAACGAAGCTCTGAAACAACACACCATCCAGTACATTTAAAACCAGGCAGGGCACTAAAAAAACCCACAATAAATAAATAAATAAATAAATCAAACAACTAAAAAGAACATGGTGGGAGGCTCAGAATTTACAATCACATGCTGTCAATGAAATACTATTCAAACTCACATATTAAGGGGACTATTTTTTTACTATTTCAAATGTTTTTATACTCTTCACTCCTCTAATTTTTTTTTATTTTACCATTAAATGCTTAACAGCCCATTTTATAAGCGCAATAACACACTCCGAGGTGTGGGTTGCATCCTGATAAGAGCATGCCCGGGGTATAAGGCACTCAGCGCAAGCACCTCATACTTTGTACATCCCTGGGCATGCTCTTATCAGCATGTAACCCACACCTCATTGTGTGTTATTGCTTGCTTATATCAGGGGTTCTGACATCACTTCCCCAAAATTGCTAACAACATACACCTGTTCATATCCTTAAAGGCACAGCACACTGAATAGGGGGTAGAGACACTCACAAGCTTGCACACACTAAAACAAGAACAAAAAAAAAAAAACAACTGAAACAGGAAGGAAGACAGACATGTGGGGAGTGGTGCAATGCACTGGCTGTGGAGCAGCAGTCTTCCGGGAGACATTCTGGAGACTGCGTTGCTGCCCTATTTGCAGGTACCTCTCCAGTCTGAGGGAGGAGGTTGCTCATCTCCATGCTGACCTGGCAAGGATTCAGGAAACCTGCTCCCCCACCCAGGGACCACCTAGGCCACCACCACTACCTCAGAGGTTGCCAAGAAAGAGAAGTGGTTGGATCACAGTGGGCTCAGGGAGGGTCAGAGTGGTGGAACAAAGGCATATCCCTCCAGTTGTGCTTCTCCACAATTCATTCACCACTCTATCAGAGCATGGTTCCTCTATGGAGGCACCTGCAGTGGAGACCAAGGAGGATGCTGGAAACCTCCACAATGGAGACCCACAGGAAGGTGGCACAGGACCCCACAGGGGAAGTAAACAACTCCTGGTGGGGGACTCAATTGTTAGGGGGGTAGAACTGGGGGAGAGAGGGGAAAGGGAGGTAAGGTGCCTGCCTGGCACCATGGCTTGGAGGGACAGGAAACGAATCCTCAGGATTGTGGGAGCAGCTGCAAGGGGCAGTGAGCTGGATGTCATTATCCACCTTGGGACAATTGACCTGGCTTAGAATGGGATCAGAGCAGTGCAGGAGGAGTTTGTTGAGTTGGGGAGGGGCCTTAGACAAATAGCAAACACGGTAACTTTCTCGGAAGTGCTATCTGACTATGGCATGGATGTGGCTAGGGTACTCTGCACCATGGGATTCAATTACAGGTTGAAAAATTGGTGCAGAGCTCAGGGATTTGGCTTCATTAAGGACTGGGGCTCCACCTGGAGGGATGCAGGGCTATACTGGTGCAATGGTCTGCATCTGTCCAGGAGGGGAACCAGGATCCTAGGTGACAGGTTTAAATGCTTCACTGGCAAGCATTTAAACTAGCCAAAGGGGGAGACACTGAAAAGGAGAAGGGAAATCTTAGCCCCACCCAAAAAAAATCAGGGTAATTAGTGAGGTAAACACCAAGATAGAGCAGTTAATATGGAGAGAGGCAGGGGTACATGGAGAAAAAGAAAACGGCAGTAAGGACAGAGATGGGGCAAAAAGAAATAAGGCCATAAAAAAATGGAGGATAATGAGCACCAATGCCCATAGTCTAGGTAAAAAGCTCCCTGAAATGGTGGCCTTGTTGGAAGAGGGACACCTGGATATCGTGGCAGTCACAGAAACATGGTACACAGAGAACCATGACTGGAATGTCATCATACCAAGGTACACAATCTACAGGAGGGACAGGGAGGGTAGTACAGGAGGAGGAGTAGCTCTCTATGTAAGGGAAGGGATCAAAGCAACAGAACTAAAGGGTAAACAAGGAGGAGAGGAGGCACTGTGGCTCACCCTGGAGACTGGAAATGGACCACAATCGCACAGGGGTTGTATACAGACCCCCTTCTTAGGGGAAGAAATGGAGAAGGAAATGATACAAGGTATCCTTAGGATGGCAGAGAAAGGGGAGATATTGCTGATGGGGACCAGAATATGCCAGATGTTAACTGGAGCAACTTTGCTGCAGCCACATCCAAGAGCAGGGCCATTCTTGATGACCTACGGGGGCATGCCTCAGACAGCTAGTTTTGGAATCCACTCGAGAGGGAGCAATCTTAGACCTGGTACTCTCAAATGGGGATAGAGAGAGGATCTCCGATCTAGAAGTGGGTAGCCATCTGGGAACAAGTGACCACCAAACAGTGTGGTTCACGATAAACTTAGCTGTAGAGTCAAGCCATACAAAAGTGAAGGTACTGGACTTCAGGAGGGCTGATTTTGTCAAAATGGGAGAGTGCCTCAGAAAAGCACTAGCAAACAGGTAAGAAGGTGGGGTGGAGCAACAATGGGGAAACATCAAAATCGCCATCAGAGAGGCAACAAGCCTTTGTGTGAAGCGAATAAACAAATCAAAACAAAGGAAAAAAACACTATGGTTCTCAAAAGAAGTGGTGAGGAAGGTTAGGGAGAAAAAGATAGCATTCAAGAAGTATAAGGAAACACAGAAGGAGAAGGACAGAGAACTGTACCAGTTAAAGCAGAAGGAAGTGGGGAAGGCAGTCAGAAAAGCAAAGGCCCAAACCGAGGAAAATATAGCCAACTTGGTTAAGAAGGGAGATAAAACCATTTATAGGTACATTAGGGAGCAAAAAAAGACTAAGGCAGGGATACTGAGGCTGAATAAAGAGGAGGGTGGTTGGGTAGAGAGCGACAGTGAAAAAGCAGGGATACTGAATGAATACTTCTGCTCAGTCTTCACAATGGAAGAGCAGGGGGAGATATCTGATCCAGTCAATAGAAGCACTCTGGATAGGAGGGTTGATATTAGTCCTTTCACAGAAGAAAGGGTTCTGAAAGAACTCCTAAAACTGAAGGTGGATAAAGCAATGGGGCCTGATGGGATTCACCCCAGAATTCTAAAAGAACTAAGGGAAGAACTAATAACACCACTGACTACCCTTTTTAATAAATCATGGGAGGATGGTGTGGTACCTGAGGACTGGAGGAGGGCAGATGTTACTCCCTTTCACAAAAGTGGGAGCAAGACAGAGGCAGGAAACTGCAGATCTGTCAGTTTGATCTCAGTGGTAGGGAAAATGATGGAATCACTTCTGAAGGAAAGAATTGTTGAGTACCTAGAGGACAGTGGGGCACAGGACCCAAGGCAGCATGGACTCACAGCAGGAAGGTCATGTCAGACAACTCTTATTTGATTTCTTTGACTGGGTGACCAAAGTGGTAGACCAGGGAGGGGCTGTGGACATGGCCTAACTAGACTTTAGCAAGTCATTTGACACAGTCCCGCACAAAAGATTAATAAACAAATTAGCCAGCCTGGGAGTGGGTCCTAGGGTGGTAGCCTGGGTAAAACACTGGCTGGACAACAAGACACAGAGGGCAATAGTAAATGGAGTCCGCAGTGAAGAAAGGTGGGTTACTAGTGGGGTACTGCAGGGTTCAGTACTGGGTCTGGTCCTTTTTAATGTTTTTATAAGTGACATTGCAGAGGGACTGGAAGGAAAAGTATGTCTCTTTGCAGATGACACAAAGATTGGCAACAGGGTTGATACGCAAGGTGGGGTGGAAAGGATGAAAAGGGACTTTTTATTTTATTTTAGTCTTTGATAACCGGGTAAGGCCCACTAGGCACAAGTGCCTGTTTTCAGGGGTGACCTGGGAGCACTGGGCGGTTAACTGACTTGCTCAGAGTCACACAGTATGCAAGTGAAGGTTGTGAGACTCAAACTCAGGTCTGGTCTGCTGGACATATCAAGCTCATTCACACCTCATTCCTCTAACCTCTAGGCTATACTGCCAGCCCACATGGCAAGGCTGGAGGAATGGTAAAATATATCGCAACTTAGATTCAATGCAAAGAAGTGCAAAGTAATGCACCTGGGAAACAAAAACCCAGGGGAAGAGTACACAATGGGGGTGAGATACTGACAACAACAAAAATGGAAAGGGACCTGGGGGTACTCATATTAGATGACCTAACAGTGGGCAAGCAATGTGAGAAGGCAGTAAGGAGGGCTGGGAGGATACTGGGATGCATAGGGAGAGGCATCACCAGTAGAAAACAAGAAGTTGTTGTCCCTCTGTACAGACAGTTGGTAAGACCACCTCTGGAGTACTGTGTACAGTTCTGGAGACTACCCACCTCCTCAAAGACATAGACAGGGTGGAGGCTGTCCAGAGGAGGGGACCCAAAATGGTGCATGGTCTGCACCAGAAGACATATGAAGAAAGACTAAAGGAGCTTAACATGTATAGCCTCAAGGAAAGGAGAGAGAGAGGGGGGACATGATAGAAACTTTCAAGTACCTCAAGAGAATCAACAAAGTCCAAGAGCGTAGCATCTTTCAGAAAAAGAGATGTGCAAGAACAAGGGGGCACAATTTGAAGACAGAAGGGGTATGGCTCAGAGGTAATGTGAGGAAGTATTTCTTCACAGAGAGGGTTGTAGATGCATGGAACAGCCTTCCTAAGGAGGTTGTAGAGTCAAAACAGTGGGGGAATTCAAGAATGCATGGGACAGACATAATGACATTCTAGTGGGGAGGGGGGTAGGAGGAAGCAGGCTGTTGGTTAACTAGGATCTGCAGCTTATCCGTTAGGTAGGGAAATGGGCAGACTAGGTGGGCCAAGCGGTCCTTATCTGCCATCAGATTCCATGTTTCTATGTTACCGAGTACACCCAACTGAAAATAATAAGGATGTCACGCTGTCAAAGGAATCTCATTTGTATTTGTCTTTAAAGCCCTGATTTACGTGAATAAGTACTTCCGGATGTCCCTCTTGAATTTGCCCCCAGCCAGCTTCAGTGGATTATCCCTTGTGCTTATATTTGCACTTGGGGTGAACAAGTCATTCTAGTTCACTCTGTTTATCTCATAAAGATTATATGTTTCCATCATTTCCCTCGCTCCCTCCTTGTCTCCAAAGTATACATGTTTAGATCTAGCAACCTTTCCTCGTATATTTTCTCCTATAGCCCCTGGATTATTTTGATTGCCCATCTCTGCACTACCTCTGTCCAACCACAGTCCTTCCAGAGGTGTGGGCTCCAGAACCTCACATTGCACTCCAGGTGGGGTGAACCATGGACTTACACAGGGGGAAAGATCACCTCCTGCTGCTGCTACTGTGGATCCCTCTTCCTATGCACCCCAGCATAGCCCTACCCACAGCCCCTTTGCATTGGGCTGATGCTTTGAAGCTGTCTGATATTAGCACCCCCAGGTCTCTATTCTCGATCATTTTCTCTGTTATCACTCCTTCATTTCATGAAGCTGTTTTTATGACCAGATTAAAGGACTTTTCAACTGAACAGGATTTTTGATTTTGAAGCACTGAAATACAAACTTAAATGTTTTCCATTAATTAAAATATACTAATTAGGGTCCACGTGGTGGCCCAGTAGTACATGTCATGCCACCACGCTAGCAACCCATGTTCAGGATCGAGCCCAGAGAGCTTGCGAAAGAACAGATAATGACATGGAGTGCCACTGATGGTGGCATGTCTCTGATTGGAGGGGGCCTAGAGACCTCTGGGGTGGGTCAAGGAGCTCTCCCCTTCCACAGGGGAAGCTGTGACTGTAAAGGCTGTATCAATAATGCGCCATGCCAGTGAGAGAAGTGTGATCTGTGGGAGATGGTTCAGAATAAACCCCCCGAGGTATCTGTGCAGATGAAGGCTTGCATACCTGGTACCGTTTGACCCTGCACCAATGATCCAAGTCAGGATTGGGAGGTTGCTCGAGGGAAGGGAGGGGGGCCAGACAGAAAGAGCAGTCTAGCAAGAGCAAAGACAGTAGAGCAGATACCTGGAAGAGGGAGCAAAGCTACATCTAAATAAAATAAATACAGCAATAAATAAACAGGCAACGTGTGATGATATTGTCATGATCTATTACAGAAAGTCCTACATGCCACCATCAACAAAGAAAATGAGATATTGAGTAATTTTTGTTTGTTTGTTTGTAGTATTATTGTAGCTTACCTTGCAGTAACAACCTTGTCTAGAAGTTTCTTGGTTAGCTGAAAAGCATTTGCTCCGAGCGAGGAGCCCACTAGATCTGTGGGAAAAGAAGAACATACAATTTTGCAGACAAATGCATTTATTTTTATGTGTAACATGCCTGAAGTGGAAATAAATAATTTCAATGTAAGGTGGGTCTTCTGCATTTATTTCCACTTTAGGCTGGTCACAAAGGAGCTTTTAACCATTAGGAGAACAGGTTGCACAGTCCCTGATGACATCACAATTACTTTTGCTGCAGTTAAAATCAGAGCAGTTAAATCAAACAGAAAGAGTAAAATCTTCATTGCAAGAGCTAATTTTGTCAGAGAGACTCTGTCATTATATAAATGGCATATGCCATGGGCTGACTAAAAATATCAGATTTATTTTTATCTTCAGGGTTTGACCTCTACAGACCTCACTGGTGGCTCTACCAATCATGAGATCATAGAGGTCCATCCCTGCGGGTAAAAGTAAACCTTGAACCTCCTTGTTTCCAGTCTTTACCTCCCATCCCCTTAATCTCATGGCTTTTCTCACATTGTGGGGCTGGGCTATAGCCCAGCAATATTGCCCACCAGTCCAGCTATCACTGTGGGAGAAGTCTGTGCCAGGGTTGGAGGAGCTGGTAGTGGAGAATGGGCCCTGTGTGCAGAGGCTCTCATGCTGCATGTTCCAAGCCTGTTTCCTCCCGCTGTAAGCCCTCCACCTTCCCCTGGGTCACAGCCAATGGGCACCCGCAACACCAGCCTGGAGGAGGGGAGCTACTGATGCTATGTGGTCACCCACAACATTAAGGAAGCCCCCACTTCCCACCTGCAGGTAATGCTTGCACAGTGGAATGATCTAACCACGCCCCCAGCATTGTTTGCGATGTCTCTGCATTATGCTCTAGACCCCACTGGCCTGGGGCAGGGGAGTTGGGGCATAATATATCATTTATAAAGAAAGCTGCAGTATCCTTAGTGCTATTGAAGCAGTCACAGTAACCCCATATCTACCTTTGAGAATAGTGAGGATCAAAAAAGTATTAGCACCAGACTACTGAAATACCCCACCAACTGGGGGAAGGTTTTCTCACATTCTCCATATTGCCCAGCTCCCTGAAAAATACATATCCACAGGAAAAAGTCCCCAGGGGTCAGAATGTGAGTCATCATGAGAATCCCACTCCCTGGGGAACAGAAAACATTGAGATCCCCAGGTAATCCCCCGCATTTGCCCCACCATTGCCCAAGGTAGGGATGGGGTGTACAGTGTCCGCTGCATAACTTGTATGCATCAAAATAATCCACATATTTGAAATGAATTGCATTTTATAAAAGCTGTTTTGAGACAATTTCCTGTCTCAGTACTCTCAAGGGGGCTAAATAATTTCAGTAAATCCAATCTCCCCTGTCCCTGAGACCCTAGTTAGCTTGTTGATCTAGTACTGAACCTTCCAACTTCAGTGTTTATACTGCTGATCATGAACTCCAAGTTTATAACCTTCAGAGCTTATTATTATGTTTGCAACTACTTTTGAGATTGTTACGGTGTTGTACTAATGTTTTTACTGTCCTATACCCTGTGGACCTTACACAGCATGGTTTTTGTCAGGGGAGGTCATGTGTCACTAATTTAATCCATTTCTTTGATCCTGTAAGTGCAGCCTTGGATATAGTAATATCGGTTGATGTGGCTTATTTGGATTTCTCCAAGGCCTTCAATAAGGTTTCCCACAATATAATAACTGAAGAATTAAAACAACTTAAACTACATCCTAAAATAGTTAGTTGGATAGACTCATGGTTGCACAACAGGAAGCAAAGGGTTACAATTAGGGGATATACATCTGACTGGGGACTGGTGACCAGTGGTGTGCCACTGGGTTTGGTGCTTGGACCAACTCTGTTTAATATATTAGTTTCCTCTATGCAGCCTACACCGGGGAGTTGGATGAGTAAATATGCCGATGACTGTAAAGTCGGAGGTATTGTTACTGACCAAGAAACTGCTTCTTTATTTCAGGCTAACTTAGACCAATTAGCAAATTGGGCAAAAGAGCACAAATTGATTTTTAATGAGTCCAATTGTAAGATTATGCATTTTGGTAGAAATAATCCCTGTTATGAATATAAATTAAATGGTATCACATTGAGTGTAACCGATAACGAAAGGGACCTTGGAGTTCATATTACACCAGACCTTAAGTTTGATAAACACATGAACATGACAATGAAGAAATGTTATGGTATATATCACTGCATCATGAGATATATAAAGAGTCGGAGTTGTGAGGTGATAGTGCCATTGTATACGTCCTCGATTAGACCCCATCTGGAGTACTGTTCTCAGTTTTGTGCACCATATACTGTTGAAGGGAAAAATAAGGTTGAGAAAGTACAAAGGTAGATTATTAAAAATATTGAAAATATGAATAATAAATCATATGGAGAAAGATTATGTGTGTTGAATCTTTACTCCGTGGACTACAGAAGGATACGAGGAGATCTATGTCTTGCATTTAAGGCATGTTCAAATGAAATTCTTCAATACACACTAGGGTTACAAAAATAAAATATGAATGATTTAAACACAAGGTCACACAAGTATAAATATACAGGTGAAGTAAATAAAACATCTAAAAGGAATCATTGGTATACTTAAAGAATTATTGCAATATGGAATAAACTCCCCAGATATGTAATTGAAAGTGAAGATATGGAGACCTTCAAAACTAGATTAGATAAATATATGAAAGATAAACATTTTTATTACCATCACAAATTATGGTGGCAAGTTCTCTAAAGGACTTCGGTCTCATGAACTTGTAGTAAATTCTATGATTCTATACTTTGTCTCTCAGTTATTATAGTTTGTATGTTTGTTCTGTTTACCTCCTGTTTTTGCGATTCTCATTGGTCGTGCCTGAAAATAGGCAAATGGCTTGTCTAATGCATCTACCTGGCACATAAAAACTAAATAAATAAATGTTTTAATAAATAAGTGTTGCCATCAGATAATCCCAGGAATTGGTCTTTTGGTCTCTTGGACAGTCTCAGTGTTGCCATAGGCTGAATGTTTCCCAGCTACAACCATTATCTGATGATGGCCGCTAACTGAGCAGATATCATTCCTTACTTATAGTTATCACAACACTTATCTACCAGACTCCTCATACCTCCATAAAATCGCTGGTTGTTGTAGGTGAGGTCTTTGGCAGGGTGGTCCATCTTTAGGGACTGCTGAAGAGTGGGGAAACTCTCGGGCTCTACCCCCTAAAACACAAACACAACTAGCATCAAGTAGGCTGCATTTTAGACTGCTGCTACTGGGCATGCTCAGAAAACCAGTAGCCATGGCATACTTGGAATAATCGTAAGTCCAGTTTAGTTTATTGATCAATCGTTAAAAAAATGATAATTATAAAACAGAATACTACATAAATACAAATGTATAAAGACATATATACAGTACAATGAACAAAAAAGTTAATCCGTAATCCTAAAGTATAACAATGTTTTTTCAGCATCCTTTTCCAAATGTTTCATGTTATCATAAGATATTTTGTTGCCCTTTGTATTATGAGCATATGTTCTACTATCAGAGTAGTGCTGTCATCTGTTTGTGTTATGGAGCTAACAAGTGAATAGATCCATTTGGACCATGCTGTGTCCATTTACACTACAGGAGAACATACACCAAATTCTCTTTCTCATTGCTGCCACAATAACGTAGTGAGTTAGTAGGCTCGCTGGATTTGTTATAGTTTGCAGTCCTGGAATCTGACTCAAAAAGTTCTTATTTAAATCATATAAATATTTTACGTTGATTAGGGTCTTTGAGTAGGTCAGAATAATCATAACTTACATGGATTTAGGTCATGAGAAACACATTAACAAATGAAAAATGAAACTGTACAAAGTAAGGAAATAAATCTCTAGGATACAAAACGTATTTCCAGGTATACTGTTTCCCTTTACTAACTCAATGTGTAAATTACTCTACAGAAACTGAACACAATCAGTTTACAAGTAGGTGTAAACAAACATTCTGAATACTGAAATTAATCTGAAATGCACAATGTGATGCAATAAACAGGGGGAACGGATGCCCCTCCCAGTGACAAACATGCAATCAATCTGACGGAAATTATTTGACTGTTTGTTTATTTAGTTATTTAAAATAGTTGGCCTGCAAGGTACACTGAGCAGAAAACTCAACTAATTTCCAGATGTGTTCTGGGAGGTAGGAAGTGAGATATACAGTAAGAAGACTAAAATACAGAAATAGAATACAGAGAATATAATAAGACTAAAATATAGAAATGGGGATATACTGTATAATAAGAATGAAATGCAGAAATGGGATATATAATAAGAATTGAATGCAGAAATGGGACACATAATAAGACTACAATACAAAAATGGAATGCCGGTATTTAAGCAGAATGAAATACAGAAACAGGATATATGATAGGAATAAAAATAGAAATACAGAAAAGTGATATATACTAAAAATAAAATACAGAAATGTGGGGCTAGATTTTCAAAGCCCCATAAAAGTCCACGACTGCAGAGGAAAAAACTGGCGCAAGAGGGTCTCCACGTGCTGAACCGCCATTTTTCCCACAGCCACGGTATTCTCAATAGTGGAGCCAGTTTATGATGGGCTTCACAATTAATGGCCACTAGTGGATAATTTTTCAGCACGGCTGTGGATGAACGCTCCAGGCATAACATCTCCCACAGCTGCACTGGCTGAAAATACAAAACTTCACAGGTGCGGAAGTTTCATCCTGTGGCTGGGGCTGTGGGTCGGGACTTAGTCCATGACCCATTTGAAAATCAACCTCATTATCTATAATAAGAATAAAATACAGAAAATACAGAAATGGGACACATGATAAGAATAAAATACAGAAATGGGAGATGTAAAATATAAAAATGGGATATATAATAGTAAAATGAAGACATGAGATACAAAGTAGGAGTAAAATACAAAAATGGGATACATATTGGAGGCTATTCTCCAAGGCACACACCACACAGAAAGAGAGTGCAAGCCGGGAACCACAGCACACAGGGCGCAACATGGTACACGGCATGCACAGATGCCACACAGGACAGCACAGCGTAAGTGCAGAACAGTCACCGCACACCCAGCACTATGCACAGGCAGAGGGGCGTGGCCACAGGGTGTGGACCACGTTGGCCTCCCACGCACATGCACAAATGCTGATACGACAGGAAACGGCATACAAAGGGGAGCGCAGCCATATGCCCCGATGGGGAGACGTAACCAGGCACGCAAGTAGGCAACTGCAGGGACGTGCATAGCTGCCAGCATGGTGGGCCACACCCCATGGCCCTGAATGCAGCAAGACACACCAGGAACACAACGCACAGGTACACAAAAGAGGCATAGACACGGGTGCACGGGACAGGTATGTTTACTGCCACAAACCAACACCATGAACAGAACACAGAGGCACTGCAGTGCAAAACCAAGACAACAGCAGGCATACCCACCCACCAAAGCACCACCACACAGGGTGCAACCCTCCGCACATGAACACGACCAAGCTCCCCCAGTAGGACCTGAGCAATACAAGGGAGGACCCCACAAACATGCAGGTGGCAATGGCCATGGAGTCCCTCCAGCACACAGGCAGCAGCCCCCCCCCCCGGCAAACAGTAGTGCCATATCCTGAACAGTTCAGCAGTGGGAGACCGCCAGCAATGGCCCTGACCAGCCATATAGATGGTGCGGCCTAAACAAGGCCAGCTCTAGCTGGCCCCATCCTTCTCCTCTGAGTTCTTGGATGACCACTCAGGCATAGTGGCAGTGTAGTCCTGCACCTCCAGGAGCATCCTCCGCAACAGGCCATGGCACCACTGTATGGAGAAAGCACAGAGAAATGGCTACATCAGCCCCACACATGCTGCCAAACCCAGCCCCACCCAGACACCCGCAATGGTGAACACCTTACCTTAGACAGCTCCACGACACACCAGTACCATCCACAGTCATCCTTACAATAGATGTCCCTGCTGCCAACCCTCAGGGAGATGAAGTCCGGCAGTTGTTGGGGCCACTCTCACCACCTCACCATGACTTGTCCCGTGTCGCCTTCCCCAAGATCATGGAGCTCCACAGCAAAGCACTCCAGCCACTCAGTAGCAGTCTGCAATGGAGAACAGGACCGTGTCAAGGGCAACGGTAACACACACAGGTGGCCACACCATGGACTGGGTGCACAGGAGTCACTCACCTCCGGGGGCTCGGTGACATCCCAGATTACACCTCTCTCGAGGCAGTCTTGGTAGCACCGTGAGGAGACATACCACAGTTTCTTTGGGTAGACCGCGGACCTGCCCACATGCACACCACACCCGCTCGCACCTGCTACTGCCATGGCCATGTATCTACAGGTGACAGGGGCCACGCCCAAGTGCATGCCACATGTGGCGTGCATGCGCACTGCGCTACTCCCAATGGTGGGTGGATGTTGGGGGTAAGGGGCAGAGCACAGACATGGTGCGGCATCCAGGGCTGCCTTCCAACTGGGTACAGTTGTACACACCCATGGCCACCACAATGTGCCCCGGGTTGCTGCTCATTGTAGCACTACTGGACACTGCTAATGCATAGGGATGAGACCGACGAGCACGGAATAGGCCCAGGACATACCTCCCCCAGCTCAGGGCCGTGGACCTCAAGGTGCAGCAGTGTATGGACAGATTCCAGGTTGACCATGGTACAGTGGCATACATGTGTGACATCATTGGGCCGACAGCGCAGCCACAGACACACCAATCGCATGCCCTGTCCAGGGAGACCAAGGTCCTTTGTGCCCTGTCCTACTACACCACCGGTTCGTTCCAGCGGGTGTGAGGGTACCTGACTGGTGTCAGCCAGTCATCAGTGTCTAGGGCTGCACACCAGGTCACCGACACACTGCTGCAGGTGATGAGTGACCACATATGGTTCCCTGCATCGCCGCAGGAACAGCGTGCTGCCAAGGAAGCCATCTTCACCCTGCACAGCATGCCCAACATGCCTGGCGTCGTGGATGGCACACACGAGCCGCTGTTGACACCGGCCATAAATGAGGCAGCATCTCAGAATGGGAAGGGCTTCCACAGCCTCAGCTGCCAGGTGGTGTGTGATGCCCGGTGCTGCATCACGGACATATGCGCATGGTATCCCAGCTCATACCATGACACCTATGTGCTCAACAACTCCAGCATCGGCGCATGGCTTGCGGCAGGGGCTGGTGGTTCAAGATGGCTGCTAGGTGAGTGCCCTGGGTGGGATGGTAGTGCCATGCATGTGTGCAGATGAGTGTGTGTGTGCGTGCGTGGTCTTATGTTGCAGACGGCATGGTGGTGTGTGTTCCCAGGGCTGTACCAGCTGCACTCATGCCTCTGAATCCCCCCAGAGGTGACAGCGGATATCCCCTGCAGCATTATCTGATGAAACCATACCTCATGCCACAGGACAGGGCAGAGGTGACCTACAATGAGGCGCATTGACGGACATGTGGATGAGTGGAGTGCACCACTGGTATCCTGAAGACGAGGTTCCAGTGCTTGGACCACATGGGGGGCACGATGATGCATGAACCTGGGTTTGCCTGCAGAGTGTTCAGTGTGTGCGATGCTACATAACATCTGTGTCCGCCATGGGTTGCCGTGCCCTCCCCTTCCCCCATGTGGCCTCCTGGCCCCCTGACATGCCACCAGCACTGGATGGGGACCTGGACACGCTGACCAGCTATGCAGTCCTCCACACTATGGTGCATGATACTTTTGGTTGAGCATCCCGTGGACCATGGGCGCAGTGATGATCTTGTGTTCTGAGTGCCCCGGCCATGTCCATGGCTATGGCCCATGTCGTCCAGCACAGCCAAAGCAGTGGCACAGTGTATGGACTATGCAGCATAGTGGGAGTACCCCAGAACATGCCGTGTCCATCACCCTATGCACCCTCGGTGTGTGCACTGTGTGTGCTGCCTGAATGCTGGCACCCACCATCCCCCGGTGATGTGGCATGCCCTGGCCGCCCTCACTGGCCCCTGGGTGTGCCCTGCGCACATGTCCATGGTCCACAACATGACACAGTGGCATCAGATGCTACCCCCTACTGGCCGCACATCCCCTGAACAGGGTACCCAGTGCCTGGTGTGTCACTCGGGGACACCCACCTGTGTAGGACTCCGCTGTCTGGTCGGGGGGGTCACCAGTGCCATCAGGGTCAGGGTCCTGCAGGCCCACCAGGGGTGGGCTGCTGGGATGGGCAGCTGCAGCAGCACTCCCATGGTGTGCCGGTGGACTGCGCAGCAGTGGGCCGGCAGGACGTGTGCATGGAGGTGCTGTGGGTTCCAGCACATCCTGTCCCATGTCTCTGCATGTTTCTGTGGTCCTCATGGTATGGGCATGTGCAGGGGCATGTGTGCTGTGCAGGGTGCCTCACATTCCCTGGCTGCTACCGTTTCCAGCATGTCCCCTATGTGGGTCATACCCTGTGCCATACCCTCCACCACACGGGTGAGCATGCAGATGGCCCCTGTCTGTTCCCTCTGTGCTATTAGCCTGTCCTCCTCCAGCCACTGCAGCTCTGTGTAGTGCATGGTCAGCACCCCTGCAACCGTGGGACACACGACACATTGTTGTGTGACACAGCCCAGTCCTGCAGTGGTGCGCCCTGTCCCACGGGCACTGCTTGTCGGTGGGCCTGTGGATGGGCATGGTGTTGGTGAGTTTTCCTCTGTGCATGGGTGTGCCATGGGGATGGTTGGGGACACAGGGTGCACGTTGTGTCCTATGCCCCCTTGCCACTGGTCTGTTGCATTAGTGTGCTGTCCTTCAGCACGGCATCTGAGGTCAACGGTGGGTCATCCATCATGACAGCATCATCTGGGAAGTCCGGGTTGGTATCCACCCCTGTCACTGGCTCTACCTCCTCTGGTGCATCCTGCTGCTGGGACCCTGTGCAGGGGGGGACAGGGATGACAGTGTCAGTCTGGTGTGCCCAGGTGTGCGTACCTGCCAGTGGGCACGCACTGGCATACGTGCCCTCCATCTCTGGTGTTCTGCCTGCAATGCCTGTGCTGCTGCTGGATGTTGCACTGGTCCTGTGTGGGTGCCCTGCATGGGTGAGATGTTGCACGGTCAGTGAGCTGTGCTGTCTGGTGTGACAATCCCACTTGGTGGCCTTCCCATGCCTACCTGCTGATGTATCGCATCCATCCAGCAGGCCCTGCCAGGTGACTTCAGCGATGGTCTGTGCCACGATCCTCTCCAGGGGTGACAGCC
The DNA here is from genome assembly GCA_016271365.2 of Neoceratodus forsteri. Lineage (NCBI taxonomy): Eukaryota > Metazoa > Chordata > Ceratodontiformes > Ceratodontidae > Neoceratodus > Neoceratodus forsteri. The sequence goes on from CM028135.1 coordinate 1,069,204,458, forward strand.
TTGTTCCGGGTGATGGTGGTCCGCCTCCTGTTCCCGTGTGTTCCCTGTGTGCTGCCATCAGCTTCCATTTCATGGTGGACTGGAGAGCCCTCCACTTGTGTTTTATGGTGGAGAGGATCTGTGCCTCAGGTCCGGCAGCATTGACGGCTGCCTGGATCTCCAGCCAGAGCCGCTGCTTGGTCTCGGTGGGTGCCTTCAGTGACTGGTCACCGTACAGCACATCATAGTTGGCCTGGATGTCCATTACCAGGGCTGTCACCTGGGTGGTGGTGGTGAAATTGCTGGACCTCACGTTCTTCCCGGTAGTGCTCGTGCCCCCGCCGCTTCATCCGGGCCAGTCTTCAGCTGCGGGTCTCTCCCCCCTGAGATCTCAGCATTGTTCGTTGCCATTGCCATTGCGCTCTCACTTCCGCATTCGTGCATGTGTGCTGCCTCTGCACATGCCCTTATTTGGCGGGGCCATGGAGCATGTCACTGGGCCGTGCAGACCTCTTCACCCCCCCATGTGCTGCTCCACATCTTCTTGCATGCTGTGTCTGGTGCTGCCCCAGTGTACGGCATTGTTGCTGAATGCCGTGTACCATGTGCACCTTGTGTGCCACGCCCATACACACTGCTCTTGCGCGGTGTGAGTATGCCTTGGAGAGTAGCCACCAACATGAATAAAACACAGAAATGGGATACATAATAAGAGTAAAATATTGGAATGGGATGTATAATAATTACATTAAGAAATAAGTTGCATAATAGCTGCTATTCTCCAATGCCAAAGTGTCTATGCGCCACGTATCTGGGGCGTGTAGACACTCCACGGCCACCGCCACCCCTGCTCCCAATTCTCTAAGGGGCAAGAGGCTGGCACATACCTGATCCCCCACCCACATAATGAGATCCACAAAGGGGGTGGTCCAGGGAATGTGCCCGCGCTCCATGCTATTCTGGAAAGCATGGAGCACCAGGCAAGGGGGGCACATGCTACTAGTCCTGAGGACAGACATAACTGGTACATCCCCCCCGGGATGCCACTGCCATAAGCAGTGGGAATGTAGGGGCACAGATAGGCCCCCAACTTGCGGCCCCAGCCCATGGGTAGCATATGGTGGGCCGGGGCAGCCAACTAGGCACCCACCTGTCCTGATGTTGTGGCTGCACTGCAGCTGCCCAATGTTCATTGTGCCCCAGGGTGCAGGAGATCCAGTGGCAGACCAGGTCCGGGCATCCCATTGGATGCCCACTTGTATCCACAGATGTTCCTCCATGCACCTACAAACCATGGGGGTGAGACCATGGAAGGGGGCAATGTGGTGGCCAGCGGCTGAGAATATGGCCCCCATGCAGCAGTCCATGGGTGCAGACCTCTGTGGGCAGGATACATGCCTGCAGAGCGTACATCCCACCCCATGGAGAACAGCTGCCAATAAGAATAAAATATTGACAAGGGATGCATTATAGGAATAAAATACAGGAATAGGCTTATATAACTAGAATAAAATATAAAACATATGATGCATGAGAAACAAATACAGAAATGAGAGACATAAGAATTTAACAGAGAAGTTGGATATGCTGCATAATAGGAATACAATATTGAAACTTAGAATATAGAAAATACAGAACTGGGATATTACTAAGAATAAAATACAGAAATGGGATATTTAAAAATAAATAAAATACAAAAAACAGGCTACACAATAAGAATAAAGTATAGAAAAGGGATACAGAAAAAGAATAAAAACTGAAATGCGATCTAGAATAAAATTAAAAATACGACAAAGGGATATATAAAGAATCAGTGCTAACCTGGAACTTCCCAATCCTGATGATGGAAGGGGCAGGAACTCCATCTAAATCCTTGCTATGTAGATGGACACATTACAACAGAGGAAGACAGAAAGGAACTAAGGAAATTAAATGTGAGCAAGTCATCAGGCTTGGATGGGCCGCACCCAAGGATTCTTAGGAAGGCAGACAATGAGCTGGCAGTACTCGTGACTGACACATTTCAGGCATTGTGTGACACTAGAGAAGTTACAGAGGACTGGAGGGTTGCCAGTGTTGTTGCAATATATAAGGAATGGGAACCGGGAGATGCTGGCAAATTATAGATCACTCAAATTGGCATCAGTGGTTTGCAAGGTAATGGAAAGATTCTTAAGGGGTACACTTAATTTATTCATGGCAGGGAGAGGACTATACAAGGATAATTAGCACAGCTTCAGATGCTGGTTGACCTGCCAAACTCACTTATAATATTCCTGGAGAGGGTGGCTAAGCAGGTGGATAGGGTAGTAGCACTGAATGTGGTTCTTTTGGATTTGGTGAAGGCCTTCGATAGGGTACCACACCACTGACAAAATGCAAGCAGTTGGGATACCATTTGAATTAATCAGGTGGGTTAAAAACTGTCTGGAGGACAGGAGACAGGTCTGTGCACACAGGGAACTATCAGAATGGAGTAGGATGAGGAACTGTGTGCCAGAGTGGTCTGTGTATGGGCTGATGCCATTTAACTTATACATCAAGGATCTGGAGTCATGAATGGGAAGTTGAGTGTCTAAATGTGCAGATGACACTCAGGTTGTTGTGAGGGCAGTGGCTACAGATCAAGACGCTCTAACCCTAGACACAGACCTACATTAATTGTATCACTGGACAATTGAATGGGGAATAAATTGTAATGTTGGCAAATGTTAAGTTATTCACCTTGGATATAACAACAATCAGTAATGTATGTTTACAGTTTGGGAGGCATACAACTCCAGGCAGTGGATGAAATATGAGATCTAGGTGTGATGACCATAAAGATCCTAGAGAGCACTAAACAATGTAATAAAGCCAGCAGATGCGTAAATGTGACCGTAGGAAACATTAAAAGAAGCTTTGTTAGCAGAACCAGGGAGGGGATGGTCCTCTTCTGTATAATGCATATGTAGCCTCAGTTAGAGTACAGTGTGCAGACTTGCTCATCATATCTGAGAAGAGACACTGAGGATTTAGAGGGCATGCAAATTGGAGCAACTTGCCAAGTGGCAGAAGTGAGGGCAATCAGCTGAGTTGCCTAAATATGTACACACTGGAGTACAGGAGACTCAGGGGGTGACATGCTAATGGTTCACATGATCATACAAGTCATGACGGGATGGATTGTAGGGTATTTTGGAAACATATAGTGGATGAGCACACACTTTAAGAATCATCATGGTTTGTATCTAAGACACCTGCATTTTATGGGTGTAGTCTATGTATCACTACTACAGAGAGATGGTGACCACAATTCAGGTGGATTTATAATATGGATTGTTTAGTTCCTCATGGACGTAATGAAATTATAGACATGAAACCATTTCTAAAATGAGAGAACTGTTTATGCATTGTGTCTCACTACAGCTCTGCCATTGTCTTCTTAAAAATTTAAAAAACCTTATTTAAACTGGGTATTTTGTATCCAGTGTTTAGTATTTCAATTAATACACTTGTTAGCAAACTCAGTATGGGAGTTTAAATAATGATAACGATTATTTCATTAGGGTCCTCTTTGACTCTCCCTTAGGGCATTCCATTTTTAAAGCACTTCACTAATTTCTGTGCATTCTGGATTTGGCATTTATCATGTTGGGCTTTAAGAGCTTCAAATCACTTACGTCTCTTTGTCCAGAACTTAATAGATACTGTTCTAGTAATAAAGTGAAAAAGTGTGGCCTACTAATCCAGCACCTAGAACTTCTCTTTTAGCTCCTAGAAATGAATTTGTTCAATTGAGAACTAAGTATTGCATTTGGATTTGTCTGTTTACATCATTACCAGGTGCATGTAGTTCATTTGCTATATAGGAGTTGACCCCCACCTGTCCGGTCTGCTGCACTGTGCACTGAATAAACTTTACTTTTTCAGCATGTCAACATATGATATTTTTCAGCCCAGTGGTGCTGAGGGTTGAGGCGCTGGTCATCTTACCTCGTGCTACGCTGGTGACCCGAGTTCAGGAATGAGCTCGGGCACTGGGGATCGGCAGCGAGAGAGATGACTGAGCGTCCTGAGGACTGCTCTCCTCTCTTCTCTCTGGGGAGGAATCCAGGGCTCACCTAGCACTGTGGTGGCCCACGGTGGAAGCCGGTGGCACCACACAGCTTGGGGCAGAAGTAGAGAGGTGGAGTGAGGCAGACGTCCATGGTGCATATGCGCTGACGTCATTGCACAGCCACACTCCGGGGAACAACCTAACAGAAAAACCCACTCTCAGCACCACAGAGATGATGGGGACTCCAGGGACAGGCCCACATCCCACCACCAGCCCATCACTTTGGAGGACTCCACGGCTGACCCGGCGCCCAGGTGAGGCCTCTCTAATTACAGATAGGCCACAAAGGGATAGCGGGCCCACCCCAGAGGGTGATCCAGGGGGCTAGGCCTGCCTGGGTGGTCGAGGAAGTCCATCTGAGGATGTGGGGTTCAGGCAGGGAGTAGAGGTCTCGTCAAGCAAGTACCCCTGAAGGATGCTCAGGCTGAAGGGAGAAAAAATAGAATATACAAAAAAAAATGATATTTTTGTTCTCAAGTTAGGCTGCAGTCAGCCCAGTTTTGTTGTTTTTACTATATATGGAGGCAACAGTGACCTGAAACTCCACCCCCCACCAAGGAAGGCCAAATGGGTGGCCGATGAGCTGGGGTTTGTTCTCCATGTTCTCCCTTACTATTGGTGTTAAATGTATCATAAATCCGTTTGCAACAGTGTTTCTTTGTGCGGCCAGACCTTTACGTGACAGTGGGCATAGAAGAGGACACTTATACAAAACAGAGACAGATGGGTTCAGGCTTGATATTCTGAGCATGTACTGGGGTGGCAGATTTCTGGAAGGAGATCCAACAGGTTATGTACAGAGTGTGGGGAACACAGGTCCCTCTGACTTTCAGCTCTGTGATGTTGGCATTCAGGGTCCCAATAGTGGGCAACACCAAACAACAGAGCCTCTTCGAATGTTGTGCTTGGCAGCCCAAAAAAAGATAACCACAAACTGGGTGAAGGCCTCCCCGCTTTCCCTAGTACCCTGGAAGCTTAGGGTAGACAGAATTAGGAGGTTGGAGGAATTGACAGCTAAACTTTGGCTCTCTCTTGATAAGCACAACAAACAATGGAGGAGATGGGAGACCCTGATGGGCACTGACTGACTAGCACAGCGGGTTGGACCAGAAATCAAACTTTGGGACCGTGGTGGCAAGGCCCCTCCCCCAACACACATTCCCCCCTTTAAATAAACAGAATGGAATGTAGTATATGAGAATAGCGTGGTCTCCTCAACTATGAGAATTAGACTCCAGTTGAGTCATTAAGTGCAGTTAAAAGGGACCCGTTGGTGTTTTTTTTTAACTAAATCAGAAAAATAAAAATATAAAATTGTTATTCTCTGTCACATAGCATAAGATATTAAGGGTCCTATACCTCTGTGTAATGTTGTATTAGAATATATGGGGCAACATGAGAAGGGAGCAATCAAAATGGTATGGGTATGTGGGGATTGCACACAGAAAATGTATAATCAAAGGCACTGACTCTGTACTGAATTATGTAAAACACTCTCGTGCCTTACCTGACATGATCTGCTACACATGTAATTAATTATAATGTGATTTTTATACTTTGGTCAAACAATAAAGAGGATTTTTTTTTTAAAGAAAGAATTTCATTAGAGAGTGATGCACTTTGGGAAACACTGTCAGGAAAGCCAGTGGAATCACCTACTCTTCCCGCGTTTTCAGAGGGAGTTTGGTGCATACCTAATGTCAAAAAACATACTCTGCTATGACCGCTGAGTCAGCAGAACAGGTAAGATAGGCAATGCTGCCTCTTGCCCTAATCAATGTAATGTAATATAACTGGACGGGATATAGTACAGGATCCTGACATGTGGAATCCCGACCCTCAAAAGCCCAACACCGAAATCCGTACTGATATCAACTGGATGCAAGGATACATAAAATGGTGCAGGGTGCGTGGGTGCAGCTAGATGTCAGAAATGCTTGGACTAGGGCGGCATGTGGGAAAAGGGTTACCACTGGACAGCTGGGGTTTGTCATCTGGGACAGGTTGATTGAAGGGGTACCATGGGACTCCAGGGATTTGATGCCTGGGGAAGCGTGAAGGATAGGGGTTCCACTGGACACTAGAGGCTTCTCAATAAAGTGGTGGAGTGGGGAAGGGGGTGCAACAGTGAACACCAAGGACTGCTTGGCAAATGGCTGGAGTGTTCCACCATACTAGCAAGATTGTTTGGCACAGGATGAGGTAAGGGCAGGGAGTGGCACTGTCGGCAGGTACTGCTTGCCATTAAAAGCATTGATTGGCTGGCACTGGCAATCCAGGGACTGTTTGCCATTAACAGTCAGGTAGCATTGTCAATACCAAATTGTGCACATGTGTTGTTTTATATATATATATATATATTTAAATAAGGACATTCATTGCAAAAAACTAAAATAATTCATTACAGATGAAGCAGAAAGTGTTAACAGTAAGAACATGTGGACAGTGGAGGAGGGGGACTGGGGGAATGGTTGCCCCTCTGGATACCCCAGTGTGAGTAGTGGCACCCCACCACCATCTTTATTCACTGTTTTGTGCCCATTGTGCAGCCCACGATTGACTGAATGGCCCACCCCTGGCTCCCAGATACTCCCAAACTTGGTTCCGCCACTGCATGTGCGGTTAGGGTTAAAAGTCCCCTGAGCCTTGGGGAATTTATGTTCCATGGGGTTTGAATGATCGTGCAACACAGCATTGACCTGGCCCTAAATTTCAGTAGTCTTCCAAAGATCGGTGTGTGAGCATTCATCATGCATAAAAGGAAACTAGCACTCACACACTTTGCTGAATGGACTTGGTAGCACCTGACACTCATGAAGCCCTTAACAACTGATACTAAACTCCATGGCTATGCAAAATAGAAGCTTTATTAAAGTGCGGGGCACATTCCACTGAAGTTGGAGGGCTAACAAACAGTGCCTGTGACCATTCATCTCTGCCTGGACAGACAATGCCCAAGTTAGAACAAAGCCAACACTGTGTTGCGCCCTTGTTCAAACTCCAGGGAACTACACATCACAGATTCATCAAGGCTTAGTGGACATTTTACCCTAACAACACACTTCCCTGATGCTTTGTGCTTAAAGGAAAACCACACCCTCATATCTTGTAAATTTTGTTTCCATGTCGACAGACACCTCTTGGTGTAGCTGTTAGGAATTTATGTGATTGCTTTTGTTTATTTTTACTGTTCATTCTAGTTCTTGTTACTAGCCTGGGGGTCTTCATTCTCTGGTTGTTGAAATCTCATTGTCCCTGAGAGCTGCATTAGTATATTGTTTATTGAAGAAAAATCGGAATTACAATCCTTTGAGTCATAGATTCCTCTGCAAAGGCTCCACGTCAGAACAAGAAAGGTTAAAACATTACGTTACACAGAAATTAAACATAAATCAATCAGTTCTGGTGAGATATGAGAAAATGATGTGTCAGCAACCTTGAGACGCCACAATATTCCTGTCTACTCAACTAGAGTTTAAAAGAGAAGTCCACCCAAAACTTGAAAAAATATATGTCGTGTAGATTGTTTTAATTTGTATGTGAAGTTCTAGTGTTTCCTTCTTTCTGACTGGTACTAGGAGTTTTTCCTAAATTAGCCTGCTAGCTTTATGCTAGTTTTACGACCCCTGGGGATCTTCATCCCTGACAGCTTAATTGTATTTCTTGTTCCCACAGTGCATCTTGTCTCATGTGACAGTGATGTAAGAGAGACCCAACATTCAGCACACACATGCCAAACAAACTAAATATCTTGGAAGCTTTACAAGCTGCACAAAAATTACCAACAGCAAAGTTTTTCAGGACAGTAAGACCTTTACGATGAGGGTGGTCACCAAGCTGAATTCTACAGATTTTAAAAGATAGCCATCTCTACTGTTGTGAACTGATTGTAAAGCAATGCTTTCTGCTGGATTTATGGGCTCTCTACATCACCATCACATGAAATATGGTGCATTGTAGGACAAAGGAATACAATTAAGCTGTTTGATATGGAGATCTCAAGGGGTTGAAAAACTACCCTAAAGCTAGCAGGATAATTTAAGAAAAACTAATACCAGTCAGAGGGAATGAAACACTAGAACTTCACATACAAATTAAAACACTCTGCACAACACATATTTTTTCAAGTTCTGGGTGGACTTCTCCATTAAAGCAACAGTGCAACAGAGAGTTCCAGCTACAGTTAAGAAAAATATTAGCATACTTGTCAAATGTATTTGTCTAGGAACTTCCTCTGCTGTGTACCACAACTCTTTTTTTATTATTTTTCTATATCCTAACCTTGCCAGGTCTACAATGCTATTTCTATGCAACATGTGGAAGACATCTTTTTTTTCTTGAGACAAAACTCAGTTAAAACATTTATAAAATGCTCATATTTTCATGGAATTAGAAAATTGTACCACCAAATAAAACTGGAAGATGCCTGGAATCTTTTACAGTGAAAAAAAGGTGGAGTCAAATGTTTGCACAATTTCATTGCGCTGCTACTTTAACAAAATAAGTTGCAGGAAGGTGTGAAATGTCACATTTACCTTGACTTAGCTTTGCAAACTGTCTGAGTTGTAATGCAGTATTCTTCCCTTTAAACTGCATTCAGCTGGTGTGTTTCCAGAGAGCTTTTTTCAGTATATTTGTACTCTCAGCATAGGGATAAATGGTATACATAGGTGCTGTGACATCATGTTCTCATGTTCTAATCCAGCTCTCATGGACAACGAGATTTCTGTAACCATGAAATGGAGACCCCCGGGATAGTTACGGGGGACAAGTATGAATAGAGAAAAAAACTAAAGCAATCAGGCATATCCCCAACAGCTCCAGGAAAACAGTTGTCTGTTGACATGGAAACAAGTACAATTTACAAGCTATTAGGGTGTAGTTTTCCTTTGAAACATAACTGATGCATTAATTTAGTTTTTTGCAATGACTTAGGGACTATGGGGGAGCTTAGCTATATGATCAAGGGAAGAGACTACACTGAAGAAGTACTGTATGATTTGAACAGAAAATGCGGAGGAAGATTGGGGCAGAGGATCTTGAGATAGGTGGGATGTGTACGGAAAAGGTTCTTCTTTACAGACCTCTTTCTGAGACTGGTAATTTGCATTGATTGACTTATTGAATCATTCATTCACTCATTCATTCCTTCATTTATGTATGTACAGTGCCACTTATAACGGGCATGTTTGTGCAACCCATGTTTGTCCACCATAGCAGATGGTCGGTATAACGTTTGGCTTGCAAAGGGCACTCCAATTCACCTATTAGAGTACTGTCCCTAATCCATATAAAACACTATACAGTACTGTATCAGCATAATGGTAGTCAAAAACATTAATATTGAATCTCAAAATCAAACTTTATTAAACACAGCGTTTGAAAAAAAGTTAAGTGCTGTAAATCAATTTAAGCAATTAAGACATTAGCAGTACAAAAGCTTTACTTCTAATTTGGTCCCATGAAGTATTCGGTAATCCTGATCTGAATGCTGTTTCACCAGAAGTAAGGATTCCAGGTTTCTTCTACTTTCTGCAGCATGTCCCAGTCTGGCTGCAGGTGTGCATTTTGCTCCACAGCACAATGCAACGTTAATGGGACAACCAAATATCGATGGGCGTGAGATTAACCTCCTCCGCTGCCATGTTATCATCCGGATCTCCCTCTGCATCTCCAGCATCAGCATTGATGTCTTAACGCATTGCTCCAATCACCTCCATCAGTTTCAGGGGGAGCGTCGTTGTCTCCCAGATGACAGAGCTCAGTAAATTCTTCGGTTGACAGCCCATCAGGTGCCGGCACAGCATCACTCTCTGTGTCAGTTTGTGTTTCAGTCCACAGTTCTTCACCTGTGGTAGCAGCAAAATCAGCCTTTTTAAAACACCGCTGTATTGTTTGCTGCCCCCACCAAGTCCCACACATGCTTAATCAACTGCACAGCATCTGAAAGTGTGATTGTTTTGTTAAATGCATCCTGATGTACTTAATTCATCATTAGCATCGAGTTTGTCAATCACTCTCTCACACATGGCTCTAACAGTGCTGTTTTAAACAATAAATTATGCCCTTGTCTAGGGACTGGATTAAGCAAGTGGTGTTTGCAGGTAGGAACACAAGGCTGATGTTTCTAAGTCTTGGGACATGAGGATGTCCTGAAAAGTTTTCCAGAATGAGGATGATTTTGCGACCCCTCAGTCTGCAGTCCCAGGACAGTAGCCATTCTGAAAAAATATCCCGTCATCCAGGATAAGCAATTGGCAAAACAGATGACAGGCAGGTGGTGAACGTCATGAAAACATTGGGGATTTGTAGACTTGCTAACAAACAGTGACTCCTGCTTTTCTGAGTCATCCACGTTGCAGCACAGCATTACAGAAATCCTTTCTTTGACCTTTTTTGACCCAGCAGAGCCTTGCGTTTAAGAACAAATGTGCCATAACTGACACACCTGTAAAACAGGCCTGTTTTGTCACTTTAAAAATGTTACGTGGCTTATATCCTTGCAGTAACCCAGGCAACACATTCTGTAGCCACTACTCGGCATTATTGGTGGGCGAAGAGGGCTCAATCCGCTTCACGAAGTGTTTCGCAGAGCACAGACAGATTCGCGGAGTGCTCCGCAATGCGAAGCGGAGTACTTCGCGTTATAATGAGGAACGCAAAGTGCATTAGAAACAGTGACTTCGCATTACTTCGCCTCCACTGGTCACTACTCTTTCAATTTTTAAGGTTAAGTACATTGGTGGCAGTTCACTTAGCCTCACTTCGCCTTGTTTTTGAGCTCTGAAGGTGGATTTTGCAGTGATTCATGGGAGTTCAGGTCACATGGACTCTATATTGATCTGCACAGCCTCAGTTTGGGGTAGTATGAGTAGGAAGGAGTAGGAGACAGTGTGCTCTGATAGCTGTCTGTGGTAATCTTTTAAAAGCTGTTCAAAAAGCATTTTTGCTTTTTTGGGGGGGGTCCAACTGTAGTTCATTGATTGTAGGAAACCCTCCTGTGCTCACATCATCGAGCGTTTTTGTTTGTGTGTGGATTTTGAATGTTAATTTATAACATTGAGTGTGTGTGGTGAAAGACAGTGAAGTGTGCTGTGTGGGGGAGGGGCGTATCTGTGTGTAGGTAGATTTAAGTTGGAGAACTAGCGATTTCTTTGTGTTTTGGTTTTATTTTTTTATATAACTGACTGTGTTACTGTATACATAGTAAAATTGTCAGTAATAGTACACATTTTCTTGCTGTTTGTTGTGTGAATGTGGTGCAGCATTTCATAAGGTCAGGTTGTTTAAATTACAAATTTACATTACGTGGCAGTACACTGAACTTTTGCATTTGCATCGCATTCCACATTCAGCATTGTACACAAACTGTTCTGTGTTGTGTGTGCAGTGTTGCATGCATCAAATATAATACACCTTTTAAAATTTGTGACACAGACTAGTGTAAGTGCAACTAAGTGCAGCAGTGTGAACCTGCTATCCACTGCAGCTGCCTGATTTTGTACTGCGATCGTGTTCCCTCTTCTTAGTTTTGCTGCTTGTAGTGCCGTAAAAATCAGCACTGTCTGCATTCAGTGCCCCCAAGTTGAAAAGGTATTTTTTAATAGACTGGATTGTTTTTGTGACCCCATCAGCACCACTGGTTACTGAAGTTGTTTTAATTCCGTGACAGTGTCACAACACAGTAGTCTCTTATCTGTTGCTGAAGCCACAGTTGTTTATTTTGCTTCACATCCAGCCAGCGTCCCTCCAGTCAGAAAGTGAACGTATCAAAATCTGAATTTGGTAATAATATTTGTGGTTGATCCCCCAAAATGCCTGCAAAGTGACGTGCAGGTAAAGCTGTTTCTGGCCATGGCAATGTTGGCAGTAAGAGGATCTGTGGGGGCGGTAGTAGTACGCGGATGGAGAAGTGCATTGCTGATGTGAGGAAAGGTTTTTCTCCTGCAATGTTTTTTACGGCCCAATCAGTAGCTTCACTCATAGTTGGAGGAGATGATGTTTTCCCAGCCGGTGGTGTTAGTGTTACTAGTGTTAGTGGTGGTGCAGGTAGTATTAGCATTGTTGCATCAAGTTCTAATTCTGACCAGTGTACCGTATCCAAACATATTGAGTGTGAAGCAGTGCAAGTGAGTGACAGCGTAGATGATGTCATACTTCCCAGTAACATCCCATTAACTGAACCTGATTCTGATGATCATGTCAACGATAGCATACAGTGTCATATTCCATCCACTGTGGCACTTAACATCATGCATTTTCCATGCAGTGATTCACAGTGTGGTGAATAAATATCAGGTGATGGTGGTGTAGATGCTGATGATGAATGTGATGATGCTGATGATGATGATGTTGCTGTTGTGGCAACATGCAGTCCACATGCTAGCATCCAAGCAGAAGATGTGGATGTGTGTGACAGTGACGTTGATGAATATGATGATGATGTAATTGACCCCAGTTGGGAACTGGAGGAAAAGAAATTAAAAGTGGCTGTGTCTGAATCTGTTTGCAGGAATCCTACCCCCTGTAAAAACTTGTGATTTACCGGTTTTAGTGGATGAAGATGATGATGATGATGACGACCCAGTACTCAATATGATAGGTAGTCGTGGTGGTCCGTTGCAGTCCAGGTGTGCAGTGCCAGAAACATCACATGCCCCCCCCCACTTCAGTGCTTAAAATAACAGACTTAAATAAGCCACACCATCATGGACATGTTAAAAGCAGAGCATCTTAGTCCCTTGTTTGAGATTTTTTTGTTCAAGATGCAAATGATGAGTCAGTTGCAATCTGCCAGGTTTGCCATGTGCGTGTGAGTCGAGGTAAAAAGGGGAGCCATCTTGGGACAGGAGGACAGCATACACATCTTAAGAATAGGCACTTGGCTCTGTGGACCCAACACAAGCTGGCAGCTAATACCAGACTGGGGCGTTCACCCGTATCACTGGCAACCATAACCAGCACGTTATCCCCTTCCATGACTGTTAAGCTCAGTAGAAAATTAAATGTGTGCAGTAGTGCGGTAGTAAGAGCAGAGGATTACTACAGACATGATGAGGTGGAGGACCATAATGACTTTGAAATGTTGTCCAGTGCTGGTGAGAGTAGCAGTTTTTGTGGTGGTGGTGGTGAATGCAGTATGTCTAGTGCAAGTGGTACATCAATCCTGGTTGGCAAATCTGGAAAAAATAACATCATTTCTGGGTTTGTCATCATCACCTGTGCAACCGTCTTCATCAAATGTCCACACTCCACCTCCTGCCAATGCCATTCATCACAGAGTACAACCATTTGTGAGCAACAACACACCACGTGTAAAACGTTTAAGTCAGCCCACGTTACAGAGTGGTTTTACGCATAAGCTGAAGTACCCCCCTAATCATACAGTGTCACGTGAACTTAATGCTGCTGTAGTGGAAATGCTGGCAATTGATCTTTTGCCCTTCTCCTTTGTGGAGAATTCTGGGTTCCAGCAGTTTGCTGCCTGTGCCTGTCCAAAATGGAAAGTCCCATCCAGGACATACTTTTCTACCCGTGCTGTTCCGGAGTTGTTTCACACTGTCTCAGACTCAGTAAGACATGCCCTTCAACATTCCTCCTCTCCATTCATCCAGTTAAGTATGGATATGTGGACAAGTGGTAAAACAGAGGGGAGTTCATATCTGTATATAACTGCACACTGGGCGCAGGTGCTAGGGGTTGTTTGTGATGTTGGTAGTGTGAATAATCAGTGCAGTAAGGTGGATTGTCGTGGTAGCAATCTTCCAGGAATTCGACAGCATGCAACGATTGCTATGCACAATGTGACCTGTTCACACACTGGTGAGAACATGTTGGACGTGGTGCTGACTGAAATTAACAAGTGGCTAAACCCCCAGTCCCTGACAGCTGGGTTCATAGCAAGTGACAATGGGTCAAATGTGGTGAAATGCATTACGAATGGTGTTTTTTTTCATGTTCCATGCATGGCCTACAGTTTAAATCTTGTGGTTCCAGAGTTTCTGCAGTACCCTGACATAAAGGAAATGCTGACCATTGCACGACATATCTGCTCTCACTTTTCAAGATCTGGAAAGGCCCGTGACCAACTACGGCAGTTGCAGATACAAAACAGCCTGCCTCAGCACCGCTTGAAGCTGGAAGTTGTCACCCATTGGAACGTCACATTATACATGGCAGAGAGGTTGTATGAACAATACAAAGCCTTCTTAGAATATCCTGTTATGCACACTAGCCGTGACAGTTATGGGGCCTCCATGTCTATGATGACTGAACAGTGGCGCCTCATGGACTCTGTAATAACAATTTTGTGGCCTTCTGAACATGCCACACAGGCAGTGAGTGGCGAGTCTGCCTCCATTAGCCAATCAATTCCACTGCTGCGGGTGCTGAGACAGACATTGGTGAATGTACAGCATAGCCTTGAAGTTGCCAGAGATGGTGGTAGCAGTATGTTGCTGCAACACATGCTGACAGTATTCGACCAGAATCGTCACGTTGTGAGCATTCAGCGTAGTGACAACTTTGCCATGGCAAAAATGCTGGACCCACGATACAAACGTGGAATTGCATCAGTACTAGAGGGGGGGCCTGAACAGGTAAAAAATATCAGTGGTCAACTGGTTCGCTTGGTTCATGGGGCACAGAAGTCATGTGCCAAGGTTTGCAAACCTCAGCAGCATAATCCAGCTGAAGGTGTAGCTGGAGGACCAGCAAGCATATCATGCAAGGGTAAGGGGACTGTAGTTCCTGGTGGTCTGTCATCCAAAGTGGTTTGCGTCAACCCGCTTTGGGAGGCTTTGTCACAAGTGGGTATTTGTGAAATCAGTGATTCTGGGGAACAGGCTGATGCATCAACAATTGGACTTAGTGCGGCACAGAGAATGGTCGAGTCATATTTGTCTGAAAACTGGCATCTGACAATAAGTGAAGATCCTCTTTTGTACTGGAGTGGAAAGGTCAGTGAATGGCCAGAGCTGACTGCAGTGGCACTGAAGTACCTCACATGCCCATCCTCCAGTGTAAGCGTTGAGAGGGTATTCAGCTCAGCAGGTGCAATAGTCAGGGATCGTCGGACAAACCTGTCTCCTGCAAATGTTAGTTTGCTAACATTCATTAAAATGAATGAGAGAGGCACATACCAGCACAGACTGCAACCTCGGTATTCGTACCCCGGCCTAGTCATGGTGGTCTTGCTGATGTGGAAGTGGAGCATCCTGGTGGCAATGGCAGTGGCTGCCTGAAACGGCCCACCACTGACGTAGATGATGACACAATGGAGAAAGAATAACCCAGTGGTCAGACTTCAGACATCGATGACTGTGAGGGCAGTTTTCTTTATTAGGATGATGATGTGGTTAATGTTGGCGGGGTTTTAACTGCAATATTTAAAAGACAGTGTGCCCCCCCACCCTGGACCACCACCACCACCGGGACTGATGTTATGCAAGTCTGCCACCATGAGTCTGTCTGCCCCCCACAGACCACCAGTCCACCAGTGCACCACCACCACTAGCTTCTTAATATTTAAACCAAAAAAAGTGAGTATGTGCACTCATGTTTGTTGTGCTGCCTCACTTCCTTAAGTTGTATGTTTTGTTTTCTGTAGCTTTTCAGAGCTGCAGTGGCAAAACACATACAGTACACTTCTTTTGTTTCTTTTACAGGAGAACAAAAAACAGGCTCCATTGCTATTACTTGTTGGGAAAGATGCTGTAGCTATACCGTACAGCGAGGAACCGATGTAATGTCCATGTGAAATCCATTCTGGTAAGTATGAAGATTTTATTTCATCCATTTCATTGCTTTGTAAAGACTGCTGCAAATACTGCACACAACAGGTTGTCTTGGTAGTTGACAAGATGTGTCTCTGAAATGTAACTTGACAATAGGGATTGAGATTTGAGAACCAGGGAGGGACACATAACAATGAAGTTGTAACTTGTAAGAAGTCATTCATTTCTTTTTTTAGGAAACTTCGAGATGCTTTGTTGTTCTGTCAAAGTGGCCTTATCCCAAAAAGTTCTTCAACATCAGGCACCCCCCTCCCCCGGGCTGGGGCACACATGCAACACGCAGAAGTCGTTTCATTCTATGACCATGACCATCATTAACAACCGGACTCCAGAAGGATGCTGACGAAATCTGTGAAGAAGTAAAAAAATAAGAAACCACTACAGACAAACCTGCAAATATGATTCCCCAACCCCCCCAAAAAAGAAATACTTACCGTCATGTGCTTGAGAGTTATCCATTTCCATTTAAGTGCAGAAAATTCTCATTAAGCACAGGAATGTGCACACCAACAGTTTATGAGTCACCTGTGTGATGCAGAACAATAGCATGAGTACATGTCCTTGTCAAGTTCAACCCCCCTCATGATCACCTACAAAATACACAACCATATATCTATATATATTTCTACTCACCAAGTCTACTATTAGAGTACATCCAAAGGGCACCTTTCAATCCAGTTGAGATGATCACATTTCATTTAGTGGAATTGTCTCGCACAACACATTGGACCAGCAACACGAACCTCACAGTCATCATTTTATACTGGGGTATGTGCTGAAACAATCTCTTTTCACTTCATTATCACTTGTCAATTTTCTGCACACAAGGAGGACGCATTGTGGGCCTGCAGAAAAAATCTGGGGACTCCGTGCCACCACTGCATGCATGACTGAGTACGCGATTAATTCTGGGGGACTTTGTATGTGCTGAAACAGTCTCATTTCACTTTGTTACCACTTATCAATTTTATGCACACAAGGAGGATGCATTGTGGGCCTGCAGAAAAAATATGGGGACTCTGTGCCACTTTTGTGTGTTCTGTGACTGTTGCTGTGAGCTCATAGTCATGATGTCATAGTGACATTTTTACAATTAAAGCAGCATTGCAAGAATGTCCTCACAGTTCTGAACTGTACTTTTTTATGCTACTTTAAATTGCCACTGCAACCACTACTTACGTCTGTGTCATCAGTGACTTGAATGATACGATTCTTCTCACAATTTATGTCTGCTTCTCTTACTCCTACTTTTTTTCATGTATGAAAACAAAATGATCACGTCTTCCAATATAGTTCCGACCAGCTTTGTATTTATTTGCAGCTGCTTTTCAATAACTATTGTTCCGTGGTGTCATATAAAACACTGACTGATGCATAACTGTTAGTTAACAACAGAAGTGATATATGACAACTACTTGATGTGATGGAGAAAAGCAGAGGAAACAATGACAAAGACCTGGTCACACTCATTGTCAGCAGCACCAATTTAAAATGAATGCTCCTTTCATTATTTCACACATGAAAAAAGGTAGTACAGCACACTCAACTACTGCAAATTATCGTATCATTCCAGTCAGTCAGGATGTAAGTAAAGGAAGTTGTAACATAGCATTAAAAAATATAGGTCAGAGTTCTCAACAGATTGTTGCGCTGCTGCTTTACAGATTCACCATGTTACATAGTTATGGTGATGCACATAAACTAATATGTGGGGGCATTACTACCACTGGAATATTTCTTGCTCCACAGAGTGCAATATATGTCTGTGAAAACTACCCATAATTTCATTTCAGTGAGTCACATGATGGAGGAATTGACAATCTGAAAAGCAACCCACATTGTGCCACACTTCCTCAGCAACGTTAAGATGTGATGGCGGGGGGCGCGCAGGTGCATGCTCCTCTATACTGAATGTCCAGCGGCTATCCCAAGCAATGTTTCCTAATGTTATAAGGTTCACTTTGTGGTGAAATGTGGGATGTTTCCACTAACAAGGCTCTTCTTACTGGAAACGTGGCCACACATTTCACAACAAACTGACCATTAACTAAAGAAACATTCGCAAACCTGCACAATCGGATATTCACTGTAAGGAGCACGCACACACGCTCTCCCTGCCATCATGTCCTAATGTTACTGAGAAGGGAGGCAGAATGTGGTCAGATTTTCAGAATGGGAATGCCTCCATCACATGACTCACTGTAATGCATTTCGCCTGGTTTTCAAAAAAAAATGTATTGCACTGTGTGGTGCAAGAAAGATTCCCCTGGAAGGGAAAATGTGTATGATTTAATAATAACAAACAAAAAACGCACACAAAAAGTACAACACAGTAGTGGGGTGGGGTCGGGGTGGGTGTGGATGGGGGCGGAAAACAATACCCGGACTTACTATGGCCGTGGGATGCCGTGGTGGTCCAGCAGCAGGTGCAGCACTGAAAGTATTTGCTGCTGCTGTGCTTCCACTCTGGTAACCTGCTGCTCCAAAGCACTGAAACGCTTGTTTTCCTCCAGTGCTGCCCACACCAGGAGGAGGAGGTCAGACTGGCTAACAGGGACTGTGCCGGGGTCCACTGCAGCGGGTAATCCAGGTAGTGGGGCTGGTGGTGGGCAGGGTGGTGCTGGTGGGAGCGGTGGTGGTGGTGGTGGTGGTGGTGGAGCACCTGATGTTGCCCTCCTCCTCCTGCTGTGGTGGTGACTGCTGTGAGGCACATCTCCCACCCCAGCAGCACCCTCAGCCACTGCCATGGAAGGGCCAGCAGATGGATGCCTGGCCCCTTCCGTGGCAGCCTGCCACTCTCCCCTGTGGTGGTTCATCATGTGGGTGCACTGGCCACCGGTCCCCAAATGTGTCCCAGTGGGCCCACGGTGCACCAGCACACCACACACATGGCACTGCACCACTGTGCTGTCTCCCCTCACACAATTAAAAAACTCCCACACTGGGGAGCTGCGGGGGGGGGGACCAGACACAGTATGCACTTTTTGGGCACGAGTCCCACCACCACCCATAATTGCCGGGCCTCCTCCTGTGGCTGTGGAGGTGGTGGAGGGGGTGCTGCTGGAGCCCCAACAGCTTCTGCTAGTGGTGTTGGCGGAGAAGGTGAATGAGCAACAGCCACCGGTGGCATTGGTGCTGCTGCTGCTACTGCTGTTGCTTCCGCGGGGGAAACAACATTGGCCAGGAGTCTGGAGCGGTCCAACATAACACGACCGCCCCGCCCAACACGGGTCCGCACTCCTCTCCTCCTAACGCTCCCACATGCCAGCGACTCACCTTCTCCAACTCCAACATGACCCTCCAACCTCCTGGGTCCACGGGACAACACACACACACACACAGTGGACACACACACACACACACACACACACAGAGTCAGTCACACACACAAAACAAAAACAAAACTTACACAAAAAAATTCACTAACCAAAAAAACACTAACACAATACAAACACTAAATAAAATAGCTTTTAAAAAAGCTGTTTGATTTTTATGGCAGTAACAAGAAATTACTTTGAGAGCCAAGCAAACTCCTCTTGTCTCACAATTTTGCTTTCTCCCTGTACAAATGCAAAGGAGAAAGTGAAACTGCTTCTCTGACTCACTTCCTTCCTGCCTGGCTAAAGCATGTGACTTACAGTACTGCAGGCCATGTGATGTGCCTATTTTCTTCTCACTTTGCCTTACTTCAAGTTAAGGCATAATGAGAACGCGAAGTGGTAATGATAATGCGAAGTGAGCACTTTACAGGGTCCACTTTGCGTTGTGCTCCATGGACGCGAAGTGGACACTTCGCATCCACTTTGCGGGTGGATTTATAATTCGCTGCATCTCTACTCAGCATTTGTTGAATATGAATTAAGTTTCTCACTGTGAGCCTGGTGGGTATCGGGTGAATATAGCATGGACAAAACCACATGTGGAATAATGCGCTGTAGGAAGCGTGAATGACTCCACAGCGACAGGAGTTGTTTCAGCATGCAGTAAGAACCTCTACCCCTGTTGCCGTAGGCTACCATGACGGAATGTGAAGAATGCTGCTGGGGCAGTGCCTGGCAGAGCTGCTCCTGTGGTGGAGTGGCTAGAGCACCTGCCCCTGGCAGCGTTGGGGACCTGGGGCTGCAGTTCAGTTCTCCCC
Organism: Neoceratodus forsteri; assembly: GCA_016271365.2. Taxonomy (NCBI): domain Eukaryota; kingdom Metazoa; phylum Chordata; order Ceratodontiformes; family Ceratodontidae; genus Neoceratodus; species Neoceratodus forsteri. The sequence continues at coordinate 1,069,224,469 of CM028135.1, forward strand.
AGGTACCACTGTAATGCAGTTTTTTTGGGTTTTTTTGTTAAAAAAAAAACATTTTTCCCCCCACTCCGAGGTTTCCTCTTTCCCCAAAGTCCACACCCCTCTGGAGTTGATTATTATAAGTCCGGGGTGTGTGGGGGCGATGCCCCCCACATCGGGGGTGTGGGGGCAAAGCCCTTCGCAAAAAGAAAGGTAGTTGCTATTTCTTCAATGGTGTGTGCTCTTACTGTTTCAGTTGGGATTTTGTCCCGATGCTGTTAGAGTGCACTCTGTTGTGTCTGCAGCATTATGTGTATGCATGGCTTTCTCCGTGACATTATGACCCCATGCCACCTGACGGAATCCGATGTTGTGCAAAGACTTCCTTCTCTGAAGCCAACCTTCAGAGGGATTAAAATCATGTTTTCCAAGTGCAGTGGCCAACTCCTTAGCTTTCTGAGCCAAAAGGGGACCACTGATCAGCACATCTCTGCCACGGGCATTGTGAAACCATCTCAGAAGTGCCTCCTCCACGTCACCATCCTTTCCCTCCCACTTCCTCTTTCTGTCAGGGTTAACGTCTTTGTGCCACTCTGCAAACAGCTGGTCACGCTGTCTTAATAAGCTGGCCACTGTAGAGTTCAGGAGGTTGAGGTGCTGTGCAAGTTCCCCCATCATGTTAAGATTTTCTGGCTTAGTGTCATGGCATTCCTCTTCCTGGACACGTTTGCTGCTGCCCTTTCAGTAACTGAGGCAACACTGCTGGGAAACATTGATCTTAAGCGGTTACCGTCATATGGGCTTTTAAATGTACTGTTAATGACTGCATAACGAGGTGCAAAGAGTGCCAGCACCTGTGAAAATCAACACAAATCTGCCCAAAATAGCAGGCAAATTAAAAAGTTGTAAACGGTGGTTTTATAATGAGAATCTATGGGACTGGCAAATGGCATTTGAAAATTGCCTGGTGTAACCGGCTGCCCGAATTAACCATGGGGGCTGTAAGTGGAGTCGACTGTATAGTCATCCTGTGATTTGTGCCTGTGTGTTGCACTTGTAAATTGCTCCAAGCATTATGGAACAGTGCTTCACAGAAAACAAAACCTAATCTATTCAATACATGTTAATTGCATACTAGAGGGGTTTGTAAAGGCAACCCACACCGAGGCTGTGTGTAAAATTCAAGTTTCACACCTACCCAGCCTTTATTTATATAATTGATGGGGATCATTTTTTTGCCACAACAATTATATAAAATAAACAGACAACCCTATGGAGCCGCGGACTGGTCGGTTTCCAACGCGGTCCATAGGCTCTTGAAAGAAACATTTACTTTTTTTTTTTTGGTTGTTGTTTAAAGCAGCCCAGTGTATAAGTTAAAGAAACATTTTGGTTTTTCTTTTTTTTTAGCCCAGTTGTATTTTATGTACTTACCGCCGACTCTGAGTGGCAGTGAAGTCTTCAGTGTTGAAGAGTAGCGGCCAGTGCACAGGAACAGAAGAGCAGCGGCTGGAGCCTGACACATGTGCAGAAGGAGGAAAACCTGGCACGTGTTCACTGTTACAATTGGCCAGTTATAATAGTGAATTATAACCAGGTTTCCCCGTAGGGAAAAAATGATCACCAGTTATTATATAGAGTATAATACATGGGCAACCATGCACAACAGGGGTAACCATATACTATATAGAAACATATGATGATTTTTTCCACTAGTAAATATTGCTGTCTTGCGCTAATTAACAACACAACCACCAGAGGATATTACCTTAAACTGGGGTGGAGAATTCAAGAAAGATGTCAGATATATATAAAACCATCACCAATCCATGTGATTACTGCTTGGAATATCCTATTACTCAAAACCCAACATGACAATTTCATAGGAGTAATTAAAAGCAAAAGGGAGGTGAGGTAGGGAAAACTGTGTAAGGACAAGGTAAAGCTTTATTGGAGCAACAGAGTAGATTCAATTGACTATGTAAAGAATAATGCAGCTATTCACATCAATGATCTGTTTTCATCAAGGGGTTCTGATGACATCTTAGGGACCTAGACACCAAAGCCTGAGAGGTCCCTGATGTCATAAGGCCCACAAAATGAAAACACAACCAAGTTGTGCATGGCTGCCCATGAGTTATTTTGCACAGAATGTGGCTTGAAGAAAAAACATTTAAACATTTATTTTTTCTAAGAAATCTTTTGTTTAATTTTTATTGATAAAAGAAAGTAATCACCCAACTGCTTAAAGCCCACCATACTATATGGTGAATAATACATGGGCAACCATGCACAACAAGGGGTAACCATATACAACATGGAGAATAATACATGGGCAATCATGCACAACAAGGGGTAAAGATATGCTATATAGAGAATATATGGGCACCATGCACAACAAGGCAGGAGGCAGTGGAGGATGGCTCCATTGGGGAGAGGAAATGAGGAAATTGAATTGTTTGTTCAGCTTTATTTTACAGAAAGGGTGGTGGAGCCACGGAGCAGTCTGTCAGCTGATGTGGTGAGTGTCAAAGCCATTAATGGTTTCAGGCATGGCTGGTAAAGAGTGAAGGACTTAGTAGTCACGTAGGGTGGTAGCAGGAAAATGGGGAGCATGGAGCCAGATAGTGTGGGCTAAAACCAAGTACAGACAAAAGGTCTTGGGTATGATAAGGTGTTATAAGCAGACTGGATGACCCAATGGTCTTTTTCTGTCATCATTATCTGTATTTCTATGTGAGACATACCCATATACTACCTAGAAAATAATATATGGGCAACCATGCACAACAAGAGGTAACCATATACTGTATAGAGAATAACTCATGGGCAACCGTGCACAACAAGAGGTAACCATATACTGTATAGAGAATAACTCATGGGCAACCGTGCACAACAAGAGGTAACCATATACTGTATAGAGAATAACTCATGGGCAACCATGCACAACAAGGGGTAACCATATACTGTATACAGAATGACTCATGGGCAACCACGCACAACAAGGGGTAACCATATTCTGTATGGAGAATAATACATAGGCAGCCATGCCTAACAAGCTGTAACCATATACTGTATGGAGAATAACACATAGGCAGCCATGCCCAACAAGGGGTAACCATATACTGTATGGAGAATAACATATAGGCAGCCATGCCCAGCAAGGGGTAACCATATACTGTATGGAGATTAATACATAGGCAGCCATGCCCAACAAAGGGTAACTATATACCATAAGACTTCTTTTCCGTTCTTTACCATCTATGTAGCCTTTTAAACCACTAGATCTGTTTTAAGAAGAGATTTATTTAGTTCTGAATTTTACAACCAGCCACGTTCTGTGGTCTTCCCTCCCTAAGACAAAAGGAGGATGCTTTAGGGGGGCTATGTATGAGTTGAGAAAAATGTTATGGGAAATAGAGTGAGAAGAAAATAAAACTTACAATCACAGTAATCTGTGGGTTAAGATGCTTCAGTGCAGCAGCTGACCCTGCGAGAAGTCCACAGTGAGCCCCCGCTGGTAGGATCACAGCATCCAGCTTTGGCACCTGCTCATATATTTCCAGTCCCATGGTACCCAGGCCTGCCAGGTACACGGCGCTGTCCTCTCTGCAGAAAAAAAAAGATAATTAAAGCAGCAGTGCACCGAAAAATCTTTTTCCAAAAAGCTAGTTTCAGCTACAATTTATAAAAATATTGGCATACTTGTGAAATCTACTTTTCATGGTACCTTTTATGCTGCATACCCAAGTTTTTATTTTTTTTTCTATTTTCTGGGTACTAACCCTTGCCAGGTCTAAAATGCTATTTTAAAGCCAAATGTGATTGCCATCTTTTTTTCTTGAGGAAGAATAAATGAATGAATGAATGAATAAATAAATAAATAAGGTTTACAAAATACTCAGATTGTGGTGGAACTAGAAATTGATACCACCAAATAAAAAGAGATTTTAGCTGTGTTGGTCCTTGTAAAACAGGAGTCACAGGTGAGTTTAATACCTTTTCTTGAACCAACATACTGTAGGTCTTGGACCTGTCTGTCCTAATACTAAGAGGCAACTTCAGAAACACAGGAAAGAAGGACATGGGAATTAAAATATATCAAAACACTTTAACTCGAACTCTAACAACCCCAATCAGGACATCAGATTAATGATACACTATGGAAAACTCTTATACTGTTATTTTCTTTGACCACCCCACTGCACCTTTTGTATCTCAGATCATTATTGTCCTGCGTTCCTGCCAGAGTACCTTTCAAATTAACACTTCAAAGCATCCGTATCTGAGCAAGGATATTAGACTGCAATAGAGGGTGCAGTGAAGGGCGACAAAAATGATATGGGGGATAGAAGGAAAAACCAACAAGGACAGGCTGAGGGATCTGAGTTTGTAAACCCTGGAGGAGAGGAGGGATGGGGCGATATGACTGAAACGTTCAAGTACTTGAAAGGGATCAACAAATCTAGTGCTGATGGGTTATTTAAGCTGAGGAAGGAAAGGGACACAAGAGGGCACGGACTCAGATTGGAGGGGGTAGATTTAGGAGAGAGATGAGAAGACATTACTTCATAGAGAGGGCGGTGTTAAAATGGAATGCCCTACCAGAGGGTGTGATTTCATGTAAGACAGTGGGTAGTTTTAAAAAAGCATGGGACAGGGCACAGGAGATAGTCTGGGTAAGTAGTGCTAAGAACTTCCTGGAGGCGAGCAGAGGGGGGCAGCTGCAATCTAGGGGAAATAGCTGCACACTCGAGCAGACTTGATAGACCATGAGGCCTGTTTCTGTTGGCAGATTCGTATGTTCATATGTATGTTTATATCCCTTTAGCCTCCCTTATGAATATCTTCGCATTTCCTGGAATACATCCCGACGCAGATGTAGACCTGTTCCTGTTAACTGGCAATCCACCCTTCAGATTAAGTCCTTCATGCCCTTTCTTTTAAGTCTTCTCACTATCCTGTCATAAATTATTTTGAAACAATGCATCACAGTGCGTATAACTTCAGCTTACATAGAAACATAGAAATTGTCGTCAGATAAGGACCACAAGGCCCATCTAGTCTGCCTGTTAGCCCTATACTTGACCCTATCAGGTCAGTGGCTTCCCCTCCCTCTGCCCTACCTCCAAGATTCCCCTATAGCTGTCCCAGGCATGTTTAAACCCCTCCACCATGCTTGCTCCCACCTCCTCCTGTGGCAGACTATTCCATGCATCCACCACCCTCTCCATGAAAAAGAACTTCCTCACATTCCCTCTCAATCTGCCACCTTCCAATTTCATATCATGCCCCTTCATTCTTAGACTCCTCCTGTATTGGAAGGTGTCTCCTCTCTGCACCTTGTTTATGCCTTTAGATACTTGAATGTTTCCATCATGTCCCCCCTCTCCCTCCTCTCCTCCAGCGAGTACATATTGAGGTCGTTCAATCTCTCCTCATCAGTTTTGTGCTGTAAGCCTTGTATCATCTTAGTCACCCTTCTCTGGGCCATCTCCACCCGGTCAATGTCCTTCCAAAGGTGCGGCCTCCAGAACTGTGCACAGTACTCCAAGTGAGGCCTGACTAGTGTTTTATAGAAAGGCATCTCTACCTCACGACTTCTGCTAGTGAGACCCCTGCCTATGCACCCCAGCATGCCGCTGGACCTCCCCGCAGCCTTAACATACTATTTTGACACTTTTAGGTCATCAGAAATAATAACCCCTAGGCCCCTTTCTTCCTTGGTGATAGTCAGCAACTCCACCCCCCCCCTGTAGCTCACCCCATGGTTCCTTTGTCTGAGGTGCATAAATTTTCACTTCTTAGCATTAAACCACAGCTGCCACACCTCAGACCATTGTTCCAGCTTCTCCAGGTCCCTCCTCATTTTCTCCACCCTGTCAGGAGTATCCATATTGTTGCAGATCTTGCTGTCATCTGCAAAACAGGCAGACCTTTCCCTCCAGTCCTTCTGCAATATCACTAAAGAAGATATTGAACAGAACTGGCTCCAGGACTGATCCCTGAGGTATCCAGCTGGTCACCCCCCTCCCCAGACTAAATCCCATTAACCACTACCCTCTGCCTCCTGTCTGTTGGCCAGCTCCTAACCCAGTTTGCCACCTTGTGCCCCATGCCCAGACTACCCATCTTTATAACCAGCCTTTTGTATGGGACAGTGTCGAAGGCCTTACTGAAATCGAGGTAGGCAATATCCACTGTCCTCCCAATTTACTTTGGTATGCCAACAATATGGTGACACCATTACAGCGAACACATTGATGCTGGCAACATCGACAGTTCATTGTAATGGTCCACCCGAGACCCCGGCACTCTGTCTCCCAGTCCTGCACCCCCTCCCTGATTTAACTCTGACTCTGAGTTCGAATACTATAGATTGGGGGGTACAGGGGGCAGAGCCACCCTCATGGGGGGCTCGGGGGGGCAAAGCCCCCTGATAGAAAAATTACCTGGGTCTCCTGCGGGAATTATGTCAACCGCAACTTGCAGTCGACATAATTCCATCACTGTGATGTCGGTCGACAACATAGTTGTCGAACCGGCAATTGTACAGCCATTTACCTCCCTGCTGTGAATCCATGTTGCTTCAGATCCTGGGCCCTGTCGGATTCCAGACATCCCACTATTCTTTCTTTAAGCAGTGTCTCCATGATCTTCCCCACTATTGAGGTGAGGCTGACCAGCCTATAGTTCCCTCGCTCCTCCCTACTGCCGGATCTGTGTAGAGGGACGACATGAGCCCTCTTTCAGTCCTCTGGAACCACTCCTGTGTTAAGTGACTCTGTGAACAAGGCTGCCAGAGGTGCTGCTAGCTCTTTTCACAGTTCCCTTAATATCCTTGGGTGAAAGCCATCTGACCCCATTGCTTTGTCCACCTTCAGTTTTGTGAGATCCTCCAGGACTTTCTCCACTGTGAATGGACTGGTGTCCACCTCCTCCCCCATCACATCTGTTGCCCAGCTGTGGTCCCTGACCCTCCCCCTCTTCAGTGAATACTGAGCAGAAGTATTTCTTCAGTATTTCTGCCTTTTCCAGATCTCCTTCCCTACATTCCCCTTCATCCTCTTTGAGTCTTACAGTACCCCCAGTGTTTCTTCTTTCATTGATGTACCTATAGAATGTCTTGTCCCCCTTCTTTACTTCTATGCTACACCTTCCTCAGTTTGCACCTTAGCCCTCCTAACAGCTTACCCACTTCCCTTAGACAATCTAGGTACACCTCCCTGTCCTCCTCCCTTTGGGTCTCCTGCTATTTCCTGAAGCCCACTCTTTTAGCCTTAACTTTGTCTGCTACCTCTTTTGAGAACCATAGTGGCTTCCTCCTTTTCTTGCCTTTGGATACCAATTTGATGCATTGATTTATCACTTCCACAATGGCTCCTTTTATGTACCCCCACTGCTCTCCAACCCCCATTCTTCCTCCCTTTTGTCTAGGGCTATTTTGATGCATCTCTCCATTTCGACGAAGTCTGCCTTCTTGAAATCCAAAACTTTCATCCTCATGTGACTTGACTATGTCCCTGTTTCCATGCTAAATCACACTATGTGGTGGTCACTGGATCCCAGTTGCCCCTCCACCTGGGCGTCTGTGATTCTGCCCCTGTTGGTCAGTATCAGGTTGAGAATCGCCTTTTCCCTGGTGGGATCAAGCACAAACTGCCTGAGACCTGCCCCCTGTAGGGACTCCAGGATGCCTCTGCTTCTGGCTGAAGCAGCTGCCTGGGTGGACCAATCAAAGTCTGGCATATTGAAATCCCCCAGTAGCAGAAGTTCATCTTTCACTGCCATCTCGTGTATTTTATCCATAAGCTCCCTATCCACTTCCTCCCCCTGTGCCGGAGGCCTGTAGATCACCCCTCTGTGTACTGCTACTCCATTTCCAGGTTCAAGGGTGACCCACAGTGCCTCATCTTCCCCTTGCCTACCCTGTACCTTTGTCACCTTTATCCCCTCTCTGACATACAGGGCCACCCCTCTCCTTTTTTACTCCCCCCCTCCTGAAGAGCACATAACCTGATATAATTATGTCCCAGTCGTGATTAACTGTGTACCATGTCTCAGTTATTGCTACTATGTCCAGGTCTGCCTCTACTATCAATGCCTCCAGGTCTGGGATTTTATTTCCAAGGCTGTGGTCATTAGTTTCCATGGCTTCCATGTTTTGCATCCTATCCCCCTCTTACCCATGCTGCTGCTCTCCTGCTTCTCTCCCGCCTTCCCTCCTCTGCTTCTTCCCCCTTCCCCAGTAGTCTTTCTTGTGTGGCCCCAAATTCACAGCTTCCCCCTTTCCATCTGCTCTCAACGTCCCAGACTTCAATTCATTTTCCTGCATGTGCCCTGGGGGGTGGGTGATACTAAGCCACTAGACCTTCCTGACTCCCCCCCGGCCATTTTAAATGCCCGATGCTGAAGCATTCAAACTTCTCATTGAGGACCATGGTCCACTTCCCAGATGGATGCAGGCCGTCTTCTTTATACAGGCTCGCATCCGTCCAGGTGGGGCCCCAGTCCCCCATGAAACCAAAATCCTCCCTTCCACACCATTCCTTCAACCATGAGTTGAATTCCTGGATGTGGAGTGTCCTAGCCTCTCCTTTGCCATGGAAAGGTAGCACCTCAGAGAAGGAGATGGAGTGTGCTACTTGCTTCAGACTCCCCCCCCAACTTCCTGAAATCCTCCTGGATTCTACCTACCTCCACCTTGTCCCCTACCAGGTCATTCACCCCTAGGTGGATGATGACATCCAGTTCCTTCCTCCTTGCTATAGCCTTTGCAATCCTATTGATCTGCTTCCCATCTTTCCATGCAGTGCTTCCTGGAAGGCGATTCACCTCCCTGTCCTTCCTACTAGGTTCCCCTAACTTTATTCCCCAGACAATTAAGTCTCCTACCAGGAGAAGCTTCCTTCTCCTCTGGGGTTCTCTTTTCCCCCTTTTCTGGGGCTCCTTCCTGGAAGACCCACCCATCCTCCATGACCTTGGCTATGGGTGCTCTAGTGGGGGCTATCCTGCTCCTGCAAAACAGCGTAGGAGTTGCTTAACCGAACCGGTTGGGGGATGTGCGTCAGAGCCCCCTCCCTCGCCCTTCCTAAGCCTACCGTGATCCAACCACTCCTCCTCCTAGGTATCCTTTGAGGTTCGGGTTGTTGACCTGGTGGCCTCTGGGTGGGGATGCATATAACCTGTAGGCTAGCCAGCTCGGCTCGGAGACAGGTGATCTCTTCTCTCAACCCAGAGAGGTTCCTGCAGATAGGGCAGCATCACAGCCTTCAGAACATCTCTATGAAGACTACTGCTCCACAGCCACTGCACTGCACCACTCCCAGCATGTTTGATGTTTGTTGTGTCCTACCCCTGTATAGTCTTTGTGCTACACCCTGGTTAAATTCTTTCCCCCCTCCCTTTACCCCTTACTCCTCCCCTTCCTAAGTTTGGTGCTTCCTGTTTAGTGGCAGGAAGGTGTAATACATATGGGCCCAATCCCTATAAAGGTAGACAAGCCTGGGGTGGGTGGGTTGAGGGGTGGGAGGGTGGCCTACATTGGTGCTCCGCTCGTGAGATAATTGGACTGTGGAAAAAATCTCAGCAACTGAAGGCAGGTGAAAGAGCACACAGAAATTTGAACTCAATTAACTGAAATCTGTTAAATAACACAGAAATTACCTGAAACTGTTACAAAACACAGAAACATCCTGAAGTTTAGCAGCAAAAGAAACCCCCAAAGCAGACCGTGTAAAAGAACATCTACAACTAAAGCTTATTTTACTTAGTTTGCTGTTCACTTGAAGAAGGGACCTGAGGGATCCTGAAAGTAGTGTACTACGCCATCTTTGTGCCAGACATGTGTTGATCCAATAAAACATATCAAACTATTCAACAAATCCTGTTTACCATCAATTAAAAAATGGAAGATGCCTAGAATCTTTTATCACAAATTGTAGTGAGAAAGAAATAATGCAATCTACTAAAAATTAAACCCCTGCCCTTCAAATACCATCCTAGTGCTCTAACCACTGAACTACAGGCTCACACGGTTGGACTTGAGGTTCCCAGATGCACTTCCTTTCTCTGGTGTTTCGTATCCTGCAACTAGGAATGCAATACCAGAGAAAGCAAGTGTGTCCAAGAGCCTCAGGTTCAATCATGTGAGCATGTAGCTCAGTGGTTAGACCACTAGGATGGTATTCTTGGGGCTTGGATTCAATTCCCAGTAGGTCACATTATATTCTTCTTACTGCAATTTGTGTTTTAAATTGCTTAGGAGTGGTTAATACTGTATCAAAAACATTCTCATCTGGAATCTTTCATAATGAAAAAGGTAAGGTCAAATGTTTTGCCGAATTTCAAGGCACTTCTGCTTTAAAATACCAGTGTTGCCATCAGAAATGCTTATAAACTGTCAATGCTACCATTAGCAATTCTTAACTGCTAATGCTGCATCACTAGTGTTTATAAACTGCCAGCGCTACTGTTAGCAATTGCTTTCAACTGCTAATGCTGTATCAGTCGTGCTTAGAAACTGACAGCACTACCATTGTGCTTAAGCATTTTCTATCTCTTTATGTTGTAAAACAATGCTGTGTATTTGTCCTGACTGTTCTCTGTACATCCGTCACAAGCCTGTGTCTGAAACAATGATGTTCTCTGTATGCTGTTTTGTATTTTTTAGTGTAACTTTGGTTGTCATAACCATGACCTCCTTGTTAGACAGCATAGCTCACTGAAACCTCTCACTGGTACAAAGAATCCTGGCTGCTGGTTAGCTGACACAGACTAGCATCAATACATATACCTTAGCCTAACTCATGACAGAAAAAAGTACCAGTACTGGCCTGCCAGCCTATCTAATTACCATACATTAGTGGGCATACCCTTGCAGTTTTACTGTCATATTTGCAAGCTTTGGGAGCAATACTAGCCCTAAAAAGTAACATATAGTGTAACTATTGCTTTATTGTTATACTTATTTCTGTATTGGTCTTTGGGTGTGCTAGATGCACCTTTCATAGCTCTGCTCCTATTTAACCATGCTTGTTTTATTTAATCTCATGATTGCAAACAGCACCTCCCTAACCTTAAAGGGGACAGAAACTGATTACTTATGTGCAGCTGTTTGTAATGTCTCTATTTTCATAAATTATATTCATACCTCTAAAGGATCCCTATTTAGCTGTGCCTGAATAAAAGCTGAAGCTCTCTGCTTATATTGTTTTCTTTGCATGGACAATATTCTGTACAGTTCCTTTCACTGAACCAAGAATTTGGAGTTTTGACTATGTCACTTCATGGTTTCAGAACCATGGGCACTGTACTGATAAGTTTGTGCTCACATTTCTGAAACCATGAAGTGGCATAGTCAAAAATCCAAATTCTTGGTTCCATGAAAGGAACTGTACAGAATGTTGTCTGTGCAAAGAAAACAACACAAGCTGAGAGCTTCAGCTTTTATTCAGGCACCGTTAAATAGGGATCCATTAGAGGTATGAATATAATTTATGAAAATAGAGACATTTCAAACAGCTGCACATAAGTAATCAATTCCTGTCCCCTTTAACTACTCCCTTACCACTCCTTACCCCGCCCCACCTGGCTACAGCTGAGAACCAGGTCGTTTGTTCTCTCTATTGCTTACCTGATAAAACATTTCACATAAACCAAAGGGGTGCTCCTTTTGTTGTCTTGTTAGCCAGGTCAAAGTCAAGTTAAAAACACACACAGAAGCCTAAAGAAAAATCTAGAGGCTTTGTCAGCCTGTATCTGCCTGGAAACCATTTGATTGATGGATGTATGCCTATAATTTATATACGTAAATATATTTTCAGGGTATTTAATATCCAATTTTACGTTTATGCTGTTTGTGTGTTAAGATGTGATGTTTTGCTGCTGTAACCCTCTTTCCCCAGGCATGGCTGAAGATGAGACATTTGATCCAGTCTGCCTTTCTGGTAAAATAAAAACAAACAAATAAATAAATAAAGTCTTGCATGGGGGGTGAAAACTTCACTGACCCCGTCACCTCATAAAAATGTTTTCTTAGTTGAAAAGTGACATTTTTACAACTAGTGATGGAGAATGTCTGACTCCATTTACTTTAGCGTACCAGTTTGTGCTCTGTGGGTGGGTTACTTTTTTCATCATTTTCCCTCTCCCTGGTTTCATATTCATGGCAAAACAGTAATACTGAAGTGGAGAGGCACATCAGCAACTGAATAACCTGATGGTAATGCCACCAAGCCTCTGCAGCCAATGGGACTGCACAAAATAAATTCTCCTTGCTGAATTTCAGCAAAATGACTGATTCTGCTTCCACGATAAGTTGGAGAATTTTTAGAAAATGCCATATAATATCGCCCATAAGTAAAAAGCAACATTTTTAATATGAAAGTCCATGGACACTGCAAAATTGTTTTTTACAGTCTAACCTGCAGAATTATTTTCTGCAGATGTGAGCAGCTTGATAATGCTTTTTTTTTTTTCATTCATAACTAGCAAAAGAATAGGTAACAGAAACTTTCAACAGGCACACAGCAGGTGCCATTCGAGTCAAGTGACAAAATTTAGTGCATTACGATAATGTAACACTTCCAAGGTACTACGTACCCCCCACACACTTGGGATGGGGTAGGTATAGCACAATGGCTGTGTTGCTTGGGGTGGATAGTAAGTGTGACATGCCAAGGTCAGGTCAGATAAGAAGGCCATGGGCCAGGTGCCTTAAGTAATAAGGCGGTAGTGCGGATGTTTTTAGCCACTTGTGCCAGCCATGGGTAAATCCCCATCCAATCAGTGTGAACATTCAGATAGGTAAAATATAAGATCATCAATTGTCACTGCCCCTCCCCTCCTCGGAAGACCCTCCCCTTCTGATATGAGATCTGTCGCCGTCATCCCCAGGCCATGGCAGCTTGAAAATAGTCCAGTCTCCCCAACAGAAAGGGACAAGAACCCCCCACCCACCTACAGCCACCCCATGAAGATTTGCCATCCTGGTATCTCCAGACCCCAATGTCCCTACTTACAGTACCCTGTTCAGGAATAACATAATAAATAGACATGGTGGTGCAGCCAGTTCACCACAATTTCCAGAAAAAACACCACTGCTGTGCTGAGGTGAATTCACAACCATGACAAGATGCTCGTGGAAGAGGCAGGTCCCATGGGGCCAACCCTAGTCTGGTCTCCCCCTATGTGCACCATTCCCACTTCATGTGCTGGGTTTCAGCAACTGGAAACTTTCACCACCTGTATTAGAGATCAGGCATGCTTAGTCACCAAGAGTCCAGTACCACTGCAATAGGAGGCATGGAAAAACCTAGGGAGCCTTATCTCCAGAGATTCATGTCGTTGATTAAGCCCAGAATAAAGAAGTGACAGACCTGTGCCTATCACCCTCTCCTGTGACAATCCATGTCCAGTTTGAATGAGGCTGAACATGAAAGTCTGCAGTGACATGCAAGTCAGGGCCCACCCTCCCCCTCCACAGTGAATCACACCACATAGGCTTCACCAAATGGGGAGAAACTGGCCATGGACCTGAGGCATGACAGAATGGGGTTGCAGGGAAGGCTATCCCTTACTTTACACATATGGCAGCCCCAAGTGGAGCAGCAGCTTTAGTTTACTGTACCTCCCTCTCCATGCCAAGTAAATAGACTGTCACAATTCCCCAGTTTTACCCTGGATTCTCCCATCAACATTCCAAGATTGGGGGAGCCCCAACAAGTCCACCCCCCCATAGAAAGAAAATATTTAAGGTGTCCAGGAAGTTATGTAATATATAGTAAATTAAAATGGTCTGTGTGAGGAGATATTTGAAAACAGAACAGAAAGGGACATAAAGGAAATGTGTCCATTTCAGTTGGCCCCCGCATCACCAGCAAGCGTCAGACCCGAACTGCGTTGTGTTCTGCAGATCGGGAGAGCAGCGGAGCAAGTGAGCAAGTAAACAGGAAGTAGTACTCGATACGAGAAGCGCAGCGCAGCACCAGAGTCATGGACCAGTGCATAGCAACCTTTTCACTCTGTGGAGTGCGAGGCGTCTCTCGATGGGTGGCCAATGAGTTCGGCGACGAGGCACCCGCGTGCAGCAGCAGGCTAGCTGCTACACCTGTCACAGCAGTCCCGAGAGCCATGAGCAGCAACACTGTGGAACCCAGCCCACGGCTGGAGGAGCTGCTCTGGAATCAGAGTCCCATGGTACCTCACCAGACAGTACTCTTCTTCCCAGCAGCAGATGATGGCAGACTAGAGAGAGCAGCCATACAAGCTCAGGCTGTGGAGGAAATCCATGGAGAGTGCTGCCCACTCACTCCAGTCACAGCACCAGGGACCGAGGAAACTGCCAGTGGCAGTAGGAGTCTGGCAGGATGTGCAGAGGAGGAGGTGAGCATCTCTGCAGACTGGCACCCCGGTGAGGAGCAGCCAGAGGTCCAGGCTGGCACCCACAGAGCAGAGCAGGCAACCCCTGTGCTGAGCACCACCTGCAGGGGCCGGAGTGTGAGAGGCACAGTGATGTGGAGCGCTAGCAGCAGTGCACAGACACGCCACGCCACTCTCACCGATGAAGAGCTGGATGGGCTGGAGAGCCGACGGGTAGAGGCCAACACCCACAAGAATATGGCATGGGCCTCCAACGTGTTCCTGAACTGGCTGAGAGGAGCAGGCCGCCAGGTGGACCTGAAGACTGTGCCCCCATGTGAGTTGGCAGGCCTCCTACTCCAGTTTTATGCATCAGTGCGCACAGAGCAGAGAACCCAGTACAGCCTGAGCTCCTTTGTGGGGCTGCGTGCAGGCCTCCAACGGTACCTGACTGGCGCGCCGAACCGCAGAGTCCTGAACATCATCACGGACACTGAGTTCGTCACAGCAAACAACGTGTTTTTCACTGTGCTGAAGGACTACCGGTGAGCAGGGCAGGACAGGGCCGCCCAGTGACCTTGCAAAAATTTGGAGCTGTGAGAAACTGAGCCCTGAGCCCCCCTACGGGCTGGTGCACAGGGTGTGGTTTGAGGTGCAGCTTGGTCTTGCTCGGAGGGGCAGAGAGGGACAGAGAGAGCTGCGCCAGGACTCCCTAACCATCCAGACAGATGAGGAGGGCTACGAGTTCCTGGCGCTGTCCTTCAACGAGCAGACCAAGAACCACGGATAGCTGGGTGACCCTACATGGCAGAGTCTGAGGAGGGGGTGCTGTATGGCAGCCCTGGCAGCAGGGACTGCGTCATCAGACTGTTCCAAGAGTACATCCAGCGGTGTCCACCAAACGCTCCTGCCCTCTACCTGCACCCACAGAGAGTAGACCAACTGGCCCCCGCAGAGCGTGACTACTGGTACACGTGCCAGCCAATGGGGAAAAACTATCTGGGGTCACTCATGCCCCAAATCTCCGACGATGCCCAGCTGTCAACGCACTATACCAACCACAGCGTCAGGAGCACGGCTGTCACCATGCTGGCTGAGGCTGGGCTTGCGAGCAGGGAGATCATGTCAGTGACAGGACATTGCTGCAAGATGAGCCTGTGCAGCTACTGGTCTCCCTCCACCACAGACCACAAGAGGTGGTCCACCATCCTCTCTAGTGGCACAGCTGCATGGAGTGCCCCCTCCGCCCCAACCCGAGCCACCACCACTTCCTGCCAGATGGCACGCCAGCCCTGCAGCGCCAGAGCGGAACTCAGCACCCAACAGACAGGAGGCTCTGGTCCCCCTCCCCCACCACAGCCAGCAAGAACCCCAAGGCAGGCTGCAGCTGAATGTGCCAGCACAGCCAGTGGCCCCACATTTGGGGGGCTCTGACAGACACCCATCCGCAGAGCCACAGGCGACACAGAGACTACCACCAGAGGACTCAGAAGTGCAGCTGCACCCACCCCCCCCAGCGGCATGATGCAGCCCAGGACACCACACCACAGGCACCAGGTAGTCAGGCCCCCCCAACGCCCCCGATCAGACGCCTGCAGCCCAGCTGAATGAGAGACACAACTCCTCTCCACGCCAGTCCTGGAAGCCCAGTGGCCCACCCGCCCTGGCGCCAAGCAGCGCACCTCCGGTCCAACAGCCACGGAAGCCTGACAGCCAGGCCACGACCGGAGCATGGGCATCGAGGCAGGGGCCCACCTGCCAGACCTTCCAGATACACGGCATGGTCATCCATGGCCCGGTGACCTTCTCCGGTGCCCCGCAGGGCAAGCCAGCTGAGTAGCAACCCAGGAACTCTGACGTCATGCAGTGTGCGACACCACCCTCCACGCACCGTGCTCCCTCCCACTCGCACACAGTCAGGAGTGCCGCCTTCCAGACCCAGCACACGACTGCAATCATTGAGCCGTCCACTATCCGGAGTGCCAGCACCGAGGCCACTGCACCGATATGAATCGCTGCCAGCGAAGCACCGCAATCACTGACCAGTGCTCCACTGAGCAGTGTACCTTGTTGACCTGTCTGCTGTGCCTGTAAGTGTAATAAATAACATTTACTGCACAATCTGTGTCCCGTCTCTTGTGTCCATAGGGGTCCCGCCCGAGCATGCAGCTCGCCGGAGGTGATCGCAGTAACATAGGCACGCCGCAGTTAGCCTATGTTACAAGCGCATTAATCACCTTCAGCGTCGGGCTCTGCCATGGATTAATGCCCACTGGGCGGTTGGACCCCTTGGGCTACACCCTCGGGCACCAACCCCCCCAGCGGGCATTAATCCACCGTCAGAGCCCTCCTCTGGCAGTGATTAATGCTTACGTGTACTCTGGATTTGAATATTGTAACCAGCGGTCTACCTGAAGGAAAACAAATGTACTCAGCATAATGGTCCAGGTATGTGGACTATCTTTTTAAACAGGAAGGTCCCTAGGAGTGCTCCACCTCCAAGAAGGAGACAGCTTTACATGTTACATGTTAGTGTTCAGACTGTACGTACTCTGCAGCAAGCTGCAGAGCAGAATAAAGCTGGTTGCAGGTTTATTTGGTTTACTTATTTTTATTAAACTTTTTGGCCAGTGATTCCTTTCCAGCGGTGTGTGTTGGGGGGGGGGGTTAACAGCGGGGGTAGACAGTAATTTTCAGACGGTTCACTAGAGGACAGGCACAGTGCAAATAAGTCAGTTTCAGCAGGCACATGCAGTAACAGTGATGGAGTGAGAGCCGTAGTCAAGGATATTTAAATACAAAAACATATCAAGAGATACAAAAAAAGTACAAAGGAGGAGGCACAAGAGGAAGGGTTAATCGATTGTACATAAGTTACACAACCCAACAAAAATATACAGTGCGATAGGTACAACGTGGGTAGTTGTGTGACTTCCCTAGGCCCTCCCCACCTTTACGGAATCTTGGCAAAATGTCCTAAAATTATATCCTGTTAATTTTTCCTCTTAGTGTAAGGATGGAAGTGTTTTTTTATTCTGTATGTTATAAATAAACTGCTTTTTCTTGGAATGTGCTATGTGCAGTATGTGAACTCTTCTCTGACCTGCTAAGAGGCCTGAGGTTACTGCTGGGAGCCTCACAGACCTCTCTGCTGTTCTTTACAAGAGACGTGTGCATTTTTATTTCTAATATTAATGTATTAACATGTACTGTAGGACAAGTCAAAATGCTATTCTTCTTTGCTATATTTGATTATGGCAGTGATAGCAGTATTTTTTAGAGATAATTTGTCAACCTTCCAGTGCTCAGGGCACAACGGATATATAAAAACAGAAGGCAACAATAAGAAGGATAACGATAATGCTGTTGTACCACAGTAGTGATGTCAAAATGCTGTTGTACCACAGTTGTGGTGTCAGAAAGCTGTTGTATCACAGTAGTGATGTCCGAATGCTATTGTACCACAGCAGTGATGTCTGAATGCTGCTGTACCACAGTAGTGATGTCAACATGTTGTTGTATCACAATAGCAAAATCAGAATGCTGTTGTACCACAATAGTGATGTCACAATGCTGTGGTACCACAGTAGTGATGTTAGAACACTGTTGCACCACAGTAGTGATTTCAGGGTGCTGTTGGAAAACAGTAATGATGTCAGAATTCTGTTGTACTGCAGTAGTGATGTTACAATGCTGCTGTAACACAGTAGTGATGCCAGAATGCTGTTGTATCACAGTAATGATGTCAGAATGCTTCTGTACTACAGCAGTGATGTCAGAATGCTATTGTACCACAGCAGTGATGTCAGAATGCTGCTGTGCCACAGCAGTGATGTCAGAATGTTATTACAACACAATAGCGAAATCAGAATGCTGTTGTACCACAGTAGTGATGTCAGAATGCTGTTGTACCACAGTTGTGATGTCAGAATGCTGCCGGGACACAGTAATGATGTCACAATGCTGTTGTACCACAGTAGTGATGTCAGAATACTGCTGTAACACAGTAGTGATGTCACAATGTTGTGGTACCACATTAGTGATGTCAGAATGCTGTTGTACCACAGCAGTGATTTCAAAATGCTGTGTACCACAGTAGTGATGTCAGAATGTTGTTGTAACACAATAGCGAAATCAGAATGCTGTTGTACCACAGAAGTGATGTCAGAATAGTACTGTAACACAGTAGCAAAATCAGAATGCTGCTGTACCACAATAGTGATTTTTTTAATTTTTTTTTTATTTAGTTGTTTAACCAGGTATAGCACCGGTTGATCTTTAATCTGGAAGGTGGCACCAACAGAAGCCCTGGGTCAACCAAGCAGGTGGTTCTCCCTGTTGCTTAAGGGATCAAGTGTTTGTGAAGATTGTTGGGTTTATGTATTCTGTAAGCTGTTTATAGTATAAAAATCAGTGTTGTTGTGTACAGAAATCCATACACTTCCAGATGCTGCTGTACAACTGTAGTGATGTCAGAATGCTGCTGTTACACAGTAGTATGTCAGAATGCTGTTGTACCACAGTAGTGATGTCACAGTGGTGCTGTAACACAGTAGTGGTCAGAATGCTGTTGTACTGCAGTAGTGATGTCACAATGCTGCCGTAACAAAGTAGTGATGCCACAATGCTGTTGTACCACAGTAATGATTTCAGGATGCTGTTGGAAAACAGTAATGATGTCAAAATTTTGTTGTACTGCAGTAATGATGTTACAATGCTGCTGTAACACAGTAGTGATGCCAGAATGCTGTTGTATCACAGTAATGATGTCAGAATGCTTCTGTACTACAGCAGTGATGTCAGAATGCTATTGTACCACAGCAGTGATGTCTGAATGCTGCTGTACCACAGTAGTGATGTCAAAATGTTATTGCAACACAATAGCGAAATCAGAATGCTGTTGTACCACAGTAGTGATGTCAGAATGCTGTTGTACCACAGTTGTGATGTCAGAAAGCTGTTGTATCACAGTAGTGATGTCAGAATGCTATTGTACCACAGGAGTGATGTCTGAATGCTGCTGTACCACAGTAGTGATGTCAACATGTTGTTGTATCACAATAGCAAAATCAGAATGCTGTTGTACACAATAGTGATGTCACAATGCTGTGGTACCACAGTAGTGATGTTAGAACGCTGTTGCACCACAGTAGTGATTTCAGGATGCTGTTGGAAAACAGTAATGATGTCAGAATTCTGTTGTACTGCAGTAGTGATGTTACAATGCTGCTGTAACACAGTAGTGATGCCAGAATGCTGTTGTATCACAGTAATGATGTCAGAATGCTTCTGTACTACAGCAGTGATGTCAGAATGCTATTGTACCACAGCAGTGATGTCAGAATGCTGCTGTACCACAGTAGTGATGTCAGAATACTATTGTACCACAGCAGTGATGTCTGAATGCTGCTGTACCACAGTAGTGATGTCAGAATGTTATTGCAACACAATAGCGAAATCAGAATGCTGTTGTACCACAGTTGTGATGCCAGAATGCTGTTGTATCACAGTAATGATGTCAGAATGCTTCTGTACTACAGCAGTGATGTCAGAATGCTATTGTACCACAGCAGTGATGTCAGAATGCTGCTGTACCACAGTAGTGATGTCAGAATGCTATTGTACCACAGCAGTGATGTCTGAATGCTGCTGTACCACAGTAGTGATGTCAGAATGTTATTGCAACACAATAGCGAAATCAGAATGCTGTTGTACCACAGTTGTGATGTCAGAATGCTGCCGGGACACAGTAATGATGTCACAATGCTGTTGTACCACAGTAGTGATGTCACAATGTTGTGGTACCACATTAGTGATGTCAGAATGCTGTGTACCACAGTAGTGATGTCAGAATGTTGTTGTAACACAATAGCAAAATCAGAATGCTGTTGTACCACAGAAGTGATGTCAGAATAGTACTGTAACACAGTAGTGATGTCAGAATGCTGTCATACACAGTAGTGATATCAGTGTGTTGTTGTAATACAATAGCAAAATCAGAATGCTGCTGTACCACAATAGTGATTTTTTTATTTTTTTTTATTTAGTTGTTTAACCAGGTATAGCACCGGTTGATCTTTAATCTGGAAGGTGGCACCAACAGAAGCCCTGGGCCAACCAAGCAGGTGGTTCTCCCTGTTGCTTAAGGGATCAAGTAGGTAAGTAAGTGAGTAAACCACATCTATTCACACACGCTGGAGTGCTCCTATGCGACATAAGTGACCACTGCCCCATTGCAGGGGTAAGATCCAACAGCATTAAAACAGATCCTGCAAAATTCCTCATGAGGAGATCCAAGAAAAACATCAATATTGAAGGATATCTGCATGATCTAGCCTACTCTCCACACTGGCAAAAGTTCTATCTTGCACATTCTGTAGAAAATAGCATTATATTAAATGCCCTTAACACCCATGCCCCAATCTCTAGTATCCGAATAAAAAGCAAATCCTGTCGCTGGTTTTCAGCTGACCTCAAAGCTGCACTGCTGGAGAGAGATAAACTTTGGAAAGTAGCAAGAAAAACTAAGACTATCATGGACTGGATGATCTTTAGGAAAGCCAGGAATAAATGCACTAGGAAAGTTAGGGATGCAAAGGCTGCCTACTACCTGGCCCAGCTCGACTCCTCCTACCATAATACTGCTATATTTTGGGGCACCATCAAGGGGATGATGGGCCAGGATGTTAACAACCCCCTTCCAACCCATTTACACAGTAACTATGGCCCCATTACTGGCACATTGGAAATCCTGGATGCATTCAACAACCACTTCACAACAGCTGGCCTTGCCTTTGACTCCTCCCCAGCTAACCTATTAAGGGATGATTTAAGCTCCCACTATACTGGTGAACAAAGAGTTGACTCCTCCTTTAGCTTCAAATCTATACTGTTGAAACAAGTTGAGGATCTATTGTGGCATCTAGATACCAAAAAAAGTGCAGGAGCAGATCTTCTGGACCCATTCTTTCTAAAGATTGCGTGTCATGTGCTTGCAGTTCCCCTAACTCACCTCTTTAACCTTTCCCTAAACTCTGGCTCTATTCCCATGCTGTGGAAGACATCCCCAGTGGTCCCCCTTCTAAAATCAGGGGACCCTATGGATCTTAATAACTATAGGTCCATTTCCATCCTACCTGTGTTATCCAAGATGCTGGAGAAATTAGTGAGTATTCAGTTAAGGGAATATCTGGACAATGCTAATCTATTAAATCCAGCTCAATCTGGATTCAGGGCCAAACATAGCACTATCACTGCATTAGCCAAGGTCACCAATGATTGGCAAACCGAACTGGATAAAAGAACAATGTCTGTGCAGTATTCCTGGACCTGAGCAAAGCATTCACACTGTGGACCATGAACTGCTACTCTCATCCCTACACTCCATTGGCCTAGATCCATCCTCCCTTATGGTTCAGATGCTACCTCCGTAGATCACAGCAGGTAAAAGCTGAAGGTGACCTCTCCCATTAAGACCACTGTCAAGAGGAGTCCCCAAGGCTCTATTCTGGGTCCTATCCTTTTGGCATTTATATAAATAAAATTGATTCAACCCTTACCAAGTCCTCAGTACATCTCTTTGCTGATGACACTGTACTGTATGTCAGCAACCCTTCACCTAAAGTTGCTCATGAAATCCTACAAGCAGAATTCTCCTGTTACAACATCAGCTTCTCGAGAAAAGTTTCTGCTAAATGCAAAGAAAACCAAAGCAATGATGTTCACAACCCAAACTCCACCAACACATCCTCTTCAATCAGTCTCCCCAGATATGCACTATACTTGAGAAAATCTGGAGTATGTTGAAAATTTCAAATACCTAGATGTGTGGATTGACAACAGACTTGACTTTACTCAGCATCTAGAACAACTGCTGAAAAAGCTTCGCCTAAGGCTTGGCCTCCTCTACAGATTAAAACCTTCCTTAATAGAGATTCAAAGATGAGATTAGTCCAGGCCATCTTTCTATCAGTCATTGACTACGCAGACTTCCTCTATAGTCACTGCTCCACTCCCTACCTTCAAAAGTTGGATACCTTATACCATATAGAGCAATAAGGTTCATTACAGACCTGCCATATAATACTCACCATTGTTCTCTCTATGATTCAGTTGGATGGGTTTCCTTCATGTCAGGAGGAGCAGAAATGCAGCCTATGGATCTACAGAGCTTTATCAAAAACTCGAGCTTATATCCTGGACCGCTTCAACCTGACCACTCCCAGCTCCTATGCCCTAAGAAGCAACAATATCATCCTGCTCAAATTGCCCAAAGTCAACACCAAAATAGGGAGGGCAGCAATCAGCTACTCTCTAGCCATAGCATGGAACACCCTACAAAATCCCTAAAACTGTCCCATTATCATTCCATTTACATCCTTCAAGCAGCACTGTACAGCCTTCTTCACAGAGAAATGCAGTTGCTACCGCTAGAGATAGAATAGTCATCCCACAAAACCTTATTCCAATCACATATGGCATATTCCTTCCAGCCAGACACACGCTAGTATATGCACCCAATATTCCTTCACCATCCTTGTACTCATTATGTGGTGACTGTCATAGCCCTCATTGTGATATATATGTATTGTACATATTGTAGATGTTAGTTTAACTTTCTCTTGCCAAGCATTAACATGTGAATTCTCTGTATATTATTGTGTTATAAATAACATTTTCTTGTTTCTGTATGTATAACTGTCTCATAAGTATGTGATGTAATTGCTGTGCACCAACTCGAACCTTGACCTTATCAGGTCCATCTTGTAAATGAGCCTTGCTCAATGATGATCGCCTGAATAAATAAAGATTTGATTGATTGATTGATTGATTGAAGTGTTTGTGAAGATTGTTGGGTTTATGTATTATGCAAGCTGTTTATAGTATAAAAATCAGTGTTGTTGTGTACAGAAATCCATACACTTCCAGATGCTGCTGTACAACTGTAGTGATGTCAGAATGCTGCTGTTACACAGTAGTATGTCAGAATGCTGTTGTACCACAGTAGTGATGTCACAGTGTTGCTGTAACACAGTAGTGGTCAGAATGCTGTTGTACTGCAATAGTGATGTCACAATGCTGCCATAACACAGTAGTGATGCCACAATGCTGTTGTACCACAGTAATGATGTCAGAATGCTGCTGTACACAGTAGTGATGTCAGAATGCTATTGTACTACAATAGTGATGTCTGAATGCTGCTGTACCACAGTAGTGATGTCAAAATGTTGTTGTATCACAATAGCAAAATCAGAATGCTGTTGTACCACAATAGTGATGTCACAATGCTGTGGTACCACAGTAGTGATGTTAGAATGCTGTTGCACCACAGTAGTGATTTCAGGATGCTGTTGGAAAACAGTAATGATGTCAAAATTCTGTTGTACTGCAGTAATGATGTTACAATGCTGCTGTAACACAGTAGTGATGCCAGAATGATGTTGTATCACAGTAATGATGTCAGAATGCTTCTGTACTACAGCAGTGATGTCAGAATGCTATTGTACCACAGCAGTGATGTCTGAATGCTGCTGTACCACAGTAGTGATGTCAAAATGTTATTGCAACACAATAGCAAAATCAGAATGCTGTTGTACCACAGTAGTGATGTCAGAATGTTATTGCAACACAATAGCGAAATCAGAATGCTGTTGTATCACAGTAGTGACGTCAGAATGCTGTTGTACCACAGTTGTGATGTCAGAAAGCTGTTTTATCACAGTAGTGATGTCAGAATGCTATTGTACCACAGCAGTGATGTCTGAATGCTGCTGTACCACAGTAGTGATGTCAAAATGTTATTGCAACACAATAGCGAAATCAGAATGCTGTTGTACCACAGTAGTGATGTCAGAATGCTGTTGTACCACAGTTGTGATATCAGAAAGCTGTTGTATCACAGTAGTGATGTCAGAATGCTATTGTATCACAGCAGTGCTGTCTGAATGCTGCTGTACCACAGTAGTGATGTCAACATGTTGTTGTATCACAATATCAAAATCAGAATGCTGCTGTACCACAATATTGATGTCACAATGCTGTGGTACCACAGTAGTGATGTTAGAACGCTGTTGCATCACAGTAGTGATTTCAGGATACTGTTGGAAAACAGTAATGATGTCAGAATTCTGTTGTACTGCAGTAGTGATGTTACAATGCTGCTGTAACACAGTAGTGATGCCAGAATGCTGTTGTATCACAGTAATGATGTCAGAATGCTTCTGTACTACAGCAGTGATGTCAGAATGCTATTGTACCACAGCAGTGATGTCAGAATGCTGCTGTACCACAGTAGTGATGTCAGAATGTTATTGCAACACAATAGCGAAATCAGAATGCTGTTGTACCACAGTAGTGATGTCAGAATGCTGTTGTACCACAGTTGTGATGTCAGAATGCTGCCGGGACACAGTAATGATGTCACAATGCTGTTGTACCACAGTAGTGATGTCAGAATACTGCTGTAACACAGTAGTGATGTCACAATGTTGTAGTACCACATTAGTGATGTCAGAATGCTGTTGTACCACAGTAGTGATGTCAGAATGTTGTTGTAACACAATAGCAAAATCAGAATGCTGTTGTACCACAGAAGTGATATCAGAATAGTACTGTAACACAGTAGTGATGTCAGAATGCTGTCATACACAGTAGTGATGTCAGTATGTTGTTGTAATACAATAGCAAAATCAGAATGCTGCTGTACCACAATAGTGATTTTTTTATTATTTAGTTGTTTAACCAGGTATAGCACACTAAGCTGGAAGCTTTTTTACAGGAGCAACCTGGGAGCACAAGGAGGTTAAGTGACTTGTTCAGGGCCACACAGTATGCAAGTGGGATTCAAACCCAGGTCTGGTTTGCAGGATGTCAGCAGATTTGCAGTTCAAAGCCTTAGACCACTGCACTATACTGCCTCCTCAGAATACTGTTGTACCACAGTAGTGATGTCAGAATGTTGCTGTACCACAGAAGTGGTCACAATGCTGTTGCACCATAGTGGTGATGCCAGCATCTTTTGTACCACTGTAGTAATGTCACCATGCTGTTGTACCACAGCAGTGATGTCAGCATGCTGTTGTACCATAGTAATGAAGTGAAATGAACAGTTCAGGGTCAGTTTATTATTTTCAAAGATTTTTGTACCAACTCTTTATTCCTATTTTCTCCATCTTTCTTTAAGCCATTCATTTATTTGCTTTTAAATCCAATGTTTTGTGGTTAAATAAAGCATCTTTTTCAGGGAAAAGGGGCTTTTAATCTGATCTTGTCTTACACAAATCCCAAAATCAAGTGTTAGTTCATTCTTTTTTTAGTTCTATGTTTCCACTTTACTCTTTCAGCTTAAAGTTTTTCTTTTAGTTCCACAGTTAGAGTCGATTTTCATGGGATTAATCCCACTGTTAGGAGTCTATAGTCTATCTGATTATTTCCAAATAGACTTATCAGTTCACATTGCTCTATTCAGAGTTCTGTTTTAATTTCAGCCCTTGTAAGCTTAGGAATTTTTCAGCCACTGTTCAAATCTTGTTCTGTAAGAAACTGGCTTTGTATCAGATGACTTGGGTGCTCTGATTCAGGTGTCCTACAATCACCATTACAGCTGATTTTGACAGACCCCAGAGCCTGAGTAAGGACAGATTGATGGCAACTAGTGATGACTGGAAACAGACAGAAACTGAATTGAGCAATGACTGACAGATATTGAAACTGATAGCAGAAGAGGCATGACTTCTGTAAGGAGAGAGGGAATGGTAAAATGGGACAAGTGCCACGATCCAACCCCAACTGACAGCGGAAACCTACCTGAGTAAAAGTTATACTAATATAAATGTACTACATGATGGACCACCTGCTGCAGAGACTACCTAACTTCTATGACCTTCAGCACAGAGGACAGGAAATACCCCATATGAGGGGGAAACTTCTGGGGATCCAAAGCCTTGGTTGCCTTCCCTCCAGGCTTGGGATAAATTATTGATGGCTCAGCAACTGCAATTTAGAGGTCCAGTTCAGGGAGAAGATTTTTTAGAGGAAGGGCTCTCACTCAGTCCCTCTAACAGGCCATGGGGCTGCCATGAAATGATCTCTGCAGCTAAAGGAGGTTCCCCGTGAAGGAGTCCCTCTCCCCAAGGCAGGAGGAGGAGGTGAGTAACAACTGCTGAAAGGAACTCACCTGGCCTGCACGAGGGGAGGCCTAAAGAGGAAGCTGAGACCTTGAGGGGTAAGGCACAGGAGTTGAGTCCTTGAGGGGCTGGGACTTGAAGTCATTTGATCTTCACCCTTGAGGGGCAGAGGAAGGGAAGGAGGTAGAGACCAGGCGAACCTTAGGTGGCTGTAGGGAGAATTTACTTTTGAAGTTGCTGCCAGTGTGGTCTGCACAGCTAAATGAGCCCCCATGAATTTAGAGGCCCCACCCTCCAGCACCTGAAGTCTTAAATGCTACATCAAGAGGTGCCACCGAGTCAATTTGTGTGGCCAAAGCTTCCCCTGGAGCACAGGACATTCTCACCCGAAGGGCAGCAAGAGAAGGGCCTCACCCAAGGGACCCATCCTCAAGATGTGGATTTTAAGCGGGCAGAGCGAGGTCATCAGCTTAAAGGGCAGAAGCCCTGGAAGTTACGTTATGGTTGAGGCTGGCATGCATCTGAATGCAGTAGTAATGGGAGGAGGATGACAAAGCCTGATGGCCATTAGCACACAGTAGAAATGAAACGTAGGTAAGGCTGAACAGCTGATTGAGACATTGAGTAACAACTAGGACATTGTATGATACTGAATGATACAAGCTTGGACTGAATGATGAACACATGCCACCCAGTTTCATAAGGGAGGTTAGTCTTAGTTGCTGATACACTGCAAGTCAGGTAGGCTGAGGCAGTAGAAAGAACAAATGAAACTGCTAGGGAAAGCAGGAGCATATGGGAACTGAAAACTAGGAAGCAGTAGCTGCTGAAGTTATCAACAGCAGAACCCAAAAGGGAGTGGCTGCCTGGCTAGGTGCCAGATGTAAACGTTTAAGGATTGTAGTTGAAAAAGAGAGATTGCGAAAGGTATGGAAAAACAGCAAAATGGAAGCCTGAATAGCAAGTTGAAAGAAAATGATGAAGGCAGGACACTGGGAAAACTAGAAGGCCCAAAAAGAACCAAAACATAAAGAAACACAAGGCACATGTAAACAAGAGTGCAGCAGGAATAGGTGACTGAGAGAAGCACAGACTGAAGCCAGGAAGGTAGAAAGCAAAATACTGACCTAGAAAGCTGGAGAGGCACAAACCAAGCAGAAAGTCCGAAATCAAAACGGTAAAGTGAGAGACAAACACTGGGAGAAAAGGCTGGGGGGGGGGGGCAGAGCCTCTGGCTGCAGCAAAGAAACAGTGCTTCTGAGTGAGGCTGAAGGGAGCTGACTTAAATATCTCGGGCAGGGGGTATGGCTGTTTTCTCCTACCCCTTGAATTGTAGACACAGCCTTTGCTAAAAAGTGGATTATTAATTTAACCAAAAAAGGTCCAAACATATCAGAATATTAGATAAACACTAAAAAAAAGCAGGAGGCATCTAAAGGTGTAAAAAACGGTTTCTCATCACCTTTAAATGCAGCATGTGGAAACCTAGAACTTAAATAATTTCTCTACATTGTTTGTTGTAGCACTGTATAGAGCCTAGACTAGATCTGCAGTGTGTGCCAATACATTTTCAAATATATCTTTTCGTGATTTTTAAAGTTGCAGAAAAAAAAAAAACTACACTTACTCTTCCAGGTAGAGATAGCCATTCTCTTGAGCGAGTCTCCTGCCGTGGCTTTGGGTTTCCTTCTCTGTGGTGCCATACAAGATGACCATGGCACCATACTCACGGCACATTTTCCCTCGGGTCGAAGAGGCGTTGGCAGACATGATGACAAAGACTGGAATGCGGAGCTCAGATGCATGGTAGGCCACAGCCATGGCAAAGTTATTGTCAGATGCCACGATTACACCCTTTCTTTGCTGGTCCTGCATAGATTGTAAAGCTATTTTTTAATATTTCCAAGTGAGGCAGATAATGATTGTGGATGACTACTTTGTTAAGCCAGAGATTCCTATAAAGTTAGTCTGACTTCTTATGTAAACAGGCAAGCCTGTGACTTAAAGCAACTATTAAAAAAGCTTGACAAAAATATCATACCCTCCCTGATACATACTGCCACCCTTCCCCCTTTTTCTACCCTTCCGTCCCTCATGTGTGATTTATATGAGGGAGTGAGAGGTCCCAGTCATGGTTTGGTGTCACCCATGTCTTAGTGACAACCATGAGGGTCCACTCCCCCCTCTCTGCCAAAAATATCTGCAGGTCATCCATCTTCATTTCCAAAAGTTTGTGCCTTCAGGAACACCACCTTCCACCTAGATTGTGAGTCTCCTTCCCTTCCGTCCCACCTGCCATTCTCATTTCTCATTGTTGCTTGTATCCCCACCCCCTATTGCTAACTGCATCATTCCCCCTCCACTTTCCAGACCCCCCCGTACTCCCTAGCACAGAGCCCCCACTCCTTGGCGGATCCCTTTTATTAATACTCCCTGGTGTCCAGTAGCCTCCAGCATCACCCAGTTCCCAAAATTAATACTTCTACTATCCAGTGGTCCCCCCTCCCTCACCTAGTCCACATTATTAATATTCCCTGGTGTCTGAGGACCCCCTCCCTTACTGAGTTCCCATAATTAATACTCCCTGGTATCCAGTGTCCCCCCAACCTTACCAAGTTCCCATTAATAATAATTCTTAGTGTCTAGTGGCCCCATCCCTCACCCAATCCCCCCTATTAATATCTCTGGCATCCAGTGGACCCCACCCAATTCCCATTATTAATACTCCCTGGTATCTGATGGTTCCTCACTCCCTTACCTAGTCCCCATTAATACTATTCCATGGGGCCTGTGGCTCCTTCCTTGCCCCAGTTCTTTTAATTAATACTATCTATTGTCCGGTGGCTCCCCTCCCACACCCAGTCTCCATTATTGATACTCCCTGACATCTGGTGTCCCTCTCCCACTCCCACTACCCAAGAGTAAGTTCCTTGGTGTTCAGTGACCACCACCAAGGCCTCAAACCACCACCCCAGTGACAGCAGCTGGAAAATACCCACTGTTCACCTCCACGGCAAGTCTCAATCTGACGCACACAAATTCTATATTGTGATACAAGCCAGTGTATTGTTACAGTCCACGTGGGACACCACTTCAAAATGATGACAGCAATGTAATATCTCCTACCTGCCGTAAGGATGTCAAGAGATAAAGCACCCCTCGCTCCTTCACCGTTCCTGTATAATGCAGATATTCCTTCTTCAGGTAAATATCCATTCCATACTGCTTGGAGAGCCTGGAGTACTACAGACAAAAAATAAACACGACATTCTTGAAATAATCAAGTCTTTCTTAAAGTACTAATAATATCATTGTGAGTCATTGCAGCCCTCATTTTTGTAATCCTTTCAAACCAGGTAATTTGTAATAAACTATAAATTCACTGCGTTCAGAATTCAGTACCTGGAACATACTACCAAAATATATAACAGTTACAGCCGCCCTGGAAAACTACAAAAATCTATTCTACAAGCATCTAAAGGTGCCATACCTATGCTTCCTTAACCTCTGTCAACCTTGTACTTTATATTGCTTGTTGTCACTGCATTGTCGTCCATTGTACTGTGGTGTGTATGCTACAGTGTGCAGATCTAGCTGCCATTCTCATCATCCATTGTACTGAGGTGTGCGTGTTCCAGTGCACAGGTCTGGCTGCCATCCTCATCATCGATTGTAATGTGGTAAGAATGCTACAGTGCATAAGTCTGGCTGCCATCCCCGTCATCAGTTGTATTGTTGTGTGCATGCTGTAGTGTGTAGGTCTGGCTGCCATCCCCATCATCAGTTGTATTGTGGTGTGCATGCTGCAGTGTGTAGGTCTGTCTACCATCCTCGTCATCAGTTGTATTGTGGTGTGCATGCTGTAGTGTGTAGGTCTGGCTGCCATCCTTGTCATCAGTTGTATTGTGGTGTGCATCATGCAATGTGTAGGTCTGGCTGCCATCCCCATCATCAGTTGTATTGTGGTGTGCATCATGCAGTGTGTGGGTCTGGCTGCCATCCCCGTCATCTGTTGTATTGTGGTGTGCATCATGCAGTGTGTGGGTCTGGCTGCCATCCCTGTAATCAATTGTATTGTGGTGTGCATCATGCAGTGTGTGGGTCTGGCTGCCATCCCCATCATCAGTTGTATTGTGGTGTGCATCACGCAGTGTGTGGTTCTGGCTGCCATCCTCGTCATCAGTTGTATTGTGGTGTGCATCATGCAGTGTGTAGGTCTGGCTGCCATCCCCATCATCAGTTGCATTGTGGTGTGCATCATGCAGTGTGTGGGTCTGGCTGTCATCCTCGTCATCAGTTGTATTGTGGTGTGCATTATGCAGTGTGTAAGTCTGGCTGTCATCCTTGTCATCAGTTGTATTGTGGTGTGCATCATGCAGTGTGTAGGTCTGACTACCATCCTCGTCATCGGTTCTATTGTGGTGTGCATCATGCAGTGTGTAGGTCTGGCTGTCATCCTCGTCATCAGTTGTATTGTGGTATGTGTCATGCAGTGTGTAGGTCTGACTACCATCCTCTTCACCAGTTGTATTGTGGTGTGCATCATGCAGTGTGTAGGTATGGCTGTCATCCTCATCATCAGTTGTATTGTGGTGTGCATCATGCAGTGTGTAGGTCTGACTACCATCCTCTTCATCAGTTGTATTGTGGTGTGCATCATGCAGCATGTGGGTTTGACTGTCATCCTCATCATCAGTTGTATTGTGGTGTGCATGCTGCAGTGCATAGATCTGACTACCATCCTCGTCATCAGTTGTATTGTGGTGTGCATCATGCAGTGTGTAGGTCTGGCTGTCATCCTCGTCATCAGTTGTATTGTGGTGTGCATCATGCAGTGTGTAGGTCTGGCTGCCATCCCCATCATCAGTTGTATTGTGGTGTGCATCAAGCAGTGTGTGGGTCTGGCTGCCATCCCCGTCATCAGTTGTATTGTGGTGTGCATCATGCAGTGTGTGGGTCTGGCTGTCATCCTCGTCATCAGTTGTATTGTGGTGTGCATTATGCAGTGTGTAAGTCTGGCTGTCATCCTCGTCATCAGTTGTATTGTGGTGTGCATCATGCAGTGTGTAGGTCTGGCTGTCATCCTCGTCATCAGTTGTATTGTGGTGTGCATCATGCAGCGTGTAGGTCTGGCTGCCATCCCCGTCATCAGTTGTATTGTGGTGTGCATCATGCAGCGTGTAGGTCTGGCTGCCATCCTCGTCATCAGTTGTATTGTGGTGTGCATCATGCAATGACTAGGCTTGGCTGCCTTCCCCATCATCGATTGTATTATGGTGTGCATGCTGCAGTGTGTAGGTCTGGCTACCATCCTCGTCATCAGTTGTATTGTGGTGTGCGTGCTGCAGTGACTAGGCCTGTCTGCCTTCCCCATCATCGATTGTATTATGGTGTGCATGCTGCAGTGTGTAGGTCTGGCTAATATCCTTGTCATCAACTGTATTGTGGTGAGCACATTACAGTGTTTTGGTCTGGCTGCCTTCATCATCGATTGTATTATGGTGTGCATGCTGCAGTGTGTAGGTCTGACTGATATCCTTGTCATCAACTGTATTGTGGTGAGCATATTGCAGTGTGTAGGTCTGGCTGCCATCATTGTCTTGGACTGTGCTGTGATCTGCATGTGCAGTGTGTGGGTCTAGCTCTTGGCTGCTATCATCGCCCTTGACTGTATTGTGATGTGCATGCTACAGTGTGTAGGTCTGGCTCCTATTGACTGTATTGTGATGTGTATGCTGCAGTGTTTAGGTTTGGTTGCCACCTCATCATTGACTGCATTATGGTATGCAGGCTGCAGTGTGTGAGTCTGGTTGCCATTCTCATCATTGACTGTACTATGGGATGGATGCTGCAGTGTGTAGCACTGGCTGCCATCCACGTCATTGACTATTTTGTGGTGTGCATGCTGAAATTTGTAGATCTGAATGCAATCACCGTCATCAGTTGTATTGTGTTGTGCATGCAGCAGTGTGTAGGTCTGTCTGCCATCCTCGTCATTGATTGTATTGTGTGTGCATGTTACCGTGTGTAGCACTGGCTGCCATCCATGTCATCGATTGTACTGTGGTATGCATGCTGCAGTGTGTAGGTCTAGCTGTCATTATTGTTATGGCTTGTATTGTGTGTGCATGCCGCATTGTGTAGGTCTGGCTGCCATTATTGTTATGGCTTGTATTTTGGAGTGCATGCTGCAGTGTGTAGATCTGGCTGCCATTATTGTTATGGCTTGTATTGTGTGTGCAAGACGCAGTATGTAGGTCTGGCTGCCATTATTGTTATGACTAGTATTTTGGAGTGCATACTGCAGTGTGTAGATCTGGCTGCCATTATTGTTATGGCTTGTATTGTGTGTGCATGACACAGTATGTAGGTCTGGCTGCCAATATTGTTATGGCTTGTATTGTGTGTGCATGTTGCAGTGTGTAGATCTGGCTGCCATTATTGTTATGGCTTGTATTGTGTGTGCATGACTCAGTATGTAGGTCTGGCTGCCATTATTGCTATGGCTTGTATTTTGGAGTGCATGCTGCAGTGTGTAGATCTGGCTGCCATTATTGTTATGGCTTGTATTGTGTGTGCATGACACAGTATGTAGGTCTGGCTGCCATTATTGTTATGGCTTGTATTGTGTGTGCATGCTGCAGTGTGTAGGTCTGGCTGCCATTATTGTTATCACTTGTATTGTGGTGTGCATGCAGCAGTGTGTAGGTCTGACTGCCATTATTGTTATGGCTTGTATTTTGTGTGCGTGCTGCAGTGTGTAGGTCTGGCTGCCATTATTGTTATGACTTGTATTCTGGTGTGCATGCTGCAGTGTGTACATCTGGCTGCCATTATTATTATGGATTTTATTGTGTGTGCATGCTGCAGTATGTAGGTCTGACTGCCATTATTGTTATGGCTTGTATTGTGTGTGCATGCTGCAGTGTGTAGGTCTGGCTGCCATTATTGTTATCACTTGTATTGTGGTGTGCATGCAGCAGTGTGTAGGTCTGACTGCCATTATTGTTATGGCTTGTATTTTGTGTGCATGCTGCAGTGTGTAGGTCTGGCTGCCATTATTGTTATGGCTTGTATTCTGGTGTGCATGCTGCAGTGTGTACATCTGGCTGCTATTATTGTTATGGATTTTATTGTGTGTGCATGCTGCAGTGTGTAGGTCTGGCTGCCATTATTGTTATGGCTTGTATTGTGTGTGCATGCTGCAGTGTGTAGGTCTGGCTGCCATTATTGGTATTGCTTGTATTGTGGTGTGCATGCTGCAGTGTGTAGGTCTGGCTGCCATTATTGCTATTGCTTGTATTGTGGTGTGTATGCTGCAGTGTGTAGGTCTGGCTGCCATTATTGTTATGGCTTGTATTGTGGTGTGCATGCTGCAGTGTGTAGGTCTGGCTGCCATTATTGTTATTGTTTGTATTGTGGTGTGCATGCTGCAGTGTGTAGGTCTGGCTGCCATTATTGTTATCGCTTGTATTCTGGTATGCATGCTGCAGTGTGTAATTCTGCCTGCCATTATTGTTTTAGCTTGTATTGTGGTGTGCATGCCGCACTTTGTAATTCTGGCTGCCATTATTGTTATCGCTTTTACTGTGGTGTGCATGCCGCAGTGTGTAGCTGTGGCTGCCATCCACATCATTAACTGTGTTGTGTGTGCATGCTACAGTGTGTAGCACTAGGTGCTATCTATGTCATCGATTGTACTGTGTGTGCATGCTACAGTGTGTAGCACTGGCTGCCTTCCTCACCACTGATTATACTTTGGTATGCATGTTACAGTGTATAGCTCTGGTTGCTAGCCTTGTCATTGATTGTACTGTGGTGTGCATGCTGAAGTCTGTAGGTCTGACTGCCATCCTTATAATCATTTGCATTGTGGTGTGACACCAAGATCTGCAACAGGGTGGATACTCTGGGCAGGGTGGAGAGAATGAGGAGGAACCTGCGGAAGCTTGAAAAATGGTCTGAGTCGTGGCAACTGAGGTTCAACTCCAAGAAGTACAAAACAGTGCATCTGGGAAGGGGGAACCCTGGTAAGAGCTACAGAATGGGAGGGGGTTGCTGATGATCACCAAAGAAGAAAAGGACCTGGGTGTTATCATTTCTGATGACCTAAAGGTGTTGAAGCAAAGTACAAAGGCTGCAGGGAGGGCCAGTGGCATGCTGGGATGCATATGCAGAGGTATCACTAGCAGAAGGCGGGAGGTCATCATGCCATTGTACAAAACGCTAGTGAGGTCTCACCTGGAATACTCTGTGCAGTTCTGGAGGCCGCACCTTCGTAAGGACATTGACAGGGTGGATGCGGTCCAGAGAAGGGTGACTAAGATGGTACAGGGCTTGCACCAGAAAATGTATGAGGAGAGACTAGAGG
This sequence comes from Neoceratodus forsteri, assembly GCA_016271365.2. NCBI lineage: Eukaryota > Metazoa > Chordata > Ceratodontiformes > Ceratodontidae > Neoceratodus > Neoceratodus forsteri. Next base: position 1,069,259,302 of record CM028135.1, read on the forward strand.
ATCTCAATATGTACTCGCTGGAGGAGAGGAGGGATTGGGAGGACATCATAGAAACATTCAAGTACCTTAAGGGCATTAACAAGGTGCAGGGGGAGACATCTCCCAATAGAAGAGATGTACAAGAATGAGGGGGCATGATATGAAATTGGAAGGTAGCAGGCTGAAGGGAAAATAGAGGAACACATGGAACAGACTGCCACAGGAGGTGGTGGGGGGAGCACAGTGAAGGGTTTTAAACATGCATGGGACAGGCATAAAGGTACCTTAGAGGTGGGAAGGTGCCACAAACTAGTGTAGGGCTTTCAGGCAGACTGGATGGGCCTGGCAGTCCTTATCTGCCGACAATTTCTATGTTTCTATGTGTATGCTACAGTGTGTTGGTCTGACTGCCAACCTTGTCATCAACTGCATCATAGTGTGCATGCTGCAGTGTGTAGGTCTGGCTGCCATCCTCATCACTGACTGTATTCCAGTGTGCATTCTGCAGTACATAGGTCTGGTTGTCATCCATGTCACCGACTGTACTGAGGTGTGCATGCTGCAGTGCATAACACTGGCTGTCATCCGCATCATCGATTGTATTGTGGTGTGCATGCTGCAATGTGTAGCGCTGGCTATCATCCACATCATCGATTGTATTGTGGTGTGCATGCTGCAATGAGTAGCGCTGGCTGTCATCCACATCATCGATTGCATTGTGGTGTGCATGCTGCAATGCGTAGCGCTGGCTGTCATCCACATCATCGATTGCATTGTGGTGTGCAAGCTGCAATGCGTAGCGCTGGCTGTCATCCACATCATCGATTGCATTGTGGTGTGCATGCTGCAATGCGTAGCGCTGGCTGTCATCTGCATCATCGATTGCATTGTGGTGTGCATGCTGCAATGCGTAGCGCTGGCTGTCATCCGCATCATCGACTGAATTATGGTGTGCATGCTGCAATGCGTAGCGCTGGCTGTCATCCGCATCATCGACTGCATTGTGGTGTGCATGCTGCAATGCTTAGTGCCGGCTGTCATCCGCATCATCGATTGCATTGTGGTGTGCATGCTGCAATGCGTAGCGCTGGCTATCATCCACATCATCGATTGTATTGTGGTGTGCATGCTGCAATATGTAGCGCTGGCTGTCATCCACATCATCGATTGTATTTGGTGTGCATGCTGCAATGCGTAGCGCTGGCTGTCATCCACATCATCGACTGTATTATGGTGTGCATGCTGCAATGCGTAGCGCTGGCTGTCATCCACATCATCGATTGCATTGTGGTGTGCATGCTGCAATGCGTAGCGCTGGCTGTCATCCGCATCATCGATTGCATTGTGGTGTGCATGCTGCAATGCGTAGCGCTGGCTGTCATCCGCATCATCGATTGCATTGTGGTGTGCATGCTGCAATGCGTAGCGCTGGCTGTCATCCGCATCATCGACTGTATTATGGTGTGCATGCTGCAATGCGTAGCGCTGGCTGTCATCCGCATCATCGACTGTATTATGGTGTGCATGCTGCAATGCGTAGCACTGGCTGTCATCCGCATCATCGATTGCATTGTGGTGTGCATGCTGCAATGCTGAGTGCCGGCTGTCATCCGCATCATCGATTGCATTGTGGTGTGCATGCTGCAATGCGTAGCGCTGGCTATCATCCACATCATCGATTGTATTGTGGTGTGCATGCTGCAATATGTAGCGCTGGCTGTCATCCACATCATCGATTGTATTGTGGTGTGCATGCTGTAATGCGTAGCGCTGGCTGGCATCCACATCATCGACTGTATTATGGTGTGCATGCTGCAATGTGTAGCGCTGGCTGTCATCCACATCATCGATTGTATTGTGGTGTGCATGCTGCAATGTGTAGTGCTGGCTATCATCCACATCATTGATTGTATTGTGGTGTGCATGCTGCAATGTGTAGCACTGGCTGCCATCCTCATGACTGACTGTATTGTGCTATGCATGTGGGATTGCATAGGTCTGGTTGCCATCCATGTCACTGATTGTATTGTGGCGTTCATGCTGCAGTAGGTAGCTCTGGCTGCCATCCTTATGATTGACTGTACTATGGTGTGCATGCTGCATGTGTATGTCTGGCTGCAATCCATGTCACCAATTGTATTGTTGTGTGTGCTGAATTCTGTAGGTCTAGCTGCCATTATTGTCATTGATTATATTGTGGTGTGCCTCCAGCAGTTTGTCAGTCTGGCACCCATCCTCATCATTTTTACGTTTCTTTGCACATGCACAAAAAATGTTTTGTTACACTTAATGGCATTTGAGAGGTGTGTCACTGACAAGCCCATGGTAGCTCATACTATAAGGGGCTTTGCAGTCCAGACCAATGACCACACACTGTGGTCTTGACGCCACTCACAGCTTGCTGGGTGGAAACTTCATGTAGTTGAAAAGACTGAAGCCGCTCCAATCAGAGAGAGCTTCGGTCCTTTCATTTTCATGAAGCCAGTCAGCAAGCAGCTGATCAGCTTTCAATATCAGAAGCCTGAGAGTTATCTATCTATCATCTATTTAGCTATCTACCTCTATCTACAGACAGCATCTAGCTATCTATCTGCCTGTCTATCTATCTATCTATAGATAGTATCTAGCTGTCTGTCTGTCTGTCTATCTATCTGTCTATCATCAATCCATCTCTATCTATCTGTCTATCATCAATCCATCTCTATCTATCTATCGACATAGCCATATATCTATCATCTATCTATCTGTCTACAGATAGCATCCATCTATCTATAGACAGTATCTGTCTGTCATCTATCTATCTCTATCTATCTACAGACAGCATCTATCTATCTCTCTATGTATCTATCTATCTATCTATCTATCTATCTATCTATTGACAACATCTGGCTATCTATTGACAGTATCTATCTATCTGTCTATCTAATGATCTGTCTACCTCTGTCTATCAAATGATACAGCAGGCACTAGTTATTTTAAATCTATGCACAATGGTTTACATATTTTTTGCAGAGTTTAATATCAAAACTTCATGAAATTGAAGCATGAACTGTATTTTTTCTAACCCTGATACATTAGCTATAAGTGAGACTTGGTTAAAACCAACTATCTCAAACTATGAGATTGCACTCCCTGGTTATAACATTTGTGGAAAAGACAGGTCACAGAGGAGAGGTGGTGGAGTTATATTTTACATTAAAGACACTTTTGCCACAGAAGAATGTTGCATTACCCCCGATGAATCACTGTGAATTGTTAATAATACAAGTTAAGCTGGGTGGTACTAAAAAGTTGACAATTGGCTGTATTTATATTCCCCCTAAGGTTAACATAGAAGGGTTACAAGAATTCTCCAGCTCATTTATTCTTAATACCATAAGTGATCTCATAGTCATAGGTGACGTTGATATAAATTAGTCTGGGACTGTGGTTGCAAAATGTAAAGATCTCCTATTGTACACAAATTTACGCAATTAATTTACTTGCCTACTAGGCTAAATTAAAAAAAAAAAAAATAATACAATTTTGGACTGGTATTAACAAACAGGCCTAACCACATTATTAAATGTGGATTAGTTGTAGACTCACTGAGTGATCAGCATCCAATTTTTTGTGTTTGGAAACATTCATATAATAAGAAACCCAAACCTAAGGCATCGGTGTTTAGGATTTTTTCTAAATTTAATGTATCTCTGTTTAGAAAGAGCTTACAAGAGATAGATTGGTCTTACTTGGGGTTAATTCCTGAGTAAATTGTGCATTAGATTACTTTATTAATGAGTTTATGAGAGTTTTGGATCTACATGTTCCATTCATTAAAAGGTGTGCAAGTGGTAGGGACTCCTGGTGGCTAATGTAATCTCTTTTTAAACTAATGAAAGAAAGGGATAAATCATGGTTAAACTTAAAAACTTAAATAACACTCAGACTAATTGTAAAACCAAATAAAACTGGCTAAGGCTGAGTACCTTTAAAAACAACAATCTGAAGGCCTTACAGATCCAAAAAGGTTTTGGAAATCTACAAGTGTCCTTATAAATCCCACATCCCAAATGAATTTGTCTGTGAAGAAAGGAGACAGAATGATCACATGTCCTGTGACCAAATCAAATTAATTTAACACAATGTTTTCTAATTTGGATAATTATCAACAGAACTTGAAAAATTTTCAATCCGATTCGAAACTCAAACCTTTGGCTAGACCCCCATTCTATTTAAAGGCTGTTATACAACATGAAGTCCTAAAATTGTTAAATAAGATAAAACCTGACAAATCAAGCGATTTTGATAATTTGGCTCCAAAGATGTTAAGGATAGCCACAAGAGATATATCATACCCCATTAGTGTAATATTTAACTTATCTTTTTCACTGAAACAACTCCTGAATTTGTGGATGACCTCCTATGTTGTACTCATACATAAATCAGGCTCCCTTAGTGAATTTGGCAATTATAAACCAATATCTATATTGTCAGCCTTGTCAAAGATACAGGAGAAACTGATCTATGATCAGTTAATTGACTATATCAAGAAGTATGATCTTATTTCACAAAATCAACATGGATTTAGGAGGGAGAATGGGACTGAGACTGCCTTGGTCAAGTTCACGAACAGGGTCCACGATGGCACAGAAAAGGGACAATTGATTGCCGCATTCGTGGACTTGACCAAGGCATTCGACTTGGTTGACCATGCACACTTATTACATAGATAAGAACAACTTGGATTTGGTATGCCAGCTCTAGGGTGGTTTAATGATTATTTATCAAACAGGTACCAAGCTGTTAAATATGGGGGATGTATTTCAAGTAGGGCTGAGGTAAAATGCAGAGTCCCACAAGGCTACATTTTAGGGCCCATCTTATTTTCTTTATTTTTTGACCCTATAACCACTGTAACTAAAGACTCAAAGTTAATATTATACACAGATGATGCAGTGATTTATTCTTATGGTAAGACTTTAACAGACCTAAATGGACTTTTGACACATGAATTGACTTGATACAAAGATGGTTGTTGAACAACAATTTGATACTGAACAAAACAAAAACAATGGTTTTTGGGACACATACAAAGCTGAGGAAACAAGGTACTGTAATTCATTGCAGGTTACCTCACTAGATGGCACTTTGTATGAAAGTGTATCTACATTTAAATATTTGGGAATAACGTTAGATCCCATCTTGAGTTTTGGCCCTTGTGTATAAACTATAACTTCAAAAATTCATACCAAAATTGCTCTGCTATACAGCTTGTGCAGTTTTTTAACAGCAAAATCCAGATTGGCTATTGCCAAACAGTGCCTGTTGTCTGTGGTAAATTATGCATCTATTGTGCTCGACAACACCCCAAAATGTACTCTAGCTAAAAAGTCCACTCTGATTCAGAGAATAGGAAAATTTGCTCTGTCAATCTCAAATACAACACATCACTGTGTTCTTCTTAAGCAGTTGCGGTGGCTTCCTGTTTCGTTGTCTTTCAAATGGGCTATGTCCAGATTTGTTTACAGAATCAAAAAGACAGGATCACCATTAAGTTTGAATCGTCTTTTCAGGAACATAACTCACATTATTATACTTGTTTGACACACCAGTCCCAGTCCCTAAAAGTCCCTATGGTACGAACAACACAGGGACAACTTACCTTTGAAGCAATAACAACCTCCATTTGGAATGAAGTACCTATAAATATGTAGAACTCATGTAGTTATGGTGCTTTTTCAAATGCTCTTTTATCTCATTATACTGGAATGTTTGTATGTGAATGTTTTTAATATGAGAACGAACAATGTAATAGTGTATGACTGTTTGTTATATATTTGACGTGTAATTATATAACTCCTACAAATTTATTGTACTATTTAATGAGTTTCTATGTTAAACATGATCTTGTATGTTGAAATGTGATCTTGACTTAGACCTTGGGTCATACCTGTAAAAAGAATGAAATTCCAGAGTACCTACCCATTAAATAAATAAATGAAATGAAATGAAAATTAAAATATCGACAGACAGCATCTATCTATTTATCTATCTGTCTATCGACAGTATCTAGCAATCTATTGACAGTATATATCTGTCTGTCTGTCTATCCATCTATCTATCTACAGTATCTATTTATCTGTCATCTGTCTGTCTATCTATTTAGCTATTATCTATCTAGCTATCATCTATCAACTATCTATCTTTCTTTCTTTCTGTCTGTCTATCTATCTATCTATCTATCTATCTATCTATCTATCTATCTATCTATCTGTCTGTTTCACTATCTAACATTAAGTATTAAGTGTACTTTCTAAGTGACTCACTTTCTGCCCAACAAAATCACTGGACAGAATACAGTTTTGTGGTGAACTGGAGGAATACTTCCATAGATTGGGACTTGAATTCTTTCACGGCAAAGAAGAAATCACAGGCAGAGAAGAGATCACAAACGAACAATTCAATTGATAATAAAAAAAAATTATCTGATTTTACCCCCCTCAAGTGGGCATAATAAGAAACTGGACGATTACATTCATTGCTTTTGCCAGACAGTGATTGTTCAGATCCTTAATAGGCAAAAACAGGCATGTTACAACCTCTCTCTCCATTGGAATGGAGGGCTATACAAACACTGAAATCGAATTACAGCATTGTCATAAAAAAAGCAAATAAAGGCTCTGCAGTGGTGATGTTAAACCAAGAGGACAATATTAATGAAGCCAACAGACAGCTAACTGACCATACCTACTACAGAGAACTGGAAAGTGACCCCACCACAGAATATAAAAGAGAACTACAAGACTTAGTTAGATCATTTCCTAACCATGTCCAAAGCAGACTAATGGATCTTATCCCCATTTAACCCAAGCCAGGGACATTCTACACGCTGCCTAAAATGCATAAACCTGGCAATCCAGGGAGACATAGTCTCTAACAATGGTACCCTGACTGAGGGGATCTCAAGGTTTGCAGAAACTGTTTTAAAACTGCTGGTTATAGAAAGGAACAGTTACATCCAGGACACCACACACCTCCTGCATAAACTTTCTGGTTATAAGGACTTACCACCCAATACCATTTTAGGAACAATGGATGTAACATCCCTCTACACCGATATTCCACACATGAATGGCATTTCAGCCTGCCTTAAGTACCTATATGAGAAAGGATTAGACCAAAACATCGACCCTGAAGTGATGGGGAAACTTACTGAATTCATTCTGACACATAACTTCAGTGTCAATGCTAAACATTATGTTCAAACTATGGGAACAGCAATGGGCACCAGGGTGGCTCTACAGTATGTTAACTCTTTATGGTGAATTTGGAGGACTTTTTAAGGCACTGTCCACACAAACCACTTGCTTATTTCCATTACATTGATTATTTGTTTATAATTTGGACAGAGGGCACTGACGCACTTAAAGATTTTCATTAGGAACTTAATAACCTCTGTCCTACCATAAAGCTTGCCCTGGAATATTCTGCCACTAGTGTTAATTTTCTGGACACCACTGTCACCATCAAGGATGGAACCTTACATATTGTACATGTAATTACAGGAAGCCAACAGACAGACAGATACTGACACAAGAACTGTAATCACCTGAGCCGCACAAAAAAATCCATCACGTACAGCCAAGCACTTCGGTATCACCGTATCTGTTCAAATGAGGAAGACAGAGATACACATTTGGCTATGTTGAAAAACACCTTTATGGAGCAGGGACACTCCGATGAAGAAATAGATAGAGCAGTAGAATGTGCAACACAGGTACCTAGAGAGCGACTACTTCAGTATAAGGAAAGGACAACTACCAACAGAATACCCTTAGTAGCCACATATCATCCTAACCTTGAACTTCTACGTAAAATTATTAAGGACCTCCACCCTATATTTAGTGAGGATGAGACCCTAAATTGTATTTTTAAAGAACTACCACTGCTGTCTTTTAAACAACCACCTAATTTAGTCAACCTGATTGTTAGGAGTAAACGTGCACTAAAACAGGGTACCATGACACTAAATGGCACACAACCCTGTAATCAACACAGATGTAGGACTTGTGAGCTCATTTCCACTTCAGATTGTGTGGCTACATCACAAAACAGACTATTCAGGATACAGCGGAATTATACCTGTACATCATGTAATGTTGTTTATTTCATTCAATGCAAGAGATGTCCACAAACAGGGTATGTTGTACAGACAAATCAAGTTCTACACACTAGAATGAATGCACACAGACATACCATTAGTATGAAGATGACTGACAAACCAGTGGGGTGACGCTTCTCTCAAAATGACCAATCAATCTCAGATATGTCAGTAATGGTCTTAAAAGGACATTTAAAAAATACACAACAGAGACAAACTTTTGAGACTGAGCTTATTTTACTGTTCAGTATGGTCGAAGATGGCATGAATATTGGTTTGGGTTTCATGACACATTACCCTACTTAATCTTACATATACTTTTACTTCATAGGATGGACATTTAACAGGACTTCAGCGTGTTGCTGTTTTGTTTTTATTTTCATAGAGTCCTTTTTATCTAGTTATCAACGTGTTGGTTTCTCACCAAATATATGTGTGTGGGGGGGATTGGGGGAGGTTGGGTTGTCTTGGGTGAGTGTGTATGGGGGAGTTTAGTGTGTGGGGGTAATTTTGTGTGTGTTTTGGGGTTGGAGGATGGTGGATTTATTTTGTTTTTGTGTGGGGGAGGGGGTTGTGTGTTTAGGGGAGGTGTTGGGGTTGTGCTTACATCGTTAGGTAGGATTATATTCAGACACATGTCATAATTCTGCTACAGGGTGTTAGGGCTCTTGGCTCACATACATAGCAAATATATTTCCCGGGGGCAGGGGGGATTAATTCCATTGGGGTTTTATACAGATTCTTAAGACTGTTTCTGTTCATATAGTTAATTGATTATATACTGACTCATTGTTTAACTTTGAGCATTTTAAGATACATGAACTCATTTTCTAGGTGGTCCTTGAGAGATTTATTTTTTTTATTTGGCAATAATACTGACAATTTATATTATCTTGTAAAAAATATTGTTACAGTACTGTAGGTTTTAATGTTTATGAAGTATGTTAACTGATTGTGAATATAGTTTAGAAAATATCTCCAGATAAGTTTAATTCTGTATGAATGTTTTAACAGTTGTTCATATAAGGTACATTTTTCTTATTCCCCCTCTTATTTCCATACATACATTTCTGTTGCACAGGTTTTTATCATACAATACTATCAAGTTTTAACTTGGACATTTGTGGTATTAAATCTAAAGGTCTTGCTTTTAATTTTGAATGTATTCTCATAACACATTCATTCATTAATAGTTTCAGTTAGAGGTTTTGTTTGCTTGAGTGTTCAGTTTAGCTAATTTGGATGTCAATTGACCTTCAAAAGATTTTCAGTAGTAGCAAGCTAATGGAATGATATTCATTCCATTTAAATGTGTGATTTTCTGAAATAGGTACTTTAAATCAATGAAAATTTTTTTCTGTTTTGTTTTGTATGTATGATCTGAGTGTTAATAGACTCTGACTCTCTGAACAACTGTCATAAATCTCCGAGGAAGGACTTGGTTGATCTGAAAGCTTAGATTTTTTTTTTTTGGTAACATCTATGTTGGTCCAATAAAAGGTATCAAACCATTTGCTTCTGGATCTGTCTCTCTATCTGTCTCTGTGTCTATCTGTTAAGTGGAGTGGGGTGCTCAACCCCTCCATCACTTCTTTCTTCCCATCCCCTCCAAGTCACTTGCCCCCACCCTTCCAAATCTATGTAAATATTTTTTTTTAAAGTAAAGATATAAGATTACCTTATGGGCTTCATAGCCTGTTACCCTGTCATGGCGATAGTCTGTGGGTGGCAACATTTTAAAATGTAATGCAGTCCTGTAACAGAGGCAAGGGATTGTAAGTCTGGCTGAACTGCCTGCCAGCCAATCCCTTCCAACTTCCAGGTCTGCTTACCACACCCTCGCTGTCAGACATTTTGTGATATCCTACCAAGAACATTAATCTGCTGTAGTCTAAGACGGCTGAGAATAATGACAATATAGCTGGTACTAGTGTCATAGAACGTAGACCTTATGATATCAAAGAGGCCTATGTAGCAGTCGAAAAGACTGCACTTAAAGCAAGACAATTGGCAATGGGTGACCCTCAAGGCTTACTTAAAATTTAATTGGGTACCTCGGGGGTTGAGGCTTGTAAAATAACCTACTTTTGGCACAAAAAGAGTTCTCATTCTCAAAGGCTGGCAAATCCATTTATTGGAGTTGTTGACAGAATTGATAACACTCAAGGTGCAGCATTAATTGAGCAGAATGTAAAACCAATTCATCAAAAATGTAGAACTTTTTTATGAATTCTGAAGTCATTCGAGGTATGAGACATACAGACAGCAGTTGAGACGTACAGTGCAGTTACAAGATGAGAGCATTAGAAAAGTTAAAGTTTGCAAATTTGAAAGGGACCATTTTGATTAGGAGGCAGGACATATTTTTGATTGGAGCAAGTATAATACGCACCGGCACTCCATCTTAAAGGGATCTGCTAATATAGATACCTGCACAGATGCATCAGGTTCAGAGTTAGAAGATGCAGGTAGTGAGCAGCAACATATATCTGAGCATAGTTTTTTAGCCTTGGGCCAAAGATCAACCATGACTGATGTGAACAGCCAACCCACTACCTCATCTAGTCAGATTTCAAAAGCAACTCCACTCCCCCCACCAACCATGAAGCTCTCAAAAAGAGAGACAACATAATGGTGACCCTTAGAGGCACTTAAGAGCTTTCAGTGTTCACACAGCCAGTGCCATTAGAGACACTGTTCCCCAAACTGCCAGTTCTTACCTAAAAAGCCAGGGGAAGAGTACACAATGGGGGGTGAGATGCTAACAACAACAAAAATGGAAAGGAACCTGGGGGTAGTCATATCAGATGACCTAAAGGTGGGCGAGCAATGTGAGAGGGCAGCAAGGAGGGCTGGGGGATACTGGGATGCATAGGGAGAGGCATCACCAGTAGAAAACAGGAAGTTATTATCCCTCTGTGCAGACAGCTGGTCAGACCCCATCTGGAGTACTGCGAGCAGTTCTGGAGACCCAATCTCCACAAAGACATAGACAGGATGGAAGTTGTTCAGAGGAGGGCAACTAAAATGGTGCAGGGTCTGGACCGGAAGGCATATGAAGAGAGACTAAAGGAACTTAATATGTATAGCCTCGAGGAAAGGAGGGAGAGGGGGACATAATAGAAACTTTCAAGTACCTCAAGGGAATCAACAAAGTCCAAGAGGGTAGCATCTTTCAAAAAAAGAAGTGTGCAAGAACAAGGGGGCACAATCTGAAGATAGAGGAGGTGGCTCAGAGGTAATTCAAGGAAGTATTTTTTTCACAGAGAGGGTTGTGGATGCATGGAACGGTCTTCCAGAGGAGGTTGTGGAGTCACAAACAGTGGTGGAATTCAAGCATGCATGGGACAGTCATAAGGCAATTCTAGGGGTTGGGGGTAGGAAGAAGTAGGCTGTTGGTTAACTAGGATCTGCAGCCTATGAATTAGGTAGGGAAATGGGCAGACTGGGTGGGCCAAGCGGTCCTTATCTGCCATCAAATTCTATGTTTCTATGTGCTGCAGCCTCAGCATAGCCAAGTTTTCAGATGATATACCAGGCAGGGTAGTAGGGGCAAGGGTTGTTGGAAGAAACAAAACAAGAGGGAGAAGCTGGAACCAGGAGGGACATGGGGGCCAACAGTATCAGTACAAGGGCCTTATTAGTTAAGCCCCGGCCTTGAATTGTTCTGATTGGCCATCTAGAATATAAAAAACTACTTAAAAAAATGGCCTCAACAGTGTCTATGGTGTATGCCCCTGTGCTCGCCATATAATGACATCACAAAATTTGCTAGTCCAGGGGTGGCTCTCAGTATGGGGAGGTGGAAGGGATTTGTGGTTTGGCTCCATGGAGTGAAAGTACAGTCTCTTCCCTTCTAAAATCAAGGCATATATAAATTATGACTGGGGCACCAATGAAATTAAGGGCAGGCAAGAGTTCTTCCTGGCTTTTGTTGTGAGAACCAGAAAAGGTGTTACTCTTTAAATCATGATAACAAAATCACAAAAATTCGCACATGTACAGAACCATGCATACTCACACAAGAGCAACTTCACACCTCTAGTTCCCAGTTTTCATTCATCTTGCTCCTTTGAAATCTAAATGGGAATCCCACCAGATATATAAAATACCACAGCCAGTATGAACTGGAAGTATACTGTACCATACAAGGTGTTTTCTGGACTCCACAGTGGATTTTGAAGGCTGCAGCACTGATGTCTTCAAATCGAATGAACTCGCTGTTGATGTTGGAGCTGTTCCTGTTAGCAGGTCGATGGGCTGGATCATGTGCATTCTCTAGCAATGCCTCTGAGCTGCCCACAATCTTCATTTCCCATGTTTTGACATCTCCGTTCAGATACTCCTCTTCACCAAAGTCTTTGAGTCTCTCTGGGTTTATGGATGGTGGGCGTTGCATGTTGTGGCTGTTGCCAATCTGCCCATCTCTGTGCTGTCGAGATTCACAACATGGGGGCACTTCACGGCCAGCCTTTTTCTCATAATTTGCTCTAAATAAACAAGCACATTAGTTACAGACAGGCATCAGACAAAAATACTTCCTACTCTCATGGAACAGGACAGAGACCTACAAGTACCTCATGGGAGTAAACAGGATGCAGATTGTCAATATATGTTGCAAATAAGTCTGGTTTTATAGTACATATTTCCTTCTTCTGTATTTAATTGTTAAAAGGTAATGAAATTAAGTGTATGCTTATCAATGTATGCATGTCTCCTTTATCATGCAAATCTTCCATAAAGAAAAATTGTTATGCCGCTCCCCAGCTAGTAGTTTGTGCAAAACAGGAAATGATGAGGGTCAGTACAGCTGCTTCATGCAACTGTTACTGCACGTTACGGACTGCATAAGAGGGTATGTTAAAAAAATGTACTATATACCACCGCAACATTTGTCTTTCTGTTATGTACTTTGGAGGGTTATGCAAAATCTTCAAAAGAAAATAGTTTTGCACAACTGAATTTGTCTACAGCTTATGTTCAGTCATTATTGTCAGGTATTCCCATTATAATTTCTAGGGACTTTAATGCGAGAATAGGTTTCAATACCTGAAGACCCTAGTAATAAATAGTCAACTGATAATACGTTTCAACTCCCAGTGAGAGTCTCCATGGACAAAAAAAATAATAAATATGGTATTCTTATGCTGGATGTATTGTATGATAATAATTTAAGGATACTGAATGGAAGATTTGCTGGAGATAAGCAGGGTAATGTCACTCACCCATCACTTTTTTGGTGGAAGTATAATTGTTTCTGGAATAATTTACATTTTCTCATTTGGGTTGATAAAGAATTTTGAGGTTATTAACCAATGGACTAGTGATCACCTCCCACTTGATGCAGAGCTAGATTGGCTACCAGAAAATTTAGTGACCAGACAGGATGTGGATGATAATATGAGTATAGTAAACTGAAAAACAATAAAATGGGCTCGATATTTACAAACGAAGATTGTAAAACTATTCTCCTCAGAGGAACTGAGTAATTTTAAAAAGTAATGCATAGATACATTTACAGAAGAAGTTGTTCAAAACTCTAATCCTAGTATAACTTCAATAGTGTTTGAAAATGTAGGATATAAGGTTGTAGAGCACCTAATTTCTAGTCAAAACTCCAGTTAGAGTGTATGTCTATCAGCAGAAGCAAAGTGGTTTGACAAAGAATGTATGACTATGAGGCGAGAGTTGAATAAGCAGGGGAGAAAAGCGAAACATTTATAAATAAGAAGAAATCAGACTATAGAACTGTAGAACAACTTGCAAAATGCAACTACATTTTAAAATATCAATTCTGGAACTAGGTTGCCTTCGGCACAGAAAATAGTAGCAAATATATTAAAGCCATTGTAAGTCCCCAAGTCAGGACATCGTATTTCATGGAAATGTTTAATTACAATCCTACATAATTGTCTGATTTTTTTTTTCAGAACAATAGTGGCGCTACTAGTGATCTTGAAGCAGTAGTTTTATTGATCTCCTAAAATCCCGATGGCTGTCTGGTCTTCACTAACCAGGAGATGAAGGATGCTATAATTTATCCAAATAAAAAAATAATAAAGTATCAGACTTGGATGGCTTGCAAGCAGAAATTTATCAGACTGATACTAAATGGTGGTCTGAACTACTTACTCCAATTTTCTTGTAGATTACAAAAAACTTAGGTTCAGTTCCAGATTCTTAAAGGTGAGATTGATTGTCCCCTTGCACAAAAATGGCCCTAAAGGTATGTCACAAAACTACAGGTCTATTATTAAATATTTTCTATCCTTGTGTTGGATAAACTGCAGTGGTAGTTGGATGATGCAGGAATTCTTTCTGTTAATTTTGGGGGAGCTTTTAAAACAGGTATGGTATATTAGATTTAATATTACATTACACAAAAAAACTAAATCCATGCTCTTCTGTAACCCGCAAAACAAGAAACGGCAAGTCCCACTCACCATTAATACATACCTGGGAAATACCCTTGAACAAGTGCCAATTTTCAAATATCTTGGAATCAACTTTGATCAAGGCCTAACCTTTGCAAGTCACATTGATAGTACAGCAAAAACTATTAATCAGCGAATTGGGATTCTGCATCGGAACTGACAGCTCTTTACCCATTCTGCACTGAGGATTGCCATCCAATCCTCTATCATCTCAGTCATTGACTATGGCTTAGTTATATATGGATCTGCCACTATTACAGCACTTAGTCGCATTACAACATCCCTAAATAAGGCCTGTCGGCTGCTCACTGGTGCACATCGACGTACCCACACATGTGAACTCTATGCTGACTCAGGTTGGTTGCAACTCTCAAACCGGATAAAGTACCTTACCTGCCTGATGGTGAAAAAATCCACTCTGGGCCTCACTCCACCCTGTATCCAAGACCTGTTATGCCCGAGCGCTAGCACCTGTTTTACCAGAAGATCAGAACACCAGCCTCTCCAAGTCCCCCGATGCCGGACTTCTCAGGGACAAAGATCATTTGCCTATCATGCCCCCAGCTGGCTAAATGCCCTCAGCAGTCATATTACTGCCTCCACCTCTCTAGGTATTTTCAAATCAAGGCTGTTCTCTCACCTTGCCACCCAGCTCCTGTGACTGCCCTGATTAAACCTCCTATTTCACTACCCACCCTGTTCTGTTATTTGACAAAGACATGTTTGGGAAACCTTTTCTCCTGCTATTGTCTGCTCCCCACACCTTTCACTTACCCTCTCTGTTCTGGACTTTTTCCTATTTGTTTCTCCTAATCTGGCATGACCTCTTTCTTGTAATAATAATGTGATTATTGATATCTCATGTCCTTTTGCACAAATGATTTGATAGTATTTGTATATGTTTTCTTGCTCTTGACACAACACAAATTGTTGTGTTATCTATGTAACCTTTTGTACTGTACCTAATTGACATGGAACCTTTGTAAAAGAGCCTCTGGCTCAAAGGTAGTAATTCCTAGAACAATAAACTAAACACTGTATACCAGAAAAATACATTAAATTCAAAAGGAGGAAGGTGTATGTAGCAGTTGTGGATGCTAAAGTCACATTTGATTCAGTATAAAGACATATATAGTGGAAACTGTTATTAGATTTGAAAATAAATAATACATTATTGGAAGTATTAAAAATGTTACATCAAAATACTATGGCATGCCAGCCTGGTGGTGCTGAGGGTTGAGGCGCTGGACACCACACCTCATGCCGCGCCGGTGACCCGGGTTCGAGAACGAGCCCATGCCACTGGGGGTCGTCGGGGGGGATGAGATTGAGTGTCTGCAGGACTGCTCTCTCTCTTCCCGAGGAGGGTGTGGGGAAGTGATCGCTCCTGGAGTGGCCTCTGGCAGCAGTCAGGGGTGCCCAAGCATGGTGACACAGCGGAAGCATGTGGCGGGGTTGTGGAATAACGTTGCCTTGCCAAGCCGCACTCTGAGGGGAAAGGACATGCAACTACAAGTTACAAATACCTCTCCTGCCTGCAGATTGACGGCCACTGACAGACGACCTAATCCTGTGGGCCAAAAACAAAGCCCGGTGAATGGAGAACGGGATTCAGGGTAATGTGGTCTCCTCCCCAAGTTCTCCGCCACTGGGGGGGGCCTGCCATAGGGGGCAAGCTGCAGTCCTCCTCGCTCTGGCCATCGAGGTGGAGGCTGGCTCCACCTAGGGGGTTAGTTGAGTGTCTGCCTACAAGGCTCAATGGGGGATAAAGTATACCCCCGAAGTAGCAGTAAGAGTATAAAGAAAATAAAAAAAAAATACTATGGCATGTATCAGAGCTGAAAAGGATGGAACAACTACTCGGTCATTTCAGGTAGAAATGAGTGTTAAGCAAGGATGCTATTGGCACCCAGTTTATGTAATGTGTATATAGACAGAATAGTAACAGACTGGGAAAAAGTGGATACCTTTCCACTCCACCTTTGGTGAATAATTTTCGCATAAAGATTCTGTTATATGCGGATGATGCATTTGTGCTTTCGGAAAGTTAGTTCTATAATAAACACTTTAAAATTGTTTGAACTTGAGTAAAATGTTGGGAAAACTAAGATCATGACATTTGCAAGTCCAAAAATGAGAATTGGACCATGGATAATAGAAAACTGCTCCTTTCAGAAATTACCTGTTTTTTGTTATTTGGGAGTATGGTTTGAAAAACAGTTATGGTGGAAAATGCATGTCTCTAACATCAAGAGTACAGCCATTACATCCTCGTTTGATATTAATATGTCTGCAAACATATTATCAAAGAGCTGTTTTGTTGCTTTAAAACATTGGTGGCAAAAGTTAATACGCAAATTATGTACGGTAGTGAACCATGGGGTATATATATATTTATAAAATGGTTAGGGAAATTGTTGTTGTGTTATTGGATGATGAGCATCACATGACCGTGCGTATATCAGAGTGCGACCACACACCTGCACTTTAACCCCCCTCCAAAACAATTTTGACATTTTATAAGATAAATAAACCACTCTGAGTTGTGCAGTCACGCTCTGATATATGCACTCCTTGGGCGGTTGACGTACTCGGCCTGCGGCCCCACACGTACAAAGCACACCAAGGCGTGCGTATATCAGAGTATGACCACACACCTCAGAGTGGTATGTCTATTATATATATATATATATATATACATATATACATATATATATATATATATATATATATGGATTTTTTTTGTATCAATAATTAGATACCATACAGAATACATTTTTAAAAATAGTTCTTGGTTGCCCAAAAGTCTTCAAGCACTGTGATTCATGCAGAAACCAGATGTCTGGTTATGCAACCAAAACTTATGTTGAGATCAGTTGCTTTTTGGTTCAAACTCGTAGAAATGCCCCACGATAGATTAAATGAGCGCTGGCATGATGCAATGAATGGTTATTTTCTTAATAACTGGTTTGGAAAGCCGAATGTGTAATTAGCAAAACTTGTCTTGGAAAATAAATTTGTGCCAAATATTAATGAGGATAATTTGCATGAACCGTTTACAAACGAGGCAAAAATAAAAATGAGAGATAATACCGTGCCAGATGACTTATCTGAAATTCGTGGTTTGTGGCTGTATCCCACATACAGTGCAAATAAAAAATGTTTTGGTACAGAGTAGTATCCTGCTTTTTGCAAAAATACAAAGCACAGAAATTCCATAATTAAATTAAGGTTGTCACTGCTGAGGAATGTCAGCAAATCATATATTGTGTCGGGGTTTAAAATTAATTGTAAATGTAACCCAGATGTACTGTTAATCAATCCTCATATTCTTGTGGACTGCACTTTGTTAGGAAATGAAAGGAGGAAATTATTATTCCCTTTTATTAGAAAAATTAATGGATGACAGACCTCGGAAATTGCACAAAAAATCCTTTGTACTAAATTAAATTCACAACTTTTTCCCTAGGTTGCTTTAAAACCAAAGCTTTACAAATTTTAAAATTAGAATTCATTCTGGTACACTATTCATAATGAATAATAATCCACTCCTTTGGCTGTGACTTATCTTTTTGTAAAACCTCTTTTTCAGGTATGAGAGGCACCTCATTACGACTTATTTGTAGCACATGCCATTTGTGCATTTCTTTGTAATAGTTGTAATAGTTCAGAAATTCTCTTGTGCATATTGATGCAATCTTACGATATTGTTTTAAAAAAAAACTTTAGTGTGCTTTTGTACTATGTATTGTATTGTGTATATGCTACACATATTTTTATATGCATATTAATAAAAATTACCTTGACAGGGTGCAAGAGGGGAGTCTCTTTCACATTAGAAAAAGAACCAGGACTACAGGGCATGCGAAGGAGCTGGAGGGGGGAGGGGAATTTAAGAGGAATGTGAAGAAGTACTGCTTCACTGAAAGAGTGGTGGACACCTAGAATAGGCTGCCAGTGGGAATGGTGGAGGTGAAAAGAGTAGGGGGCTTCAAGCATGCATGAGATAGACAGAGGGGAATATTAGTAAATATGCAGGAGTGGGGAGGGTCGCCAGAGTCTAGTTAAGCTGTGCGGAGAGAGACTAGGCAGAGACCGTCTGGGCAAACTAGATGGGCCAAGTCGTCCTTTTCTGCTAAAAAGGTCTATGTTTCTATGTTTCCAAAAATCTTGTAATGGTTCCAGTTTAAATAGTCATAGTGTCTAATGGAAAAATACATCCCAAGTAGACTATACTATGAGGACCAAACACCAGGGGTTAAAGACTCCCTGATGTCACAGTACACTTTGAGGGAAAAAAAACTTTTAGGCACGTCTGCTGATATTTTACATTCAGTATGCTCTTAATTTAACTTCCCCCATTGCCGCTGTATACTATTGTAATGGCACCCTAAGCATCCGGGAAAGGGTGCCACATATAAATAAAGACTACTACTGCTACTACAACGTACTTACCTTGCACAGAATCATGAAATCAGGATCACTGTCCACCAAACGTCATCTGCTCTGGATACTTTTTCACATCTGATATTACAGTCCTATTTTTAGGATGTACAAGGCTTGAACGAGTTTGTTGTGACTACGCCTTGTCAGAGTAACTTGCCCAAGGATTTTTATACCCATGACGCATTGCTCTGGGAATGAGGCTTGGGAGTAGGTGTATGGATATTTCTTCTCTCCTAACATCTTATTAAGGGTTCCATAGACTGTCCATGCAAACTGCCTCTCTCTCTCTCTTCTCACTCTGAGTGTTTTATATTGCCCTAGTATTGGGGTTCTGGTGCTGTGACTGGTTAACGTTATGACTGCAGTACACTAAGGAGTCTGTACTTTGTCATTCTCAGTCTATGCTGGCTCACATCTACAAACCTGTTAAAAAAGCAATGACTGTTCTGGTGAAACCTTGTCAGCCTGACTTGCACGAGGATCTGCATACCCATAATGCCTCACTCTGGGAATGCGGCTTGAGACTAGACTATTGGTATGGTTTAGAGAGATGTACAAAACCCAGCCGTTTGGACACTTTCTCCCAACATCTTATTACTGATCCTGTACTCTGCTCACCTTGTAAACATGCCTCTCTGGTAGGTTCAATCTTAGTATTCTAAATGGATAAAGTCCTCTCTTTAGGATGTCACAGTCATTTTTACACCAGTGAATTGCAATGTCATAAGCACACGATTATGATGAAAAGTGTAGCCTTCAAACTAAGTGAGTGAAGTTCAGCTCCTTAAAATTTTGTATTTCTGTTTTTAGGTAACAACCCACCTCGGAAAAAGGACTGACATTTCATAGCCTCTACACACCACTTGTTCCAGGGTATGCAGTGGCGCTAACACATACTCCTTTTTTTCCCTCTGATGATGAAATTTTAGCCACCTCTTTGCATTTTGTTGGCTCATTGTGTCTGTGACCATACTCTGCCTGTGTTTTCAGCTGCTTCTGCCTAGTGCATTTTGCTATTAACTCATTGCTCGAGTTGCCTGGCTCCGCTGCAAGTGACGTACAGAAGCCACGAAACAGCGACTCTCTTTCCTAAGGTAGATTGTTGACTAAAAATAAAATCAAAGAAATATGAAATCATAAAGAGTTGTACTTCACTCACTTTGCTATGCATCTACGTCAGTCATGTGACAGACTTCTCTGACCTATTTGAAAAGGGGGCTCTAAGAAGAAGCACTGGGTATCCTGGAACACCCCCTCATTTTCTCATTTTTGATAATGTAGACATGTCTTTAGAGCATAGAACTGTGGGGGACAGCAAACCTATTTTCAATTTTGTATATGTAGTTATAAAGAAAAAATATTTGCAAATTATGAGAAACATACGAAATACCAACTAAAATGTGTATGAAATATCAGCTGAAATGTGAGGCAGTGTGGTCTAGTGGTTATAGCACTAGCTTGGGAACCAGAAAACTGCAGGTTCAAACCCCCTAGATTCAAATACTCACTGTTTGACCCTGAGCAAGTCACTTAACCAGACCATCCAGCTGCAGAAATGGGTAAAATCTGGTTTCGGCTGGAAATCTGATGTATCTCATCTAGGCTACCCTAGGTACATACTTTCTAAAAACAAATGTAACATGGATATTACCTCCCAATGGGCTACGATCCCTGCCTACTGCCCTAAATGCAGGTTGAATGGCCTGGGTTCGGCTCTAACTAGTAACAGGGGCTTCTTTACCAACAAGAATGCCATTTGCGTGGCACCTCCACCCAGAGAATTCCTTAAGTGGGTTAGATGTTAAGCTAGCATGACCCTCTGGGAAACTGTACCTACCCACGGCCCCAACCAGTGGACCTACACATGGATTTGCACAAAACACTTTATTTGACATTCAAGGTTACAATTATTGTTGAGTGCTAATAATATGCTCACAGTTACCACTCTTACCCACAGGGTCTGGACCTCTTGCATTCACTGGACCCAGCACTCAGTAATAATATGCTCAGGAATCCGTTTAACATTCAAACAACAGAATTGATTTATTAAGAGATTGCAACAGGGGATGGGCATGTGAATCAGTAGTTACTACAAATGAATGATCAAGTTTTGATGGTAGATTGACAATCACATACATTTAACCTCTGACTAATTTCGGTCTCTGCCATCTGGGTACCCAGGGTCTACGTTGTTGCAGGCCTAAGCGTTGTGGGGGGTTGGCCAGCATTGCAGCTGTTTGGGGCCCTTAAACAGATAAATGGTTAATGTTTCTTTTGCCTTTCACTGTAGCCACATTCACCAGTGCTTTCTACGTAAGAGAATTTGTAATCCTCAGGCCCAATGGCCTGCAAAACAATTTTAAACTACAACAATGGCTTGAAAAAAGAAATCAGATGGTAAATACTATTTATTTGGTATTGCAAGGTGAAACCCGGTACTCACTGCACCAGGACCTCTGATGCTGGGCGGACTCCCAGTCTGGTTCCTCTTGAGGGCCGGCTCTCTTGCTTATGCTACAGGTCTCTTCTTTCTGAACAGGACCAGGACACAGGGACCAGGGCTTGCACGACTCACCACTACTTTAAGGCCTCGCCCCAAGGGTGACCGCAACCTGCATCGATCTTCTCCACGGGAGATGACTCCCTAAACCAGTGTCTCAGCAGCTTTTGTAGAACAGGCAGCAACAGCCTCTTAGTAAAGTTGTTTGGCATCACAAATTTAAAGGGACACATTCATGAACAGTGGCTTACATAGTTTGAAAGCCCATGAAAAGTTCTTTTAATAGAGGTATCGGGCATACCTGTAGCTGGAAGCGATCCAGAGATATAGATGACTGAGTCTGCGCAATATAAATACTACATTAGAACCTTGTGATGTCAGTGACGATCAAGCAGTGTTTAACTCAGTGCAGTTAGGCACTGCTTGATCATCACTGACATCACAAGGTTCTAAAAATTGGCTCTAATGTAGTATTTATATTGCACAGCCTCAGTCATCTATATCTCTGGATCGCTTCCAGCTACAGGTATGCCCGATACCTCAATTAAAAGAACTTTTCATGGGCTTTCAAACTATGCCTGGCACTGTACATGAATGTGTCCCTTTAAATTCTGGCACAGCCTTAGATAGGCCATGCAGCTTACCCTCTTGCAAACTGCAGTTCTTGATAGGGAAGTTGTCAATACAGGAGTTCAGGTCTCCCACTCTGGCAAACAGGCTGGAGACAGTTCTGGTGGCTCCAGGCTTTAGTTTCAAGCACAGCCCCTGGGGAAAAACAGGTCTGTCACCAACACACCACTGGAGGATATTTTAGACAGGCTGACCCTCTTTCAGTCTGGAATTCAGCTCTGAGGAAAACACTTTTCTTCTCCCCTTTGGAGATTTTCAGATTAGGCTGCAGCACTTGGCAGTCCCAACGATTCAAACAGAAGTTCAGGCCGAGAAGAAGTAAAACAGTCCTCTCCCCAAATTCCCCAAGCTAAGAATAGAGCCTCCTTGCAGTACAGAAGCTCGCGCCAGACTAACCTTTTCAGCCATTTCTCTCGATTGACAGGAAAAGGAAATCTGTAATCCGGTTGGCTACCCAATCTGTCAATCACAGTTTTAGTGTTTTGATTGGTTAAAAATGGGTGCCAGGCACACAGTTCGCAGTTTCTCCCAGCAACCATGGCAAAAAGGACCCATCAGGACCCCTTGTGTTCTGATTGCAGTACTCACCTTACAAGAATGGAGGTGTAGTATATTGGAAATACCCAAACTAGAAAGGTTAGTATTATCTTTAAGAGATAAGACATCTAGACCTATAAAAAATGGAATGATATTTACATGACATTGTGTGGTGTGGACCAGATTCAGAGCCTAATATGACTTGTTAAATATGTCTGTCTCATAGCATCACTTAGAAATGGGTTATGAATGCATAAGATCTCTCATTAAACGTTTAATTAATTATTTAGAAACCCTATGCCTCCCTCTTCTACAGCTTTCTTTTCTTCTCTCTACTGTTTGGCTTACTCTAGATCTTTTGTATGTAATCTATTATATATTTATGTACAATCTATATTTACAAATTAATATACCATACAATCTTTAGGTATATTGATATGTAACACAACCTTTTTACAAATGTTCTGGTGTTATTTATTGGAATTCTTTATATAAATTCTTACGTAAAATGTATATGTAACCCCCCTGCAAATGGGGGTTCCCAAAAGTCTTCCAGGAGCTTGCCTGAATGCTCCAACCCTGAATGGTGTTCGGCGTCTAAGCCATTTATCTGTGAGTGCTTTCAGAGCCTCTGGTACTGTCTCTTTAAGAGCTGTCAGCCTGCAGACATAATTAATTTGAAACAGGGGGTCTGCGTGTTTCCCTGCTCGAGTCCCGCTCGAGCTGCTGCCAAATTGTTCTGTTTCTGCCATCACTAAGTGGGAAGAGTGAGCACTTTTCAACGATGTAACTGTTTGCCAGAAATCACTTAGAGTAATATTGAAAATACAGTTTGTCTAACCTGCTTTTCTTTGCAGTCTGAACTGTTTTGCCTTGCCCTCCATTCTGGTTTTGAACTGCTGAACTAGACCAATCAGAGTGGGGGGGCCTTTAAAATGGAGCCTGCTGCTGGCAAATCAGAACTTGGACTCTCATTGTGGAGCCAGCCACCTATGTACTGTATGGCCGGTGACTGTGGAAAATGTAGTTTTGACCTTGGCGCCTTTTTCCACCAACAGGGGGAGTTTATTGTGAGTGACAGCCAGACCAGCCAACTGCATAGTGTGGAGGAAAAGGAAATGAACTGCTCTGGGACTGGAGAGTTTAGATCAGTTTTGGCAGTGAAGAGACAAGGAGCTCTGTGCTTCTGCGGTGTATAGTTTTAGCGCGGGAAGCACGAGTAAGGCCCTGAGTTTTCGGTCTGCAGCCTGTGCAAGCACCCGTTAGGACGGAATCCGACCTGTGAGGAGAAGAAAGGAGATCTGAAGAGCAGAAACCAGGCTCACCCTGTAGAAGACTGGAGAAACTGCTGAATCGCGCTCGGTCTATCAGGAACTGAATCTGCTGTTTGTTCTCCCGGGTATCGTGCCGTAATTGCGATCGGGATCGAGAAGCAGCCTGCCTGGTATAGTACTTTTCCTTTTACATATAAATGTGTGTGGTGCTTGTGGGGAATCACGTTTCAAATCCCCTGTACAGTGAATAGAGTGCATGAAGCTGGAAGTAAACCCCAGCTTGATTCGGACTACAACCGATTGCTGTAAACTGCAGTGGGGTCCAGTCACAAGGACCTTTTCCATATGTTCTGCTCCTCCTGGCAATCCAGGACAATCTGCCTTCCATCCAGTTCCCAGCATTGAGTCTGTGAGTACAAAGCAGGGTAGCTCCCTGCCATCTGTTATCAAATTGCAAGTGTGTCATCTAATTGCTGCTTTTCATTTCTTCATGAACTGAGCCACCCAGCTCCGGATTGCAATTGGGTATTGTGCAAGTGTTTTTTCCATCACAGGGCCCCAACCAGCTGCACCGATCCTGGCTAGTCCCCCACCCCACCCCCACCATCCTGGGTACCCAGTGAAAGTGACAATTTGGGACTCTGAACATGTGCACAGTACTGTGATTATTAATGTGGCTAAACTAATTAACCTGATTTCCCCCTGTCCTTGTTATATCCCCCTAAATAAATCAGATTTGTATGTTTCAGCAAAGTTACACTGTCTGAGGTATTCGTTTAAGTTAAAGTATTGTACTGTGGCTTTTGCACTATATCATCTTGTTTTACAGGGGGTCCCCAGAGTCCAGTCGACAGAGCCAGTCCTGGGGGTAAGAGTACATTGTGAAGATGTTCCTAATGCATTGTGTGGGCCACTAGTGGGAAGAAAAGAGGTTGCAGTGTCCCAGAGGGCTGTGACCAAGTCATACCAGACAGTATTAACCCTGACCTCTGGATGGAGGCACCCGCCATTGGACCTAGGCCCCTCAACCTGTCAGTTGTCAGTCAGGCAGGGGTAGTAGCCCTTGGGATAGTGCCACCTGGGGGTTACATATATTTGGGATATTATCAAATATGATAGTCTGTTTCGTCACTATTTACAATAGCTGATGAGCAACACATGGGATTATGTTATATGTTAACTCACTATGCACTTTTCATTTGAGAAAATATGCATTAAGTAATGATATTTACATGTATTGTATTTAAATTATACAAAAAAACAATAAAAATGATACTGACAAAAAAAACCGGGGTCGAAGTACCATCATGGTGGCTGCATGAGCAGAATATACACTGTTCCAATATTAAAGTTCATTTTAAACATAACAGCTCAACTTTTAGAAGAAAACTGTTACAGCATTCCATAGGGCTGCATCTACACCTGAAAGTGACTGTACAATGGAACTGATCGGGCTGCGGCCCATCCAATCACAAGTTTCGTTTTCCCTGGACCCGGCACAGGCTGTACACCATGTACATGGGCTGCTCTTCTTAAAGGTACAACACTGTGGCATAAATTCACACACTCCCGCAGGAACCAGGAATACAGCAACATGTGACATCAGGATCTACTATTCACATCGCTGGACTGGCCAGGCTTTTAAGGGCAGAGCACCAGCTGAGAGCCCCTCCAGGAAGGGAACACTGCAGTGCCAATGGAGATAAATACAGTAAGCCCAGCCAAGTTGGGAGGGGGGTCACACAAAATGTGTTTACAATGATGTTTTTTCCAACATACCCCCTGTTACATCAGTGGCTCTTTATGCTGGGCTGAATGAGGCAGTCATCCATGCTTTTTTTTACTGCAGGGTGGACTTCAGAATGTCCCTTTCACATTATTTGAAAGAAATTTCACTATAAGGAACACATTTTACTCTCGGCACTGCAGTGAAGTTAGTTATTCATTTATTTATTTAGTTAGCTACACGGTGTTTTCCCTACTGCAAATGGCCGTAATTACCAGCTCATATATACCTACAATGAATTACGACATACATTTGTAACAGTCAGCTAATTTAATTTAGACTGTTATATTTACAAGTAATTACATCTAATTTTATAACTAACACCAATTACATTACTGACAGAACAGCTGTCACACTGAGTAAACAGGCCTTCAAAAAGAGGGCCAAACAACACAGCTTTCTTAAATTTTCTACATCAGACCCAAAGCCAGAACTTTCTTAAATAAGGCTTTCAAGCCCCCAACACAGACTAAAACAAAAAGATCACATG
The DNA here is from genome assembly GCA_016271365.2 of Neoceratodus forsteri. Classification (NCBI taxonomy): domain Eukaryota; kingdom Metazoa; phylum Chordata; order Ceratodontiformes; family Ceratodontidae; genus Neoceratodus; species Neoceratodus forsteri. Next base: position 1,069,285,521 of record CM028135.1, read on the forward strand.
AAAAAATATGTTGAAAATTTCAGACCCTCAGCATGTGCGTGTACACACACACACACACACACTCACATACACACATGTACACACTCACACATATAAATGCACATTAATGTTTTTACTATTCTGTGTCTATGGTTAAAGCTATCTTACACGCCATGTAAACATTTTAAAAGAGTAAAACCACAGTTCAGCTTAACAAACAAAGAAGATAATTATTGTCTCTCATATTACTGGAACAGGCATGTAGCCATCCGTCTCTTCACACTCCTCAAATTAATGTAGTGAAAATGGCATGCTGTCTCTAAGAGCTCTACAAGCGTGCGTGCCTGCACACACACATGCATGCACACACTCATGCACACACACCACACACAATCAGCAAACCATGTAGCATATCCAGTCTCTGCAATATATTATTTACCCTTAAGAGGCCACATCCCATGAATCTGGAAAAGAGCAGTAGTAATTCTGCTCCTTTAAAGCTGCCATCAGACCCAAATAACTACCACTCTATTTCAGTCCTTTCAACACTGAACGAAGTCCTTGAATAACTGGTGCACAAATAGCTCATGTCCTACATTTTGGGTAATAACCTGCTGACCAAAATGCAATCCAACTTCATTTAATTATTTCATTTTTGTTGACCAGGAAAGGAGGGCTAGGCAGTTCTGCTTATTTTCAGCCTCCTCCCACAAGGAGGGGGGAGATACAGATGCAAACTGACATACTGGCCCTGATTAAGCTGTTGGTGGCATTGTAGTGGCTGGGGAAAATTTGGCCAGGTCACTGGGGAAATTCTCCTACTCTTTTCAAGAAATGTCATGGGATCTTTAATGTCCACGTGAATGACTACAAGAACAGGCAGATGGAACCTCAGCTTAACATCTCATTCAAAAGAGGGCACCTCAGAAGTGTAGCACCCTCCCCCTTTCCCCATTGCTGCACAACAATGTCAGCATTGAGATTTATTCCAGTGTCCCAGTGTGGGGCTAGACCCCACCACCTTCCAATCTTCCAGCCTCAAAGGCAAGTGTGTAACCTGATGAGCCACTGACACTGTTAGACCTCAACTTTCCACCAGCGCACACACCACTTCTCAAAGGTTCCGGTGGCATTGGTTCCTCTCTAGATTCGGGTTACTTCATAGGCCCCACATAAATATTCAGTTGAACCATGAAATCCTCTCACATAAGCTGCATCTCCTGGGCCCATCGGACTCATCTTGTAATTGGGTCAGGGTCTATCTTTCCAGAAAGTTCCCAGGTTATCCACATCAATGGCACTCTATCAGCACTTTCCTTTCTCAGCGTTGGAGCACCCCATTCTAGGCCTTCTCCTTTTCAGTCTGTTCCTGAATGGTCTTCTTACAATCTGCATGAACCCTGACTCTAACATGAACCTTTATACTGATGATACCCCTGTATATTGCAGGGCCAAAACATTGACCTCAACAATTCCCTTTAATCAGTATTCAGTATGCCACAGAACTGGATAAATTGTTTCCTCCTCGACAGTGTAAAGACCAGAACCATGTGCTCCACCACCAACCCCAACTAGAACAAGGCACTGCAACTCAGAACCCTCTCTGACTCCCCTATTGAGAATGTCTATTGGAATCTGTTTGGACCTGCATTCATCAAACAATACTCCTGTCAACAAATGAGTCAGGAGCACTGACCAAAAACTCAGAATGCTCTGTCATAATAAGAGCAGCTTCAACCTGCAAACAAGGCACATTATTCTAATCCAGACATTCCTGTCTGTCCTTGACTGCACAAGCAAGCTTTACAGGTGAGCTGGCCTCAATGCACTGCAGAAGATTTCAGCCGCCTTTAATATCGTGTGGAGATCTGCCCTTGGATTTGACAGACTCACTCATCATTGCTCACTATACAGTTGTAACTGGGTCACCATGTAACCTTCGGTTACTACCTCTGCCTTGTGGGCTCAATAAGGTTGAGGGGCCTGGGCTCTATTTTGGATGGAAATGGGGGGGTGTTCTTTCTGAGATATAAAATAAGTAGTGTGGCACCTCCACCCAGAGTAAATTAAAGTGGGCCAGATGGCTATGTGGTAAAACCCCCTGGGGTGCTGTACCTACTGATATATACTCCATGCCAGAACCTTCAAACAATAACACTTTGAAAAACAGTTAAGCCTACCAAGGTTTTCTGCACTTTTCTCTGGCTCACCAGTGGAAACAACTTGGCTCTCTGTGCAGTGATACTGTCACAAACGTACACAAAATCACATAATCTGCCAACAATTGACTGAGTCTCTTGTTGATTATCTTTTTCTTTTGAACAGACCACAGTCGTAAGATAAGTTAACTCCTACATTGCTGAAAATAATTTTGAAATCCCTATTAAAAGTGAATATCAAACAGTTTGTGACTTCCCAAATATATTATATAAAACAATTGCAAGAAATGTGCTGTATACTTCAAATTCCATCTTGGGGTGTAGTGAGATAAGAAATCCACTCATAGTAACACAGTAACATAGTAATTTACAGTCAAATGAGACTCTAGGTCCATCACATTGACTTCTCGGTTTTATAAGCAGCGATGAAATAAGTATGCTATGCTAACACATACCAACGATAAAAGATTCCTTATTCACTCTACTACTTAGGGTACCCATGGTTCCCTTAGCAAGCAGAAATTTGTCCAGGCTTATCGTAAAGATCTGAACTGTCTTCATATGTATCATTGTCTGTTCTGTCCTGTCAGTACCCTTGAGTCTATGAAGACTGAGACTGTGTCCCCTCTCAGCCTCCTTTTCACAAGTGTAAACATATTAAAGGGACACAACCCCCTTAAGCTTCAAAGTGTCCCTAGTTTAAAAAACACATTGTGATTGTTTACATTCTGTAAAGACTGCTGGTGTAGCTGGTAGTTTAATTCTGATTTCATTTTTCTTTTAAAAAGTGAAAACAGACTGCCCACTAACTGGTGTTACCACACAAAAACATACATACATACACATACATATTGTCGGCAGATAAGGATTTCTTGGCCCACCCAGTCTGCCCTACCAAACCCTTGTTTGTTTACATTACTTGATCACCTCCCACTGCATCTGTCCTTGACTTGGGAAAATACCAAACACAGTCTAGTCACTCGTGATGCAAACAGAGAAGAGGAGACTGCATCAAGAGTAGCTGCGCTGTTTGGGGGTGTTCCTACTGTTCAGGAAGCGTACTGTAAGAGTAGGTAATGGATTTGAAACAAAATAAGGTTGCGTATAATTACACCATTAGAATGCATTTCAGTTCTACTAAGAAAGGCAGCAGATAAAACAACCAGCAACTTCAATGACTGTCAGAGACAGTAAGCATTCATAATGTGTTTTTTAGCTGGAAATAATATGATCCAAAAAAAAAAAGTTGACAGTGTCCCTTTAAGAGTCTCCAGCCTCTCTTCATATCTTTTGTCTCCCTCGTACTGTTGAACATTTTGGTGGCCCAGTGTTGTACCCTTTGACTGCCTAAGTGTCCTCTTTTGTATTGGGAGACCAAAACATACTGTACGAATAGATTTTGCTGCTTCTAAATAAACTGCTTACTCTCGATCCTTTGGTGTCACTAATTGCAAGGGGTAAACTGTGTTATCCTTCCACCTTCCCTCCTTCTGGAATAATCTACCCCCCTCAGCTGCCTCTCCTCCTTCTCTTACCACTCAGTCACACAGCTCCTAATTGTTCACTTTACTCTCTCCAGTTCCTACTTCTAGTTCCTCACTGGCCAACCAGTACTCAGGTGCTGCTGTGTTGCGGACCCCTCTCTGGCCAACCAGTATGCTTTTTAGGGGCTGCTGAGCTGTGTACCCTTCTCTGGGCAACCAGTATGCTTTTTAGGGGCTGCTGGGTTGTGTACCCTTCTCTGGCCAACCAGTATGCTTTTTAGGGGCTGCTGGGTTGTATACCCTTCTCTGACCAACCAATATGCTTTTTAGGGGCTGCTGGGTTGTGTACCCTTCTCTGGCCAACCGATATGCTTTTTAGGGGCTGCTGGGTTGTGTACCCAACTCTGGCAAACCAGTATGTTTTTTAGGGGCTGCTGGGTTGTGTACCCTTCTCTGGCCTCCCCACACTCTTCTTGTCTAACACTCCTGATTTGTGACCGCTCTAGTTTTTCTGCACCTTGTACATGATGTAAGATATCATTACATACCATGGTCCCATTGCTGTGGGCGTTGTTGAACTTTAGGTCTGCACTGTTTTCCAGTTGTACTAACTTGCATTAATTTGCACTGTATTTATACTTGTAACCCCCATGTGGGGCTTACCTTATTTGCCCCCGATCTCCCGTTTGCCTCCCATTGCCTGTGGTGTTCTCCCAATCTTCTTCCAGTGCTGCACTGCCACAGCCCGAGTCCTGAAGTGCCCGCTATGTGCCTAAAACCTCCATCCGGCCCCCTGCTTCTACTGGTAATCTCTGGGTGGGGGGGCTGAAGGAGCTGAATCATGAGTCGCTGCGTTCCTCTATGCTCTCTGGAGCAGTCGGCACCCTGCACATGCACTAAAGCACAACTTTACTTTCTGACCCCAATTGTGGTCAAACAGATGGCTGTCCAGTGGTTTTGGTCCCCAGATGCAGCTGGGAGGGGACCGGACACCTGAACAAGGGCCAAGAGAAGCCCCTGCAAACTGTAAATAGGGAGCGCCAATCGCACTGTGCATTTTGTGCTCGAGTTCATGAATAATAGTGAGATCCCATGCATGTTTATGAGAAAGCCTGTCTAGAGCATGGGGACTATTGATTTCAGTGCTAGTGACAGGCTAAGGACAGCAGATAAATATAAAATAAGGAATGCGCTGAAGAGGTCACAAAGACTGCCACAAAACTGTGGGGCTGATGTAAATAAAAAGTATTTCTTCTGGCTGCACCAACTTTCAAAGATGGGACACAGTATAGACTGCAAGGGGACTGTATCTGATAGCAGCCATGTTTGTAGCCTTTGACCTTTCTGTAGCCAATCTGGAGCCAGGATTTGTTACTAGAGATTGTTGGGACAATGCCAAAGCTTTATGGGGGAAAAAGTAGGGACAAATGTTGTCACCTAAATAAGGAACCTATCAGGTGTCGTGGGAGCCTAATGAATATTCATTCTTGACAGAGACAATGGAATCAGCCAATGAGGAGCTGCCAAAATCTCCCAAAACCCCAAAGACTTTTCAGTCTGGAGTCAGTCCAGCGGGACCCCCTCCACAGGGAGGGGGGCTCTGGCCCCTTTTGTGAGAAATATGGCTGCAAGGACTTGGGGAAGCTGGCCTGGGGGTTGCCAGTTACTTTTCCCCCAGGGCTGGCATTTGACGTCCCACATTTGAGGGAAATGTGGGGATGAATCCTGATTTAACTTCAGCTGTGACAGAGCTGCAAAGAATCTTGCCTGCAGTTGTGAGAGAGTTGCAAGAATGTCTCTACCTCAGCAGTGAGAGTGCTGATGAATCCTGTGACTTCAGTTAATAGAAAGCTGCATGCTGATCCTGAGTGAGTAAAACTTCTACTAAATGCACAAGTGACTCGGAGACCTTCTTGGGGCCAAGAAGCCAAGAGGTTACCAGTATCTGTCTGCACCCTGTATACATCCAGGGCCCCGAGATGGGTGGACAATTGTGTATATGGCCATGGATGGTCCTGTGTATTGAAATGCTTGATGTGACTGTTAGTATACCTACAGGAATGGAAGGAAAGTATCCTGAGGCTGGAGCTTTCCCCGAAGTTGCCGGTGAGGACTGTAACTGTTCTAATGGGAGCTGCCAACCGCCAGCTAGCCAAGAGGAACTGTGCTATGTGATTTGACTTGAGAGAAGCCAGTGTTTGAGCTTGTGAGAAGTTACTGTGAACAGAATTTGCTAGTAAGTGAAACGCCTAACTTGGTTGGGAGCCATGGGTATGTGCCACGGTCAGCGACACCAACACAGCGAACTGCATACCTGTCAACAAAATCGACAGTTTACCAACAGGTCACTGTGTTATTGTGCCTGACACAGGGGCACACTGTATTCCGGTCCTGCACCCCTTCCCTGAATCAACTCTGACTCGGAGTTCATAATCTAAAGTATGGGAAGAGCTCTGCCATGGGGGTCTAGGGGGAAAAGCCTCTATGAAAACACGGACTGGAGACAATCGGGATTTAAGTCAACCGCAACTTGCAGTCAACATAAATCCTGTCGCTGTGATGCTGGTCGACAAAAGTGTTGTCAAACCGGCATCGAAGAGCCCAGAACCATGCCTTAAGTTCCATCATCCAAACTGGTAGAGAGTCATGCCTTAAGCTTTAGTCATCTGCTCTGTGGAAGAGTTTGGGTCTTCCCTAAAGTTGCTGGGAATGCACACTTGTTTTGTGAGACTGTGACCTGACAAGTAAAAGGACCATGTCTGCCATGCTGGCCGAATGGTTGAGGTGCCTGTGATGATTCAAAGCAACTTAATGCCTGAATTTGAATGACAGACTGCCTTTCTGATCAGCTTGGGTGTCATCCTGGTAGTGTGCCAGCCCTGGCATTGCCATATGTGCTTCCCCCTGAGGGGCATAGCCTAGACGTGGGGGTCTGAGGCATGCTGGCCCTAGTCCCAGCCAGGTCTGTTTTCAAGAAAGAAATCAGAATGTGACTTCAAGCCCAAGAAGAGGGGCACCTGCAGAGAAACAGAGAGTTCAGAAATGCAAGCTGCAAGAGCTTGTCCGAAAGAGGGGTCAACACAAGCTCCTGCCTGCACCTCAGCCAAAGCTACTGCCGAAATATGTCTACTTCATACCTACCTGAGAGAACCTTTTTCTACACCAAATGATGACTACAGAACCGTAAGTATGCAGACTAGCTCTGCAAGAACCCGGAGGAAACTGTAAATAGTTAAAGTTTGGTTTTTCTAGTTCAGTATCTAAGGCCCCAAGCTAGCCAGGTGAGGGAGTGTCCTAATTATCTTACCATGACAAAGCCTTCTCTGGCTGCTCCTGCCCCTCTTCCACTGCACCCTGAGGCCTCCTCCTACCTTTAATACTTGGCACTTATACAAGGGCTGTACCACACTACTTAAATGTTGATTACTGCTGCATCCTACAAGTTGTAACTATGCATCCTTTGAAACTGTGGAATATTTTCTTTGTCAACAGCTTCCTGCAATCTTAACTTATTTGATGGTTATCCAACTACTTGATGTGTTACCTATGTATTGTATTGTATTGTCATTCTCTGACTTGGAACCTTTGTAAACAAGCCCTGGGCTCAAAAGGTATTAATCTGAATCTGAAATAAATAAATATCTACAGAGTTACAGTTTAAAATGTGTCCCAGGAATAAAGAATGCTAATCTGATTTTCTTTTAAGGACCCCAATGCCGGCCAACCAACTGCAACATATCAGGCCTGCAACTTATGGTGCAGTACTGGGTACTCAGATAAATATATAATTGCGGGGTCCTATTATAGACTGGGGACTGGTACCGGTTGGGGGTAACGCAGTGTTTAACACCGATGCAGGTAGGCAGCCAGGGAAGGTATACTGAATCCATCAGAAGGTTGGTGGGTGGCCAAATATGATCAAGGTCTGAATTTATTGCAAAATGGTTATTTTGATTTCATGCTAAATCAGTGCAATTGTTGTTTAACCTCTACAACCAATTTACCCATCCTGACCTTCACCCCTTTGTAAATAAATTGTTGTTTAACCATTTTTATAAATCTGGTGTGGGAGTATGTTATTAGACTGAGTCAATAATTCAGAATTATGTGTTTTGGGGTTTGCTAACTGTCAATCCTTGTGTCCGGGGACATTATAGTCATGTGGGTGGCTGTAGCATCCCAGGGGAATGTACCAGGTGAATATCAGACCCACTTAAAATAATACTCTGGGTGTAGGCACTGCATAATAATGTTATCTATGGGAAAGAACCAGTTTAGACTAAAATAGGAACCCAGGCCCTCAAATTTGGTTAGGCTTACAAGGCAGGGGAAGTAGCCCTTAGATAGCCGGCACCAGGGTTGCATACTGTCAGTTTGTTTTTGCCTATATGATGTACTCACCTATGTACCATACCCCCACCCCCAGGTCACACCTGGAAATGAGTCTTGGCTCAGTGTGCCTTTCAAAGTCGCACATTTTTAATACATATTGTAGATTGTGGGAGTGTCATGTGATGCTCCCAACCAATCACAGGGCTTCCATTGGTTGCGGGTAAGGTACTCTTTTTTTCTGTAAATCTGTCTCATGTGCTGTTCCTGTTTAATGGGTTTCTGGCTAGTACCACTCGCACCACAGAAAGATATTGCAAAAAACATATTTTTTTAAATCATGGCATGATCCATAATAAATTTACAGGGGCACTAGGAGGGCCTCTTACGGATATGAGAGTGTCGCCTTTTGCGTCCCTAGGCACCAGAACTGCTCATCTTCGGTTTGCAGTTCTCTTACCCTACGAATGCATGAGGTGACACTCTTATATCCGTAACAGGCTCTCTTAGCACTGCTATAAACTTATATAATGAATTTATTTATTTATTTATTACAGTATCAGAACTGCAACCCTTTGAGTCAAAGACTCATTTACAAAGGCTCATCATCATACACAGAATAGGACAGGGTAGGAGAAACACACAGTGAGTGGAGAACAGACAGTAGTGCAGGAACAGTAGCACAGCAGGAATATATACAATTACAATTTAAATAAATATAGTTATGAAATTGGTCAAGATGGCTGCCACGAACACTGCTCTCTGATTCAACAAAGTCACCCACCTTGCATGCATACAGTTATGAATGCATCATGCTGTATTTTCTGAGCCAAAATGTTTAATACCATGTCATTTGTTTTGCTCCCATGGGTCCCTCCATACCTTGCTCCTTCCGTCCTCCTAACATTCCCAAGCTGGCTGCATGATGCACCTCCTGCTTCTGTGCACCCACACTTAGGCTCCCCAGTGTAGTCCATTCTTCCCTAGGTTTCTGAGTTATCCCCCTGATCTCCCCAATGCCTGTAAGCATCAGAAAGGACTGCTGGGGTAGGGAGCCAGAGTAGAGATGGGTCTGATGGTGTTGGTGAGAGTAGAGGAAGTCATCATCCAGAAACTTGATGTCTTTAACCCTCTCCTGCCTCCTGATTCCTTGAAGCGTTAATCACATTAGTCCTAAAATTGTTATTGCCAGTATTGTTTGCCAGTGTAAACCTATGTATGCCCTGCTGTGCACCTGTTTATGTACTATAATCAATTGCCACTTTACTAGCTAGCCAACCCCCAAGCTATGTTCCCGTCTAACAATTGTGTTCCCTGTTGGCCATTGCAATTTTGTACTGCAATCTTTGACCACTGTATGTCCCACTTTCTGCTTATGATATGTATGTCTTATCTAATTACTGATGCGAAACCTTTGTGAATGAGTTTTAGCTCAAAAGTTGTAACCAAGTTTCAAATAAATAAATAAAACCCTTTTCTAAATTCCATATTTCTCTAATTTATTTATCCCTACTTCTATCTCCTCTTATAAGCTATGATCCCAGTCGGACAAAAGGTGGCACATTCCCCCCTCGAAAAAAAGTAAACATATCAAGCTGCAAGCAGATATAGGTTTCCCAAAATCTGGAATAACTTTCCATCTGACATAACTTGTTCCCCAAGTTCAAGACCAGTTTTAAAATTCAAGTATCACGTTATCCTCACCTGCAAATGTCTGAAATGAATGCATCTTCTCCAATAATATAGTTACATATCAGTTCTCAAGTATGTTGCTATACAGTATTGTCTCAAACAATTTAGTTATATGCTAGTTGGAGCATGGCAACTTTTCTTATCCTTGAATAGAGGATTGCAATAGGTTGAAAGGGAACCCATGATGCAAAATGAAGTGGGCATTAATCCCCTAGTGATGCCCGCTTCATTTTGCAGTACTCTCAATGTCCACACTCGAATCGCTAGTCAAGCAGTGGCTGAACTAGTTACTTCCCACCCACCTGCCCAGTGGTCACAATTGCATCTTAATTGATACTTCCCTCCTGGGAGCAGCACTCCAAGTCCTAGTGTGTCCCACAGGTAAAACTTGTAATAAGTACCTGAGGAGTAAAACTCCAGAATGTCCTGAGGATCAAATCTGTCCGCTGATGTTCTTTGTAGTTGCACTCACCCGTTTTTGTTAGCAATCAGCAATGTTGGAGCAGACTATGGTAATTATTGATCCCACAATGCAATGCTCAGCAAACAGTGAAGAAATGATCAACTTTCGAGGACTTTTGCCAATGTACAAGTAGATGTTAGTAAAATTTAGTGATATAGCATTTATTAGCATGTCTTACTGCTGCTATTTTCTATGGTTTACTGGTAAAACAGTATATAGCAGCCACAATATAAAACAATGTCCCATTTGTCAAAAAGCAAGTGCACGCATTAAAATAATTTGCAATCAGCCAAAATGAACATCTCTGTCTTTCTTCCAAAATGTAACTGTCTGAGATTAATTTCTGTAGTGCATGCCATGCTACAAGTGCATTAATGCACTCCAGAGTCGGGCTCTAGTAGGGAATTAATACCTGGTTAGTGGTTGGAGGCACCTGGCCTTTGGCCTCATGCCCCACCCCACCCCTCCAAATGGGCATTAATTCCCTAGTAGAGCCCTTCTCTGTTGTGCAATAATGCTTTCTTATCATACACATTGTAGTACTGCATACTGCTATTGCAGAGAAGGGGTGGAGGGATGTGAGCCTATGAGGAAAATAAACCTCCACATCAGGCAAACTTGATAAACTTCGAGGCCATACGATATGGCCAACATATTTAATATAAAATGTTATGAAATATTTCAAGCAAATCAGAAAATGGACAGTATATCAGATACTCGGGATAAAACCATTACCTTTTCCGAAAAGGACATCCATACTAAACTAACGTTACTTAAGGGAAAAACCAGTACTTCACCAGACTATATAGCGGGTCATTTATTATTTCTGTTAGCTGATAGTCTGTCATTACCTCTTAAAATTATTGTTTGAACAATGCATTAATTCCAGTTTTGTTCCTGAACTTTGAAAGACAGCATGCATAGTTCCTATCCATAAGAAGGGTCCATGCAATAATTGGGAAAATTATGGGCCTATCAGCTTAACTTCTCCACTATGCAAAGTATTAGAAAGTATTATTAAGGATCTGGTTTCTTCCACTTTTGACACACTGGACAATGACCAACATGGCTTCAAAAAAGGCCATAGTTGTTTAACCAATCTGCTATGCTTCTATGAGGAGGTCAGCCAACAACTCAGCAATAAAATCCCTTATGATGTTGTCTTTAAGACTTTAGTAAGGCTTTTGATTCTATTCTGCACTGTGCTTTAATAAAAAAATTATACATCTTAAATGTTAACCATAACATCGTGAACTGGCTATGCAACTGGTTGTCTGATAGAACTGAAAGAGCATTAATTAACGGTCAGTTATCTAATATTGGTTCAATCACTAGCGGGGTACCCCAGGGCTCGGTTTTGGACCCATGTCTATTTCAAGATTTCATAGCAGATCTAACTCATAATTGCTACTCTACCACTATTAAATATGCAGATGATATAAAAATCGGAGGACCATGTTCTAATTCGGACCAAACAGCATCTATTCAAAACTACCTTGATCACATTTCCCAGTGGGTCAAGAAATGGGAGATGAAATTAAACCAAAACAAATGCAGGGTTATGCGTTTAGACCCCAATAACAATATATACACACTGGATGATAGGCAACTAATTAGCACATCTAGGAAAAAAGGATCTAGGGGTCCATATTACTAATGACTTTTTACCAAGTTCCCAGATTAACGAGACTATCTTAAAAGCAAACAGGGTAATCTGGTCCATACAAAGAACTATTAAATCAAGAGATGATAAAGTACTGATGCCAATATACAGAGCATACGTTCGTCCACATCTAGACTACGCCTCACAACTATGGCGCCCATTTAGGAAACATGACATAACACAATTACAAAACGTACAAAGGAAATTCACTAAACTTATCAGAGGTCAGTAAGAAGCCCTTTATGAATCCAGATTAAAATCACTGAATTTAATGCCACTGTCTACTAGATGTCTGAGGGGGGACCTTCTTTTAATGTATGATATTATGCAGGACCCCTTTTAGTGACTGCACTGGGTTTAGAATTTAAAAATTACATCTACAACACCAGAGGCCACCCCTTACAGCTACAAGGCAAAAAATTCAATCAAATGTCACATTAATATTTCTACACAATAAGAATCATTAACCCCTGGAACGCGTTACCCCAGTCTGTAATTATCAGTAGTACCAAGTCAACATTTAAGAGCAGACTGGACAAAGCTATGCTCTCCAACATTAACGTTAACTATTATTAACTCTTGGAGCAATTATGGGCTTTACAGCCTCCTAGCTCCTACAAATTCCTAGTATGAGTATGAGCTTCGCTGGCACAGTTTCTATTATGACGAGACCATTCAGGCTGGGGGGAGGTGTGGGACCCAGTAGCTTGAATGTAAGGCAGAGGGTTGGGTAGGAGAGGCGAGCTTCCAGAGACGGCCACCTGAGCCTAGATTGGGCCTCGCAGTGGTGAGTCCTTGGGTGTGACATGGTGGCAAAGCGAACTATCTTATTGTATAAGGTCTGTAGCCTTCCCAACTCCATCACGGTTACGCCCAGAATCGGGCCGTATATGTGAGTTTTGGGAGGAGTACGGTGGCAATGGCTACCCTAGCTTCCGGATAATCTGGTCCTTTAGTCTATAGAGGATTCCAAGTTTCCCATGGATGGCTTTGGTGATTTGGTCTACGTGATTTTTTAGTGTGAAGTCTTGGACCAGGGTAAGGCCAAGGTATTTGGTGGAGGTGACCACCTCAAGTTTTACACCCCCCCCTGGACTGGAGTTGTAGGAGATGTGACCTCTCAGTTCCCAGGGATCTAGGGCCAAAGAGCATTATCTTCGTTTTGTTGGTGTTTAAAACCATTTTGTTCAGAGTGAGCCAGTCCTCCATCTGATGGATGTCTTCTTGGAGGGCTGTCTCCAACTCTGGTAAGTTAGGGAAAGCTCTGTAAATGACCACATCATCCGCGTACTGGATAGCGCTGCTACTCCCACAGTGTTTATGCAGATCATTTATGAACAGTGTAAAGAGAAGGGGGCTGAGGATTGACCCTTGAGGTACCCCTTCTTTGAGTGAAGCTAGCTTGGAGACTTTATCCTCCCACTTGACCCTCTGGGTGCGTCCAGAGAGATAACTCTTGAACCATCCCAGTGAGTGGGTGTCAAGGCCAAGTGAGCGCATTTTTTGTAGTAGGAGGTTGTGGTTTACCAAGTCGAATGCTTTAGATAGGTCAATAAAGACTGCCCCTGTGTTGTTATGTATTCCTTGATTTCTGACCCTTAAAATATTGCAGTGATTAATTTGCTGTTACCCATTTATTTACTTATTTTACAATATTTGGCCAGGAAAGACATACTAAGCAAAGGCTTGTTTTCAGGTGCATCCTGGGAGCACAAGAAAGTGAAGTGACTTGCTTATTGTCACACAATATGCGAGTGGTAGCTGTGGGATACAAACCTAGTTCTCCAGGTTTGCAGCTCAGTGCTCTTAACCACTGTCTCCAATTTCTCCATTTCTCCCTATTCTCTTTCCCCTCCCTTTACCCTTGTTCCTTCCCCAGGTCACGCCTGAATGACACTTGAATGATTGATTCTCTGTATTGCATAACTGGTACATGTACAATACCTTCAATAAATAAATAAATTACTTTCCTCAGCTGGGCTCACCAGGACCCAAATTGCTGATATCATTTGATTGGTTTCCCCTTCCCTCTGGGCTGAGGCTACAGCAGTAGCACACCGGTGAGTCCTACTGGGAACTAAACTTGTGTCTGTGATCTGCAGTTTCATACCTTTGCAGATTTTGTGTGTGACCTTGTGGCACCTTGTAATCCTGTTTAAAACTGAGCCAGCCTAAATTCCTTCATGCTGATTTGCCTAAATAACCCATGATGCTTTGCAGTAGGAAGTATATGCAATATTGTATTTCTTTGAAACTTATTTGTATTGGAAATGCCCTTCTTAGGTATCCCTTGCTTAAGTGCTTTTGCACTGAGGGCCTTATCTTTTAAATTACTTGTCTATTTTGGGCTCACCATGACCCAAAATTATTGCCATCGTTAGGCTGGTTCCCCCTCCTTCTGGGCTCAGGCTACAGTTATAACACACCAATAAGTCTAAACAAGGGCAAAACTCGTATCTGTGGTTTGCTGTTTTCAGCCTTTGCAGATTGTTCTGTGAGGCCGTTTTGGTACCTTACAGTCCCTCTGATGGAGCGTCATGTTTGAGACACGAAGTGCCACAGTTTGGGAGCTGGCACTCTCCCTGGTTCCCAATAAATCCTTTTTGCAACACTAATTTAGATATACACATGATACTTTACAGCCTCAGGTGCAGCAGTTGTTTCTTGGTTAGTTCTCATTGTCTTCCGCTGGCACCGGCTTTTTCCATGTGCACATGTAGTTTGCAATTGTTTGCTTACTTAAGGGAGAACCTGCCTTAAATAATGGTCTCTGACTGACCAAACTAGGTCAGGTGCCATGCCTATATGTACTGACAAATGCATTGTGCTGCAAACATTTTTAATACCAGACTATGTTATAATTGCAATAACACACTCCAGGATATGTTGTTTATTGGACTCCTCTGCTGTATGCTCAGGACCGCTCATCCTGCAGCCTCATGCCTCAACACACACTGAAAGAGGGCCTATATCCCTCAATGAACACACACCCTATTGTGTATTTCCCACACATCCCACAGTTTCATGTTTTACTGCTGAAATCAATTTTGTGCCAGGGAGATCTCATAATAAATGTGCCAGACGCCCCAGTTTATTCCAAGTCTGCCTTCCTGATCCCAAGAATGAGTACCATTCTAGGCACTGCGATTCCAAGAGAGACAGAGGGGCATCCTCCTTTCCAAGCAGTAACCCTTCCTCAGAATAAAATCTGCAGTGCAGCTGAACGAGACAACATCTGTGGGATGCAGCTTTTCCCATTAATCTGCTGATGGCTGCCTCCCTTTTTTGATAAGTGTTAAAGGGGTAGTTGTCTTTTCAAATACAAATAAAACCATTGTGCACTGAACAGGGGAAATGATTCTAAGCCGAGGGTGATTATTTCCCAGATAAGGTGCAATTCAGTACCTGTCCAAGTGCTGTGACTGTAAACATGAGAAAGACAGTACCCCCATTAATGGTTGATGGAGTCTGAAGATAGCCCCTCCTCCCTCAACACACACACACACAAACACAAACACACACACAAAAACAAACACACACACACACACACACACACTATAAGTAAAGCTGAACTGTGTCCATCCAGTTTCTCTGCAGTCACAGCATACATCTAAGCATGCACTATTCCCATTTCAGATAGCACAACTATAAGGGCGATCATGGAATGTAAACAACACATTATTTATTTATTTATTTTTATTCTTTGGTAACCAGGTAAGGTCCACTAGGCACAAGGCTTGTTTTCAAGAGTGACCCGAGAGTGCTGGGGAGATTAAGCAACTTGTTCGGAGTCGTACAGTATGCAATTGGAGGTTGTGGAAATCAAACCCAGGTCTCCTGGATGTACTAAGCTCATTCACAGCTCATTACTCTAAACACTAGGCTATACTACCAGCATTTAGGGAGGCAGCATAGTCTAAAGGTTAGGGCATCAAGCTGTAAACCTGAAGACCAAGCTGATCTGGGTTTTAATCCCACAATCCCATTGACATACTGTGTGAACTTGAGCAAGTCACTTAACCTGCTTCTTGGTAGCACCTGGAAATAAGCTTTGGCTCAGTGTGTCTTTCCTGGGCAGCAATTTAAAGCTACAAATAATTTAGATGCCTGCATAGACTGCTGGCTAGCAAAAAAGAGCTGCTAGTGCCCATGGAATGGGAGCATTTGTTTGCCAACCAGGGTTTTAAAGCAGCAATGCAATGTAATCAAAATATGCACTTTCTCGACAGTTTATTCCCTGTGCTCTGCTGAGCCAGTACCTTGTAATCTTTCCCACCGGCACTGTACTATCACCCATAATGTGCTCAGTTGTCCTTTGTTTTTGTTTACATTTCTGCCACCCACAACACTGAAAGCAGCAGTACTATATGCAGCCGCCATATTTACTGTAGCGCTACAAAACTAAAAACGGATCACTTCCCAATTAGGTAGTACTGCTGCTTTAAATGTCAATGAAGTCTGCATGATCACCCTTATTGTAAAGGCCAGGTAAGTAAGCACAGTAGCACTGCCTGTAAAGCAACTTCAAGTATTGCTGTACATACACTTCTTAACACCCCCCCCACCGGTCCACAATTCTAGAATATTATCTAGGGCCCCCCCGACATCATTTAAAAAAAACAGTCCAATAAACTTTGGGAGCTGTTGGAATAACTGATGTTAAATGAGTTCCTGAAGGTGAACTCAGCTGTGACTTTAATGCCCATTAGTATCTTATGCTGCTAAATTGCTAATCTGCAGTAACAGATAGACATGCATCTCCAGAAGGACAGTGAAAGTACAGGGATAAAAATCAGGTGCATCTCTGAAACCTAGGGTGAGTTGAGAGCTATCATTGTGCAGTGGGTGCCTCTGACTTCAGGTCTTCACACCACATCAGCCCTTGACGTGTTTTCCAGCATCCAGAAAACCTTTAAAATGTAACAGCCAGATCCAATTTGGCTTACATTTCATTAATTTTCTGTAGCTACCTTCACCTCTTTCCTTTATTACCATGAACATTTGCATGAAAACTGGATCTTTTCCCTCCAGACTTCATGTGTTCCTCATGCTTTAGCCTCCCATGAAGTTACAGTCCACTATTTGTGACATCACAATGTGTTGCTATGGAAATGATTACACTATCACAAACAGGATTGTTCATTGGAAGTTAAAGACAGAGGACCAGGAGACAAAGATCTCATTTTCATGCAAATATTCTCAGTAATCACAGATGCAACATTTGCCAGGGGAGGTGGACACAGTTGGGTCATTTTAACTTTTTTATCAAGTTTGTCTGTGTCACTATCAATAAACATATGCATTTTGCACTGACACTCTTACAACAGCAGCATCATCTGTGAGGTGGTGACTGCTTCAGTTTCTGCTTTCCTCTGATATTGCTTTTACCATGACAGCAGCTGGCTCCTGGTGCGCCTTTTCGTTTGTTATAGAGTTATCCTCAGTAATAATCCATCCACGGACATAAATTCCAGAAAGTTAATTAGCTGACTATAATAATTTACCAAATTTCCCTGGAAGCTGGAAAATCGCTTTTAGTTTTGCAGTTGTTAAAAAATAAGTTTGCCATAAATGCATAATATAGCAAATGATTCCATTCCGCAGTCTTTTACCACCAAGTTTGCTTTTAGTCATGTTAGCTTCAACACAAGATATTCTCAGAAACTTACTCATCTTGAAGAAGGTTCTTGATAGAGCTGGGAACAGAAAGGAGTGGTCAGGAATCCAGAGTTACAGGAACAACAAAAGCACATTCAGTGACATGTCTGAGAGTACAGGAAAAGCAGAACTCATTAACTTTTAAAAAGCAAAATAGCAATTGCTGATTCAAGAGAACAAAACTCAGTTACGTACAGCAGTAAACGTGGACAGCTTGCAAGGATAGCTGTGGAGGAAATCCATGAGGATTTTAGCAAGCATTTGTCAATGCCGAAAGCTCGTCATTGGTATTGCAGTTGTACATGCTGTGTTTTGCTGTTGTACTTGCAGTGTTTCTTATGTTCTCCCAGCACTGGTTACTGTCATCAGGATTCTGAACCCCACAACCATGTTTGGATCCCAAGCAAGGCCCGCTCCACCACATCACTGCTCAACCTGACCACATCTCTGCTCCACAACACTGCTCAGACCTCAGCACACATAATAATACCAGCACAACTGACAGCCTACCTGACAGATTGAACTAGAGAAAGAGGAGTGAGGGGTTAATGTTAAAAAAGGTAGATAAGACAGCATTTCTCTTCTGTTGTACCACTCTCTCTCCTACACACAAGGCACGAAAATATAATGGAACAACTAATTGTTAGCACGTAAAGCTCCCCCCCCGCCATCTCTCTCTCTGTCTATCTCTCCTCTGGATGGCAGAAGTCAAAGATTTATTTTGCCAGCCTGTCCTTGCCCTGTACACGCAGCCACTTTGAAGTCAGGAAAAAAAATATATTATTTGGGATTTCTGGGACTGTTAAATTTGTTGTTTCACCCCCCCCATCTCTCTTTCTTTCTCTCTCTGTTCTCTGGATGGCACATCAAAGATTTATTTTGCCAGGTTGCACTTGCCCTGTACACACAGGCACAGTGAAGCCAGGTGAAAAAATAAACTTTTATGTAAGATTTCTGAAACTGTTAAATTTCACGTGCCCCCCCCCCACAATTTCTCTGTCTCTCTCTCCTCTGGATGGCACAAGTCAAAGATTTATTGTGCCAGCCTACCCTTGCCCTGTTCACACAGCTACACTAAAGCCATGAAAAAAAATAAACTTTTATTTGTAATTTCTGGGACTGCTAAATATGTTGTGGCCCCCTGCAATCTCTCTCTCTCTCTCTCTCTCTCTCCTCTGGATGGCACAAGTCAAAGATTTATTGTGCCATCCTGCCCTAGCCCTGCACACACAGCCACACTGAAGCCATGAAAAAGAAACAACTTTTATTTGGAATTTCCGGGACTGTTAAATATATTGTGGCCCCCTGCAAACTCTCTCTCTCTCTCTCTCTCTCTCTCTCCTCTGGATGGCACAAGTCAAAGACTTATTTTGCCAGCATGCCCTTGTCCTGTACACATAGCCACACTGAAGCCAGGAAAACAAAGAAACTTTTATTTGGGATTTCTGGGACTGTTAAATTTGTCGTGCAAAGTAGAATGCCATCCCACACCACAAGTGCAAACACAGATTTTGGACACAATTTGAAAAATGACAGCTGTTACATACAGGAACTTGGGTAATAAGAAGGCTATGCTGAAAATCTGGGGGGTAAATTTTTAAGATTTCCGCAGTTACGAGTGTGTGTACCGAAATTGCAATGAATGGGTAAAACTTTGCAATTTTTTTCATATTTTGACCCCAGATGTTGAACATAGTCTTCTTATCACCCCACCTCATGAACCCCATAGGTGACAATTTTCAAAGCCATGGGAAAATGGCCTTCCACGCCTCAGGTGCGAAAACACATTTTGGGCAAGATGTGAAAAATGACAGCTGTACTGTTCATGAGGTGGTGTGATGAAATGGCTATACTGAAAATTTGGAGTGAAAATATTGAAAATTATCAAAGTTACACATGTGCGTAGAAACTTTTGAACGCCATGTGTAACTGGACCATTTTTAGGATTTTTTTCAGCAAATTTTTAACATGGCCTTTTTGGGACTCCACCTCATGAAGAGTGCCATTGTCATTTCATTCATTGGTCCCAAAATGTGATTTCGCACCACGATTGCACTATTCTGTGCCACAGGTGCAAAAACAAATTTCGGGCAGGATGTGAAGAGTGACAGCTACACTGTTCATGTGGGGGTGTGAAGAAATGGCAATTTTGTGAATTTGGAGTGAAGATATCAAAAATTGTTGAGGTTACAAGCGTGCATAGAAAACTTTCAACAACCGTGCATAACTCGGGTGTTTTTTTGGTGTTTTTGCACCAAATTTTCCACATGGGGTTTTTTAGACCCCACCTCATGAACTCTGGCACTGTTGTTTCATTACTCAGTTCTGAAAGGTGATTCTGCACAGCAACTGCGAAATCACCTTTCGGGACCAAGTCACACCTGCAGATGAGCCGTAGCTCAATGTGCCTTTCCCGGTTACCAAATGTTTAAATAAATAAATTTTGAAAAAAACAGTAGCAAAATAACAGTGCCGGTGTTCATGAGGTGGGGTCCCACTGACGGACATTATATGGTGCTTACCTTGATTCTTCAGTTTGCGGTTCAAGCTTTGAAGGGTACAGTGCAGATGTGTCCTGGTCCACAGAAGATGACAGCCACCAACCTCAGATGGTAAGTATAGGGTGGGGGGTGTGGGGTGATGGGTTGCTCAGTGGGAGGGTCGGGATGGGGAGGGGGATGGGGAGACAATGAGGGACCAT
Organism: Neoceratodus forsteri; assembly: GCA_016271365.2. NCBI lineage: Eukaryota > Metazoa > Chordata > Ceratodontiformes > Ceratodontidae > Neoceratodus > Neoceratodus forsteri. Next base: position 1,069,305,649 of record CM028135.1, read on the forward strand.
TTTCTTTTTTGCAGGAAAATAAAAGACGTCAGGGGACCATTTCCTTTTTTTATACAGAGACGGATTGCTGGAACATTTTGGGACACTGTGAGTGGGCTCCCCAGTGTCCCGCAGTACTGGGAAGGGGGGGCTCCTAGTACTGACATCGGGATTATACCCCCCATTGTTGGGTTTAATTACTGGAAGAGTGGGAGTGGGGGAGCATCCGACACCAGGAGTTGGCATCCCAGTATCAGAATACATAAAAAAAAGTAAATACTGGGAATGGGGGTCCTAATATCAACACGGGGATTGGGCCCCCATTTTCAGCTTTTATTATGAAGAAATGGGAAGTAACCAATTTAAATAGAAAATGAAGCCTCCAGGCATGCAGGCAAGGGCAGAGCACTCCCCAAAGGGAGAAATGAGTGAGGAGCTGCACCACGGCTACAGATTAGCCCCAATGGGCTGTATGATGGTAGGTGGTGGGTGATGGCGGGGCAGCAAAAAAGCAAGCAAGGAGAGCATTTGGACATCACCAATCAGCTGTTTGCTGGGCAGTATTCCTCCTCCACATCAAAGAAAAGGCTGCCATATGATTGATGCAGCTTTTTCTTCACAAGTACAGGATGTTTCCGCCCATGAAAAAAAAAAAACAGTGTCGCAATTAGCCTGTCTGATGATTGGTGTGGTACTGTTGAGTCCCTTGCAGAGCACCCTGCATTGGACAGACAGTTTCACACCCCTCCACCCCTCAAAAGGCACTTATAGCAAGAAGTCTGCTGTGCACACATGCACAACAAACTTAAAAAGGGTCCTGCGGCAATGGTGATTATGAAAGGGGCAGAGTTAAAGAAACAGGACTGTAAGCAAGTGTATATAACCCTTCTGCATCTGTTATTTTGTACTAACTGTATTGGGCAGCATTTTTGTACTGTTGAAACTTCAACATAAGGGGACATACCAGTGCCACGTGCACAATAAATTTTTTGGGGGGCCAAGATCAAAAGCAGACCCTTTTCTTGCCCCCTCCAAGAATACATTTTCCCCAGCACATTTTTGAAAGTTTGTGAAAATTCGGAGGTGGGGGGCATCTCTGTATGCGCCCATGGGACACACCCCGAAGCCTAAAGGTGGTAAATATAGAGATAACGGTAGGAAGTGCTACTTCTCCCAGAAGGTGGTGAACCTGTGGAACAGCCTACCCGTGATAACAGAGGGAGGAAAGACAGTGCAGGCCTTTAAGGTAAGCCTGGACAAATTTCTCCTTCCCAAGGGGATCCCATGGGAATCATAGGGTATTCTGGGTAATAGAGTGGGTAGGGAATCCCTACAAATTAGTATATGTTTTTAAAGAGTACTTGCTGATCCTTCCTTATGAGATCAGTGGGGGGATGGGGTGGACCTGATGGACCCTGAGTCCCTTCCAGCCTTAAATTACTACATCACTATGTTACTAGGTTAACATCACCCATCCACACAGGCAATCCAAGTTCTGGAGCACAGTTGGTTTGCGGCATAAAGTTTCCACTTTGCAGTGCACCTCAGTCATGGAGGGGTGATGACAAATTCTGGCACCACAGTGGTCCATTTGGCAGGGACAGAGAGCCTCCTGCCATGGGGACACTGTGACATCAAGGTCGACGGAAGCACCACTCATGTCGCAGGGGACAAGGGAGGAACTGTGGAGAAACAGGGGCAGAAATACTGTTGCCATCTTAATGACAACTCACACAGCCTGAATAGGGTATATCCCTGATTACAGGGTATATCCCTGGTATGACAGCAAGGAGGGGGACAACATTAGACTGGAAAGAAATTTGCATTTGTTTTCTAAACTTATAAAATACCTCAGGCAGACATTTTTCTTTCTAAATTAGGTGTTTTATTTATTTTTTTAATCTAATGTAGGTAATAATCATCCAGGCTCTCTGGTCCGCTCACCTGGAGATGACACCCCCATCCTCTAGCTTCTGCTGAGCTTACTCTGCCACCACTCATCTGGGACCACTGCAGTGGTGGGGGTGTGCCAGGTCGGTAGTGCAAGAGCCTGTGAGGGGGTGCCAGCATCTCCTCCAACAGACAGGGGGTGTTTTTCCTCCATTGTCACCCAAAAAGAGCTGGTGTGCAGTGAGGTGCTTGTGAACACCAAGGGGTGCCACATGCAACATCTGGCTGTATCCCTGCCCTGCTGTGCTGGTCCCGGGCTCCGATACTGCCTAGCCTCCGCTAAGTACTGATCACGGTGTGGGACACAGATGTTCACCCAGCCCAAAGGTGGAGGAGAGCCATCCTAGGCATGCTCAGTCCTCCTTCCCTGGTTGGCACCCAGGGAGGCAAGTGCATTCAATAACTTGGGCCACCAGCATCACAAGAGGCAATATTCATGCTGCACCAAAGGGCCAGCTTTGAACAAGCCATTTTATAAGTGTAATAGCCCACTCTAGGGTTACAGTAAGGCAGATGAAATTGCACTTCTCAGCTGTGTCTCATGCATTACAACCCATGTTATAACAATGGTCTCAGAAATGCTGCAGTCTGATTGGTTGTCAGCATTCCAACAGCCTTACATTAATCTCTGTTACGCTGTCATGTACAGCCTGATCACCATGGGACATGAATTCTTCCTGTCAGCATTACGTGCTCTAGCACCGCTGAATGACTGGAACGATGCAGTCTCATTCGGATTCTGAACCAGCATTTTGAACAGCTGGTGGACTATGTTATTAAAAAAAACCCTCAAGATGAGGAAAACATTCACAAGGTAAACTTTAAACATCTATCTTCTGGTGTAATTTTTATACTAGCAATAAGGCACTCCTAGGAGTTACATTAACAGTCATTTAATCACCCCCTAGTGGCAATAGTGGCTAGTTGAGCAAGCATCTGCTGTGTAAGTGTTTGGGAGCAGATCCTTGTGAGACACTGTAACTGCTCACAAAGGAGCTGTAAAACAACTTTATTTATTAATTCAGAGGGGCCTGGAGTGATTATTGTGGTAGTTGCTGAGTTACCATACCAAGGGAGCCTGGGAACTGTAGTTCCTGGTCAGCCCCAAGAACTACACCTATCTGCGGGAGTCTAATATCTTTAAGTTTATTTAGTTGGGACTGTGTAGCCCTTTTTATCAACTGCAGGGAGTTGTTTTATTGTGTTTGTTTATTGCAGAGCTCCCAGAACCCCCGCCTCCTTTTTATTTTTAATTACCCCCCTTGAAAATGTCCAGTCTGGAATTTAACTTTGAGATTGATTGATTGATTTTTGATAAAAGTGTTATTTTCATAAAGGCATATACAATTAGGGAATACTCTCTTTTCAATAGTAGCCCCGTTACATTTGTTACAGACACTAAGAATTTGGTACCTTTAATTTATTGTTTTGCCAGCTATTTTAGTTTTATTCAGATGGGCAGGAGCGTGACCCACTGAAGCCAGTTCCAGGTCCCAGGAGATAAAATTGCACCCCTTAGTGAGCAGGGAAAGCATGTACGGGGCCAACGCATGGAGATGCGCACAGAGACAAGTGTGTCCGGTGTGTCAGGTGGGGCAGACAAGGCAGAGGACCCAGGCAGTCTGAAGAGTTTAGCAGCCAGAACATACAACAAGTATAGACAGCCAAAACGTACTTGTAGAAACAAATTGTTTTGTTGCTAGGAACAGCTGTGTAGCAGCAGTGTTGTCTGTCAGTTGAAATACAGCATAACCCAAGGGGAACCATAATTCTGACACTGGGACAACCCCACAGACAGAACCACAGCTGTTGTGAAGTAAAATAACAAGAGATCCATAGCCATCTTTTAAGGGCTGTGCTCAGATTGTGGTTTCTCAAGGCAGACAGAATCATCTATGAGTTCATTTAGGACAGTAAATACAGGCCTTCATTTGCTCATGCCGGCATTTTAGACTTTGTGTGATCATACAAATAGACTGTCTAGCTAGAGAGAACATAAAAAAAAAATGACGGCCTTTTGATCATGGAACATAGGAGCTGTGAGCGTGGCCTAGCTCAATATCCGATTGCCAGGCAATAAAGATAGGATCCTCCGTGAGCACCCAGTGGAGTAGGTGTACAGGCACAGGATGAACCTATAATTGAAATAGCACTGATCTGAAATATTCAAAAGACTCAAGTGATATGGATATGAGCATTGTAGTAAATGGGGAAATGGGGGTAAAATGTTCCCTTTGTAGTATGTTCAGTACAAAACCTGATACATATATTGATGTGAAAAGGCAGAGATACTAAACAAATATTTTTGCTCAGTATTTATAAAGGAAGAGGGGGAGGTACATAAAACAAACAGTAGAAACACTCGGGATACAAAAGTTGATACCAGCCCATTTACAGAAGAAAGGGTTCTGAAAGAACTCTTAAAACTGAAGATGGACAAAGCAATAGGGCCTGATGGGATTCATCCCAGAATTCTAAAAGAACTAAGGGTAGAACTAGTGACACCACTGACTACCCTCTTTAACAAATCATGGGAGGATGCGGTGGTACCCGAGGGCTGGAGGAGGGCAGATGTGATTCCCCTTCACAAAAGTGGAAGCAAGGCAGAAGCAGGAAACTACAGACCTGTTAGTTTAACCTCAGTGGTAGGGAAAATGATGGAATCACTTCGAAGGAAAGAATTGTTGAGTATCTAGAGGCCAGAGGCACAGGACCCAAGGCAGCATGGATTCACAGCGGAAGGTCTGCCAGACAAATCTGATAGATTTCTTTAACTGGGTGACCAAAGTAGTAGATCAGGGAGGGGCTGTGGACATGGCCTACTAGACTTTAGACAAGGCATTTGACACAGTCCCACACAAAAGATTAATATACAAGTTAGCCAGCCTGGGAGTGGGTCCCAAGATGACAGCCTGGGTAAGGAATTGGCTGGAGAATAGGACACAGAGAGTAATAGTAAATGGAGCCCACTCTGAAGAAAGGGGGGTTACTAGTGGGGTGCAGCAGGGTTCAGTATTGGGACAGGTCCTCATCAATGTCTTTATAAGCGACACTGCAGAGGGACTGGAAGGAAAAGTATGTCTCTTTGCAGATGACACAAAGATCTGCAACAGAGTTGATGCACAAGGTGGGGTGGAAAGGATGAGAAGGGACTTGGCAAGGTTAGAGGAACGGTCAAATGTATGGCAGCTTAGATTCAGTGCTAAGAAGTGCAAGGTAATGCACCTGGGAAACAAAAACCCAGGGGAAGAGTACACAATGGGGGGTGAGATACTAACAATAACAAAAATGGAAAGGGACCTGGGGTTAGTCATATCAGGTTACCTAAAGGTGGGCAAGCAATGTGAGAGGGCAGCAAGGAGGGCTGGGGGGATACTGGGATGCATAGGGAGAGGCATCACCAGTAGAAAACAAGAAGTTATTATCCCTCTGTACAGACAGTTGGTGAGACCCCATCTGGAGTACTGCATGCAGTTCTGGAGACCCAATCTCCACAAAGACATAGACAGGATGGAAGCTATCCAGAGGAGGGCAACTAAAATGGTGCAGGGTCTGCACCGGAAGACATATGAAGAGAGACTTAAGGAGCTTGATATGTATAGCCTCGAGGAAAGGAGGGAGAGGGGGACATGATAGAAACTTTCAAGTACCTCAAGGGAATCAACAAAGTCCAAGAGGGTAGCATCTTTCAAAAAAAGAGGTGTGCAAGAACAAGGGGGCACAATTTGAAGATAGAGGGGGGGCTCTGAGGTAATTTAAGGAAGTATTTTTTCACAGAGAGGGTTGTGGATGCATGGAACAGACTTCCAGAGGAGGTTGTAGAGTCAAAAACAGTGGTGGAATTCAAGCATGCATGGGACAGTCATAAGGTAATTCTAGGGGGTGGGGGTAGGAAGGAGTAGGCTGCTGGTTAACTAGGATCTGCAGCCTATCCATCAGGTAGGGAAATGGGCAGACTGGGTGGGCCAAGCAGTCCTTATTTGCCGTCAAAATCTATGTTTCTATGTATACACCTGTAAGCAGTGTATTGAACTCGGAGAACTAAAGAATGGGTTGCTAGCAAAGGAACTGGAAATAGACCTCCAGAATCAAATATAAATCTATAAAATGGGACAAGGAATTACTGAACATCTTCAGGAAGGAAACAGTACAAAAAGGCAAAGGGAACTGGACTGTGAAGATGCTGAAGACTGGACTATGGTTGAAAATAACAAGAAAAGGAAAAAGGGTAGGAGGGCCATAAACTTCCAAACAGAAGATGAAAACCAGTACACCCCTTTAATCAACCTAATGGAACAAATAGAAGATCAGTCACAAGAATTATTTGATTTAGTGCGTAGTAGTGAGACACCAGCAACAGATCCGAACAAGAATAATGGCCATGCAATGGATACAGAATATCAGGAAAACAAGAGGGAGTCCCCAAAACAAGTTTTTTACGCTATGGGGTTTCTGTTATCAAATATACAGACAAATACTCCATGAAAGGAAATAAAGAAAATGTTACATAGTGCAACTACACAGAGGTAAAGATAAATGATATTCAAGAAATGCTGCCAGACATTATTAAACCTTCAAAAGATAAACAGGTAGCTCTGTTTCATGTAGGTACTAATAATGTAGGGTGGCAACAGGATGAGGAAATATAAATGATTTTAAAAACCTGCGTAAGACATTATAAGACTGTAAATGTGAGCTCATATATTCAGAAATGCTGCCTGTACCAAGAGCTAGCATGGGAAAAATTAAAAAAATAAGAGTAAATAACTGGTTTAGAAAATAGAGACTTGAAAAAGGCTTAAAATGCATAAAACATAGGAAACCTTCTATGGAAACGATTAACTGTTTTGTCAAGATGGCCTGCATTGGAGTAGAAAGGGTAGAAAACCCTGAGAAATACTGTATCTTCTTTGATCACTTCAAGGAAAACGGCACATCTTTAAACTAGTAAAGGAGGGGAGACGGGTGAGAAACACAATTTTGAAAGGTAATTGCAAAACAAACAATTCACAGAACAAAGACAGTTTAAACATATTAATGGCAAATGCCAGATGTCTAAATATCATACAGAAACACAGAATTAGAGATACGATAGTCCTTGAGGAAAAAATATATCTTGCATCAATTACAGAAACCTGGGGGTCCAAGCAAACCTGCTGGAACAGGAGCATAGATGGGTACAAACTCTTGTATAAGGATAGGGTAGACAGAAGGGGTGAAGGCGTAGCTTTCTATGTAAGAGAAACTATAGCATGTAACAACCTAATAAATATTACATTTATTTTATTGAAAATGTTTCACCAGGAGAGGCACACTGAGCAAAAAGATGCTTGTCTCATGGTGCGACCTGGGGAGGAGGGTACAAGGAAGGAGGGTATACATAAAACAATCAATAGGTTGAACTTGGACTCGAGCAATACAAACAATTGTTAAATAGTTAAGTGTGGTTAATTACAAGCTTGTTACATAGTTAAGTGTGGTTAATTACAAATTTGTTACGTAGTTAAGTGTGGTTAATTACAAGCTTGTTACATAAGGAGACAGTACATACATGTGCCACAAGGAGGGTGGCATAGCATATTTGATTACACATCTAGAACTATACGTGATTATGTAAGTGCCTATATCTAGAGATTGATTTGAAGTATGATGCACCAAGTTGGCAGAGAGAAATGGAAGCCTGAGCTTGGGGCCAGGGAGAGGTGACAGGTCTGGATAGTAAACACTGGGAAAGATAAGGGGGTTAACTTGGGAAGACGTTGGCAGGAATAAGAAGGGAGATAGCAGAAGTGTCATAAGAGGGTAAGTGCATTGGTCGTTGGAAGGAGTCAAATAACAAAATGCTGTGGGTTACCCCCACAAGGAAAAATGATAAAAAACTGACACTAGGAGTCTGTTACAGATTGCCTGATACTAACATAAGTGACTGCTTAGACTTACTGACTAATATTTTGAGTATAACACAACATCAAAAATATTATTGTTAGGTGACTTTAATCTACTGGGCATAAACTGGGAAAACCTTACGGTATCAAACTCAAATGAGCAGGTGTTTACAGGTATGATAATAAACAATAAACTGCAGCAGATTTTTTATTTGTTTTTTGTTGACTGGGTAAGTGCACTAGACAAATCCTGCCTATTTTCAGGCACGACCCTGGGAGAGGGATACAGATGAATGCCAACTGACCTTGAATCAGATTAAGCTGTTGGTGGTATTTTTAGTGAATGAGGGGAAATTTGGCCAGGGCACCGGGAAAAATTCCCCTACTCTTTTCGAGAAGTGCCATGGGATCTTTAACATCCACCTGAACTACCACCAATCCAGGCAGGAGGGACCTCGGTTTAATGTCTCATCCGAAAGACAGCACCTCAGGAGTGCAGCACCCCCCCCATGCTGCACTACAGTGTCAGTATTGGTATATTAACCCAAGTGCCTGGTGTGGGGACAGAACCCACAGCCTAAGAGATGGTACACAAACCGACTAGGATAAACAATATTTTGGATCTAGTTATAACCAATATGACTAAAGACATCCTTAGTGTCAAAATTGTAGAACCCCTTGGAAACAGTGACCATAGCATGGTCCTATTTAGCATGCAATCCAAACCAACAGAGTTATGGGTGACACCATACCTCTCAACCTCCTGCCTCATAAATCAGGGACAAAGCTTAGAAAAATCAGGGACACATTTTCAAAATCGGTGACATCCAATCAGGAAGCTGGTAGAATAAAGGGCTTAGTGTAAAACACATTTTCTAAAGAAGAACAGGTCTGTAACTTTAATGTTAATCATTATTTTGTGCTTACAACCCCCACTGTTTGGTCACAGAAACACAATTTTTAGGAGGGACAGAGTAAAATTTAGAGGCAAAAATCAGGGACAGTGGGTAACACAATTACAAAAAAATTATAATAGGGCACATTTTACAGACATTAGGGAGGCACTACATGCGTGGAACTGGAGAAGAATAAGCAAAGCCCTCAGTGCTGAACAACTCTGGACAGAAATCAAATATAGAATATTGGACCTGGAAAATAAATATATACCAGATAAACCATTATACAACAGGAAGGGAAAAGTACCACAATGCTATACACAAAAGATAAAAAAAACAGCAGAGCAAGAAAAGATCAGCATTTAAAGCAATGAGAAAATAAGAAAATAGTAACTACAACCAAAAAAGAAATACAAGAAAAAATTAAGACATAGTAAAAATATGATTAGAAGAGAGAAGAAAAAAGGTCAAATTTAAAATAGCACATATGAAGGATAATGGAAAGGTTTTTATGCATATATTTTTGTTTCAATTGTTTAACCAGTAGTGGCACGCTAAGCTGAAAGCTTGTTTACAGGTGCAACCTGGGAGCACAGGGAAGTTAAGTGACTTGCTCAGGGTCACACAGTATATGCAAGTGGGGGCTATGGGATTCAAACCCCATATGTCAATAACAAATCAGCTGACACATCTAGGACTGATTTTTGATGGAATAAATGAAATTACAGACCCTAACTTATTGGCTAAGGTCTTTAACAAATATTTTTGCTCTGTTTATAACAAAACTTGTGATATACCAGTAGGTACTAGTACAGTAGCGGCTGACCTAGGCAAGTTACACTGCAGGGGGCTTTCAATTGTTCCTGTGAATATTAGGAGTCTCACCTGCCACATCTCTGAGTTGGAGGTGTGGGTCAAACTCTATAGTACTGACATCCTCTGTCAAACGGAAACCTGGTTCAAATCAGGGATAACTGACTCTTTTTGTTCCCTTGCCAATTATTCCATGATATGTCGTGACAGAATGGCCTCTAGACGGGGTTGGGGGGTTGCTATAATTCATAAAAGCCATCTCAATATTGAATCCATCCCTGATACTGCCTCCTCCTCTGGCTGGGAATCCTTTCATACCACTCTGGCATTAGGGACCAAGAAACTCCATATTGTCTGCATTTACAAACCCCACTCAGGTGGCCTCTTGGGCCTTAAGGAAATACTTCATGCAACTGCGCAGAACTACAACCGGCATGAGGTTGTGATCATTGGTGACTTTAACCTCAACTGGTTGGGACCCTCGAACAGCCTGTTGCTATCCCTTCTCCACAGCTACAACCTTCACCAACCTATTACTGAACCAACCAGAATCTCGCCGAGACATCACTCTTCTTCCCTTATCGACTGGGTGTTGGTGAATCGTGTGGAGCATGAAGCTGTTTCAGGTGTTCAGGCTGATGCTTTAACTGACCACTCCCCCACCTTCTGTATATGGGCGATTGTTGCACCTCCTACTCCTCTGCCACGACTAGCCACCTCCATGGATTTTTCTAAACTTAACCCAGACAGATTCTTTTACAATTTCCAGAATTGACTGGACTGCTGTTTATGTCTCTAGCAATGTGGAGGATGCCCTTCATTTTTTCCTTAACGAATTTCTGACCGTTCAGAGCAAGTATGCCCCGCAAGCAACTAGGCATGTCAGTTGTAAACGCACTAGCTGGCTACCCAAAGACTTGCTTGCTGCCATGTGCTCTAGAGACAAGCAATAGAAGCTGTACAAATGCTCAGGTCTGCAGTCTGATTTCTGTTCCTACAGAGCCCTGAGGAGCTCATGCTAAAAACAGATCAGGCTTGCAAAGAGCCAATACTGTAAAGATGTACTTATGAGCTCTGTGGGGGATCCCAGGAAATTCTGGTTCCACGTTAAAACCTTCCTTGGTTCATCTCAAACTGTTACTCCCTGTGGCATGATCATAAATGGCACTCACTGTAATGACACTAGGACCATAGCTAACTCTTTCAACAACTTGTTCTCTGACCTGTCCCAGTATATCTCCCCTTCTCCTCAATTGGGCCATCACCTTGAGAGGCAGTTTAGCGCAGTGGTTTAAGGCTCTGAGCTGCAAATCTGGTGACATCCAGCAGACCAGACCTGGGTTTGAATCCCACAGCTTCCACTTGCAGGCTGTGTGACCCTGAGCAAGTCACTTAACTTCCCTGTGCTCCCAGGTTGCACCTGTAAAAAAGCTTTCAGCTTAGTATGCTAGTTCTGGTTAAACAACTAACCTTCAACCCACCCCTGCATGCCACACATCTCAGATAAACACCACATCTGACATGTTACGGGTGTGTGCAGCTCTCTACTTTAAGGCTATCACTAGATCACAGGTTTTGAAACTTCTGAGAGGTGTCTCGGACAATACCAGCTCTGGCTCGGACTCTCTCGAACCTCAGCTCTTGAAGCTTGCAGCTCCTCTCATTGCTTCATTGTTGGCGAAGATTTTTACACTGTCTCCCTCTAGCAGCGTTGTACCTGAGCTCTGGAAGACTGCCCGAATCACACCTATCTTTAAAAAAGGGGACCCGAAAGACATTACCAATTACAGGCCTACTGCGACTCTGTCAGTCTTGAGCAAATCCTCGAGAAGCTAGTGGCTGGCCAAATAATGGACTACCTTAACAAACACAATCTTCTCTCAGAAACTCAGCATGGCTTTAGAAAGGGCCACAGTACATTGACTGCTCATCTGAAGTTTACGTCGGATACCCTGTCGCACATGGATTCTGGGCACCTTACAGGTGCTGTCTTCATTGACCTCACTAAGGCTTTTTACCAGGTTGATCACCCCCTGCTTCTGACTACTCTTCATAGCCTAAACGTCTCACCCTCTGTTATTACTTAGTTCAGCAGTTACTCGGCCCACAGGACCCAAGCTGTGAAATTTCATTCCTCCCTGTCGGACTACTCCACTATCAACATTGGAGTGCACCAGGGCTCCATTCTGGGCCCCCTTCTTTTTTCCATTTTTCTCAACAACATTGCAGCTGTCTTTAAACACTGCTCTCCCATTCTATATGTGGATGACCTTGTTTTCTATACCAGCTCCTCAAGTGTGGCCACCATCAATGCATCACTGAATGCTGACTTTATGAATGTCCAGAGCTGACTCTGTGGCCATAAACTAGTGCTGATTGCACAAAAAAACAAAGGAATGTTGCTGGGCTCAGCCCCAAAGCTCAAGGCTTGCTCTGTCCCTCTGAGGGTCTGTGACCTCAAGAGAACTCCAATCGATACTGTGGAAACCTTCAAACACCTAGGGGTCTTACTTGACCAATCTCTTGATTTTAGCGCTCACATACAGGCTACCTGCAAAACCGTCAACTGTAAACTGGGGTGGCCTACAAAACTAGCTACCCTCTCACCCCATCTGCCAAGCTGGTGATAACCAAAGGTATTCTTCCTGCACTTACCTATGGTGCTCTTGTCTTTGCCACAGCCCACAAAACAACCCAGCAGAAGTGGGACGTTACATACAACAATATATGCTGGTATGCCACCTCGTCTCCTCGTCTCAGATATCACTGTCAGTTATACAGTGATCTACAGTGGCTCTCCCCTTCCACCTGTAGGACCTACTCCCTTGGCTCACTCTTCAACTCTGTCATCAGGGAGCATCCTCCCCCTCCCATGCAACTCTACTTGATCCTGTAATCTCCTCTCGTGGGCTTCGATCAGAAGACAGATTCTTGCTGAAGGTAGCCAGATGTTGCACCTCTACAGGTTCTGTTGCTTTCCAGTGTGTTGCCCCTCAGCTATAGAACTTACTTCCCCACAGCCTTAAAAAGCTGGAGTCCCATCTCAAAAGAGAACTATGGCGGTACTTATTGCTTGCCGATTACTGCACTTGTTTTGACCACGGTTGACTCTGCTATGGCCTCCACCCTGCTTCTTTCATACCCCCTCACACCAGGCTTGTCTCCTAGTTTTAAGCACTCCCCGACCTGAGATTTCTCCTTCCCCTACAGCTATAGCACTTCTTATCCCTTCTGTCTCTGTCCTCATACTTGTCATGCATGTCTCTGGCATCCTCGCTGCATTTACTGTTTTGTCTAGCCGTACTGCTTTTGCAATAATACGAGTGTCCCTATTCTACCAGCTGTATTGCCTTCCAATGACTGTACCTGATATGTTGTGATGTACTTTGGAATGTTGTATGCAATAATCCGAGTGTCCCTATTCTACCAGTTGTATTGCCTTCCACTGACTGAACCTGATATGCTATGTAATGTACGTTGGAATGTTGCTTTGCTTTCTGTAATTTATGTACCTTTATGCACTCTTGGAATGTTGTATGCTTTCAGTAATGTACTCTCGCGAGTCGTGCCTGAAAATAGTCATTTTATGGCTAGTGCACCTACCCGGTTAACAAAAATTAAATAAATATATTACAGACTGAAAACAGACCTATGGACAGTTTTAGAACAGAAACTGAAATAATGAACCATCTAAACAAATGTTGCTAAATCAGCAGGCGTAGATAGGCTAAACCCTAGACTGCTCAAGGAAATTAGCGAATGGCTTACACGACCATTGACAGCTTTGTTTAATAGGTCCCTTGAGACTGGTGAGGTGCCTGAGGATTGGAAGAGGACAATAGCTGTCCAGTTTTCAAAAAAGGAAATAGGGCGACAATGTCAAACTATAGACCAACAAGCCTGACATCAATTTTGGGCAACATAATAGAGGCTATTATCCAAGAAAAGCTTACGGTGAGAGATAAAACCAAAAAAACAAATGGATATCACCCAACATGGTTTAAAAAAATAGATCATGCTTAACTAATACCTTGTTTTTTTATGAGAAGGTAAGCCAAACTCTTGAACAAATTTCTCCTGTGGATATAATTTATGTGGACCTCCAGAAAGCTTTTGACAAGGTACCTGCACAACATACTCATCACAAAACTCTGTGATATAGGAATGGACTACAAACTGGGCTGGCAGTATGGACTAGAGGTTAAAGTAACGAGCTGTGAACAAGCTCAGTGCATCCAGCACACACTAGACTTGGGTTTGATTCTCACAACCTTCACTTGCATATTGTGCGACTCTGAGCAAGTCACTTCACTGCCCAGTGCTCTCAGGTTGCCCCTGAAAATAGGCACTTGTGTCTAGTGGGCCTTACCTGGTTACCAAAGACTAGAAAAAAAAAAACTATTAAAGTGGATAACCAATTGGCTGGTTAGGAGAACACAGAGGGTTAGGGTAAGAGGTGCCTTGTCAGCATGGCACGACAACTCAGTGAAATCAAATACAACACAGTGAAAACTGCAAAAGTCAAAACCACACATGGAGAATACAGCCGGCGAAGAAAAAACATGTAAGTTACATTTCACTGGAGTGGCGGTCAATGGCGGCATAGCTTTGCAATAATAAATCACACTTAAAAAGTTCTCAGCAGTATTCTCCATGCGTGGTTCTGACTTGCACAGTTTTTACCATGCTGTATTTCATTTTATGGAGTTGTAACCTCTTGGCAGCACCTGGAGTGTTGACAAGTGGGGTCCCACAGGAGTCAGTGCTGAGGCCAGCCCTGTTTACACTTTTTGTAGCTGATATGATAACCTGAGAAAGAACTGCGTGGTAAAGTTTGCAGACAATACCAAACTAGGGGACAGCAAGTACAATGAAGAGACGAACTTACATAGAAACATAGAATTTGATGGCAGATAAGGACCGCATGGCCCACCCAGTCTGCCCATTTCCCTACCTACTGGATAAGCTGCAGATCCTAGTTAACCAGCAGCCTACTTCTTTCTACCCCAACCCCCTAGAATGGCCTTATGACTTGTGAAGGATCTGCAAATAACTGAAGTATGGGCACAAAAGAATCGAATGACTTTCAACAGAGCAAAGTGTGTGGTCATGAATCTAGGAACAAATAATAAAAATAACATAAATTAAATGGCAGCATATTACAGAAGGTAGACAGCGAGAGAGAGAGAGAGAGAGAGAGAGAGAGAGAGAGATATCTTGGGATTCTAATAACTAATGACCTTAGTTTTAGTAAGCACTGTAGTGAAGCCCTTAAAAAATGCAATGCGAGGTTGCATTAGAAGGGTCTTTGTCTGTAGGAATAGAAGTTGTGTATTACCATTGTATAAAACACATTATACAATGGCATATGAAAATCCTGTAACCTCATTGGCCAAAACACATCACATGACCGTGGTATATCCTGCAATAACCCACGGCTGAGAAATGGCATTTATAAAAAACATACTTAAACACATTTTAAATTTTATTTTACACATGGGTCCATTGTATAATTGCATTAAAGCACTCCAGGGTGTGGGTTACTGGGGGATTTACCCGCTTCTTGTGTGGTTAAGTCACTCGGCTGCACCTTGTGACACACCGCTCAAGCCGTAAATCCCTCAATAACCAACACCCTGTCATGCCTTATTGCTTAATAATACCACACTTGAATTACTGTATTCCCCTGTGGAGCCCGACCCTGAGGAGGGACATAAATAACTCAGAAAAGATTCAACACAGAGCAACCAAAATGATTACAGGACTTAAAGATAAGTCATATGAAACAAGGTTGCAGGACATGTGGCTGTATACCTTGGCAATGAGGTGGATCAGAGTGGACATACTCCAGATGTTTAAAATAATATGGGCTAATGACTTAATGAACAGCACGGAATTGGAATTTAATGTAAGGGATATAAACCTAAGAAGCTATAGCAAACGGATTAAGCTACTACTCTCCAAGAAAAACACTAGGAGGCACTTTCTTACACAGAGAGCTGTAAAGCTTTGGAATATCTTGCCAACACAGAAACATAGAAATTGTCGGCAGATGAGGACTGCTAGGCCCTTTCCAGTCTACCCATAAGCCCTGTGCTTCATTATGGCTTCTGACCCTCCCACTGCTTTACCTCTGTGGGTCCCCTATGCCTGTCCCATGCATGTTTAAACCCAACCACAGTGCTTGCTCCCACTACTTCCTGTGGCAGCTCGTTCCATGTGTCCACCACCTTCTCAATAAAGAAAAACTTCCTTATATTTCCACTTAACCTGCCACCTTCCAATTTCATGTCATGCCCCCTCGTTCTTGTGCTCCTCCTGTATTGGAAGACGTCTTCTCCTTGAACCTTGTTTATGCCCTTGAGTTACTTGAACCTTTCTATCATGTCCCCTCTTTCCCTTCTCTCCTCCAGCGAGTACATATTGTGGTCTCTTAATCACTCCTCATAAGTCTCATGGTGCAAGCCCTGTACCATCTTGGTCACCCTTCTCTGGGCTGCTTCCAGCCTGTTAATGTCCCTTTGACAGTGTGGCCTCCAGAACTGCACACAGTATTCCATGTGAGGCCTGACCAGGGTTTTGTACAATGGCATCACTACCTCCTGCCTATTGCTGGTGATACACCTGCCTATGCACCCCAGCATGCCACTGATCATCCCTGCTGCCTTCGTACTCTGCTTTGACATTTTCAGGTAATCTGAAATAATGACCCCCAGATCTCTTTCTTCTTTGGTGACTGTCAACAACTCTGCCCCCATCCTGTAGCTCTCCCCAGGGTTTCTGTGTCCCAGGTGCATAATGTTGCACTTCTTTGAATTAAACCTCAGCTGCCACTCTGCAGACCATTTCTCAAGCTTTTCCAGATTCTTCTTCATTTTCTCTACCCCTTCAGGTGTATCCACCTGGTTACAGATCTTGGTGTCATCTGCAAACAGGCAGACCTTTCCTTCTAGCCCCTCTGCAATGTCGCTAATGGAGACATGGAACAAAACTGGTCCAAGAACTGATCTCCGAGGTACTCTGTTGGTCACCCTCCTCTCTCCAGATTGTACTCCATTTACCACCACCCTCTGCCTCCTGTCTGTTAGCCAGTTCCTAACCCAGTTAGCCTTCTTGTCTCCCATGCCCAGACTACCCATCTTGTTATCCAGCCTCCTATGTGGGAGGGTGTCAAAGGCTTTGCTGAAATTGAGGTAGACAATGTCTACTGCCCCCCCATATTACTTGCTTCATCACCCAGTCAAAGAAATCTATCAGATTCGTCAGACATGGTGTACCCACTGTGAATCCATGCTGCCTAGGGTCCTGGGCACCGATGGCTTCTAGATATCCCACTATCCTTTCCTTAAGCAGTGACTCCATGATCTTCCCCACTACTGAGGTGAGGCTGACCAGCCTATAGTTCTCTGCCTCCTCCCTACTGATGGATTTATGTAGAGAGAACACACGTGCCCTCCTCCAATCCTCTGGCACCACTCCTGTGTTGAGTGACTCAGTGAACAAGACTGCCAGAGGTTCTGCTAGCTCTCTTCGCAGCTCCGGTAATATCTTTGGGTGTATGCCATCTGGTCCCATTGCTTTGTCCACCTTAAATTTAGTGAGTTTCTGCAGTACTCTCTCCCCTGTGAATGGACTGTTGTCCACCTCCTCCCCTCCTCCTTGGCATCTGTTGCACAACTGTGGTCCCTGTCCCTCCCCCCTTCTGTGAATACTGAACAGATGTATTTATTCAGTATTTCTGCCTTATCAATGTCTCCCTCCTTACACTCCCCTCCCTTTGAGTCTTACCCCCGGTTTTCCTCCTTTCACTGACATACCTGTAGAAGGTCTTGTCCCTTTCTTTACCGCTCGCAGAAGTGGGGTCTGTAGACTCTTTGGACACATTCAGAAATAAATTAGATGGTTATCTGTCATGTAAGGACCATACAAAGTGGCCCTGTTGAGGCAGGAGACAGACTCGATGGGCATAGCCTTCTTCTGTCTAAAGACAAGTATAGTACAGAGTATAATACAGCACTTGTCTGTGCTTCCTGCCACATTCTGCCCCAGGGGTTGATTGACAGGCTGCAAATCTAACCCCTGATCATGCCTTATTTTAAGTATCTTACAGCACACTTTGTTGCGGATAATTGCTTACGTATCTTACTTTTCTCCCTGGTACCCTACCCCCTAGTGCACATATGCAGTGGCATGCTACTTGGAGGTCACTACAGGTCTCTTCTCTTCCCATTTCAGCTGTATTATGCTTTGTGTCTGTTTGTTTGCTCCCTGTGGTGACAGGGATCAGTCATATGCCAAACCCAGCACTGCCACCCACCCGGAGGAAGAGCGTGCCCTCTAGGATCTGGGATGCTTTCCTCCTGCCAGACCTATCCTACAGCCCCTCACTCAAAACATATATGAGGGTCTCCAGTGGAGAAGCGTCACTGCTGCAGTCTGAGCCATCAAGAAGGCCCAGTAACAAGTGTCCCATGCTGCAAGTATCTTGTTTGTTTACTTTGGTGAACAATAAAACTGTCATTACAGCAGCAAATTTCACTATTGAAAAAAGAATTATAAATCCCCTAAGATCCATCAGCCAATCAAAGCACAAGATTTGAGACATCTCCACCCCTCCCCCGTCTCTTATTCTGTGTGAAGTTGGGCTCCTCCCTCAGACAGTTTATAGCTGGCCTGGTGGTGCAGAGGGCTGAGGTGCTGGATGCCTCACCTCTCACCACGCTGCTGACCCATGTTTGTGAATGGGTCGGGGGTCAGCATAGGAGGGGGAGGAAGTGGTGCAAGATTCAGCTGCTGACAGGCAGCTCTCCTCTCTGGGGAGGGATCTGTGCTTCCCTCAGCTCTCGATTGTCTCACAGTGGAGGCCAGGGGGCAGTGCAGCTGGGGGAACCAGTGTGCCAGGCCATTGGGGTGGGAGGAAGGGGCCATCACCAGAGCAAGAAGGCACATGCGCCTCTCTGTCTGGAGCTCCAGGTAAATGGGAGGAGAAGAAAATGTGGAAAATAGGGGACTGCGGCAGGATGAAGCCTCTGGGCTGGCTCTGGGATCTGCCAGGATCCCGAACGACCTCAGAGTTCAGTATGCTTGGCGGATGATGCAGCTGTGGCCTACCGAAGAAGAGATAAAAACCTATATTAGGCTTCCTGAATTAGTGGCCTTGATGGAGGAGGAACATCTGGATATCGTGGCAGTCACAGAAACATGGTTCACACAAAACCATGACTGTGACGTAAACATACCAGGATACACAATCTACAGGAGGGACAGAGAGGGTAATAGAGGAGGAGGAGTAGTTCTTTACATAAGGGAGGAATCAAAGTGGCAGAACAAAAGGGAAAACAGGGAGGAGAAGAAGCACTGTGGGTAAATTTGGAGACCAGCAATGGCACCACAATCCGCACAGGGGTTGTATACAGACCTCCTTCTCAGGGGGAGGAAATGGACAAGGAAATGATAGAAAGTATACTTAGTATGGCAGAAAAAGGGGAGATATTGCTGATGGGTGATCTGAATATGCCAGATGTTAACTGGAGTGCAGTTGCAGCAGCCACTTCAAGGGTGGGTTATTCTAGATGCCCTACTGAGGCATTCTTAGACAACTAGTATTGAGCCTACCGAAGGGAGCAATCTTAGACCTGGTTCTCTCAAATGGAGATGAAGAGGATCACAGATGTAGAAGTGGGTAGCCATCTGGGAACTAGCGACCATCGAACAGTATGGTTCACAATAAACACAGCAATAGAGTCAAGCCATACAAAGGCAAAGGTACTGGACTTTAGGAGGGCTGACTTTGCCAAAATGGGTGAGTGCCTAAGGAATGCACTAGCAAATGGGTAGGAAGGAGGGGTGGAAGAATAATGGGGAATAATAAAAACTGCCATCACAGAGGTAACAAGCCTTTGTGTGAAGCAAATAAACAAAACTAAATGACCTAAGAAGCCACTATGGTTCTCAAAGGAAGTGGCAGTGAAGGTTCAAGAGAAAAAGAAAGCTTTCAGGAAGTACAAGGAATCACAGAAGGAGAAGGACAGAGAACTGTATCAGTTAAAGCAAAAGGAAGCTGGGAAGGCAGTCAGAACAGCAAAGGCCCAAACTGAGGAAAAGATAGCCAACTCAGTTAAGAAGGGGATAAAACCTTTCATAGGTACATCAGGACAAAGGAAGACCAAGGGAGGATAGTGAGGCTTAATAAAGGGGTGGGGGTGGGGCAGAGGGTGACTGTGAAAGGCAGAGATACTAAACAAATATTTTTGCTCAGTATTTACAAAGGAAGAGGGGAGGTACCTAAAACAAACAGTAGAAACACTCTGGATACAGAAGTTGATACCAGCCTATTTACAGAAGAAAGGGTTCTGAAAGAACTCTTAAAACTGAAGGTGTACAAAGCAATGGGGCCTGATGGGATTCATCCCAGAATTCTAAAGAACTAAGGGTGGAATTAGTGACACCACTGACTACCCCTCTTAACAAATCATGGGAGGATGGGGTGGTACCCGAGGACTGGAGGAGGCAGATGTGATTTCCCTTCACAAAGTGGGAGCAAGGCAGAAGCAGGAAACTACAGACCTGTTAGTTTAACCTCAGTGGTAGGAAATGATGGAATCACTTCTGAAGGAAAGAATTGTCGAGTATCTAGAGGCCAGAGGGCACAGGACCCAAGGCAGCATGGATTCACAGCGGAAGGTCATGCCAGACAAATCTGATAGATTTCTTTGACTGGGTGACCAAAGTAGTAGATCAGAGGGGCTGTGGACATGGCCTACCTAGACTTTAGCAAGGCATTTGACACAGTCCCACACAAAAGATTAATATACAAGTTAGCTAGCCTGGGAGTGGGTCCCAAGATGACAGCCTGGGTAAAAAATTGGCTGGAGAATAGGACACAGAGAGTAATAGTTGATGGAGTCCACTCTGAAGAAAGGGGGATTACTAGTGGGGTACCACAGGGTTCTAAGTATTAGGACCGGTCCTCTTCAATGTCTTTATAAGTGACATTGCAGAGGGACTGGAAGGAAAAGTATGTCTCTTTGCAGATGACACAAAGATCTGCAATGAGTTGATGCACAAGGTGGGGTGGAAAGGATGAAAAGAGACTTGGCAAGGTTAGAGGAATGGTCAAATGTATGGCAGCTTAGATTCAATGCTAAGAAGTGCAAGGTAATGCACCTGGGAAACAAAAACCTAGGGGAAGAGTACACAATGGGGGGTGAGATACTAACAACAACAAAAATGGAAAGGGACCTGGGGGTAGTCATATCAGATGACCTAAAGGTAAGCAAGCAATGTGAGAGGGCAGCAAGGAGGGCTGGGGGGATACTGGGATGCATAGGGAGAGGCATCACCAGTAGAAAACAGGAAGTTATCCCTCTGTACAGACAGCTGGTCAGACCCCATCTGGAGTACTGTGTGCAGTTCTGGAGACCCAGTCTTCGCAAAGACATAGACAGGATGGAAGCTGTCCAGAGGAGGGCAACTAAAATGGTGCAGGGTCTGCACCAGAATACATATGAAGTGAGACTTAAGGAGCTTAATATGTATAGCCTTGAGGAAAGGAGGGAGAGGAGGGACATGATAGAAACTTTCAAGTACCTCAAGGGAATCAACAAAGTCCAAGAGGGTAGCGTCTTTCAAAAAAAGAGGTGTGCAAGAACAAGGGGGCACAATTTGAAGATAGAGGCGGCTCAGAGGTAATTTAAGGAAGTATTTTTTCACAGAGAGGGTTGTGGATGCATAGAACGGCCTTCCGGAGGAGGTTGTGGATTCAAAAACAGTGGTGGAATTCAAGCATGCATGGGACAGTCATAAGGCAGTTCTAGGGGGTGGGGGTAGGAAGAAGTAGGCTGCTGGTTAACTAGGATCTGCAGCTTATCCAGTAGGTAGGGAAATGGGCAGACTGGGTGGGCCAAGCGGTCCTTATCTGCCGTCAAATTCTATGTTTCTATGTATATGAAAAAAAAACCTGTTCATTTCATTTTTATATTTTCTTTTGATTTATAATAAGTACATCGGAGCATTGAAATGTATCTCATATTATGTAAGAAGCATCATCTCTCACAAGTTTATGCAGCCAGAACCTTCAGCTTCTTCAGCCTGCAAACCTACTTCTAGCTGACTCTCATCCTGTAAGAGACATGTCTCAGTGCCCCCATTGGCTTATAACTTTGGTTTTTTGAACAGATTTTTCTCCTCATCCACTCACACCTTTTCAGAGATATACCCTGATCCTTGGATATACTATGTTCTGACATACATCCTCGAACTCCCCTGACCACAGTAACCCAGCAGTTACCCTCACAGCTTTCCCTCCATGACAGGGGCTCCATGGGATGGGCCATCCCTCCCAAAGCACTCCACCATGGCAAGTGTGATCTAGTGCCGGTAGACATTAGGACCCAGGGAGCTCTGAAAACATGCTATATAAATGAAGTTCCTGTCCTATCCAAATCCCAGAGCCCAGACTGCCATTTCAAGGACTGTGGGTTTTCCCTTATTTTTTTGGTCTTTCCCACCTCCCCGATGTAAGTGTGGCACACAAGGTGGCCTCACGTGCATATAGCATGCCCCTGCAGCAGGTGCAAGCTCTTTGGCCCAGTTGCAGGGGTAGCTGCAGCACTGCAGCTCACCATTGACCCTCCCTGGTCGAGGCACACTGTCATGTGGCAGCTTCCTCACCCTTGTCTGCCTCCTGATGTGACAATTCAGGTCCACTTCTGAACTTGGATTGTCCGCATGGCACCACACTGTGCCGCTGCTGCACCATCAGGGTGGCCTCACAATTTGTAAAAATTTTAAAGTAATGAAAGGAGCACTCCATTTAATATGGCTCAGACCATGTTTTTATCAGTATTCTGGGTTGTTTTTGAACATCCATTGTTTAAGATCCCTTTTCTTATGACTATAATGAACTAGCATGCAGCATACACTGCTCCCTGATCTTATGGGATGATAGGAGTACAACAGCAGCTGAGAATACTGATGAAAACCTAGACGGAGCCATATTAAAAGAAGCTCTCATTTTATTATTTCATACGTTAAACAGAAGTGCTAAAGTAGACTCAAAATGGAAAAAGAAGGGTGTCATACAAGTCAGGAGGTAGGGGGTAATATAAAACAGATTAAAAATGTATACAGTGGTACCCCCTGGATGAAACGCAATTCTGCAGCAATTTGCTGCACTCTGCTGAATGCTGCAGAAGACTTAATGAATAAAGTAATGTCATTTCAATGGTAATTAGTCCCCTTTGTCATTCAGGAAAATGTGACACTGCTAGGATGAAGTGAATGCCACAGTTTCCTACATGACAAAAGGGGCTAATTGCCACTGAAATTACATTGCTTTATTCAGTAGGTCTGCTGCAGCATACTGCAGAGTGCGTTAAAAGTGAGTTTCATCCTGGGGGATGTCACTGTAGGTCAACATGTTTAATGTAGCATGCACTGCTGCTTTAAGACACTTCTTAAAGGAAAACTACTCCCTCATATCTTGTCAATTTTACTTGTTTCCATGTCAACAGACAGCTCTTTTCCTGTAGCTGTTGGGGATACACCTGACTGCTTTTGGGTTTTTTTCACTGTTCATGCTTGTCCCCTGTAACTATCCTGGGGGACTCCATTTTATCACTGATGAACTTTCATTGTCCATGAAAGCTGTTTAGCATATGAGAACATGATGTCACAGCACCCATTTACATCACATATCTCTCTGCTGAAAATACAAATATACTGAAAAAAAAACTCTCTGGAAACACACAAACTGAATTTAATTTAAAGGGAAAAGCCCTGCATTACAGCTCAGACAGTTTGAAAGGCTAACTGAAGGTAAATTTAGTATTTCACACCTTGCAGCACCTTGTTTTGTTCTACTCTAAACATAGAAACACAGTGTAACCCCTCTGTCGGGGGCTTACCTGTGAGCCCCCCAAAAAGGTTTGTTTCCCTGGGGAGGTTTGGTCCCACCCCCATTCTTTTTTGTTGTCTTCTGGCTTGCCCCCTATGTTTGTGTGGTCTCCTTCCAGCCCCATGTGGGTTTTAGAGAGTAAGCGTGTGGAGGAGCTGTAGCGTGGAGCCACCAGCTTTGGAAAAGGCACTGCGGTGCCAGCAAGCTCCGTGAATGCTCACTTGCGCATTTGCGTGCTGCCATTTTCAGCTGGTTTGGGGTACCTCTTCAGTGGTCCCAGTCCCGTTGGGAAATGAGAGAGGTACCAGGGACCCTGGTTAAGAGGGAGTGGCAACAGGGAAGGAGAAAAATTTATTTTTTATGTGTGCCAAGCGTGCAGCACGATCGGGAGCCACCTCATTAATATTCATGAGGTGGCATCCCTTTGAAGTATCGGGAGTCTGTCTAGCACTGGAAAAAGTGAGGTAGTGCTAGGACAGGCAGGGAAAAGTTTAGATATGTAAAGAGATGGGTGCACAGGGAAATGGAAAGGTTGCTAGTCCATGGGGGAATAAATAAATATGAAAGTGTCATGGACTGTAGCCAGAACTAGTGCAATGTGTGTGCTGCCTAGGGACAAGGTATAATGGCATTAGCGACTGAAGCAGGGTGGAATAAATGTGTTTAAGAATGCAGTCGCTATGCAGGGCACAGGGGTGGCTTCAGCTGTGTTAGGGAAATGTTTAAATTAAAACAAAAGGTTTGGCTGCAGGAACTAATAAATCCTGGGACGTTGTGTAAATGTGTGGACTCTATTTACAATGGCCACCATGCTTGCAGTCATGTGGCACCAACCAGCCAACCACTGACTAGCCAGGAGGATTCTGGGCTTCTGAACAGACTCTTAGGGGAAAATATTGGGTAAAATCTAGGCGTCTTTTTGAACAGCCTATGAGGCATCGAGAGAGCCTCACACATATTAATTTTTGCCCAAGGATAGTGGCTGTAGCCAATGGGGATTGAGGAAAGGGCTCCCAAATATAGCAGGGACAGTTGGACTTGAGACGGTTAGGTGGGAGCTCCTCCTGAGGGAGAGGGGCTCCTGCCCCTGGAGAGATTGGGGCTGTGAGATGGGCCTGACTGGGGGCTGCCAGCAATTTGTCCCCTGGGCAGGAAGGGCCTGCCCCATTGGGAATGGAAAGAAGCAGCTTGGAAGAGAAAAGGGAAAGCTGCAGGTTGAAAGAAAGAAGCAGCTTGGAGAAATAAAAAGGAAAAGCTGCAGCTTGTGAACTGTCTGCATTGTTCTGAAGTTGCACCACAGTGGTGAGGCCAAAGAAGCCAGACAGGAAAGGTTGTGTCCTGAGCCTGAAATAAAAGGATAAAGGTTGGGTCTAAACCTGGGGAAAAGACCAAGGTTGCGTTCTGAGCCTGGGAAAAGAACAAAGGTCGCGTTTGAACCAGTGGAAGAGATGGACTACAGAGAATGAGGAGCAAAGGGCATGTAAATGTGCTGAGACAAGAAAAGGAAGCGTGAACCTTTTAGATTCAGAGAATTGCCAGTACCTGCAGGGTGAGAAAAGGGACTGTGTGTGCAGAGGATGATGTGCGAGCCAGAGCGAACAGTGTGGCCATGTTAAAGCTGAGAGACTGTGAAAGCAGACGGCTGGACAGGTGCATTCCGGTCCAAGTGCCTAAGGTCTGCTTCTGAGGTACAGCCAAGAGAGAGAACGATGGCTGCGGGGTGACTATCCAATACCCTGACAATGGCATGAGCTTGCCCCAAGCAGGTGGGACTTGAGCCGTGTGTGAATTTTAACAACAATGGGGCTTCCTGTACTAAAGGTGGGAGAGTGTTCCACAGCTTAGGGGCAATGTGAGCGAAGGATTTGCCTCCCATGTTAGTCTTGACTCTGGGGATTGCTAGTAGGGACCGACCGGTGGTCCTGAATATACGAGGGTTAGACTTAGGAATGATTATTCTTGTAAGGCTAGGTGGGGCAGCTGGGTGCTGCAGTTTGTAAGCAAGGCAGAGCAGGGGGTACTGAAGACGAACTTCAAAGGAAGGCCATTGAAGTTGGGCTAGCAAGATGCAGGAGTGGCTTCTTGGGTGACTCAGTGTCGCAAACCTCGCCACCTTGTTGTACAGGACCTGAAGCCTGCCGACCTCATGCTTTGACATACCCTGAATTACAGGGGCAGCATACGTTAATGTAGGAAGAAGGACACTGGAGGCAATTGCTCTCCTTGCCTCTGGGATAAGTTGGTTTTTCAGTGAGTACAAGGTACCAAGTTTGCCGTGGATGGACCTAGTTACCTGGTGTACATGGGACTTAAAGGTGAGACCTTGGTCCATAGTTAGCCCAAGGTATTTTATGTTGTCTACAATGTCTATACTCTTTCCAGGAAGGGAAGTTAGTTGTAAGGAATTGGTCCTGTCCAGGCTGTGGGATCTAGGGCCAAACAGTAAGGCTTTTGTTTTTGCTGCGTTGAGCAGCAAACTTTTTAGAAACTTACTTGTGGGGGTGACAACTAGCCCAGGGAGATTTTGGCAGATAATCAATAAAAATGAAAAGTGGGTCTTGCAATCAGGGTTCTAATGGGTATTTACTGGGAAATCAATTTGAAGAGAACCTGTACCTGGAGGCAAACATGCTTTACAGTTATTTTCTTACATTGGGAGGTATCTGCAGTGATTTATTTGAGTGATAATGTGCTTGTTGAGTCACTATATGAGGCAATAATGTGACTCTCAAGTGAATAAAGTACAAGGCCAAAGGCTGAGCACTTTATCTTCATGAGACAATCACATTATTGGAAAGGAAAGAGACCCAACTAGCACATTATAACTATTATTCTTCATGTGCCAGATATTCAAAAAAGTGCAAAATGCGGAGTGCAAAGGTTTGCCCACACCCAACCCAGGGGTTGCTATAGTCAGTCAGATACCGCACCAGCACTATCTGACTTAATATCGGCCTGTGTTGGTGCAGTGCAATCTCACTTTGGCATTCCCTGACAGGACCTGGACTGCATTCAGCCCTTAGTAAATTTTGCCCCAGACCGGATAGCACCGGGAGCTGCAGCACCATATTCAGCTGCAGAATGCAAATGAGCCCACTGGGCTTGCAAGGCACTGAGAGGCCACAAGCATGCCCATTATGGGCTCATTGCATGGAAAGTGGCGGCAGGTTTGTGCCAATCCTGTGGTTGCATGCCACATCAATCCTGGAGGTAACCAGCACCTGCTACCCCTGGACACCCATCCTCTCTATGCTAATGGGATCCCTGGTGTCTAGTGGCACCCTCACCCTCCGACCCCAGTCGCGATGCCAGTAACGTATTCCCTAGTGTCTCGTGGCACTCCCACCCCCAACCCCAGTCGCAATGCCAGTAACATATTCATTGGTGTCTAATGGTACTCCCCACTCTCCCATCCCCCCTATACTAATGGTGTCCCTGGTGTCTAGTGGCACCCGCACCCTCTGACCCCAGTCACGATGCCAGTAATGTATTCCCTAGTGTCTAGTGGCACCCCACCCCTGACCTCAGTTGCGATGCCAGTAATACATTCATTGGTGTCTAGTGGTACCCCCCCACCCTCCAATCCCCCAACCCATACACACGCTGGTAGTCCGTGGTGTCCAGTGCACACCTGCTCACCAAGCATCCATCTCAGTACAGTGTCTGTATGCTCTGATGTCCAGTGGCACCCCCACCCCAACATCTGTCATGGTGATTGCCCTACAGTACCTGGCGTCCAGTGGCCCCCACACACACCTGTCCCAATGATGGCATGATGTCCCTGGTGCTAGTGGCACCCTTCACCCCTGAGGCCCTGTCCCAGTTACCTGACATATGCTCTGGTGTCTAGTGGCACCCCCACCCTCTGATCACCTGCCCTGGTATTGTACATGTCCTCTCTGGTGTCCAATGGCACCCCCCGGTCACCCATCCCATATATCCGTGTAGCATCTCTGGCATCCAGTGGCACCAATACCCACCTGTCACCCCTCCTGGTGAATCCATCAATACTCCTCCACCACCATCTGTCTATCACCACTCTCAGTGCATGCATCACTTCCCTGATGGCTATTGGAACCACCCACCTGCCAAACACCCATCCCGGTACTAATGCAGATTCCTCGATGATTAATAGAACTCCCCTTAGGCCTTCTGGCCAAGATAGTTCCCTGTCTTCCTGGTGTCCAGTGGCACCCCCCCTCAAGTTTCCGACCCCTGTATCAGACCAATCCCTGCCATCTAGTGTTACCCCCTGACTGCCGGTCGCCACATGGATTGCTGAACAGTGGTGGTGTCATAGCCCCTCACCTGATCAATCCACACCCAACACACCCCTAGCCAACCCCTCCATACCTGTGATGGTGGGGCCATGTGGGAAGCCCAGTATGACAACTGGCACAGCCCTCAACTCACCTCCATCACCAGCTGCCTTATAGGTTGACAATGAGTGCATATACAGTAGATAGTCTATTATACACACATTTGCTGTCATCCAAAATGGTGGCCTGCTACACCGGTCAGTGGAGGGTTGTGCCGGTCATTGTACTGGGCTCCCCACACTGCCCTGCTATCCATGTATGGGGGGGTTGGCAGAGGGTGTGCTGGGTGCAGGCTGAATGGGTGGAGGGTCATGACACTGCCACTGTTCAGTGGTCTGTGTGGCAATTGGTGGTTGGGGGGTACCACTGGATGCCAGGGAGGCAGGGAACTATCCAGGCTAGCAGGCCAGTAGGGGTTCTGCTAGCCATGAGGGACTCTGTGTTACCACCAGAATATGTGCTTGGTGGGTGAGGGGGTGCCATTGGACACCAAGGAAGCACTGGATGCACCAGAAGGGGTGATAGGCAAGTGGGGGGGTCCACTAGCCACCAGGGCATCAACAGATTCATCAGAGGGGGTGATCGGCTGGTGGGGGCTTCACTGGACACCAGAGAAGGCCTGCTGAAATACAGGATGGATAACGGGGGGTGGGAGTGCCACTGGACACCAGGGATGTCCTGCAGACATATGCGATGGTTGACTGGGTAGTGGGGGTGCCACTAGACAACAGGGGAATGCACATGGTCACGGGATGGGGGAATCAGAAGATGTGGGGGTGCCACAAGACACCAGAGAGGACATGTACAGTATTGGGATGGGGGATTAGCGGGTGGGAGGTGCCACTAGACACCAGAGAGGATGTGTACAGTACCAGGATGGGGGATCGGAGCATGGGAGTACTGTTAGACACCAGAGAGGATATGTACAATACTGGGGAGGTTGTTCAGAGGGTGGGGGCTACCACTAAACATCAGGGATGGCTCACGGATGTACCAGACCAGTGACTTGGGAGTGGAGAGTGCCACTAGACACCAGGGTAGACTTTACCAGTCCAAGGATGGGGGATCGGCAGGTGAGGGTTGCCACTAGATACCAGGGCAGCCTGTCAAAGTACCAGGGTAGTTGTTAGGAGGATGGGGTGTGTGCCACTAGACACCAGGAAGGTCATGTACAGTACTGGGACCAGGGATTGAAGGGTAGGTGTTGCCCCTAGACACCAGCAAGGAACTGCACTATACCAGGGTGGGTGTTCGGAGGGTGGGAGGTGCTACTGGGCACCAAGGCAGACTTTACCAGTTCCAGAATGGGGGATCAGAGGGTGAAGGGGGCCACTAAACAGTAAGGAGGACATGTACAATACCAGTGCAGGTGTTCAGAGGGTGAGGGATGCGACTAGACATCAGGGATGGCTCGTGGATATACGGGATGCATGACCAGGGTGTGGGGTGCCACTAGACAATACAGCAGACTTTATTAGCCCCAGGATGGGGGATCAGAGGTTGGGGGTGTCAGTAGACACCAGAGCAGCCTGTCACAGTACCAAGACAGAGGATTGGAGGGTGAGGGATGCCACTAGATACCATAGCATCTGTTGCTTCACTGGGATGGGGGTTCGGAGGGTGGGGGGCAGGCAGCTGCAGTACAGCCATCCTGCCATCAGGGCCTTGCGTGCTGTTAAGACTAGGTTTGTAAAGGTGGTGAATAGTGCCCCTCTGGGTGCAATTCACTGCTGATACTAACCACTGAATTTGGCACTGTGCTCACGTGCAGGGGAGACCCCCTCATTTGCATGTGCGCAGGGTTAGCGCTCGGGTGCTAACGGGTTTTGCCCACACTATGGGGGCCTTGTAATACAGACCCCACCCACAAACCAGGTACAAAAACCTGGCTAGTGTGCACAAACACCCCTTAGCACATATGCTAACTTCTGAATATCTGGCCTTGTGTATTTGCTGCTGTGAGTATAGACCAATCAGAAGGCAGAAAGAGGACGATGTCACTGCTGCCATTTTAGTGACAATAAAATGACTGTTCTGAACCCTGAGCAGTCATTTCATTGAGAATAAAATGACTGGTGTGAGTTTGCTAAGAAATGAAGTGTATGTTACCCTGGTTTCTGATTGGAGGAGAGAGTACACATATAATATTATCTTAAATGATCCAAATGACAAGCTTGGAAACAATTTAGCTTATGATGTTGAAAACTGTGGTAGTAACAGAATGCCTCCTTTAAAATTTGAAGACATTACTTCAGCTGTTGCTTGATTTAAATATTAATAAAAGTTGCACAAAATCACATATATCCCCATAGTGCAAAGTATTATGGGCTGTATATGCAAATCACCATAAAAGTTGGGAGCCTGATGGATTAACACTCTAGATGTTGAAATAAACAGCTTGTCAAATACATGCGTCATTAATATACTTATTTGATTTGCCCCTACAACAAGGAAAGGTACTGTAACTAGGGGTCAGAAGGAGATTAAGGTGGTGCTGATAGTTGAAGTGGTTTAAGGGAGGCCAGCCCGGCGGCATGGAGGTCTAATGCCTTACTTCCTGCCACATTGATGACCCATGTTCATGAATGAGCACGGGTTGCCAGGGGTCAGTGGGGTGGCAGAGGACTGAACGTCCCAGGGACTTATCTCTTCTCTCGGAAGGGGTGGCTAGTCAACTTAACCTTTGGCTGCCACCGGGTGGAGGCTTGGTGGTAGTGCAGGGTGTGAGTGCCTGTAAGGGCAGGGCTGCAGTCTTACATGATGGTAGCCTGTGACGTAGGTGCTGGGGAAAGGGCACCTACAATAACGGCAACCCCTTCCCCAGAGCATTTCAGGGATGTCTAGGTAGGGTAGGGTGGCCAGATAGGGGGATGGGCGAATATAGCAACTTCCCAATGGTATATGTATACATGTGGGGGCGAGCGAGTGCACACAGGAGAGGATGTGAGGGGTTGTGCCGTGGTGGTTGCTGAGCCGACTCCATGGCGAGGTGGGTGGGTTGCCGGCGCTGGTTGGCAGGGTATGGGGTTCGAGTCTGGGCGCTGGTACGTTTTTGTTGTGCCCAGCCCAAACCTTTTTTTTTATGTTTTCCCCTTGACATGCACCCCCGGAGTTGGAGAGGGGGTGCCGGGGCAAAGCCCCGCGTGGGAGAGTGAGGGGGGCATAGCCTCCTCCCACAGAAAACATTAAAAGTAAGTCCCCGGTATCACTTTCCTGTGCACCAGGGTGTCACAGTGCTGAAAAATTTTTTCGGCACTGTGACTTCGCAATAACGGTGATCACCTTTAAGCTTTCGCCATTATCACATAGAACCTGCATGATGTGCATGCCTCCATGCACACATACTGATGCATTGCCACAGCAGGGGTCTGGGAGAAACTGGAAAAAGTGGATGGATGGGCAAAATGAAGTCCTGCTCACTCCCTCATGACTCACGCTGCCGCTCAACTTGGGGGGTGCCTAGATATGTTGACCGGGGTGGCCCCTCCCCCTCCTAGCCCCATTATGGGGGGAATCCATGGGAGACTTCACCCTGGGTCACGAGAGGTTCACGAGGGTTGTGAGGAACTGGGACGGGGCTGAGCGAGCTGCCCATTATCCCACATAAGGTAAAAAGCTTTATGAACAAAAGTGGGCCATGGGATGACCCAGCTAACATTAAACCTGCTTTGATTTTGTCCATTCCATATAAACTGTTGGAATGTCATACATGGGCAGTTGACCATCTTAGGAATTCCTTAGTTGCAGGCACTTTATAATCAGGTTTCAGGACAGCTATGCTATGATTTCTACTATGTCAAAAGTCTTGGATGACATCAACATGTTCACAGATGCAGGCGACATAACTGGAGCTATTTTCGTTGACTTCCTCAAGCCCTTTGACATGGTAAATCATGGAAAATTGTTGGGTAGATCGGCAGCCCGAATTTCTCTTCAGAGGTTCTGCAATGGATGAGTGATTGAGGAACAGGACTTAAAGGGTGTCACTGAGGGGTCAAGAATCAAGCATATGTGGTGCCCATTCACAAAAGTGGCCCTTGGGATGAACCAGGCAACTACAGACCGGAGAATACAAAATCACACATGTCCCCACAATGCAACGCTTCATGGGCTGCATATGCAAATCACCACAGAATGTTATGCTGGTCCAACTTTAAGCAGAATTGCATGGTGCCGAAAGGCCTCTCACACAGTTTGCAAAGGGTGCTAACAGAAGGGTGCTACAGACCGGTGAGCCTCACTTCAGCTGTGGGAAAGCACATGGAGACAATCCTAAAGGAGAGGCTAGTAGCCTTCCTGGAGAAAAATGGTCTCCTGCTTGGACATCAACACAGGTTTGCCTTGGGCAGATCCTGCCAGACGATTCTAATTGAGTACTACGACTGGGTGACCAGGGAGCTGGACGGGGGACATGCGGTGGATGTCCTGTATTTGGACTTCAGCAGGGCATTTGATTCCATCAATCAATCAATCAATCAAAATCTTTATTTAACCAGGTGAACATCATTGAGCAAAGCTCATTTGCAAGATGGACCTGGACAGGATACAAGAACATTACACAGCACAGTGAAAACAATAAAGTCACACAATATATATATATAACTAACTAACTAACATAGTCGAGCTAAATATTATAAACTGGGTAATAACAGTGGTAGTGTTTGAGAATTATACACACACATGAGCAGATAAATGTAGGTTATAGTCGAGACTGGACACTATGGCGTGGTGAAGACAGAAGAAACAGACACGATTAAGCGGGGGGAAAAAGGGTAAGTCAGGAAGCCGTTGAGAAAAAGGAAGAGAGTTGTGAAGGTTATAAGAGGGAGGAGGGAGGGTAGATAGGAGAACCCGTGATGGTCACAGCAGCAAATAGTGATACCAGGGCCATGGGTAAGGACAGGCTAAAGACGAAGGGAGTGTGGAGCGGCAGAAGGTAAGGTGAATGCTGCAGGGTAAGGGAGGTGGGGGGCATGTGAACAAGAGGTAAATGCTAATTTAAGACCACTGACACCTACGCAAAGAAGCAGGCTACACAAGGAAAAGGCAAAAAAAGGAATGTTATGAATAGGTTAAGGAGGGAGGGGAAGGGGTCAGTATTTGTAATACTTCTTCAGACAGGTGACCGGCAGGTCACTAAGGAGATGAGGGGGAGACCAGGAGAAACAATTGCAGATTTCCTTGAACAAACAAGCATAGAGAGTTTTAAATGCTGAAATGTCGATGCTGTGGGCCAGTTTTAAGGTTTTTTGCAGTTTGTTACAGCACACAGGTAACATATGGCTCATGGAAGCCCTACCAATGCGTGATTTGACCTTTGGCACTGCCAGGTAGATATAAGAGGCACTTCTCAGCGTCTACGAATCTATCACGCTAAGGGGTAAACAATCCAATATATATTGAGGCAGCTTCTTGGCGATAGCTCTGAAGGTCCAGAGAGAGGCGTTCTCTGTCTTCTGTAAGGGAGAGATGTCCATCCCATGGCATTGTATAGAGAGCAGTGGTGTACATTGTGAGAAAGATCGGTGATAAACCTTAGGGTTCTATGATAGAGTGTGTCCAGTTTCGAGAGTGCAGCAGTTGGGCCCTGGCTCTACAGAAAGTCTGCGTAATCCAGGAGGGAGAGGAAGGTGGTTTGGATCAGTCTTCTCTTGGCATCTCTTGTAAGACGATACTTAGTCCTTTAAAACAAACCCAACCTCTGTCTAAGCTTTTTTGACAGTTCTTCGATGTGGTCGAGAAAAGAGAGTCTGTGGTCAGTCCATACCCCCAGGTACTTAAACTTGGATACATACTCAAGTGGTTCACCAAGAAGGGTGGTGATCGGAGGTAGTGTTCCAAGTAGAGCCGGATATCTTGATGGTGCAAGGAGGGAGAAGAACATTGCCATAGTTTTTTTTTCATTTAGGAGTAGCTTTTGGCTAAGAAGCTGATGCTGCAAAAGACTGAAATCCTGTTAAAGGTGACTGCAAGCAGCCTCAAGGGTAGGTCTACTGGTGTAAAGAACCGTATCATCTGCAAAAAGATGTATATTGGCATTTTTGATGCAGGCATCTACTCTGGTAGTATATATTGTGAAAAGCAATGGGCCTAGCATAGAGCCATGTAGTATGCCTCTCAGGAGGGGCTTAAGTGGAGGGAGTTCCCCTTCTGCTTTGACTTACTGAAACCAATCTATTAGGTAGTTAGAGAACCATCTCAAGGAGAGGTGGTCCAGTCCAACGTTCCTGAGGAAAAGGAGGAGAGGGTTGTGCTCGACAGTATAGAACACCTTGCTAAGGTCTAAGAATACTGCACAAATAAAGTTTTTGGCATCAAGTTCATGTTCCCAGTCATTAGTAACCATAGCAAGTGCCAAAATGGTGCTATGCCATGGTCTGAAGCCAGATTGCAAAGGGTTAAGAAGATTATATGATTCCAAGTAATTCCTTAGTTGGGAGCTCACAATTTTTTCTAACAATTTAGACAGGATGGGGAGTAAGGAAATAGGTCTATAATTGTTTAGGTCGCTGGGGTCTCCGGATTTAAAAAGGGGAATAACATGAGCAGTTTTCCATACAGAAGGAAGGACACCCTCAGAGATAGATATATTAAAAAGGTGGGTAATTGGCACAGCCAGAACATGATAACCAATCTTGAGGAAAAAAGAGTCAAGCAGATATGCTCCCACACTCTTCCTAGTACCCAGTTGTTGCAAAAGATCTTCATCCTCTTTTAGGGATGCAGGTTGAAGGGAGAATGAAGAACTCGTGACAGGGACTTCAAAGTCCTGTACACCAAGTTGGTTGCGGAGCACACCAGCAGGGGAAGAGTCAAAGGCTAGGCCTGTGGTAGAGAAGTGATTGTTGAGAGACTCAAGGATGGTTGGCTTATCAGAGACTGTAATGTCTCCAGGCAGATTTTGCTGGTAGGGCATTCTGTGCCAAGGAGGCTTGGGGGCAGTGGGGGGGGGAGTTGGAGTACATAGGGGTGGGAACAAAGCTGACCAAATGGATCATCAACTGGCTTGATGGTAAGCAGCAGAGGTTGGTGTTGGTGATGGGGGAACTCTCAATACCAAGGGAGGTAACAAGCGGGGTGCCACAGGGATCAATACTGGGACCAATGCAGTTTGGGATATTTATAGCAGCTATCTCATACGGGATACAGAGTAGGGTCAGTCTGTTCACAGATTATATGAAGATGGGACCTGTGGTGGATGACACCTAAGGGTGGAAGGAGTTACAGGAGGAACTGGCAAAACAACAGGAGTGGTCAGACTCAGAAACATGGCAGCTGTGGTTCAATGTCAAGAAGTTCAAGGTACTGCACTTTAGAGCTAGGAACCGGGGGAGGACCTATCAACTGGGAGGGTCACAGCTCCAAAGCATCGAGGAGGAAAAGGATCTGTGGTGCTCGTAACGGGCAGCATGAACAACCCAGCCCAGTGCAGGAAGGTGGCAGCAAAAGTCAACAGGACGCTAGGGTGTATAGCGAGAGGACTCTCCTCCAGAAATAGGGAGGTGATCCTTCCTCTATACAGGTCTCTGGTCAGGTCGCACCTGGAATACTGCATGCAGTACTGGCACCCATTCCTGAAGAAAGATATAAAATTTTTGGAGAGGGTGCAACAGAGGGGGACAAAAATGATACAGGGATTGGAGGGGAAGTCCTACAAGGAGAGTTTGGGTGAGTTAAACATGTACTCCCTGGAGGAGAGGAGGGATAGAGGGGATATGATTGAAACCTTTAAATACCTCAAGGGGGGATAAACAAGGTTAATACAGAAAGGATTTTCTGGATTAGAAGTGGGAGAGATATGATAGGTCATCACCTAACACTGGAGGGGGGAAGATTCAGGAGGGAAATCAGGAGACATTTTTTCACAAAACGGGTGGTGGATAGGTGGAATACTCTTCGTGAGGAGGTGGTTGCCTGTTGCTCTGTGGGTAGCTTTAAGAGGGGGTGGGATAGGGTAAGGGGAAGGGTTATGATGGGGGGGCAGCTGTGAGATGAAGGGTTAGCTGCACAATTGAGCAGACTCAATAGATCATAAGGCCTGCTTCTGCTGACATGTTTGTATGTTCATATTGGAAGTTGTGGGGAAGGGAATGCCCCAGGGATAAGTGTTTGGTTCTGTTTTATTTTCATATTAAGTCAGTAGCATTGCATCCAGCATCAGGTCTCTGGGGTACCAACTCGGCATGGATGATACCATTTTGTACACTGCAGGTTTCACCATCTCCAGTCTCCTTCAAATATTGTTAGAAGGATTTAATACCTGTCAGTATTACTTGGCCTTCTCCGGTTCTGTCGTAAATTCAGATGAATCAGAACTGAAGTTTATTGGCACTGGTGAAGTTCATGTGAAGTTAAGGGATACAGATAAACTGAATCTTTTGGAAATTAATACTTTCTCAGGGAGGACACTGGAAATAGTGGACAAATGGCTAGAATTTTGGATGGACTGTCAGTGCTCAGGTAAAAATGATGTGGAATATCTAACACAGACCACGGGACAGAAGCTGGGGGTGTCTTTACAAGAATTGACATCTTCTTCTTAAGAACACCTGAGAGCACATTGTAGACTCACTAATCCTTTCAGTAAGAGGTTATCAGCACAAGCTAATGCTTCTAGTAATAGATCATGCTGATATAGTGTGTCATTCTGAAGACAAAACATTGCTGAATAAATTAAATATCCTAAAAATTGGCTAGATTTATTTTAGATGCTGCAATATCAGTGCATCCTTGCACACCTTATTATCAGCTTAATTGGGGTATTATTGGAGAGCAGAGATTGCCCCACAGAATAGTGTTAGTGGCTAAGCGTACTGCGTAGAATGTACCTGATTATTTGACACCAAAGCTAAGCAGGGGCATACAATAAAGCAGCAGTATTTGTTACTAACCATTTTGTTTCCAGCAGTAAACGTAGAAACACAGAAACATCGAATTTGACGGCAGATAAGGACCGCTTGGCCCACCCAGTCTGCCCATTTCCCTACCTAATGGATAAGCTGCAGATCCTAGTTAAACCAGCAGCCTACTTCTTCCTACCCCAACCCCCTAGAATTGCCTTATGACTGTCCCATTCATGCTTGAATTCCACCACTGTTTTTGACTCCACAACCTCCTCCGGAAGGCCGTTCTATGCATCCACAACTCTCTCTGTCAAGTAATGTTCGTCTTTCAAAAATATCAAGATGCACCTTTTTTCTTTTCATTTTCTTTCATTCCTCAACCAAGATACAGGATTTTAATGTTTTTAAAAGTTTCTACTGCCGTGCCATGCCCGCCATGAAAGAAAAATAAATATCATGGTACTTTGCTGTGCCAGTTACCTTCAGAAACATGTGGTAACACCATCCTAAGACATCCACGTTATGACTCTTGCATGTACATTCATCAGGTAACCCCAGCAGAAAAGATTTGAAAAAAAAAATAGCAAGTGGCGGCCCTCTTTAATGATGTGAGTCATTAATTGCAAAATCTGCTATAAAGGCTTTTTTTAACAATATCGGAAAAAAAATTACAAATACACTGATCATCAGTCTTTGGATGTCAGAAATACATTTTTGCTAAAAAAAAATATATGGTGAAATGTTTTGCTGACTAACAGATACTGCTGTGTCTAAGGGCTGTGGGGCTGCTTGACTTTAGTGTTCCGAGTACTGAGACAAAATATAGTTCTCAGTCGTTTAGTAAATTGTCTTTCCATGTGCTGTTTAGAAAAGCCTTGCAGAACCCCTGCAGTGACACAGAAACAACTGTACTCAATCAAAAAGCCCCAAAGTCAGAAAGGCATGTAGAGGATACAATACTTCTTTCACTCACATGCTGTGCAGAGATACAGCAGTGAAGTGCTGAAACATATTTAACAAGTGCGGCTTGCAAAGCCCTCCAGAAATTCACCCAATGCCATTTCAGTCCTATATTAGAGTTTTTCAAGGGCGATCTCTGCTCAGCATGTGAGTAAGATAAGTATTGTATTCTCTGCATGCCCTTCTGACTTTGGGTCTTTCAGCTTGTATACAATTGGGTATGTGTTAGTATGGGGGGGCTGCAAGCCTTTTCTGTTTGCCTCGTCTGCATTTTGCCTTATGCATTACCCAGCCATGGGCGACCCCTTGTTTGCTAGTTTGTTTGGAATGTATCTGATTATTTGACATCAAGGCTAAGCAGGAGGACACACGTTAAGAGACTTAGGGCTGTGGGGATGCTTGAGTTTGGTGTACTGAGGACTAACACAAAAAATGTAGTACTCAGTTATTTAGTGATGTGTCTTTCCATGTGGAATTCCTTGCCCATTCAGTCTCACAGTATTTCAAGGCAGTCACTTTTAAGCAAACAAATCTGTAATTGGTTCCAAGATGTTGTTGCCAATTATATTCTACACTTATTTTTTGCCATGATTTGCTCTTCTGATGTTTGTACCTGCCTGTATGCCTAATCCCCTCTCCCCCTTACCCCGGTTTGCACCTGAAAACTAGCCTCGGCTCGGTGTACCTTTCCTGGTTCTCAAACTTTTATATAGAATAATAGCTGGGTAGGTGGTAGTAACAACAATTTTACACACACCCGAGGTGTGGGATGCCTCATAAACCGAGAGCGCGAAGCTTGAGGGGTTTATTATGGCATCACACCAAGGGTGTGTGTAAAATTTGAGTTTTACACACCTACCCAGCCTTTATTTTATAGAATTGCTGTGGAGCATTTTTTCACCACAGCAATTATATAAAATAAAACCACATTCCTGTTCAGCTGTGGTCCCGTCTGGCTTAAGAGAGGTACTCGGCTGGAGAGACATTTCATTTTGTTGTTTTTTAATTTGTAAGGCTCCTTTGCCCAGGCACTCCTTAAACAACTGTAGGGATCCAGGGTTACAGTCTGTTTTGTTTATTTGAAAAAAAATGTACTTACCACCAAGAACAGTGGTGGTGCGATGTTCAGGCAATATCAGGGAGACGGCCAGTTGGCGCACGCACAGAGTGAGGGAAACCCAGTTTGCATTTGTGGTTATAACCAGCTGGTTGTAATGGCAAATTATAACCGGTTTTCCCTATGTGCGATCCAGTAATTATAAATAAATAAATAACATATTTGTGAAAAAAAAAAAGTTATGCCCTGTTGTAGGGGTTCTTTTAAAGAGCTAGTGGAACTGACAACAGCAGACAGAAAAATGCCTGGGAAAATGTTACAAATTTTAATAAATAGTTATAATGTTTTATTGCTGAAGTATTTGTCTTCTTCCTTTTGCTCATTAAAACATTTTTTATGTGAAAGTATTATGCCGTATGTGCAGGACAGCACTCTTCTGCCTGGCAGCTGACATATCTAGTTCTGCTCCTCCCACTGCATCATCAGCACTGTGACCTCACTCAGAGTGACATCACAGGTGACTGGCCTGGCAGCTACTGAGAGGCTCTTCCAGAGGAGCTGTGATGTCACAGTCAGTAGGGTCACAACACTTACGATGTAATGAGAGGAACAGAGACAGATTATGTCAGCTGCCAGCCAGGCAGAGTGCTATTCCGCACATCACATCTACTAACATCAGGTTAAAAGTCTTCTAATTAACCTGCAGGAAAAAGAAAAAGTGCCTCAGATATAAATGGTAATAGTCGACTGCTAATATTAGTTTTATGCAGTACACTAACCATATATCTCAACTGTCCATGATTTTCAGAGACGTCCATGATTTTGCCTCAAAATTATCTTCTGTCCCTCGTAAAATTTGTCTTTTTATGACTGAACAGTGGAGATTATAAGCACAAAATAATGTCAAACATTAAAGTTACAGACTTGTTCTTCAGAAAATGCATCTTACACTAATCCCTTTATTCTATCAGCTTTCTGGGTGAATATTACCAGTTTTTAAGATATGTCCCTGGTTTGGGGTCTTTTTTCCCCTGATATTTTTCAACCCTGTACCTGATTTGTAAGGCAAGAGGTTGAGAGGTATGATACTAGCTGTTTAATAATTTTAATTGATATTTGATTGTGCACTGTAATGTCTGATTGTATTGTTGTTGTATGCCTCAGAGTTGATGAGTGTTAATTGGTTCTCCGAATGAATGAATGAATGAATGAATGAATGAATGAATGAATGAATACAAACTAAGTAACACTACTGTAGATGAACTGACTTTAAAGTTATTTTTCAGTGCCTATTAAAATGTTTCAAAATATAATATCCAGGAGCAGGGCCAGTGGCGCTGAGGACTGAGGCACTGGATGCCACACCTCGCTCCGTGCCAGCGTCCCAAGTTCGGAAGTGAACTCAGGCTGCAAGAGGTCAGCCAGGTGGGTGGGGATCCAGCATCTGAGGGATAGCTGTTCTCTCCCGGGGAGGGAAGACTGCAATTCTCGCTGAACGACTGCCACCTGGTGGAGGCCTGGTAGCAGTGCAGGGTCTGGAATGGCAAAAAGAAGGGCACGTCCTGCAGGACTCAGTGATGTATGCATGCTTCCACATGTGTACGTTGACATGCGCACCCCAGAATTGGGTTCAAGGGAGCAAATGTCTGAAAATGGTGGCAAGGCAGGCATACATGATGATCTGCATGCTGATACCCCACCTGCCTCACCTCCAGAAACCTTGCCATGTGGAATTGATTTGTGTCTCAGTGGGGGAATGGCTGTCCCCCTCCTCACCCTGCCAAGGGGGGGTAATCCATGGGGGTCCTCTAGCTGAGCAGGTAAGCCTGGAGAGGTGGTGGCCAGTGGGGGTTGGTAGGAAGAGGGCTGAAGGGAGATCACAGCTGCCTTGGCTAAAGTGGCATAAAATATATATAGAAAAAATCTATAATATCCAGAAATTACTGCGTTCACATTTCACTTATGTCTGTATTTTGTGTAGCCACCTGTGCAGTGCTAGAGCTAGCACTCGTGGTGCTGTCAACCTAGGTTCGGACGCAAACCAGAGTCATTAGGGGCCGGCTGGAGGGAGAAGGATCGAAGATCCCAATTAGAAGGGTGAAAGACACCACTGTGCGACTGCCACCTGGGGTGACAACAGGGGCTGAGACAGGCAGCACTACTTGAGTGAGGGAGTATGCCAGCAGGTGGCATGGTACACTTGCTTGTGTGTGTGCATGCACACCTGCACCCTTGCTGCCATCGTTCTGGGGTGATGGGAAGAGCAAGGAAAAACACTCCGACTGGTTGGATGAAACCATTCTCCTGCAGGCCGGCTCCACAGACCTAAGAGCAATACAAATGAGTATGAATAGATAGGCCACTGACAGAGCAAAGGCCGAAGGCACATTTAAAAGGTAGAAAAAGAAATGGGCAGACTGGATGGGCCTTGCGGTCCTTATCTGCCGTCAACTTCTATGTTTCTATATTTCTATATTAAGTTCCTCCTGTACTTTTGATGGGGCTTGGGGAACCCTGCTGGCCCTGCCATGGGCAGGTAAGCCATGAAAGACAGAGATGGGCTAAGTCCAGGATAGGCTGGGTTATGAGGCTTGGGGGGGGGGATTGAAAGAAGGAGGCAATTCAGAGATGGGAAGCATAAAGAGAAAAAATAATGTCTGTATTTATCCCCCTCTTCCTTTATTACTCAGGGAATTTGCATGAAAACATGATCTTTGTGTCTCAGACGTGCTATCATCCGTCCCCCGCAGAAGTCGTAATTTTCTGCTTATGACATCACAATCTGTTGCCATGGAAATGATAATGATCTCATAAACAGAGGATTAAGACTTCAGTGGAGGGAGAAGCCTGAAGTCTGGGGGAGCAAAGATCCTGCTTTCATGCAAATGTTCTCCGGCATAAAGAGGAGAGGAAAAATACAAAATGTAATAAACTACACGCTGAAGTGTGTCTAAATATTACATTTTAAAACCTTTTCCCTAGATACTCTAAAATATGTTTTGCCGTTTGATGTCTGCTGTAAAGCACATGATCAAAAGACAGCCCTGCATGTACCCTCAGAAGCTGCTTTTGATTGGATCAGAGTTCTTGTTGGATTTTGTTTTTGTGGTTCTGTCTCCATTTCATACTGGATGTGATACTACGAGGTCATGGACAAAAGGACACCAGGAGATCATTGACATGGAACTTGTTGATTTTTTTTCCATTTACTTCCTGTTAGTTTACCAATAAAAAGGTAAATAATCTCCTCACACTATACTTAATGGGACATATACAGTAGTTTGTTTTCCTTTCGCGGGTGTTTTGTTATTATCTATTATGAAACAGGTAGCTGCTACAACTGCTTAACAGACTGCGATATGTTGACTTGATTTCAGCAAAGGGGTGTGTGTCCAGCTCCGGATACTGCCAGTTGAGCTATGCTACTCAGCGCTGGACTGTCCTGTAGAGATAGTTCCCAGATGTTTGATGCAGTTTTATGGAAGGAAAAGGCAGGATCCCCAGGGACGAAAAACCAGAATGAATCAGACTCTGTTTAGTGGAAATACACAGTAAGATAGGGTATCTAAGCAGCTTGCTGGATGTTGTTAATGATTCATCTGGTCGGTCTCCAACCACCTTCACAGAGGGCAATGCGTTAAATAGTACATGGCTCTTTGCTGCCTGACAGGTAAGTTAAAGTCAAGTTATGGTGTACCCAGAGTCCAAACTTCCTTCTTCTGTTCTGAAGTATTCAAACCAGAAATGCTGAATAACTAAAATTTCGTATAATTAAAATAAAAAAGAAACTGCAGAGTAAAAAAAATGAAAACTTCATATGATAAAAGTGTCATTTGTTAAACTGTGCAAATGTAGACATGAAAACTACCACCAGCTGAGAAGTGCATTACCTATAGAGAATAACAACAACAAAGACGAAGATGCGAAAGCAGGACGCCAACTACGCCATCAAGGGGAGGAAGGAGAGTGGGAGGTCCAGGGGAGGGGTAGACCAGGTTGGAACCCAGAGCGCTGGGCTTCATCACAACACTGAAGCAGTCCGTGAAGCTTAACTCATAACGGGGAAGGAAACTAGTTCTATCTTAAACATCAACACACTCCAACCTTTGCCAGAAGGGATCATATTCACCACCGTCTTTAGACTCTTCTCTTGGGCCTTTGTTCTTTGAAGCCCTTGAGTAAATCAGTTGGGCTGCAAAATTCATTAGTCCAAAGGGTTCTTGCTGTTTTCAGTCACTCTAGAAATTGCACGTCAACTTTCCTGATGCAGTTTAGGTAACTGTGCTTAGCTGGGGGGCGAACGGCTTAGAGGAGCCTAACGCAGCTATTTAAAACTATCATGTCACATGGTAACCTGTCCCTGTCAGTCTGAATCTTCATTTGGCTTAGGTCTCTTTGACGTTGTGCAAGCTGCAATCCAAGCTTTATCCGCTTAGTAGTTATAAAGAGAACATGATCTGGGTTTATTGTAAATTCATTCTAAGACCCCTATACATCACAGGGGGAAACTCTGTAATAACGCACTTTTTAGATGCCTTTTTTTATATTTCACTTCCAAAATGGGTAGGACAAATCCTGGAATCTGATTGGTTGGCACCTATGTCTTAGATCTGGCTAGTGCACAGATTACAAAATGGTGGCAATCAGGACACCAAGCACTAACAACGTAAATGCCTTTCTCAAAAAATTATTGATTGCCATTACAAACATGGCTGTCACCTTTACTCGCTAGAAAACATCTAGGTCCTAAAAATAAAATTAAAGCATTCATTAAATGTTCTTTTCTTTTATATTCTCCTCCTTACATGCATGCACACATTTTTAGGAAATAAAGTGCTACTCCCAGTTTCCTTTTTTGGAGCCTCTTTTATGACCATGCCCCATCCCCTCAATCCTTACCTGCTTGACAGGAAAAGCTTTCCTGCTTGCCTTGCCACAAACAAAATTGAATCCCTGGCTTTATCGAAGCCTTCTGTTGTGTGTGTTTGTATGGGGAGAGGTGACCATTCAGCCAGTAGAATGCTACTGAAGTCTGAATTCCTGCATTCCATCTACTGAATGTGCATAGACATGCTTGACAGCTGGAGAGGTATCACCTTTTACTAGTTACTTTAAAAAAAAAAAAGAAATCACAGCCCCGTGGCATGGAGGGCTGAGGCGCTGAGTGCCTTACCGCCTGTCACACTGGTGACATGGGGTCGGGAGCAGAACTGGGTTGCTCAGGAGCTGGTGGGGTGAGGAAGGATCGAGCATCCCAAGACAGCTCTCCT
This sequence comes from Neoceratodus forsteri, assembly GCA_016271365.2. NCBI lineage: Eukaryota > Metazoa > Chordata > Ceratodontiformes > Ceratodontidae > Neoceratodus > Neoceratodus forsteri. The sequence continues at coordinate 1,069,349,518 of CM028135.1, forward strand.
TCCATGGGGAGGGGAGGTTAGAGTGGCACACTGCTTGCCTGCCACCCAGCGATAGCTGGGAGGCAGCACATACACATCATCACGCAGGGAAGGGAACCCATATATAGGCACCGGGGCCGTCTCCATGGAAGCAGAGCTCAGACATTGCACCCACTGCATGTATGTTGGCCTAGTGAAGAAAATGGAGGAAAACCCCCTCTAGGTGGTACGATGAATGACCAACCCCTCTCCACACAGGCCTCACACCAATGGCCGGGTACAGCCACAAGTTCTGTGGCAGAGGACGATGGCTAAGGTAAGTCCCAGGGAAGCCGTGTGATGGGGCTGGGGGTGGGAGAGGGTCGGTCAGAAGGGGTCCTCCCATGGGAGAACCAGAAGGTAACTAGAATATGAAAAAAAAATAAAACACCTGTTTTTAATGCAAAACAGTTGGCTTTTTTGTTATTTAAATGTTCTCAGTTGTCCCATTTTATAAGTGCGATAAGACACTTGAAGAAGTGCATTATGTTGATCTAACCACACTTCCAGGGGCTGAAGGTGCTCTGCCTGTGGCAGCATGCTTCACTACACACCTGGGCATGTGGTTAGATCAGCATAATGCATGCCCCACTGTGTCTTATTGTTAAGTTATTTACAGTTGTAAGAGTCCTGCTGTTTGTAATAAATATGGACATTAACATGAAAACATCATTGTCTCCCAGTCATCATCTAGTCTCGAGGCATGTTGCCTACACCTGACATGACAACCATCAGCTGGGGAGATCACAGTCCAAGTCTGTGGAAATAATTATGGTGCCATAAACAGGCAAGCAGTCTGAGCAGCTGAAGTCTCGGTAACAGCGAGGCATCAGCAATCAGGTTTTACTACAGACAAAGAAGTCATTCGTTCAGTCATTCTGACACTTACCAGTGAACAGAGCAGACAGCTCTGTAATGCGGGATGTTTACTTTTTTTTTTTAACAGACAAAAATTTACTTTTTTGATGTGGTTGGGGGGATCAGAGAGGCAGAAGCCAGAGGGGGTTGTGTGAGGGAATAAATGTCATCCTTGTGGTCAGGTCGGCTTGAGAGATGTGAGGTTGTGAATTATGGCTTGCGGGTGGTGGGGGGGAAGGAATAATATCTATTTATCATCATCATGACACTACGTTCACCAGGAATGAGACCGGGGTGTGTGTGGCTTATGCAGACAGAAGGAGGGTTGCAGGAAATTCATGCAAATGATCTGGGTGGGTACAAGAAAATAGAGTGGTGAGGTTGGGCTAACATTTTGGTTTTTTCAATTAAGGACTTTGCCATGTAAAGTTGGTGAGGACCTAGGGAACATCGCAAAGGGCAAAGTTACCAACTTCACAGCAACTTTGCCACTGAAGTTTAAATTCACAGCATCTCTTATAGTTACCCTGGTTTTATGACAATGTGCAGAGTTATAAATAATAAAGGGGATGCTAAATACAGAAAATATATAAAAAACAGAAGAGATAACATTTTTTTCCAAGTTTTCTCCAGAGAAGGTAGGGACTCTTTCCACATTAATACATCATGTAGGATCTTTCAAACATAAAATAAAAGCTTATAAAATAAGCTGCAGCATTCTCACAACTTCATTGATCTAAACACATCACTGGACCATTGATTAATCTCTGGTATATGCACAGTTTCTAACAAACCTGTCCTTACCTACAGCCTAACTAAATAAAAATAACTTTTTTCACTTTAAAAGTGCAGTAACCCAGTTGGCCCGTTGGCACTAAGAGTTGAGGTGCTGGATGCCACACCTCACACCACGCCAATGACCCATGTTCGGGAACGAGCGCGGGTCGCCGGGGGTTGGCAGGGATGGAGAAGGATGGATCATCCTCGGACAGCTCTCCTTCTCTGAGGTGGGGGGGTCTCCCAGCAGTCAGTGCTTGCCTGGCCCCTAGTGGCGGCTGGGGGCTGGCACACCAATACTGCGTCTATGGGGGGGTAGAGGAGCAGCCATCGGACGTGTTGTGGGCGGACGCGTGCATAGTACATTCCCAGATGGCATTGCATGCTCCACTGCCTAAGAGGGTGAAAAAGTGGAAAAAGAAGGCATCCTGGTCGAGCGGCTGGATGGCCATCTGACGGAACACCAGCTCTGGGGGCATCGCCTGAATCTGGATCCGGACAGTGTGGGTGAGTTGGGGGCTCCCCACCACCCCACTTTGGGGGGTAAGCCAAAGGAGACGAAGACGAGGACCCTAAGGGAGTGCGGTGTAGATGGATGGTGGCCGGAGTCCCAAGAGGATGCCAGATAATACGAGCAGACCAGGTATGCCAGGAGAAACAGTATAACAAAATAAAAGTGCAGTAGCCCACTTCAGGGCATGGGTGTATCAGGTATTAATGCACTTCCTGGGTGGCTGGGAGGATACTCAGCCTTTGGCCTTGTGCCTCACAACTACCTGGGGTGTGCATTAATGCCTGATACACACATACCTTGTTGTGGGTTACAACCATCATGTTTCTTTTCTTTAAAAAGCACCTTTTGTCTGGCCCAGTGGCATGAAGGGCTGAGGCATCACTGCCTTACCTCCCACCATGCTGGTGACCCGCGTTTGTGGTGCGAGCAGATCACCGGGAGTTGGCCAGGGAGGGAGAGGACTGAGCATCTGGGGGAACAGCTCTCCTCTCCCAGGGAGGTTGGGGAACATGGACCATCATTTGCCTGACCCCTAGCCACAGCTGGGGGTAGGCATGCCATGTCCCACAAACGTGGGGACTGAGCAGCCGCCCGACTTGCAGTGTGCGGATGTGCACACTACGCATTATTGGTGGCCTTGCATGCTCCTCATGAAGGTGATGAGGAGGGGGTCTGATTCTAGGTGGACGGCGCAGAGGAATGTCAGAAGTAGCCGACAGGGGACCGAGGGAAAAAAAGTCACACAAAAAAAAATGCACTTTTCGTGTCCTTTTACAAAATGCCCTCAAAACCCAGGAAGGACCCTTACCTCCCCTGGAGTTCTTTACTTGCGAAATCTGAACTTTTAATTGCAGGGTTTCCAGGCACGAAGGGATTGCATTTTGGCTTCCAGGAGCCAAGACTCTGATCCCTTCCATTTCCTGATTCAGAGCATCACGCCCCACGGTCACATGTTTTGTGATGTAGTAGGCTGAAGTGTGTGAGAGCGTGCTCCATACAATTCTATAGGACTATTTTTTAAATGCATTTTTACATGACAGGCTCCCTCTACTCTGCCTGCTCCGACAATCTGCCAGGACAGGAGTGTCTACCTAGATGAGCTTGAAAGCAGTCTGCCGGTTTCAAACTGCTCCTTTGTCTAGTTTGTGCAAATGTTTAACTAGTCTGTGCATATGCTTAACTACTTATCCTCTGTATTTCTGCCTGTATCCTCTGTCTAATGTTACCTCCATGCCTGTATACATTATGTAAATAATGGCTGTGTTCGCTGTCCTTAAGTGTTGTATTGACTGTATACTATAATGTAAATTGTGTCCACTGCTAGTTTTCCCTGTACTGCCACCCTGTGGCCCAGGTTGTGACTGAAAATGGTCCACTGGATCAGTGCACTTACTTGGTTACCAAAAACATTAATAAATAAATAAATAAATAATATTTTAGCTAGCTGATTTGTATGTAACCTCTAGGTGACGCTATCCAAGGGCTACCACCCCTGCCTGCTTAACTACTAACAGGTTGAGGGGCCTAGGTCCTATGGCGGGTGCCTCCACCTAGAGGTCAGGGTTTGCAGTAGTTAAACTAACTTGGTCACAGCCCTCTGGGACACTGTAACCCCTCCTTTCTTCCCACTAGTGGCCCACACAATGCATCAGAAATATCTTCACAATATACACTAACCACCAGGACTGGCTCTGTCGACTGGACTCTGGGGACCCCCTGTAAAACAAGATGATACAGTGCAAAAGCCACAGTACAATACTTTACCATAAACGAATACCTCAGTCAGGGTAACTTTGCTGAAACAAACAGATCTGATTTATTTAAGGAGCTGTAACAAGGAAGGGGGAAATCAGGTTAATTAGGTTAATCACATTAATAATTACAGTACTGTGCGTATATTCAGAGTCCCAAATTGTCACTTTCACTGGGTACCCAGGATGGGGGGGGGGGCTAGCCAGGATCGGTGCAGCTGGTCGGGGCCATGTGATGGAAAAACACTTGCACAATACCCAATTGTAATCCAGAGCCGGAGAGCTAAGTTCATGAAGAAATGAAAAAAGCAACGATTAGATGACACACTTGCAATTCGATAAAGAGATGGCAGGGAGTTACCCTGCTTTGTACTCACAAACTCAGTGCTGGGAACTGAATGGAAAGCAGATTGTCCTGGTTTGCCAGGAGGAGCAGAATATATGGAAGAGGTCCTTGTAACTGGACCCCACAGCAGTTTACAGCAATCGGATGTAGTCCGAAACAGGCTGGGGTTTACTTCCAGTTTCATGCACTCAATTCACTTTTTTGAAACACGATTCCCCACAAGTGCTACACACAATTATATGTAAAAGGAAAGTACTATACCAGGCAGGCTGCTCCTCGATCCCGATCGCAATTACTGCAAAATACCCGTGAGCACACACAGCAGCTTCAGTTCCTGACTGACCGAGCTCGATACAGCAATTTCTCCAGTCTTCTACAGAGTGAGCCTGGCTTCCACACTTCTGGTGTTTCTTTCTCCTCACAACTCTGATTCAGTCTGCACTGGCACTCACAAACAGTTGTAGACCGAACTTCAGGGCCCCACACGAGCTTCACGCGCAAAACTATACAGAGCAGAAGCTCCTTCTCTCTTCACAGTCACAACTCATCTGATCTTTCCAGTACACAGAGCCGGGCATTTCCTTTGAGTTCCTCCCAGTTCAGTTGGCTGGTTTGGCTGTCACTCACAGTCAGGCTCCCCCTGTTGGTGCAAAAAGGCACCGAAGTCCAAACTACAATTCCCAGAGGCATCTGCCACACAGTCCCATTGTGGCTGGCTCCAGAGGAGAGTCCAAGTTCTGATTCACCCAGAGCAGGCTCCATTTTAAAGGATCCCCACACTGATTGGTCCAATTCAGCAGTTCAGGACCAACATGAGGGAGCTACTTTGCACAGTCCTGGCTACAAGCAAGCAGGTTAGAACAAACTGCATTGTCATTATTACTTTAACAGGTTACAAGCAAACAATTACATCTTCTGAAAGAGCTCCCTCTGCGCATATAGTGACTGCAGAAATGGAGCGATTTGCTCAGTGGCCCAGGCGGGATTCGAGCAGGGAAACACACAGACCCCCATTTCAAAGTAATTATCTGCAGTTTGGCAGCTCTTAAAGCGACAGTACATGGAGGCATTAGGCACTCTCTCTCAATTATTTTTTTAAATTGGCTGAAATACAGGACACCAGCCTGGTGGAGAGCATTTAGGCTCACCCAAAGAAGGCTTTTTAGTGACCCCCATTCGTAGGGGGTTACATGTAAAAATCAAAGCCACCGCTCAACTAACAAGGCACTTGTTAGTTAAGCAGTGCCTTTTATTTTTACAAATAGGCCAGCTAAAATGTATAAAAATGTATTTAAAAAAACAGCCCTATAGAAGTCTATGGTGTGTGCCTCATGGTCTGCAGACTATTATATCCCAAACGTGCGAGTGCTGGGGAGGCACATTGAATCGGGACATGGAAGGGATCGGTCTCTCAGTTTCACGGAGCCAAAGTATGATCCCTTCACTCCCAGAACCCTGCAATTAAATGTTTGGATTTTGTCAGCTAAGACCCCCGGGAAAGGTGAGGGTCCTTCCTGTTAAAGTTCATGTGCACCAGGAAAGGTGGTCTTTAAAGAGCCAGCAGTGCCAAAACATAGCAGGCAGAAAATGTGATTAATTTTTAAAAGTAGCTATTTGTTACTTTTTATTTCTAAATCATTTCTTTAGTTCTATTTGCTCATTAGAAGCCTTTCTACCTGGTAGTACCAGGTGGGTATAAAGAGCCGTACTTTACCTGGAGACTGACGTGTCTAGTTATTTTTTTAAAGTGAAGTTCCAACCTAGTGCTACAAGGTATTGGGCTTCGTAGCCCAATATCTTGCTGCAGCGTGAGCTGAGTAATGCCAAAATTGTAATTTAAACAGCGTCCTTTTAGTATGGGAAGGGATTGTAACAGGTGCCAAACCCATGGCCAGCCAATCCCTTCCAAGTTCCTCGTGAGCCTGCACTGCCTCTGCTCAGCCCCTGCACTCTGAGATTTTGTGACGTGACAGCAGGGGAGGCCAGCCCCATACAAGTCTAAGGGGACTATTTTAAATGCCATTTATAAGAACTTTGGTGACTGTGAGAGACTAGCTTTACCGCTAACTAATAGGGCCCCTAAGTTAGTTAAGCAATGGCTTTAATTTTCCTCTATGAGTGCTTAAAATTACTAAAATATGGCATTTAAAACAGTCCCCATAGACTTGTATGGGGCTTTCCCCTGCACTTTCCCTGCTCTCACGTCACAAAATCTCAGAGCGTGGGGGCAGAGTGGGGCAGAACAGAGATACCAGGAACTTGAAAGGGATCAGCTGGCCGTGGGTTCAGCACCTGTTACTATCCCTTTTACAAAAAGGATGTTGTTTTAAATTAGAATTTTGCCATTAGTCAGCTCATGATGATATAAGGTATTGGGATAGGAAGCCCAATGCCTTATATTGAAAATTTTCTTTAATTAAAGTTTATTCAGTTTTTGTTTTTTTTTTCTTCTTTTTTTTCTCCTAGCAGGACCCCGTCTTCCTCTTCAGCCCTGGTCACGGCCCCTGGAGACCTCCACCACCGTCTATGGCTGCTGAGGTCCCTCAGTCACCCCTGGCTTGCCCCTGAGGGCAGGGCGTGGCCACCTTCTTGGTGGCCACGGACTAGTATCTGGTCGAGGGACCCACAGCGGCGGTGAAATGCAGGTGAGGTCGTCCTCCGGGAGGCTGCATATGCAGTGGTCCTTGCTAGCCTCTCTTTTCCTCCATTTTTCATTACAGAGGTGGGGACATTCAATGGCGCCAAGCGTCACTTCCCCGCCTCCAGGGCACCATGCGCATCAGGCCCAGCTTGGGCTCCCCGGCCTCGCCAGGGAGATCCTCAGTGCACTGAATGCTGCCCCACCCTCCCCAGAAGGAGGCAGTCAAGGGCGGCTCTATCCTTCTCCCCGGCTGGCACTCGACAATCTGGGCCCATTCCAATCCGGTCCCCGCGTCAGAAGCGGAAATCCCACTGCTGCGCCAGCGGGCCGGCATTCAGTCTTTGTTTGACATATCTCATTCTGTTTCCTCTTCACATCTCATCAGCATTGTGACATCACAAATGACCAATCTGGAAGCAGGTCATTGCTTCTTCTTGGTCAGTTGTGACATCACAGTCGGTTAGATCATAGGGCTGATGAGGTATGAAAAAAAGTAGAACTCCAGATCAAATGCTGTTTCATATATCACACCAAGTACTGTCAGGTAGAAATTCTTCTCATTAGCAAAAAGGAAAATAAAAAAAAAAAAGTACTACAGATATAAGAAGTGATAGTTTGGGTCACCCATTGGCGGAGCAGGTGGTGAGTAACACTCCAAGTTGGCTACCTGAGTTTGAGAACTGGCTGGGCGGCCCAGGACTGACAGACGGTGATGCCATGCAGCAGTGCTCCCAGCCTAGGGTAAGAGGATGTAGTGTTCCACTGCATGGGCAGGATCTTGTGGTAGGCCACAGATCCATCCCTTGCACGGTGAGCCATGTGTGTCGAGGCCGTGGATGGGGCTATTCACTGCATTGTGAAGGTGGGCAAGCAGAAAAGTCGAAAAGTCAATCAAGCAGCATGGTGGCTCAGTCCGCCATAAGCCCTGCACCTGCCAACTAGGCCCCTTCTGCACACTACAGATTGTGCTCTGGAGTGACTGTGACAGGGCTGAATAAGACCCTGCCCCATTTGTTATGCAGAAAGAGCTAAATGCAAGGATCTGTTCTATCCTCTCCTTTTCTGTCTCTTCTCTGTCTAGTTCTGCAACCACATTTTCTTGTGAGACCTAGGAACTGATCACTCCGACGATTTCGCAATTCTCTGCCTCTCGCTGTCTCTCTGCCTTCTCTTGCTATTTCTGTATTTTCTTCCCCCTTGCACATCTGCAGTTATAAAAAATATATGTAAATCTTTATGTGGAAATGTCACTGATACTGGGATCCCTTTGTTTAAAACTGAATATAGCTATACTGTTGAATATCTGGAACTCAAAGGGTTAACCTGAGATGCAGTTTTTAAGCCATTTGTAGAGCTGTCAACAAGAGGTCACTTCCGGGACACCATGTATTATTTTGCTGCACCTCCAAGGAATGAAACTGACAAGAACATTCTGCAAACTTACAAGTACATTCTGTGAAAAGTAGGTTCTCTTAACGAGTTCCCAGACAAAGACTTACAAAAAGAACAGCAATGCTTTTACTAGACACAAGGAGAGTGAGAGACTGAGAGACTAAAACTTGGAATTAAGAGATACCCTTAGAAGAAGGATTTTGTTTTATCTGTTTGTACTGCCTTGTAAATAGTTATACTGATTTTTTTTTAATTTTGTTGTTATTGAGAAAAATAAAATGCCATTTGTGAATTTTGAAACTGCTCCTGGTTTTCCTATGAGTGAGGGGGGACCTCAGATGAGTCAGTGAGTTCCGGGGATGACATGCTGACAGGACCGGGCAGACCAAAGCCTGATTCAGGCCAGTTGGCTGGGACAGAAAAACTTTAATTGGCAAAATAGAAGTAATAGCTCACTACTTTTGAAAGTTACTATTAATTTCAGTTAGTATATATGCTTTTTACAGCAAGTACACTTGCCCTAGAGGCCAGCCCACAAAACGATGTAATTTATACACTCAGCAAAGTAAATTATAAAACAGTACTTGTCAATCGCCTAGCTTTAAAAAGGAGTACTTTAAAAGAATGTATGTAAACTAATACTCTTTTTTTTCAATATTTACAGTGTCTGGCAGGAAATGAAACTGCTGTCATTACTGCTGTATGGGAGAACACCACAATTTCTGGACTCTGTTCATTTCACTACTGGCAAAAAAGGGTAATGCTATTTTAAGTGCAATTCGTCAGGCCTTGGCGTTAACTTTTCCAAATGTAGTTATGCAGTTTTTGATCCTACAAGTGCTGCTTTGCAGACTGTGGCATGAATGCAAGAAAGAACCTCCTTCTCCCACTTCACTTATTGATTCAAATCAAGATCCACTTGCTCAGGATGGCTTACCTAGAATTTCAACATTTATAAATATTTATAGCAGCAGTACACGTTAGCCATAAAACAGACAAATAAAAAAAGGCACCACTGTTCATGATTCAGATTCTGGTAAACGCCAGTATCAAGCTGATTGGGAGGGGGGGGGCATTGACCGAGGGCCAAAGAGAAACAAAAAAAGGGGGTAGAGTAGGCTTACCTACTAAATCACACTATTTTAAGTTCAAAATAACAAAGATAAAGTGATTTAGTTTTACCTTAATATTTTTCTTTAATTTCTCAAAAAAACATAGTGGCTGACCACCCCTGCCAATCTGAGACAACTTGAAATAGACATTTTATTTATTTCTTTTACAATTTTTTGACCAGGAAAGACACTAAGCCAAGGCTTGTTTCCGGGTGCCTCCTGGGAGCACAGGGAACTTAAGTAGTTAAGTTACTTGCTCATGGTCACATAGTATGCAAGCGGTAGCTGTGGGATTCAAACCCAGTTCTCTGAGTTTGTAGCTCCATAGTCTTAACCGCTGTGCCATACCACCTCCCTTTCAGATGCCCACCACGAGCAGTCTCGAGTTGCCAGGGTGAGCAAGGGCCACTTTTTTTTTTGAGGACCCAAAGAAATTAACTAAGATAAAAATAATCTATTTTACATTAGTTATTTTGAGCTTAGAATAACAGGATTCAGTAAGGGAGCCTAATTGCTCCCTTAATGAATCTACTGGATCGAAAAAAGCTGTGCCTCTTTTTTTTTTTTTTTTACAGCAAACATGAACTGCAGCTTTAAGTGGTTCCTTGTGGTCACTTCTGAACTTGCTTCTTGTAGGTTACCCTCTAAATTTGAGATTAGGAAGCCTGAGAGGGATCCTGGAGAGAAAGAAAGTAGAGTGCACGAGAGAGAGAGAGAGAGAGAGAGAGAGAGAGAGAGAGAGAGAGAGAGAGAGAGAGAGAAAGATTGAGAGAGAGAGAGAGAGACAGAGAGAGAGATAAAGCAAGAGTGAGAGAATGAATGAATCAACAGTAAGGCCTCAGCTCATATAAGCAAGCAAAAAAGAATAAGCATTTGTCAATGCCGAACGTTCACTTGCAGGTATTTGCAGTGGTGTTTGGCACGTATGGTGCTTTACCCTAATGCCTTGTGATTGCTGGTATTTGCACTATAAATTTTCAGCATGACCTTTTTGTTACCCCCACCTCATAAAAGCATTTGAGACCTCTGCTTATGAACAGTCCCACTGTTATTTTGTTAATCTGTCCTGAGCGTTGATTTCCCACAGCGACCACACCATTGTGCTCCACATGTGCAAAAACACAGTTCGAGCAGGATGTGAAAAATGACAGCTGTAGCATTCATAGGGAGGTGTGAAGGGATGGCAATTTTGAACATCTGGAGTGAAAATACAACAATTTCTCGAACTTATGAGCGTACATGGAAACTGCAGATGAACGTTCATGACACAGTCATTTTGTGGACTTTGTCACCAAATTTTCAACATAGGCATTGTGGGACCTCTGCTCATGAACAGTGTCACTGTGATTTTCATAATCTGTCCTGAGCATTGATTTCTCACTGTGACCACACCATTGTGTGCTGGATGTGCAAAACACATTTCAGCCAGGATGTGAAAATGTCAGCTGTACTGTTCATAAAGAGGTGTGAAAAAATGCCAGTGTTGAAAATCTGGATTGAAAATATTTCAAATTCGAAGTCTATGAGTGTGATGGAACCTGCTCAACGATGCTCAGTAACACAGTCATTTTTGACATTTTTCACAAAATTTGCAACATAGGATTTGGGAGCCCACTCATTAACAGTGACACTGTTGTTTAGTTATATCAATCCCAAAAGGTGATTTTGTGCAGTGACCATGAAATCACCTTTGGGGACCGAATAACTCACATGACAGTAACTGAATTCATGAGGTGGTGTCCCAAGAACCCCTGTTGAAATGTGGTGCCAAAATTTGCAAAATGCCGAGATAGCCACCTAAGTTGGGAAAAAACCCATTTATGCCATTATATAGCTTACCGTCATTTCTTCAGTTTGTGTTCGGCTTTCAAGGGTGCAGACGTGTTCCCCCCACTGAAGATCATTGCGCCAGGCCCGGAGTAGTATAGGGTGAGGGGGTGGGGTATGCAGAGGTTGTGGGTTCAGGAGGGGCACAAGACACAGCGAGGATAGTTTCTGTTTTCACAGGTTTTAAAACAAAAGATGTTACGGGACAGTTTTCCCATTTACAGGGACAATGGGCATGCTGGGGTGGGCTCCCAGCATGCCACCTGGGTGTTTGTTGGCGGGGCCTGGAGACAATGGGGACTGTGCACTCCGTCTGCACATACAATGTGTTTGGTGGGGGCAATAACAAGGGAGCAGGGTAGATGGCAGCAGAGGGAGGAAGTGGGAGGGATTTTATTAGCAGCCAGAGGGAAAAGGGTGACGTCAATATGCTAAATACACACACGTTACCACCGCTGATTGCAGTGGTGCTTTCTTTTAACTGAAGACCACTAGCCAAACTGCTGTCATAGACAGCTCATGCATCCATTGGTGCAGTAGGGTTGCACATGTTACACTGAGCACTGCATTGGACAGGAGGGTCACACACCTTAAAAAAGTCGTACTGTCCCAAAATGTTCCTTGCACATGCATGCAAGCGAATGCAAAAATAAACAAGCATTTGTCAATGCTGAATGTTGCTTGCTTCTATGTGCTGTTTAGGTATTTGGAAGCCATTGGAGTGCAAATATTGAAAATTCACGAACTTACAAGCGTCGTGAGGAACTGCGTACGCACGTCAGAAACAGTCATTGTTAGGAATTTTTCACCAAATTTTCAACATTGCCATTTTAAAACCTCTGCTAATGAACAGTGTCAATGTGATTTTCTTACTGTGTCCCATACATTGATTTCGCACACCGACTGCGCCATTGTGCACTAGATGGGCGGAAACACATTTTGGGCAGGATTGAAAATGACAGTTGTACAGCTCATAAGGAGGTATGGAAATGGCAATGTTGAAAAATCTGGAGTGAAAATATTGAAAATCTTAAACTTACGAAGCGCATGAATCGCACACAACGACGCCGTAAAACAGTTATTTTTAGGAATTTTTTCACCAAATTTTCAACATAGCCATTTTAAGATCTTTGCTCATGAACAGTGTCACTGTGATTTTCTTAATTTGTCCCATACACTGAGTTCGCACACCAACTGTGCATTGTGCGCTACATGGGCGGAAACATGTTTTGGGCAAGATGTGAATAATGACAGCTGCACTACTCGTAAGGAGGTGTGGTAAAATGGCAATGTTGAAAATCTGGAGTGAAAATATTGAAAATTCGCAAACTTACGTGTGTGCATAGGAACTGTGCAATGCACACTCGTAAAACAGTCATTTTTAGGAATTTCTTCACCAAATTTTCAACACAGCCATTTTAAGACCTCTGCTCATGAACAGTGTCACTGTGATTTTCTTAATTTGTCCCATACATTGAGTTCGCACACCGACTGCTGTCTATTATGCCTACATGGTCAAACACATTTTTGTTTGTTTGTTTGTTTGTTTATTAAGCAACGGTAAGCACACTGGAAACAAGTTCCTTTACAGGTCGACCCACATATATTGCATACAGACAATACATAATCAAACATACATATACAATGCAGCAAATTGCAGACAAAAATGTCTTTATTACGTATAAAATTCATTAAAAAATTCATAAAAACAGTTACAATTAAATTGAGATTCAAATACATCCTTAATGCATCGGTAAACTTTTGACAGAACACAACCACCTAATATCTTGAGAATTTCATTCCAAATGAATGGAGCAATATAAGCAAAGGATCTTTGTCCACTTTTAGATTTCATAAAAGGAATCTTGAGAAACCTACTGTCTGACCTATGTCTAGAATAATGACCATCAATATATGGTCTCAAAACTTTGAAATACTATGTGGAATTCCAGAGTCCATGACTTTATATATGAACTGGCCACACAGTATTGGAAATTTAATGAAACCGGTAACCAGCCCATTTCTTTCAAAATCACACAATGATGAGATGACTTAGAACAATTTAAAGCAAACTTAGCTATCAAGTGAAGTAAAGTGGATTTCTTTGAAATCACTGTCATGAAGCAGTGTCAGTAATCATAGCTGCATAGTTCACAATAGGAAGTAAGCAGCAATTTGAAATAACCAGCCTAGACTCAGGAATAAGAAATGAACGGATTCTGTACAAAGAACCTAGTCTACAATGTATTCTTGAGGTAACCCTTAAAAATGAGATTCATAACTTAGATGAGAATCTAGTAATACCCCAAGATATTGAAATGTATCAACATAGTCAAACAGTAATCCATCAAGAGATTTAACTTCCAAAGTACCAACCTCAGATCTCAGTCTAGGTGGGGTACAAAACCATCACCTTTGTCTTAGATTTGTTTAAGAGTAATTTACAGGCCATAAGTGAAGACTGAAAATTGCACATTTCCTCTGTTAAGGAAACACCTAGATCTCCAAATGACAAACCCTCGTATAAATTACTGCATCGTCAGCGTAAAGTGTTAGAGAAGCATTATTAATTACATTTACTAGTTGATCAAAACAAAGAAAACAAAAGTGGCCCAAAATAGAACCTTGTGGAACCCCACTTAACCATTACAGAGTCTGATACAGCACCCCTATATTTAACCCTTTGAAACCTATTTGTTAAATAATCCCTCGTCCAGTCCAAGAAAGACTCACAACTCCCAATGACTCAAGTCTAGAAATCAACAATTGGTGATCAACTGAATAGACTTGGTCAAGTCCACGAACACGGCACCCGTCAGGCACCCTTTATCCATGCCATTAAGTACGCATTCGTGAACTCGACCAAGGCAGTCTCAGTTACTCCTTCCTTTCTAAAACCATGTTGGTTCTGAGACAATAATCCAAAGCGATCCACATACCCAATCAACTGATTATAAACTATTCTTTCCTGAACTTTAGCTAAAGCAGACAAGATAGAAATAGGTCTGTAGTTACAAAACTCATGTTGTGAACCAGATTTAAATATAGGAGTGACCAAAGTATGTTTCCATATATTAGGTATAGTACCTGTAACAAAAGACAAGTTGAAAATAATACTAACTGGAAGTGCTATAACCGAGGCAGCATCCGCCAATAAACTAGGACATAAGCCATCAGAACCAGCTGAGCTGTCCCTCTTAATACAACGCATCAACTTCTCTACCTCCTTCGAAGTAGTCTAAGTACAGTTTAGGATTAACTGCAAAATCTTCAGTCAATCCCAAGTAGTTCACCTTGGACTGGTCACTAAAGGAATCAGGCAATGCAGTAAATTTCAAATTAAACTTGTTAGCTATCTTCAGTGGACAAGACAAGTCACCATTCAACCTCATTGAACCTGGTTGAAAAACATTAGGCCTTATGAAATTATTAATTGTTTTCCAAAAAGTAGTAGTGTTAGATAACCCTTCACATTGTTTATAACGAATATAGTCTGTTTTTTTGGGCAGGATGTGAAAAATGACAGCTGTACTGCTCATGAGGAGGTGTGGTAAAATGGCAATGTTGAAAATCTGGAGTGAAAATATTGAAAAATTCAGAAACTTACGAAATGCATGTGAGGGAACTGCAATAACGCGACGCCACAGAAAACAGTCATTTTAGGAATTTTTCACCAAATTTTCAACATAGCTATTTCAAGACCCTGCTAATGAACAGTGTCACTGTGATTTTCTTAATGTGTCCCATACATTGATTACACACACCAACTGTGCCATTGTATGCGCTACATGGTGGAACACATTTTGGATGAGATGTGAAAAATGACAGCAGTACTACTCATAAGAAGGTGTGGTAAAATGGCAATGTTGAAAATCTGGAGTGAAAATATTGAAAATTCGTGAACTTACGAGCCTACGTAGGAACTGCGCAACAGACACTCGTAAAATGGTCATTTTAAGGAATTTTTCCACCAAATTTTCAAAATAGGCTTTTTGAGAGCCCACCTTATGAACGATGGCAGTGTCATTTCATTAATTGGGTCTGAAAGGTGATTTCGTGTAGTGACTGCGAAATCACCCTTCAGGCCCAAATAACACCATGACAGTGACATCATTCATGAGAAGGGTTCCCCAAAAACCCCATGTTGAAAATTTGGTGCAAAAATGCAACAAAGTTGAAACCCCCCCATCTAGCCCATTATACAGCTTACTGGCATTTCCTCAGTTCGCGGCTGGCTTTGAAGAGTGCAGACATGTTCCCGGTCCAGCGATGATCGTCGCGTCGAGCTCCAGAGGTAAGTATGGGGGTGAGGGGGGTGTGGGGAGGCAGGGTGCGCAGTGGGTGGGTGCAGGTTGTGGGAGGGGTTCAAGGAGAAGCGCCGTGGGACCATTTTTATTTCTAGGTAAAAAAAAAAAAAGACGACACGGGACGTTTGCCACGTTGGGGTGGGCTCCCAGCGTGGCACCAAAGCTTTGGGGGTGTTTAGGGGACGTGGCCGATGGGGATTGGACACCCCGCACAGCAGATGACGCGGGATGTTTGCCACGCTGGGGTGGGCTCCCAGCATGGCACCAAAGCTTTGGGCGTGAGGCCTACCAGGCGCTGTGTATGACAGCGGTGGTTTCTTTGAAAGAAGACCACCACTGTCATACACAGCTGCCTACGATGGTGCAGGACGACATACCTACTCAATGGGCAGTGGATTGAACAGGAGAGCACACCTCCAAAGTGTGCTACTTTTCCTAACGCTCCTTATGCCAGTCGAACGTAAAAATGAAAGAGTAGGCACCTAGCCCGAGGAGTCACCTTGTCGTGGTGGTCAGACTTATTAACACTTTCAGCTGAATTCTGGAAACTAAGAATTGTTTGGGTTTTTTTCACACCAAAGTAAGGAGAAAAAAGGCAAGAAAGAAAACAGGAAATACTTGAAAATGATTTGCAGGCCCTTTTGGGCAGCAATTGTGTGGCGAGGGTGTACTCGATTCAATTTGTTAAAATTTATAATTATAAACACTAAACTGAAAAATGCTTCAATTGTACTTATTTTGAGAGTCCAGTTTAACCTTTCTGGTTAGAATAGGTCTACAGCCAATTTGCCTATGTGCTCTATGGAAGTTCTCTTCTACCTTAATGCATGTTTCACACAAACTTTTTGTAGAGCGCCCAAGCCTTCTGGCTGGGGGGCTGCTGTATAGAAAACAACATTGCTTTGCCATGCCAAAAATGCTGGGGAGCTTTGAGCGACTGGTATGTGAGTAGAACAATGTAAACTGGCACCAGCTATACCGCTGGGGGAAGAAGCAGGACCCTACTGAAAATGAGATGTTGCAGTTCAGCAGGGCTATCCCACATAAACAGTGTATTCATTTATCTGAAAAGTTTCCAACCAGTATAACCATGTGAGATGTAACATCTTGCTTTCATGGGGGTCCACAATGTGGAATAGCAGAGCTAACAATAGCAATATCACAAGGTAAAAAAGAAATAAACATATTTTATAGCTTCTATTAAAAAATTATTCAGTTTCTCTAAATATTATAGCCTTGGCTGTCATATGCATGGATCTTCCTGCCCGACAGATTTTTTATCCATGGTGCCTTGGAATCTGCGAGTACTCCTGAAGCACAGTACATACTCTGTTCTGTTACCTGACTTGCCTATAGTGTGTTTGTGATATCATCAGAAGTGGTCACATGGTACGTCCCCCCTCAGGGCAGCCTGTCCTTTATAGGTACTATGCTCTCAGACAGATTAGGCCTTTAATACTCTCCATGTCTGAGAGATAAAACCTATTCCTGTCCTAGTACACTGATGCTCACCCCTGCGAACCATCCAAGGGCTCCTGTTCTGCTCGTGCTGCATTATGACAGACAGGAGCAACGAAGGTGACCGGTTCATCTGTGTCAGTCACCACATGCTCACCAGAAAGGCGGGCTTTCTCCAGGCACCTACAGGAAGTACTGTACACAGCTGGCTAGATCAACGTAAAAAACAGGAAAGCAAGAACATCCCATTTGATTTACTGTAACTGTTTGTGAAGCAATCATTCAATGATTACTCGAGTCAGTTACATTACATTATGTTAGCCAAATTAAAATGTTCCATGTGAATCTCACTTACAATGAATGAGTCGTGCAGACCCCCCCCCCAACTTGTGAGGACCCTCCCTGGTTCAGAGCGCTGGAATGGAGCCTCCCGTGTATAGGGGTATCTTTTGCTCGCCAGTAGCTCCCTTTGCACTCATTGCAACTTCTTTGTTACTTGGACCTGGAAATTCCTGGGCCACAGCAAGACCTGGTGTCAACTATACAGTACGCACACTCAGTAGCTTTAAACCACTTGATCTTTGCAGATGAATAACTGTGAAAGTTCATTGGTGCCGTCGTCACAGATCTGAGGATCTCAGTTCAGTTCCAAAAATTCATCACCCTTTGTACAATCCCATATCGGGACTGCAAAACTCATTCCCTGCTTGTCTCAGAGTAGACAACAGTCTGTGCTTTCCTAGGTTCTCAGCTTCCTCCAGATCCAACCATCAGGTTGTCTGTGGCCCGAACACCTCACTACACAGCTTCGCGCTGGGACACATGGTTATCCTGCCTTGTACCCAGCATCTCACAGTTCATCTAACACCCTTAGATTAGCTTATTTCTCTCTGTGCTTTCTTCACATGTACTTTGTGCCACATAGACAAGCCCATCCATGTCTGCCAGAGCTTAGCTCAGGCCCAGCGAGGAGATCTCTTCCCCCACCACCTTGTACTTTTCAGTTAGCATTACTTTAACCATCTCAATTTGAAAACCCATGACACATCCTTTAAACGAGGTATTGTACGTAGTTAGTAGTAGTCCTGAGATATTGATGATTGTTCGTTCTACATTGATACAATATTTCACCATTTTAGAACCATGTGATGTCCTTGATGATTAAGCTGTGCTAGACTACAGTGTGGTTAGCCACAGCTTGATCATCAGTAACATTACAAGCTTCTACAAATGGTGGCAATGCAGTATCAATATGGGACATAAATATTCAGCAATATCTCTGGACTTCTGCCAGCTACAGGTAAACCCACTACATCACTTGAAAGAGTTTTTCATGGGCTTTCAAGCTATGATGGACAAGATTTATGAACATTCCCCTTTAAATACTGAAGGTCCCTGAAGCATCCCTTGTTTCAGCTGCTGTCACAGTTCTCTTGTGATTGCCTTTGACTTTACTGATGGCAGATCCTCTGTTCTGCCTAACAGTCACTGTCCCATTTTCAACCATGCCAAGAGGGCATACATTTATCTCACTATTGAGCTCATTCTCTGTCCAGGGGAGACCATCCATGGTTGGCACCTTTCCCTACATGCAGCCCTCTGACTCTCTGCCTGCTCTAATCCATGTGCGAGCCCACTGGATTAAATCCACACACACAGCTGTGTGTGCTGCCTGGTGACCATCGACCTCTCCACTCGGATCCATTCCCTGGCATGTGAGACTGGTGATACCACTACCGAGGAACTGAGCTCCTTCCATCCCTCCTTGTAGCCTGGAGACAAATCTCCTACCAAATCTTGTTGCAGTGGGTTTTGCTGCAGCCTCAACTGTTATCATCAGGTGTGATGATGTGCACAGGTAACCCCCCCACACACCAGGACATCCCTCAATGTGTTTGGAGAAACCCTCCACAGGCCCGAGGGCCACTGGATTGCTTCCCTTGAGGGGAAATACCCGTGAGATCCTGCATGCTCCTGGTGGTTCCCTACACACTCCAGTTTCATGGGCAGTTCCTGACACAACCCCTCAGATCCTCGATCACTTGGGATCTGTCCCCAGAGTCTGAGGTCCTACCTGGATGACTACCATAGTCTCTCTCAATATCTCCTCTGATGCCCTTGAGTGTTTAAGGTGGCCCAGACCTTGGCCTGAGAGCTGCTGGTACCCAGCTCCCTGCCCATGTTCTCTGGTAGAAGCCTCCTTCCAGTGCTTTCCATGCTCTGACCTGCTCTCTACAGCCAGTTACCACCCAAGCTGGGGCCTTTGCATGAACTCCTCCTGCAACTTTGTGGTACTGTGAGCACAGGCATTTGCTCACAGCTCTGAGCACTACCAGATGGCACCCCAACTTGGACCCATAAGGGTTCCAAAACTTTGCCAGATCCCCCACTGCTAGTGCCCATTTCCCCTCCACTGGCAGCCTAGAAAAGGGCATCTCGGTCTGGGCAGTAGAAGCCCCTGACTCTAACAAACTAAAAGAAAAGCCGCCCGACACTACGAGAGCAACCTATTTATCTACTCCGTCTGTTTCTCACCTCATCTGTATTCCTTGATGCAATGCCAGAGCATCGGTCCCCACTGATTCACTTTGATGAATAACCAGCTTCTCCTACTGTAAGGAGGGGATTGTTACATAAAAATAAGTAGTTGAACTGCTTGTATCAACTGTCTTTGATAACAAGATTTGAAGACATAAACAATTAACAGGTCTGAAAGCACCCAGCTCTAAATCCATTTCCTTTGTTATAGAGACAATGTAGGGGTAGTGCAGACCCTCCTCACCCTGTCACGTCCCAGGATTCACCCACATTACATAAATGAAAAAAGATGCTCTGATCATAGATGCAGTCCCTAAAGCTGAAGGAAGTGTGGGACGTGAGCCAGTGGATCTTACACATCTTGCACTGCTAAACACTAATTTTCAAAGAATGCTACCTGATTCCCTCAACTACAGCAGTCTGTCAGAAGGAGGCAACATTTGGGAGAGGGCGGGCTGACAGAGCCAGAGTGATGGGGGTCAAGGAGCAGAAGAAAGGTTCCAGGGTCAACATAGAGAAAGAGCAAAAAAAAAAAGATTAAAAAAACGATAGATGAGCTGACTGAGCAGGTGTAGTTGGCAAGGATTCTATCAAAGCACCACAAGTAAATCTCAAATCTGGTGACTCGTATACTGTATTTTCGATTGCAGACAATCAGTTCAGTAGACACTGAATACTTGTTAAAGGTTTTAAAGTTTAGTTCTGTATTTGTTTTAAATAAAAGTTGGTTGAGTAGGGGATCAGGTAGCCCTAACATAGCACTGACGAGCCCGCGTTTCTGCCTTATTTCTATACGGCATGATAGTAAGGGGGTATGCTATCCCATAACCCACTCCCACAGCACCCAGTAGCAATGAAAGCCATGTTCTCCTCCACCCAACCCAGTGGCAATGAGGACCACATTCTTCCTACTACACCTGATGGCCATCTTCTCCCTCAGCCCATCTGATGGCAACAAAAAACATATTCTCTCCTTTCCCACCCCCCCTACACCCAATGGCAAAGAGGGCCGCATACAGCCTCACTCCACCTGATGGCAAGGAAGGCCACGTTCTCCTTCAACCCACCCAATGGTACAATGGTCATGTCCCCCCAATCCCACCTGATTGTGAAAGGGTCACATTCTTCCCCCTCAACCCCGTGACAAGGAGGGTCATGTTCTCCCCACCTTACTGAATGGGCAAGGAGGGTAATGGTTTATCTTGGATGGTAATGAGGGACACATTCTTCCCCAATCACACCCAAGGGCAGAGGACTGTGTTCTGCCCTACTCCAACTGATGGCAGGGGAGAAAACCGGGGGGGGGGACATTCTGCCAATCCCACCTCCATCGGATGTCAAGGGGAGTTACATACTCCCCATCCCACCTGATGTCAATGTGTGCCATGTTCTCCCTCTCCCCCCCTCAAGATGACAAGGAGGGCCACATCCTTCCCCACCCAATGGGAAGAAACATTATGTAACCCCAAACCCATCCCACACAATAAGAGGGAGTACCACATTCTCCCTCCACCCCACCCAGTGGCAAGAGCAATGACAAGTGATGATGAAACTGTGCCTAACTGCATTCTTGTTTGTCCCTGCATGACATCACAAGTTCCACAAATTGTGGCAATGCATTATCGACATACTGTTGGGCAGACTAAGACAGGAGCAGGTCCGTAATGCTACCAGCTACAAGTAAACACAGTATCTCATACAAAAAGAGTTTTCCACGGGCTTTCAAAATATAAGTGGGGCGCTGGGCATTAATGCCCCCCCCCCAAGTGCCATGTATCATCTTTATCTACTTACTTCATTGCAGTTAGCTTCTTTATCCCCTGTCCATGTGACCCTCTCGCCCCTTCATGCCAGCCTTCTTAACTCCACCACACGACATTTCTTCAGGACATACGGTCACACATCAGCAGCGTGGTCTGGGTGCTTCTCAGGTATGGGGTCTGTGGATGGCTGGGGTGATCTAACAGACTGTAGTGCTGTTTTTTCCCATGCTTCTGTCCCCAGAAGGAGTGAGCAGGCAATGCTGCCCAAGACAGCCCTGCGTACGCTCCCCTGTGAAAGATAACAGAAGACACCGCTTCTCCTTTCCCCTGTGTGACAGTCCCTTGCTGCCATGTCCCCAGCCATCACTAGGGGTCAGGCTTCCACCAGGCACCATATCCCTGCCCCCGCAGAGGAGAACAGTTCTCCCAACACTCCAAACTCTCCCGCCTTGGAAAATCCTCAGCAACCCAGGTCCATTTCCCAATCCTGGTTGCCAAAGTGATGGCAGGTATGGTGTATGGCATCTCAACCCTCCGTGCCACTGGGCTAGCCATCTTCATCTACTTATAACTGCATGAAAAGGAAATGTTCTCAGTGTTTATCCCTCAGCACAAATAGTAAGATTCCTCGCTCATGACATTTCTGATACATGGAACCTGTGAGACTTTTAAATATCCTAATTGCATCCTAGGTCTAAATATTAAACATATGCAAATAGTCCTGGCAATTATGCACACAGAATTATCTCTGCAGGAGATTGGGAAAAGAGTCCATCTAGGAAACCATGTGATGGCCACAGACCAGGAAAATAAATTCCTCTCAAAACTGGCTACCCCGATTTTGCCAGGTTCAATAGTTTTAGTCACAGCCCTGACACAAGAAAAGAGGTCAGCCTTCACCCATGAGGGATTAAAGCTGACTTCAGGTTCAAAATTTGAATGCCATGGACTCGGACACTGAAACTTCAGATAGTGAAACTGAAGCCCCAGTGTGGCTTGTTTAATCTGGTGCACCATACCCCAAGATGATACAATTATTTATTTACTTACTTTCTGTTTGTAGCCCTTGTTTACTGTCCGCACTGGTTTGCATTGCTTGGCTATATGCAGGCTCTATATTAGGGCTGTCCTGCCTGGGTGGTGGCTAGCCGTAGGGCAGATAACATTCACAAGCTTTCGCCCTACATGCTGACTCCTGGGCTGACCTCCACCCCTCGCATCTAGGGGATGATAGCATATTGTCTCAGAGGAGAAGGAGGGAGGGGATCCGATCCAAATGGTCACACTGCTTCTATTTGACTCAAGTTTCAAGGTGGTTACTAACCTTTATTCATAGAGGGGGTTCAATTTCTCGGTGGCTGGAGACCACTGACACGGTCTGAACATCCTCCCCGTGCCCTCAGACAGTCCAGGCCCACTCAGTGATTACAGTCCTGAAAAACAGTGTGTTAGGAGACACCACTGTGCAGGCAATACAATTTTAGAACATTTGAGATCCACACAACTTCTAGTGCAACCAGCAATCATTTTGTTTTAAAAGGCTCAAGCCACCTTTTGTGCTCAAGGCAACTTCTTTACAGTTTAGGGCACTTTACTGACATTTTCCACCATTTCTACAGCCCTCAGCCGTGGCCCAGCACTTTGGGAAGCTGGGGGAATTGATCCTCCAACCTGAAAGTTGCTGCATAGCCAGTGGGCTCATTTCTGACAGGAAACTTTAACCTGAATGGGGTCCTGGACTTATCCCTTTCCCATTGTCCCAGAATAACCATACTAACACTCTTTTTTTCATGACTTCCCCCTTGTCTGATAAGAAGTTGAGGAAGACTACCTCACACTTTACTCTTCAGGAGAGCCTTCACTACTTTCCCTGCTGGTGGGTGGGTGGGGGGCGGGTTCTGAGTTTCTCACTGTCTCTCTAGGCTCTTTCTTTAACAGGGGATAAGATGAACTCAGTTCTTAATTTAGCCCCAAGCATGTCCTTGCTTTTAGGCTTTCCCTGCTCCTGGACCAAGACAGAAGGAACTCGGGGGAGGGGGGCTACCTTCTAACAGCATATAGCAGGAGTTATATCAAAGAATAGAGCAGCCTTTACCTGGTGGACCCAAGAAACACAAAGGATAGGAAATGCCACCTCATCCCTCTCCAGTCAATCCAGCTGCCACGTGAACATCTGGGCCCCATGGCAACCATCATCTTCTCTGATTCAGCTGAGGAGATACCCTGTCTCCTCACAACTTCTTTTTGCTGATGGTCTCCTCTCAATCCTTGCTCCACCGGTGGGTGGATGGGTGCTCCTGCTGCCATACTTTGAGTAGAGGAGCTGACAGCCCTCTCTACCCCAGGCCTCGTCGGCCTTCACATGCTGGACTGCCCGCCATCACAAACTGTCATGCTACTCACTCACGCCCCTCTCAAACACTCACTCACTCACTCTCCCGCTCCCAACTGACTTCCTTCTCTCCTCCTTGCATCTAATAGGCACAAATTCCTAGTGCGTGTGCACCCCGGTGGGCATGCGCATGCTCCCGATGCCTTAAAGGGCATCTTTAGTAATCTCCCTGCATTTGGGAGTGGGGTTACATGGTTATCCCCAGTGCACTCCGATCAAGGCCCCTGCCTCCCTACGTGACCATCCAACCCTGTTACCTCAACCTGCAGTCTTCTTGATCCCTCACTCTTTGCCCCTAGGGGAAAGGGAGGCTTACTGGCCCCAAAACTCCAGTTCTATGATAGAAGGCAACAGCCAGGCAGCTGTGTGTGTGTGTGGGGGGGGACGAATGTGCTGGGACATCAATCTGCCAACTTGGAGCGTTTCTACTTTTCTGTTTCTACCCATCCCGCTGGACACTGGCATACACAGGGTTAACGGGGGATGCGAGTGTATGATTATGTGTATGTCCCCGAGCCTGGCTGGCATCCCTCCACCCACCTACTCCCAACTAATGGAAAGATTTTATGATCATATTATGGTGTTTATATGTTCTGTTGATTTTGTTGTTGTGAAATTTTGTGATTTTGTGATTTTAACTTGTTAGGTGCCTTGGTTTTTGAAAGGCATCATACAAATAAAGTTTATTATTATTTACTCTGCTTTCTATTGCACTGCCAACCTTGGTCAGGCACGTGGCAGTATTGCAGCACAAGCAGAGACACTCCCCTCCCTCCCTGGAGGGGTACAGCATTCTCTGGGATGCTCACCTCACCACTCCTCCCCCAGCTGGCTCTCTGGTGGCCTAGGCTCATTCTTGAGCCTCATGTCACCAGCATCTGAGCCAGCACTCAACTATTCATTTTATCTGATTTGGGTACATGTAATAACTGGCTAGATGTGATTCAGACCAATTTTCAGAAGCTGTTGCTTAAGCAATAAGGCGTGACCTGGGGTTAGATTAATAGTCTGTTAATCACCCTCTAGGGGTGCAACGTGGCACAAGATGCTGCTGAGTGCCATGCTCTCCCTAGGGGGTGATTGACTGTTAATCTAACTCCTGGGAGTGCCTTATTGGTATAATAAAAATTATTCCGCAAGAAAAATGTTAAACGTGTACTTTTTGAATGTTTTCCTCATTAAGAGGGTGATTTTTAATCAAATAGTTCTTCCACCAACAATTTAAGAATGCTGGTTGAAATTCAGAATGCATCATTCCAGTCATTCAGAAGTGCTAGAAGATGGAATGCCGACAGGAAGAGTCCATGTGCCATGGTGATCAGGTTGTACATGGCAGTGTAACAGGGATTTATTTATTTATTTCAGTTTGGGATTAATATCTTTGAGTCAAGGACTCATTTTCAAAGGTTCCACGTCAGTGTTGAACAAACATTACAAAATTCAAGGTTTACAGGAAAAAAAAAGAAAAACATTGAAGTATATACACAGGCAGTAATAGTAAAATTTGAACTTATACACATCAAATTAGCACATATTAACAGATAGACTGATTAGATAAGAGGGGGTTGGGGGGGCCATCCAGAGGTGGCATCATCTGAGGTGGGAGACAGGTGGAGTTTTCAAGCAAGTGAGGCCATCATCAGGTAACTGGGGGTAGGGAAGCAGGTTAAGAAAAAAGTGGTATATAGCAGAAGGATCTAAAGGGGAGTAGATAAATGGAAAATTGGGGGCGAGGTACTATCACGTTAGCGCAGGCAGGTACAATTCATTTTAGAGCCAAGGAGAGATTTGAGCCCAGCTTTGAAGGTACTAATCTTGGTAGTATCAGTGAGGTCAGCAGGTAGTTCATTGTACCATTTCAGTCCTTGACACAGGATGGAGTTCTGGGCATGTTTTGTCCTTTTGAAGGGAATCATCATCTTGTCAGCGACCGCACTGCAGGTAGATTTCATTGGGACAGCCAGCATAAAGTGTCCGCCTAGTGTGGGGGATGCCAGTCCAAGTAGTACTTTTTTTAGAAGGAGGCAGGTTTGGTATTGCCCTCTAAGATGGAGTGGGAGCCACCCAGTTTCAGTGTACAGTGAGCAGGTGTGGGTGTCGACAGTAGCCCCCAAAGTAAGACTACAGGCCTTATTGAAGAGTGTGTTGATCCTCTTAAGAGCGTTTTTTGTGCCCGACCCAGATATAGGCAACCCATAGTCAATGGTAGACAGTGCTGAGCTACTGGTGGCTAGTTTGAGTGCATCAGGTGACATTGAAAGTCTGTGACGATAAAGTGCACCAAGTTTTATATTTGCATTTGGATTAATGTAAAGCTGTCAGAATCCTTGCAGCCAATCAGATTGCGGCACCTGGAATCAAGCCTAGGCTCAGTGTGCCTTTCCTGGTTATCAACTTTTAAATAAATAAATAATAAAATAAATAAATACATTTCTGAGACCCTTTTTATAATTGTTGCTATACTCTGGTATGACATCATAAATCCTGGTATACACAGGTAAGGCATCACAAATCCTGTTATACACACGTGTGGCATAACAAATGTCATTATTTTTTAGACAATGAAAAGTCATTTATATAAAATGTGGTGTGTGATGACCTTGAAACCCCCTCAGTCTTCACTTTCATGATTTTGTCAGGTCATCAAAAACTGATGTAACCCCTTGTTCCCAGGGGTTACAAGAATCTCAGTTAGACTCAGTGGCAGGCAGGGAAGGCGGCTTGTGAAATGCCAGGTAAATGGATTTCATACGGTCACACTCTGTTTTCAGTCTCAGCTGAGCTGGAGTGATGATGTCATCTTAGACCTCTTGCAGCAGCATAAGCCACACCCTAGCAAGCAGTTGTCAGCTGGAATAGAATGTTGAGGGGTCTGTGAGTAAGTCTTCCAGGAGTAGGCAGCAGCTTACTGTGCAGCTCCTCATTTAGCTCTGGGAGAGAGCTACCTTTTTAGTTTTGGGTAGTGTGTTCTCACCCTAGAAGAAGAACGTAGAAGACAGTGTCTGAAGTGGTGGAGACCTTGCTAATTGGGTTTTCCTTTGCCCCATCCCAGGAGGGATGGGGCGATTTTCAGGGTTCAGGGACAATCCCCTCAAGCCATTCTGTCTGGTGAAGCTGCCTTGGACATCTTCATTTGTTGTGAGTACAACTTGTCTTCTGAGTAAGCCCAGGAGGGGTACCTGCAATACCTAGAGGTGAATTTCTCTGTCAAAGGGACTCTGTCGTCTAGACTTTCAGTGTTTTAAAAGTGTCTGTCTATGTTGGAGTCCAGTATGTGATCATCCAAGCACAGAACTTTTAACTTCTGACACCTTAGAGGTGTGTGTGTGTAGTATGTTCAGTGTGAAATACATTTCAAGACAGCATCTACAGTTTTCTACAGTTGTGTGGTGTTTTTAACCAGGTGAATGGCCGAGTATAAACTTGGAAGCAAAAGGTGGGAGATCCCCCATCTGGAGTGACTCTGTTTACCTCTCTGGGTTCAGTTTGGGCACCAGTACTTTTTCATTTAGTGCATCTGGCCAATGCCTAATGGAAGTAGTTACCCCTGTATGTGGGTTGTTTTCTCTCAGTTTACCCCAGTATGGTGGGTTCTGAAAGTTCCTGAGCCTGGATGTGCTCCTTTGTGGTCATGTGTGCCACCTTCACTACTCATGGAATATGGGAAAGTGTCCCAGTACTGGCCGTGTGTGCCTAGTCAGTGGGAAATGCACCAGTTCTGGCCGTGTGTGCCAATCTCCATTTCAGAACCAGAGTGTTCACTGTTTTGTGTTTCTTCAGCTTATGCAAAATGGGAATGTCAGGAATTTCTGTACCCTGGAGAATCTACAATACCAGTATGTGTAGCCCTGTGGGGGTCCATCTTCGCTTTGTGATTATTCCTGTCTGGAGTTACTTGGGTGCCCCTGTCCAGAAGTGCAAACCTAGCATAATTGTGAGCAAATGTTTTCTCTCAGGGACCTAGGTTGCTGGCCATGGTAATTGGTCCCCCCAAGTGTGTGCCATGTAGCCACACTTGGGTTTGACTATTCTAGTGTAACAGTCGGGTCACCTAGCCTAATGGTGGCCATTTCTCTGTTTTCCAAATCTGTATTCACTTATATAAACCCCTACCCCTCTCGTTTGCCCCTAGATGTCTGTGGTGAGAGGAGCAGCTCTGCTAGTTAAAGAAGGGGGGCCGTGGGGGGGGTTACACTGCGCATGTGTAAAAGTACCTGTTTATACAGCACCCTCCCCCTACAATATTCTGCATCTTACTCACTGAATGATATTCTAAGTAAATAAGAAGACATGATATTTCAATTTAGATTACGAAACACTTACTTTTTTTTTAAGAGCTACCCAACATTCCCAATGAGTCATTCCCTAAATAAAAAAATTATGAAACACCAATAGCATAAACCACAGAAAATTCATGGGCCAGATTCTGAGACACCTCAAACCATTATGCGACCTCAGTAGAAGGTAAGAGCAAGTACATTTTGTACAGTTATGGAAACAGCCAAAATAAGCCAAGAAAACCTGATGGTTCCCATTTAAAGAAGCAAAAGCAAGATATCAGATATTCTAGTTGGGGGGGTGGTGGTTATGTTGGCTTTTTGGGAGGAGGATCACTTTGGCTTCAGGAAAGAAAGACAGCAAAGAGGGATTTTTAAAAGGAGTCTCTACCTATGTCAGCTTCTGAAATTCGGCTGCCCTATTTTGCAATGTTGCATTTGTTTGCGACAATCGCATTCAGATACAGTTTGCAGTAATTTGTCATAAAACTCAGACAAACATTCTGATGGCTGGATGGAAATGCTAGACCATCTAAATGATCACGCAGTGTTTCCAGCAGATAAAAGGGGGGGGGGCGGGATTTTCAAAAGTATTGAACATAGACACAAATGCTTACTACGCCTGAGTCCACCTGCATGGTCCTGGTGGCCTTGCTGCTGTTTGCAGATGTTGCATTCATTTACAACAAAAAGCCATGATTTGTGGCTACTAGATGGTCTAGCAGGTTGGAATGCATTTCTGTTCTGAAAACAGTGGTGGACACATTGGACCTTTGCACTAATGTCAGGCTGTGCCTGCATGCCACGTACCTGCTGCATGTATGGGTATACGTAGGCTGTGCAGCATGCATATATACTGCACAGAGGCATGTGAATGCATCCCGTGCATACTACCATACTGCTGTGGCAGCACTACACTTGGGTGGAGAGGTGTGGCCACATAACAGCATGTGTGTGCCACACATACATGCATTCACGATGCTCAATACGTAACCCCAGTGCGATAGGACTGGATGAACCACCACTGCGAAAGACCTTCTGAGGTTCAAATCCAGCAGTGTAATACTATGTAAATAGTGCAATATAAACCCACAAAGCAGGCATAACACAGAGATACTGCAGGACACCAAGGGACAAAGGAATGCCCCCCCCCCATACACATGTACTCTTGCCGCCCTCAACATGGCGCATGGGTAGTATGCACATAGCATGTCCCAGAGTGCCCACACAACTGCAGAGCTGGCAATAGGACCTGTGGCCAGCCCCTCCCCCACAGGACACACCAAACCTATCATGGGGCAGACTATCAAAGCCAGCAGCATTGAACCACTGACTGATAGAAAGACTCAGACATGAGACATATGTACCACAATATATTTTACTGTACAGGACAAAGCTGGCCCTGTGCATGGGAAGGTTACAGAACACAGTTATGTTCCTTTCAATGGACAGGAATATACATATAAGCAACAAATAACAATATTCCCTGCTGCAGCCTTGGAACATCTACAGGGGCACGGTCCACCACCTAGGACACCTTCTCCTCTTGTGAGTCCTCAAATGATCCCCACAGCATGGAGGGGTGTACCCCTTCTCAACAAGTACCATACGGTGAAATGCTCCACAATACCCCTAACATGAGAAGAACACAGAGGACAGACATGAGTGGGATACACATGCGAGGGCCATAGCTGAACGCAGTGCCCCAGCCCAACATCACTTACTTTGGACAGCTCAGTCAGGGCCTGGTAGTCCCCATCTCATCCTTATGATAATGGCTGACATGCCAGGACAGCCAGTCTGGCAGCTGCCATGTCCATCTGGCCAGCCAGGCCACCACCGCTACTGCCACCGCCCTGTCAGGCTGCTCCTGCTGCTCCAGGGTGATCCTTCCCGGCCTGCCACGGAAGTCCTGCAGAAACATAAATAATGGAACAACATTACTGACACAGTACACACAACACATAGTATGCATGCATGCCCCCTCACCCCTTGCCAGTTGCATACATACCTCCTCTGACACCTTCACCTCTCAGGCAGTGGAACCCTCCTCCAAATCCTGATTAGTGAGCTTTCACATCCGCCAAAGCTTGCAGGTGAAATCCCCCACTCTCCCCACAGACATCACAGAAACAGTTGCTGAAGCAGTCATCTTGCTCATAGTACTGTACAGAGATGACCCAGTGACTCCCATGCATGACACACATCACCCCACAAGTGATACTGTTAAAGGGGCGGAGTTCTACATGGGGCATCCGTGCAGCATTCCTGTCAGGGCCAGAGGCAGGGGAAGTTCAGATGGTCATGTGACACACACACACTGCCTGGCAGCCGTTCCAGGGCCACACCACAGGATTACAGAGCATGTGCCCAGGGCTACTACTGAATGTCTTTCTGCTGGACAGCAAGAGGGAATACGAGCAGACATTGAGGGCAAGGCCATAGCCATGTGTATTCCGGCAATGGCTGGACACCAGTGCTCTGCGGCGGACACAGTGGTTGGAGAGATTCCATCTGGACTGTGCCACAACCACAGTGCTGTGTGACATGATACATGACCATGTAGCTCCACGTACTGGTTGGTCACGGGGGATGTCGGTTGAGTCTATGACCGCTCAATAGCTGCCAGCTTATGCTTGAGGGCAGACTGGAGGTCACGCCACTTGTGCTTGATCACTGCCAGCACGTGTGCTTCTGGTCCAGCAGTATTCACACCAGCCTGAATATCAAGCCATGGTCTAGCTTTGGTTTCAGACTGTACCTTCAGGGACTCTGCCCCATACAGGATGCTATAGTGCTCCCTTATGTTAGCAACCATAGCTGCCACCTACTGACTCGAGAAATTAGAGGGCCGTGATCAGCTGACAGTGTGTCCTTCCAAGTCCCCATGCCTGAACCATCACAATCCATGCCTTCCGGTTACGGTGGCCTGTGACCAGGTGGTGCCCTCCCTGCTGTCCTCTGACACAGCATGCCCCTCAGCTTTCAATTGGGTATTCACTTCCGCAAAAGCGCTTGGAGCAGTGAGGATGTCCAAATATAGGGGGGACAAGGGGTGTGGCCACATACTGTAGGCGCACCCGGTGTCTGCTCTGCATAGCCCTGCACATGTCTGTACATCCCACCCGTACCTCCATCTGTCCTGCGCGTGTATTTTTGTAGTGCGCATAACTCAACCTGCCTGCGTGGCGCGTAGGTGTGCACTGCTATTATGTTGCATATGAGCACAGTTCATGGCCATTCATGCATAGGCCCCATTGTGCGAATTCTTTTGAAAATCAGAATTCTCCTATCATTTTGGCCCCCACCACCTCCTCCAGTAGTCTGTTCTAGGGGGCCACCACCCTCTCCAAGAAGACGTACCCTCTCCTATTACCTCTGAACTTTCCTTCTTTTAACTTCAAACTGTGCCCTCTAGTTTTCAGACCTTCCTTCCTCCAGAATATGCTCCCTTCCCTCACCTTGTTAATGCCTTTCAAATATTTAAATGTCTCAGTCACGTACCCCCTCTCCCGCCTAATTTGTAGGGGATACAGATCAAGCTCTCCCATCCTCTCCTCATAGGGCTTCTGCTGCATGCCATACACCATCTTGGTTGCCCTCCTCTGGACTCTCTCCACCCTATCTATATCCTTACATAGGTGAGGTTTCCAGCACTGGACCCCATATTCCAGGTGGGGTTTCACCATGGACCTGTAGAGGGGCATTAACACCTCCCTCCTTCTGCTTGTTATACCCCTCCCTATGCACACCAGCATTTGAGCTGCCTTTCCTACCACTTTATTACACTTGTTTGCTACCTTTAGGTTGTCTGAAAAGATAAGGATTTCAAATTGTTGTTAATATGTCTATTGTCAACTCAATATCCTTGTATTCTGTTGTATCAAACTTTTACTCATTGTTGTATTCCTTGTACTGACATCCATTGAATATTGTATTCTTTCCCCACTATCCCCTTCCCCAGGACACACCTAGAATCAATCAGTACACTGCTCAGTGTGCCTTCCTGGCAAAACTTTAAAAAAAATAAATAAATAACCTCCAGATTCCGCTCCTTTTCCGTAACCATAACTTCTTCTCCCCCCAGTGTGTACTTGGCCTATGGTTTTGGTGCCCTATGTGCATTATTCTGCACTTTCTTGCACTAAATCTTAATTGCCAACTTTCTGACCACCCGTCCAGTTTTCTCAGGTCCTCTCTTATTTTTTCTGACCCTTGGTGTGTCCACCCTATTGCAAATCTTCGTATTATCGCAAATAGGTACACCTTCCCATTCAGTCCTTTTGCAATATCACTGATGTAGATGTTAAAGAGGACTGGCTCCAATACTGACCCGTGGGGCACCCCACTTGACACCCTTCCCTCCACTGAGTGCTCCCCATTTACCACCACCCTCTGGCCTCTGTTACTAAGCCAGCTCTCCTCCCATTTAGTTATTTTTGGCCCCGCCCCTACACTGCCCAGCATGTTAACCGGCCTCCTGTGAGGGACGGTATCAAAGGCCTTGCTGAAGTCCAGATAGGCCACGCCCACTTCCCCTCCCTGATCAACTACCCAGTCAAAAACGCAATCAGGTTCGTTTGGTATGACCTTCCCACTGTGAACCCGTGCTGTCTGTCATCTTGGAGATCACTGGCTGCAAGGTAGTCTACAATTCTCTTCTTCAGGGGAGCCTCCATACTACCCGGTTAACAAAAACTAAATAAATAAATAAATAAATTAAATAATCTTACCCCACAACTGAGGTAAAGCTGACCAGATAATAATTGCCTGCCTCCTCCCTGCTGCCGCTCTTGTGTAGCGTCACCACATCTGCCATTTTCCATTCACCTGGAACCCTCCCTATGTCTAGCGACAGGTTAGACTGTTTAGTCAAAGGTGCTGCCAGTTCCTCCCTAAGCTCCCGTAGTACTCTAGGATGGAGGGCGTCCAGACTCATTGCCTTATCCATCCTCAACTTTCCATCTCCTCCAGTGCCCTGCCTTCTTTGATTGGGCTAGAATCCACCCCCCTGTCCTCCATGCCCCTCTCTCGGTCGCAACTCAGGTCCCTTACCCTCCTTTTCAACTGAGAAAACTAAGCAGAAGTACCTACTCAGTAAGTCCGCCTTCTGAAAGTCACCCCCTATCAGAGCTCCCCTTCCCCTTTAAGTCTCCCTATCCCCTGTTTGGATTTCCCCTCCCACTGACATACCTGTAGAAAGTTTTATCCCCCTTCTGACTTCCCTAGCGATCCTCTCCTCTGTATCTGCCTTCAACCTCCTAATTGTCTGCCCTGCCACCCTCAGTTTCGCCCTGTATACCTCTCTGTCCTCCTTCCCCCAAGTCATTTTATATTTGTATTTATTTTGTTATTTCCACTGTAGTAAAGCCTTGTTCTGCTCAAGTAGCGTATCAACTATGAAACATAAACATTAAGGTGCACTTGTAAATAAAGCAACTACCGCTGTCCGGTGCTTTGTGCAGTCAAGCGTCTATGTAAGCATGTCTGCTTGGTGCCCTTGCCACCAATACCCTGGAGGTGGGGCCAAAAAGCAAACAGAAAATATTAGGGCACAACAGGATGACACCAATCTGCTCCCAAACCCCACCACCCTAAGAGGCTGCCTCCTTCCAGCATTTCAATGACCAGTTGGGGAAAACAGTCACCCCCAGGGAAACCACTATGAAGCTGGAGCAGTTCTGTGGACCCCATGGAAGAAGGGCAAGTATCTGGGAAGGGGCTGGATGGTACTGGGAGGCATGTGGTATGGGAGGGGCAGCACTGGTGAAGGGGGGACAAATAAAAAATAAACAGACTCCTTACTTAAGCAGTAAGGCATGATGGGGTGTGTTATAGTGGGATAACGGCCCACCTCAGGTGGGTTGAAGCATGAGGCCTAGCTGAGTGCTTCCACCACCTGAGAAGGGCCGTTAGCCCACCATAACACACCCCCTGGAGTGCCTTATTGCAATTATGAAATGGGTCATTTTTAGTAAATGTTATACTTTTTTTTAAATATTTTACTTTTAGCTGGGCTGTTGTGCTGGGTTAACGGTCCAGCTGAAAGCTGCTCTTGGCCAATCAGGAGCCAGCATTCTTTCTACCCATTTCATAATAAATTATAAATTCTCTGTTCTGATTCAGCCAGTCAGCATGATGCTTTATTTGAACATCGGAGCCTTTTTTTTTTTTTTTTAACATTTCTGCACTTTTTTCTCCAAAGTTACACAGGCTGCCCTTCTCAGCCAGACCCCCAGTCCAACCACATCACCCAAGTTCTCCTGCACTTAACATCCACCTCATGGTCCCTCACTGGATTGTCCCCCAACACGGGGCAATTAGTGGTGTGTGATGAGCTACCTCCCGATGGACTTGAAGCTCAGTTTCGGGGATGGGTACCTGAGTCAGGGGTGCGGGGCCTGCATGAGGGAAAGCATCATGCTGCCAAGTCCGGGGGTGGTCCTGATTTATTTTCCCACCCGTGGGATGCTGACGGTGGGTTCATGGAAGCACATGCATGAAGATGTGTGTCCGTGCAAGTCAGAGCTTGTCAGTGTCCCCACTCTCTTGCACACCAGCTCCAGTGTGCGCTGCTCAACAAATGAATGGTGCACTCCGAACAAGCCTCTGTCTGTGATAAGCACCACTAGCTCAGCTGCCTGCTGTAAGGTTTGTAATAACAAATGTGCCAAGATATCCTCCCCAGACCTACTTGTCTCAGCACAAAATTAATTGTAAATGATACAGAAGGTAGCTGAGCTAATGGTCTAAAGGGAGGGGTTTGAAGATAGGATCCCGCCCCCTGACAAAATTCTTATGAGGGAAGTGCCGGGTCACTGTCTCTTTGTGTTCTCCTATGTGTTTTGCTGGTGTTAATGAAAATATATTTATTTATTTATTAGCTTTTGATGACCGGGTAAGTACACTGGGCAATAACCCTGCCCATTTTCAGGCACAACCCAGGAGATTACATGATACAAACATACAATCAGTCATAGGTAGCATAGAAACAGTACAAGGCAGAGCTAAACAATTTTCAACAATAATAAGAGTAAGCAAAACATTCAATAGACACCCAGTACATCATACATAAATAGCCCATTAAACCATCCACTTGGGGATGGGCAGGAAATAGTATAGAGCACGATGCCGTAAGTATTATAATTGATAGCAGCATTAAAGGAAAAGAGAAGAGGCAGAAGAACAGCTAAGGTTAGGTACAGTCACAAGTATCAAGCAAATAAAGGTGAGAAAAAAGTGCAGTTTTGAAGGAGGAGTGAGATATGGAGCACTTTAGGTGGGAAGGCAAAGAGTTCCAAAATTTCAGAGCAAAATGAGAGAAAGCTTGTTCCCCCCATTTTAGCGGAACAGTATGGGACAGAGAGCAGCTGGGCATCTGGGGACCTCAGAGTACGGGACTGAGGCAAGGGGGAGGGCATTGACCCGAGTGAGGCAGGATGAGTATATCTGGTTAAGGAGTGATGAAACAACCGAGAGAATAGGAACATCTGGAGCTAGGTGACAGCCAGTGCAAGGCAGAGTAAAGCAAGCAGTGGTGCAATAGGCGAGGTGCAGATAGGGCAAATCTGCAAATTATGTTATAAGCAACATCCCATTTGTGAAGACCAATAGCATTTGCATGGGAAAGGAGAGGGAGCGCATAAAGTAGAGTGGGGAGAAGGACTCCTTGAGCTACAGAGATCCTAGCTGCCGGAGTTAATGAGTGACGCACACGATATGAAGCTCCAATCTTGATGTTGACTGATTTGTTCACCTCACTTATATGAGCAGAGAAGTTATGTGCAGGATCAAGCAACACCCCCAGATATTTAAAGGAGACAGTAGGGGAGACTGTAGACCCATCAAGGCAAAGCACTTGAAACTCTGGCGACGCAGTCAGGAGTTTCTGAGAGGATCCAGAAATCATGGCCTGGGTTTTTGGTAAATTGAGTAAGAGGGAGTAGGAGGAGAACCAGGATTGGAGTTCACGGAACGCAGATAGAAGGTGATCATTGATGACCTTGACTGAACTGGAGGCGGTGTAGAGGACCAAGTCGTCAGCATACATAATAGAGTGGCAATGCGGATTACAGGATTAAATAAACCTGACTATTGCACAGTAAGAACTTTCAAGTAAGTTATTGCAACACTTATTGCAGAGGTTTTGTTTATAGTGCACTGTGCCTTTATTAGACTTGTGTTTCTCTGGGGCTAACTACCCCACAGCAGTACCGGTTACCAGTACTGCATTAGCACGAGTCTCGCAAAGCCTGACCAGTGTGCATTGTGATCTGTGGACCCCCAGGGGGCAGTGTTGCAGCGGAGTCTGCAATCCCCCCCCTCCCCGAGCTGGGTAACATCCTCTAGGATACTCAGTTCTTCTCCCCAGGCTGGCCCTACAACTGTGTCCAGTTCTCGAACCCTGGCTGTTGGCATCGCAAGCAGTAGTACTACCACTGTGAAGGTGTGTCGACAGTATGAGCGCCTCTTAAAAGCACAAAGGATCTGCAGTTAAATGTTTCTAAAAAGTGAATTGTTCCACTTTTCCATGGGGGAGATTTTTTTTTTTGTAACTGTTACGTTCTTTTTTTCACTTTTTTGAAATTATTATTTCATTAATCTGACAATTGCTATACTAACAAACACTGCAGTATCTCATTTTTGAGAGAACCTTGATTTCATATCTATAATAACCCCAAGATCACATTCCTGCTGTATCTCTGCTACTCTTTTACCATTTAAGATGTAGTTCTGCCCTTGTTTCTTACACCTCAATACAACATGTTACAAGTACCTACATTAAGTTTCATCTATCATCGATCATCGATCTGCCAGCCCCCGTAGCATATCTAGCTCTATTTATGGCCCATTTCTTTGCTCTACAGTGTCAACTACCCTAGCTTTTCATCTTAGTAACTTAAGAACTGTATGCTTTTCAAGGTCTGCAGATTACCCCACCGGAGCCAGTAAATCAGTTTTTCAGTTACATAGACAGCAACGGAAGAAAAAACCTGTCAGCCCATCCAGTCTGCCCACCCTACCTAACTGGACCAAATGGCCATCCTCTCCTTTGTTTCTGCCCCCCCCCAACTAATCCCATGTGCCTGTTCCATCCCTGCTTGAAGCTGGGCACGGATTTGGTCTGTACCACTTCCTCTGGCAGCTTGTTACGCTTGTCCACCACTCCTTGTGAAAAGGTGCTTGTGGACGTCCCTTTTGAATCTCCCTCTCCTGAATTTAATTGAGTTTCCTATCAGCCCTGTATTTCAGCTCAAGGAGAAACGTTTCTTGATGTCCACCGTATTCATCCCGTGCAGATACTTGTATGCCTTGATCACGTCGACTGTGTCAGGGTTGAATAAGGCCCTGCCCCATTTATTATGCAGAAAGAGTTTAAATGCAAGGGTCTTTTCTATCCTCTCCTTTTCTGTCTCTTCTTTGTCTGGCTGCGGAACCAAATTTTCTTGTGAGACCTAGGAACTGATCACTCCAACAGTTTCATAATTCTCTGCCTCTCGCTATCTCTCTGCCTTCCCTTGCTGTTCTGGCTTTTCTCCCCCCTTGCATATCTGCCGGTATAAAAATATATGTGAATCTTTATGTGGAAATGTCACTGATACTGGGATTCCTTTGTTTAAAGCTGTATATAGTTTTACTGTTGAAATGATTGCCTGGACACACACAAAACTCTGCACTGGGGAGAGGACTCAGACAGGCGTGTAAAGGTAATTTTGGCCTGTTCTTGCACACACTTTGGAAGGGTGTTGCCCCATCAACACAAAGTGTTGATTCCTCACTCACCCTTCCACCCAAGCTCAGCCCTCCTTTTATTGTTGTCATAGGTCACATGACTTTCTGTTCTGCTGTTAACAAAGTTCCTACTTTGCTATTAGCAGGTTATCAGATATCTCCACTAGATGGCAGCACATTCTCTGTGCTCTTTAACTATTTACTCTCTGCCTGGGCTTTGATCCCTGTACCTTTTGTTCTGAAGTCAGCAACACTACCTCTGTACTAAGAGACCAGGTCATCTCTCTTTTGTGCAGTAAGCATATTAACCCCACAGTTTGCTGTGGTATAACCTGAAATACCAACATACTGACCTGGGCCCCCAAAAGTTCACTCTGTCTTAGTAACAAATTAGTGTCTTGCACAAACCACAGACACATTGCTGTATCACCACCAGGTGGCAACATATCCTTTTGGTAACTTTGTGCTTTCTTTCTGCCTGAGTCTTGATCCCTATACTCTCTGCTCCAAAGCCAGCAGCATTACCACCATACTAAGAGCCCAGACCATCTATCTCTGCATTGCAATAAACACTCTTGGCGCACATTGCTGTGGTTGGGTCTGAAACACTAAAGTTCTGACCTAGGTCCACAAAACTGTTTTTTCCTCAGTTGCAAATTGGTACTTGAACAATTCTCAGGTATCATAGCCAGGAATTAACACCTTTTGTAGTTCTTCCCTACTTAAGTTTTGATCCCTGTGCCTTCTGCTCTTCAGTCAGCTGTGCTACCTTTGTACTAAGAACCCAGACCATATCACCACCTTGAAATAAGCACTCTCAGTAAACATTGCTGTGGTTCGGTCTTAAACTCTTAAGTCCTGACCTAGGTCCACAAAACTGTTTGTTCCTCAATTACAAATTAGTACCTGAACAATGCTCAGGAATCACAACCAGGAAAAGCATACTTGTAGTGCCTGTTTCCTACCTACCTGAGATTACAGTAGATCTCAGTTCCTTCCACTCTGAAGTCAGCATCCCTACCACTGTACTGTGTGATCTGTCCATTTGTTTTGCCTGTACTTTAAGTATCCTCTGGCCTCCCATATCCCTCCAATACATTACCTGCATTCTCCAGCACCAGGTCGACCCACCACACACACACTATGCTAGGCCCCTGACAAGCAGTCAGCCCAATCCCCTCCCTTTACTCCCTTCCCACACTCCTCATCCTCTACTAATAGAAAAGACGTGGGACCTGATATTTAAAGGTTCCCCCAAACCACTTTACTTGTCCCATAAGCCATAGGGCTACGCATTGATATTATCTTTCATATTTGTCTCTGATTCTGCTTGCTTTCAAACCCAAAAAATATGTTGCCCCAAATCTTTATTTGTTGTGCCTTGTATGCTCCTTTGGTTACTGCCCTGTTCAGCACCTAGACAGCCACAACAGCCTCCATGCCAGTGTAGCAATGTTTCTGATTCCTCGCTCATCAGGCTCCCTTGATCTACACCAGGACTGCTGTAATGATGTACTCTTCAGAGTAGTCAGGCAACAAATAGCATGCCCTGTGATCCTAGTGAGTTATGAAAAGTATCCCTCTATACAGGTTAGCTTATCGGATGAACCAGGTGGCACCAGGCCTTCCTTATTCAAGAGATGCAATAACCAACTACTGGTATCATTTACCCTCCTATACCCACTCTCGCTTTCTGTAAGGATTCTTCTGTACCTTCACACGGGCCCACTAACAGCCAGAGCCACATCATTGCCATCCACTGATCCTCACTGCTGCAAAAGAGGTAAACTTCACCTGGCAAGGCTACTTTTGGAAGCCCTCAAAAAACTCCTTTTATTACGGCTTATTTGGGCAGGTAATGTTGAGCTTTACCCAGGACCCTTTCTTCTAATTTCAACTCCATCCCAACTTGGCCAGTTGAATGGAATGAGCCTTATTCATTTCAAAGCCTGCAATTTGCTTAGGAAATTTGATGCTGTCCAAACGTGGATCAATCACACTTGCCTAGATGTGCTGGGTGGTCACCGAAACATGGCTTAAACCAGCGACACTGGATCATGAAGTCAATATTCCTTTGTAGAACATCTTTAGAATGGATAGACTTACAAGAGGTGGGGTGTAGCAATTTACATTCGAGACAAATATGCTACCTCAGTAGTAAACTCCCCTACCTTGGCCAAGGAATTTGAATGTCTTACATTAAAAGTTCAGCTCACCCACACAGTCCCTCTTCATATCATTGGATGTTACAGGCCTCCCGCTGCAGGACTTAAAGTGCTGAAGCATCTAAGTGATGTATCAGATTCCCTATCCTCTGAAGTGATACTCTTGGGTGACTTCAATATGGACTGGTTTTCCGTAGCATCCAAACCCCTAAAAGATTTATGTGACAATTTTTGCCTTGCACAAACCATATCTGAAGTTACCCAGCCTAATGTTAAAAACCCAGAGAAAAGCACATTGTTTGACATAATACTAGTTAACAAACCCCACATGTTTACCCATCCAAGCGCATTCTTTAATGACATCAGTGATCACTGTGCAATAGCCTGTGTGAAGTCCATTCCTATAGCAGTGTCATCCTCTAAGTACATCTTTAAGAGATGCTGGAGGAATTTTGATCCTTTCGCTTTCTGCTCAGACCTCCAATATGCTGACTGGCAGAACTTTTATTTGGCACCAACCATGGATATTGCATATGAGCAGTTCCATAAAATAGTGCTCAGGGCCTTAGATAAACATGCTCCCCTAGTAAAAATCAGAACAAAAAGGAAAACGTGCCCATGGTTCACAAGTGGATTGAAAGCTATATTACTGCAGAGGGATTCCTTATGGAAAAAGGCAAGAAAAACTAAATTTACAACTGATAGGACAGCCTTCAGAGCATCTAGAAACTGGTGCACCAAGTTCACTAAACCTGAGAAAGCAAGGTATTTCCAAGCAGAAATTGATACTGCTTCGAATAGCACAAAGAAATTCTGGAAAACGCTAAAGGACCTCGAAGGCTATTCTTCAGCACACTCTCTTCCCCCCAAAATTCACTGCGGGTAGTGATTCCACCACCAATAAACAATCAGTTCTAGAACTCCTTAACAACCATTTCACCACAGCAGGATTAGCCTTCAACTCCTCGCTGGCCAATAATCTCTGAGCACAGCTATGTGTTCAGAAACCTGAATGGCTCAACCCTAGCTTAATCAATCCTAATCCAGCTTTCACCTTCCACCCTGTCACTGTAAAGCAAGTTGAGGATCTCCTTTTGGCCCTCGACACCAGGAAAAGCCCTGGTGCAGATAAAATACAGCCTTATTATCTAAAGCTAAGATATTATACTTTAGCTGCCCCAATTACTCATCTATTTAATTTGTCCCTTACTCAAGGTTATCTCCCTGCAATGTGGAAAACAGCACAAGTAATCCCACTCTTCAAGTCTGGTAATACCAGTGACCTGAACAACTATCGCCCAATTTCCTTACTTCCTATTTTGTCCAAACTATTGGAAAAAGTAGTGAATTCACAACTCAGGCAACACCTTGAGACTCACAATCTACTTAATATGGTACAATCTGGGTATAGACCTCACCACAGTACAATCTCCATGCTTGTTTAGGTCACTAACGACTGGCAGATGGCATTAGATGACACAAAGTATGTATGCTCCCTATTCCTTGATCTTAGCAAAGAGTTTGATATGGTGGATCATGACCTGCTCCTGACCACCCTGCGTATCATTGGAGCAGACCCTCTGGCTACTAAGTGCAGGGCTCCAGATAAGAAATTTTGCCATGAGTATTTTACTCCTCATTGTTAAAATGACATGAGTAAAACCAATTTCAAGTGTGTGCAAATGGCAAAAAAAATTTGCTGAAGAGTACATTTTAGAAAAATTAACGTATTGTATGGTAAAACATTATTAAAAAAACTTGTGCAAGACAATTATATTGCATAATGTGTTTTATTGTGTATATGTAGTCACATCTGCTCTGTGTTATTGTAAAATAGAATATTTGAGAGACACATACAGTACAGTGACTCACAGATATATAGTCAGACAGTATTTTCACAACCCAGTACATTTTCAAGTGGTACTTTTACCCTAATGGCTAATGCATGTATGAATCTTGTCGCATCAGTCTGATGTGACGTCATGCAACACGTCACTGAATCAACTCCAAACTGAGATTCAGATTGTCACTCACAGACATCACACACACACACACACACACACACACACACACACAGAAAGTGAAGCACGTATGGTGAGAAAGGGACAGCATGCACTTCAACGTGTCTAATACCCCATTGTGCATGATCAAAGTTGCCTCCTTACATTGACCTTGCAGAATAGGGCAGCAGCATGTTGTGGTGTGTGTGGTGCCATGGGTGCGTGTGTGTGTGTGTGTATATGTGTGTGGTGCCATGGAGTGCGTGTGTGTGTGTGTGTGTGTATATGTGTGTGTGTGTGTGTGTGTGTGTGTGTGTATGTGTAAGCAGCAGAGTTTTCTATCTTGTCCAGAGAACTAATACGAGTCGATTTTGTTCTCTGGGCAAAGTTAGAAACCGACGAGACAGACAGTTGTTTAATTACTACTCTGAAACAGCATAAAGGAAGGCAACAAAGTAGGTATAGAAAACTGAAGGCACCGTGCTTAGTGTAGCTCTGCAACATTGTCTACTACTACCTAGT
This sequence comes from Neoceratodus forsteri, assembly GCA_016271365.2. Lineage (NCBI taxonomy): Eukaryota > Metazoa > Chordata > Ceratodontiformes > Ceratodontidae > Neoceratodus > Neoceratodus forsteri. The sequence continues at coordinate 1,069,391,908 of CM028135.1, forward strand.
CTACTAATAATTACTACTGCTTTTTCTCAACAACATTTAACCTTTGACAGGCTTGTAGTAAAAAATTAAAAAAAGTACAAATTTAATTCCCCCTCCACCCCCCCCCCAAATGAGGCAATCCCCCCAGCCAGGTGAGGACCCCTTCTGAAGGGTACTGCATTTTTCCTTAGTGTTCCAAGCTGGACAGGAAAGGGGACCAGCTGCAATTCACATGGGCAATCTAATGGGCAATTGCAGATGCACCGTGCAGACCTCTGGCAACAAACTCATTAAAAACAAGAAAAACGTATAATAATACTTACTTAAAGCCTGTCAAGGTATAGGCAGTAGAGGGCTTTACAGTACTGTATCAAATATGTATTGTCTAGACTGTGACAGTACATTCATACGATACAGATAATACAGTACACTACTGCAAAACCCTTTGCAGATCAGATTTCAAATATTACATTCCATAGATGGCCAATCCTCTTCCATGACCCGCCCACACCCAGGTTAATTTTTTTAATGTTACTAATCACATTCTGTCCCCCCTCCCAATCCCCGTTGCAGCAAACTAATTTACTGACAGAGCAGAGTACAGTCTGTCCAACGCCAGCAATTCTGTCCCATGGACCCACAGTTTTTTGTTTCTCCCAAAGTCAATCCTGCTTATGACTCACTAAGAGACACAAACAATACATGTAAGGGGAACCATGCTGTTTCACCCATTCACTGGCTGTACACAGGGCCAAACTCAGGACCACTCCCCCTGGAAGCTGGTGGAAGAATGCTTCTTCTTCATCTTGACGCCTGACACCCCTGGCTGCTCCTGCGATCGCTGCTGCTCATTGACCGTCACCTACTCCACCTTACTATAATAACAGCCCCCCCCCCCACTCCGATGCAGATTCCATCCATTGCAGCGACCGGGCGAATTTTTTTAACTCGAGCGCGATCAAAAAGAAAAACCGACCATAATGCTGGCTCGTCCTCATTCACCCGCTCTAATTTTACCGCTCTCACCAATGTCTGCAGGACAACCTCCGTGATGCAAAGACAGATTTTGCAGCTGCACAGTGGAGCAGAACGTACTTTTACCACCAAGATCTGTTTCGCCCCATTAATATTCGAGGACATATCCTGCTGTTCAACCAAGTCATCTCCCCCCACCACCCTTCATTATCACACACAGACTCCTCACCTGGGACATAAGTAACGGAATTTCCAATTCATTATCATAATATTGTTAAGATGTGAACATGGTGGCTGTGAAGAGGAGGTAAATAGGCAGAATAAAGTAATCTGCAGCTCACCATACCATATATCAGACTGTAGCAGTACATTAATTTTCTGAGGGCTGAGAGCTCCCACTGCAGAGGCCTGGTTGACAGCATCCCTTATGGCCAGTTCTTAAGAATAAAGCGAAAATTCCACTGAAGAGGAAACTTATAGAAAACAGGCTGGGATGCTGTCTGACAGGTTTTGGGAGAGGAGATATTCAGCTCAGGTGGTACAGGAATGACGAGGCCAGGAAAGAGCACCAGGAGCACATGGCCATACTCTAATTCTTCGGCGCAAGCGTGGACCGAGAAGCTGGAGTATTAGCGGGTCTGGCCAGAGGGGTACAGGTCAGTGGGTTTTACAGCTTAAAATCTGGTCGGACCCGTGAAATGCGTCTCACTTGGGGGATATGCAGAAGGGAGAAGCACCATACTCACCCACAGCAGAATGTTTTTCCCCTTTTACGTTCTTCTCTGATTTCTTGTCAACTGGTGCCTGTAGCCACCCTACCCACCATCTTCCTGCTGTGCTCTACAGGGTTCCCACCCGATTGCACAGTGAAGAGATCACTGTGTAAGCCAATGGCAAAACAGTGCGTGGGCAGGCTCTGTAGAGTCAGCAAATCAGCGTGTCCCAAACCGCTTTCTATCAATGAATGACGTGACACTGTCATGGGGGGGGTCAAGGGGAGGTTTTTTTACATGACGGTTTACACGCAAGATTTTTTTTTCTTTTTAAAGCAAAATGGACCGTTTTTGAAAAGGAGCATAAAAGTGCATTGTACAAAGGCATCCACATGCATTTTGATACGCGATTTTACATAGGAACAGGGCGTATTTCATGATTTCTGAAGTTTAAATTGCCCCTCTACGCAGCTTATCTGGAGCCCTGACTAAGTGGTTTTCTAACTATCTTACCGATCGCTGTCAACAAGTCAAAGTGGAGGGTAATCTCTCCACGCTGAAAACTATGCAAAGAGGAGTGCCTCAAGGGTCCATTTTAGGACCACTGCTGTTTTCCATCTATATTAACAACTTAAACAATGGAAATTATGGAATCAAGGATGCTAGGACTCATCTATTTGCTGATGTCACTGTGCTGTACTTAGACAGGCCTACACCTGAACTGGCTTACAAAGACCTCCAGCTCGAATTTAACCGTCTGCAAGAAAACCTACTGCGTTTGAAGCTGTTATTAAATGCTAAAAAAACCAAGGCTATGCTCTTCGCTCCTTCTACAAACACTAACAAAAGCAAGGGCACTCCCACAATCCCTCTTATTCTGACGCTTTTAGGTGAGCCATTAGAATTTGTGTCAAACTTTAAATACTTGGGGATATGGATTGACGATAGGCTATCATTTTCGGAACATATTGAGAACCTAATTAAAAAATTAAGACAGAGGCTAGGTATCTTCCTCCGGATAAAGCATCTACTTACACAGGAGGCCAAAATCCGACTAGTGCAAACCACCTTCTTACCACTCTTGGACTATGGTGATATCCTATATGAACATGGACCTAGTACGGCCTTGGGGAAACTTAACACCCTTTACCATTGGGCAATTAGATTCATTACTGATGCACCATACTCCACTCATCACTGCACCCTTTATTCTATGGTACAGTAGGTTGGAGCTCTCTTAGTTACGGACACCACAAAAATGCAATCCTATAGACTCTTAGAGCCATCTCCAATAAGTTTCCTAAATACATCTCTGACTGCCTTCCTGTCTGCCTGGCAGAGAGCTACCTACTAAGAAGGCTTTCTTATACCGCCCTCATTATTGCTAAGGTTAAAACGCATTTTGGCAAAATGGCCATAAGTCACTCTCTCCCTGTCCTCTGGAATAACGTGCAAAAAACCCTAAAAATTGTACTACAATTGAAAATACTCCACTTCAAAAACCTTTTTGCAATGGCATTTAAGGAATCTTACAACTGTTTTAATAATAATAATAATAATAAACTTTATTTATATTGCGCCTTTCCAAAACCAAGGCGCATTCCAAAAAGATTAAATACAAACAGAACAAACAGACAGTAGTATAAAAACTGTTAAAACAAGTATGAAACATTAATCAAGGCCATATGCCTTATTCCATAAGAAGGATTTAAAAGACTGTTTAAAGCTCCCCACGGTCACGCACTCCCTTATCCGACATGGTAGAGAATTCCAAAGGGATGGTGCCGCAAACATAAAAGCCCGGGCACTAGCTGATTTCAGTGTGACCCTAGGAATCTCTAGCAACCCCTCGTCAGCTGAGCGGAGCGACCTCACCTGGAGCTAAGGAACCAGGAGATCTTTCAGGTAGTCAGGGCCCAGATCATGTAGGGCTTTAAAAGTCAGTAATCCAACTTTGAAGGTGATCCGCCACTGGACTGGTAGCCAGTGCAGATCCCACAGCACCAGAGTAATATGTGATGTTCTAGGAGTACCTGTAAGTACTCGATGCGGAATTCTGCACCAGCTGAAGGCGGCGGATATCAACCCCTGGAAGCCCAAGATAAAGCGAGTTGCAATAGTCCAGGCGTGAGGTCACAAAGGCATGGATCAATGTTGGCAGATCGCTGGACGGAACGAGGTGCTTGATTCTGGCGTTGTTTCTCAGATGATAAAGCAAGGATTTTACCACTGCTGACACTTGAGATCTTAAGGTCAGCCCAACATCTAAGATCACCCCCAGATCTCGCACCCGTTCAGAGACCAGTAACTCGACATCCCCACAAAACACCCCAGAGGGGGAGCTGGCCACAGGTCCCCCTATCCAGCGATCCGGATCCAAAACCAGCACCTAAGTCTTCCCAGAATTCAACTTCAACCAACTCAACCTCATCCAATCCTTTTCACTAATTAATCATCATTGTATTTCTTCCAACAGTTAAACTCCCATTCCCATATGATCTTATCCACTGTAGAAATTGTATTTTTTTTTGTGTGTGTGTTATTTATATATTAAACATATGTATCCCTCTTGTGTTCTAATGTATATCACGTGTACTCTGTAACCTAATTGAAGCACTGTATCTCTTGCCTTGTGCGCCTTGTATCATATTTCCTATTCTTGCCTTGTATTTGTACCAGTACCTGACCCAGGTCCACCTTGTAAATGAGTTGTCTCAATGGTGTTTCACCTGGATAAATAAAAATTGATTGATTGATTGATTGCAAAAAGCTATTTGGAACTCAAGAGGTTAACCTGAGATGCAGTTTTTAAGCCCTTTGAAGAGCTGTGAACAAGAGGTCAGTTGTGGGACACCATGTACTATTTTGTTGCACCTGCAAGGAATGAAACTTACAAGAACATTCTGTAAACTGACAAAAACATTCTGTAAGAAGCAGACTCTCTTAACGAGTTCCCAGACAAAGACTTATAAAAACAGCAGCAATGCTTTTGCTAGAGAGACAAGGAAAGTGACACACTGAGAGCCTGAAACTTGGAATTAAGAGATACACTCAGAAGAAGGACTTAGTTTTCTATCTTTGTACTGCCTTTGTAAATAGTTATACTGATTCATTTGTATTTTTTATTTTGCTGTTATTGAGAAAAATAAAATGCTATTTGCGAATTTTGAAACTGCTCCTGGTTTTCCAATGCTTCCTCACCTGTGCCTCAACAACATCGACACTTGCCCCCTACTCCAAGGACCATCGTGGTTGCCCTGTGCTGTACTGCTCACACCTTTTCGCAGTTTCTCCCCGGGTGAGGACTCCAGTACCTTACACAGTATTCAAGGTGTGGTTGCACCAGTGACCTGTACAATGGGAGGATCACTTCCGCCTTCTACTGCATATCCCCCTCCCTTTGTAGCCTAGCATCTTGTTTGCCTTGCCCACAGCTTTGTTACAATGTGCTGTTGTTTATAGGCTCTCCTGTATCATGACTCCTAGGTCCTTTTCCTCTGATTCCTCTGATGTGCTTTCAAGCACCACTTCCCCTATTTCATACACTCTAGGTTCCTCTTCCCAATGAGCATCACTTTACATAGTGTGTGTGTGTGTGTGTGTGTGTGTGTGTGTGTGTGTGTGTGTGTTTGTTTGTTGAAACCCAGCTGTCTGATCTTTGACCAGGTCTCCAAACTGCCCAGATCTTCCCCAAGTTCCCTTATCATTTCTCTGTGTCCCCCTCTGCACAGATCTTTGTGTCATCTGTGAAGAGGCAGATCCTGCCTTCCCGTGTCACCAGTGAATGCATTGACAAGGTCTGGGCCCAGCACCGACCCCTGAGGTACTCCACTTGTTACTGTTCTTACCTTTGAGAACTCCCCATTATCTAATACCCTTTGTATTCTTCCCCTCAGCCAGTTCTTCACCCTAGTAATAATTTTTCCCCATCCCCAAGTCCCTTATCTTGTTGACCAGCCTGCTTTTCGGGACTGAGTGAAAGACCATGCTAAAATCCAGGTATACCGCATCTACTGCCTGTCCTGTATCTGTTGCCCTGGTCATCCAGTTAAAGAAGTCGACCAGATTTGACTGGCAAGGCCTTCCTCCTCCTCTCCCCTCCTAACCCCATACTCTGGCAGTAGCCCATCCTTCTCCCTAGTAAGTATGGAACAGACATATTTGTCCAGTATCTCTGTTTTCCCTTTGTCCCCTCTTCCAATCCTTCCTCATTCTTCAGTCTCACAATAACCCCTTTACCCTTATGCCTCCACTCAATGTACCTGAAGAATGTGTTTTCCCCATGCTTCACTCCCTTTGCCTGCTAGAGTTCTGTCTCCACCTTGGCCTCCCACACCTTTCTGCTGGCTACCTTTGTTGCCTCCAGATACTTCTCCCTATCCTCTTCTCATAGGCTTCCCTTACACTGTCAGAATGCCCTCCTTTTTGCTCTGATCACCATCTTTATTTTGGCCGTGAACTACACTGGATCCCTTGTCTTTCTCCCTTTGATACCTTCACAATTACTGTTTATAGCTGCAGTCACAGTACATGCCAAGTATGGTTGGAAGACTGTTTGAAATAACTAGAAATAAACAATCCTGACTGATTAAAACTGATGCATTTATTGATTTTTTTAAAACATATTTTATTAGGTAAGCGAGAAGAGCCCAAGGAGACTCATTTCCAGTTACCGTGGGGGTGGGACTGGGATACAGAGGTGTTGACAGAAAATACGAGCTGTAGAAATGTACAAGTTACCAAATTACAGCAGTTACAGTAAGAAACACTGAGCACCAACAGTAACGCAATACAACTGTGACAGTATCTACCTCTGGTTCTCGTGAGTGCTCATTCGTCAGGGTAGCACAAGTCCTACCACAAGCAGCGCTACAGAAATGTCAGGCATTCCCCAATTGTGGCAACAGGGTGATACTCTTCAGAGTTCTTTGCGTGACATGCATAATCTGTGAGAGTGAAGCTTGAGCAGATTATGACATCACGCAAAGTAAAAGGAAGATTACTGCCACCCATTCATAATGATCAGGTAACAGTTATTACTTCTGTATAATGTATTTTTAAGAGAGACTGAAGAAAGTATAAATGTTCTGGTGGTCAGCACTCCGCCCGAGACAGAAATAACCATCTCTTTAGATGCCCCAGGTGCTTGCCTCCATGACAGCTCCAAGAGGGCAGAATAAAAACACAACATGCCCAGGTAGCAGAACAAAGAACTGATGACATGTTCAGGAGGTGAATACATGGTTAGAATCCTAGCAAGTCTAACCTGTATTGTGATTTGAAATGCATTATAGTAATGCTGCAGGTCATCTCACAAGCAGTGCCTGTCCTTGCATAAGCATGACACCGATGATGCAGCGCTCATGACGATAAGTGAAGGCAACTACGTGTAAATACACTCAATATCACACAATGCTAGCGTGTCAGTAGCACAAGGTCACATGTCATGATTTACAATGCTGGTTATATTACACTAAGATAACAGCATCAGGAGTTATTTGCATTGTCTTTCTCACCATTTTTCCTACTTGTCACCTCAGAGTACTCACAACAACAAGAATGCATTTAAGTCTTATTATTTGTTTTTTCAATTCTTGTTTCACATACTCCTCACCCTCCAATGTATATTGCTGATGCCGTCATCCCCTAGCAGGCTGTGGGAGAACACCATCTTTAATCATGGAGCAGAAACGTCCTGGCAGACCCGAGAAAACTCGAGGAGTGGTCAAATGTATGGCAGCTGAGTTTCAATGCGAATACATGTAAAATAATGCACTTAGTACACGGAAACCCAGGTGTGGAGTACAATATGGGTGGCATGGTATTGATGACTACCAAGCAGAAAAGAGTTTGAGGCTAATCATCTGATGACTTAAAGGTGGCCAGGCAGTGCGACAAGGCAGTCGGGAGGGCTAGTGAGGTTCTGGGGTGCACAGGAAAGGATATCACCAACAAAAAGAGGGAGGTGGTATTGCCTCTGTATAGATCACTGGTCAGACCCCCACCTGGAATACCATTTCCAGTTCTGGAGACCACATCTCTGGAAGGACATAGACAGAGTAGAGGCAGTCCAAAGGAGAGCAACTAAAGTGGTTCAGGGACTGCATCAAAAGACCAATGAGGAGAGACTAAAGGACCTCACTATGTACACCGTGGAGGAAAGAAGGGAGAGGGGGGATATGATAGAGACTTTCAAAATACCTCATGGGTATAACTAAAGTTCAAGAGGAAAGCCTTTTTGAGAAAAGAGATGCCCAAGAACAAGAGGACATGCTATGAAGCTGGAGAGTGGTAGACTCGGGGGAGATGTGAGGAAATACTTCACAGAAAGAGTGGTAGATTCATGGAACAGCCTTCCAATGGAGGTGGTGGAGGTGAAAACTGTGGTGGGGTTCAAGAATGCATGGGATAAGCACAAGGGAGTCATAGTGGAAAGGAAGGCGGGAGGAAGAGCTGTAGATCAGGAATGGTCTGTGGTAATAGAGTAGGTAGGGAGAAATGGGCCAAAAAGTCCTTATCTGCTGCCAAATTCTATGACTCTCACCTCCAAAAAAGGATGAGTGTTCACCTCCCTCACCTCTAAAGAATTTCTTACTTTTTTGTGTCCCTTCTCCTTCTTCTGTGAACATGGAACAAAAGTATTTGTTCAGGATGTCTGCATTTTCCTGGTCCCCTTGTGCACAGTCAGAGTTGAGGTAGCAAGTGAGTTTTATTTTCTCAGAAGAAGCCAGAAGGGGAAGGAAGGAAACATATTCAATTCAGTGCTTTAGAGTAACTGGTAATTGCCATTTTTTTATTTTAAACTTAGAGTGTGGGCTTTTAGTGACACTGTACTTTCTTTGTTGTCTTTACTTAGAATTGTTTTGGGGCTGTTGAAAATTTAAAACGTAGTGGTGGTGTATTTCTGTGTTGTCTTTAATTGCTGCAGATTTTATCTTGGCTTGTCTGACTGCCCTGTAGTTCGGTGAGGGGTGTTAATTGTCTGGCCTCTGACCTCAGCTACGTGATAACTGGAGGTGGGGCTTAGTCAGAGTTGAGGTAGCAAGTGAGTTTTATTTTCTCAGAAGAAGCCAGAAGGGGAAGGAAGGAAACATATTCAATTCAGTGCTTTAGAGTAACTGGTAATTGCTATTTTTCTTTTAAACTTAGATTGTGGGCTTTTAGTGACACTGTACTTTCTTTGTTGTCTTTACTTAGAATTGTTTTTGGGCTGTTGAAAATTTAAAATGTAGTGGTGGTGTATTTCTGTGCTGTCTTTAATTGCTGTAAATTTTCACCCCCCCCTTCCCCCAACTCTTAATTATATGCCCTGTTAAATCTGATTGACAGAAGCTAAACACAGGGTATAGTAAGGGGTGTGAAAATTATCTGAGGATCAGTGGCAGGATTTTTAGGACAGTAAATTAATAAAAAGGGAACTAGGAGAGCTTCAGTAGCAGACAAGTAGTGGAACAGCAGTATAATTGCAGTATAATGTGGGGAGTGGTGCAATGCAGTGGCTGTGGGGCAGCCATATTCAGGCAGACCTTCTGGACACTGAGGTGCTGCCTATCTGCATGCATCTCTGGACTCATGGATGAGGTAGCCAGACTCAGAGCTGAAGTAAACTGGGTCAGGAGTACCATCACCCCTATTCAGAGACCACCCAGTCCAATGCAACTGCCTCAAAGGATGCCGAGAACGAGGAGCACTTGGATGACAGTGGGCTCAGGGAGGGTTAGAGCAGTCAGGCAGAGGCACATCCCAGATCCTATTCCACTCAAGAACTCATATGCCACACTGGCAAACAAGGAAAACCAAATAGAGGTATCCAGAGAAGTGGAAGGAAAGGATGTGGAGGTTAACCAAGGAGGTGACCTCAGCGGGGAAAGCAGTGGACCCCAAAGGAGGAGGAAGTGAATCCTGGTGGGGGACTCCATCATAAGAGGGATCCAGCTAGGAACACAGGAGGAGGAGGAGGACAGGGAGGTGAGGTGCCTACCAGGTGCTACGGCATGGAGGGATGGAAGGAAGATCCTGGGGATCACTGGGAAGTCAAGGCAGGAGGGTGAGCTGGATGTCATTATCCACCTAGGTACTAATGACCTGGCAAATGGGAGCCAAAGGAAGTTCAGGAAGAGTTTAGGAAATGGGGAGGGTCTCAAGCAAGTAGCTACTTCTGTCACTTTCTCAAGTACTACCTGTGAGAGGCAAGGGAGAACATAGGAGTGCATGCACAGGAACTTTAACTCATGGTTGAAGAACTGGTGCTGTGAGGAAGGTTTGATTCATTGGTGACTGGGGACCCACCTGGAGGGATGGAGGGTTTGTTCAAGCCTGATGGCCTGCATCCACCCTGGAAGGAATCAAGCACTCAATGATAAGTTAAATGCTACATTGACAAGCATTTAAACTAGCAAAGGGGTGGCAGGCCAGCAAGAAGGGTACCTACTTGCTCACCCCCACAGCTAGCAGTGGAACCAGTGAACCAGAGAAGTGGCTATCTCTGCAAAGCAGTGTGCAAAAGATGGAGATTAGTGCCCAAGAGGTAGATAGGCAGAAAAGGGGCAAAATTCAGCAGAAGGGCAAACAGTAAGGAGAACCAGGGATAAAGGACAACCAAGGAAGGGGCTGGAGTAGAACAGCGAAACAGTCTAGGGAGGTCAAATCATGGAAAGCCATGTGTGCAAATGCCAGGAGCCTTAGCAACAAGATGGAAGATCTGAGGCTGTCATGGTACAGTCAGACCTGGACATTGTGGCCATCACTGAAACCTGGTGTAATGATAACCATGACTGGGAGATGGCCATACCTGGCTACAACATATTCAGAAGAGACAGAGCAGGCAGGAAGGGAGGAGGTGGCACTGTATGTGAAAAATGACATAAGGGCCACAGAGATCCAGGAGGAACAAAATGGGGGAGAGATACTGTGGGTTAAGCTGGAAAGGAAAATGGGGACGGCCATCCACACAGGTGTGGTCTATAGACCAACAGCACAGGAGGAAGAAACAGATAGGGAGCTGATGCTAGCCATCCAAAGGATGGCAGACAAGGGTGAGGTAGTACTGGTTGGAGACTTCAATATTCCAGACGTGGACTGGAGCATCCCAGCAGCAGCATCAACTAGGAGCAGATTTATTCTGGCCTTCCTTCAGGGTGCCTTCCTCAACAACTGGTCATGGAACCAATCTACGAGAAGGCAATACTGGACCTTGTGCTCACAAACAGGGACAGTGTGATGGGGGTAACAGTGGGGAGCACCTGGGGAACAGTGACCACCAGTCATTGTGGTTTGAAATCATAGAAAGAGCGAACCAAACCACACAAAAACACGTATCCTGGATTTTAGGGGGGCAGACTTTGGGAAAATGGGGAGATACTTGAAAGAGGCATTAAGGGGAATGGGACAGGAATCAGGGGTTGAGGAACAGTGGGCAGTATTTAAAATGGGGATTACAAGAACAACATAATTATGCATTAAGCAGGTTAGCAAGAGGAAAAGGAAGAGGAGACCATTATGGTTTTCCAAATAGGTAGCAAAGAAAGTGAAAGCCAAAAAGATTGCATTCAGGCAATACAAAAAGACACAGGCAGAAGGGGATAGGAAGAAGTACCAGGAGAAGCAAAGGGAGGCAGGGAAGTCAGTAAGGGAAACCAAAGCTCAGACAGAAGAACGCATTGCAAAATCAGTGCATAGAGGGGACAAAACCTTTTACAGGTACATAAGTGAAAAAAGAAAGGCAAAGGGAGGGATAGTGAGACTGAGGGGGAGGATGGGGGCCGCATGGAGGATGACAACAGTAAAGCTGACATATTGAACAGGTATTTCTGCTCAGTCTTTACTGAGGAAGAGGAGGGTAATGGGTCTGAAGGAGTACAAGGGTGAGAATGGTGCAGAAATGGACACAAGTCCCTTTACGAAAAGGGTCCTGAAGGAACTGGAAGTAATAAGAGTTGATAAAGCAATGGGGCCAGATGGGGTGCACCCAGGGTCCTTAAAGAACTAAGAGAGGTGGTGGCTGAACCTCTGGCTATCCTGTTTAGCCGATCACTGGAAACAGGGAGGTACCCAAAGACTGGAGGACAGCAGATGTAGTCCCCTTATACAAAAGTGGGAACAAAGAGGAAGCAGGGAACTACAGACCAGTCAGCCCCACCTCGGTAGTGGGAAGATCATGGAAGCACTACTGAAGAGATTGGTGGAACATCTGGTTGTCAATGGACTACAGGACCCAAGGCAGCATGGTTTCACCAGGGGAGGTCATGTCAGACCAACCTCGTTGAATTTTTGACTGGGTGACTAGGGAGGTGGATCAGGGAGGCAGTGGACATGGCCTATCTGGACTTCAGCAAGGCCTTTGACACTGTGCCACATAGAAGACTATTACACAAACTGGGAATATGGGTGTGGGCAGGACAGTAGTGCGGTGGGTAGGTAACTGGCTGGGTGGCAGGACACAGAGAGTGGTGGTAAATGGCTGTCACTCCACAGAGAGAAGAGTGACCAGTGGGGTACCACAGGTATCAGTGCTGGAACCAGTCCTATTCAACATCTTCATCAGTGACATTGCGCAGGACCTAGAAGGCAGAATTTCACTGTTCGCTGATGACACAAAGCTCTGTAACAGAGTAGACACACCAGAGGGTGTAGACAGAATGAGAAGGGACCTGCAGAAACTTGAAGAATGGTCAGGGGTTTGGCAGTTGAAATTCAATGCAAAGAAGTGCAAGATAATGCATATGGGGCACAAAAACCAGGCACAATATATCAGTTGGGGGTGAGGATATAGCATGCACCAAGCAGGAAAGGATCTTGGGGTTATCATCTCTGATGACCTCAAGGTAGGAAAACAGTGTGACAAGGCAGCAGGTAAAGCAAATAGGATGCTGGGATGAATAGGCAGGGGCATCACAAGCAGGAAAAGGGAGGTCATAATTCCGCTACACAAGACACTAGTGAGGCCCCACCTGGAGTACAGTGTACAGTTCTGGAGACCATACCAACTTAAGGACATAGACAGGGTAGAGAAGGTTCAGAGGAGGGCAACAAAGATGGTGCATGGATTGCATCACAAGTCCTATGAAGATAGGTTGAAGGAACTGAACATGTACTCCCTGGAGGAGAGGAGGGAGAGAGGGGATATGATAGAGACATACAGGTATCTTACAGGAAGGAACAGTGTGCAGGAATACACTATTTTTAAGCAAACAAGATGTTCCAGGACTAGAGGGCATGGGATGAAGTTGGAAGGAGGACGATTCAGAGGAAACATGAGGAAGAATTTCTTCACAGAACGGGTGGTGGACAAGTGGAACACCCTGCCAGAGGAAGTGGTGGGGGCTGAAACAATCACGGGATTTAAGAATGCATGGGATAGACATAAAGGAATTCTGGAGGTCAGGGGTAAGGGGCAACAGACTTCAAGGAAAACAAACTGAACTTACAAGCTCAAATGGGCAGACTGGGTGGGCCATAGGCCCTTATCTGCCGACACTGTCTATGTATCTATGTATCTAGTCCCTCATTTTCGTTTTTAACCTTACAATCCCACCACTGGTCTTTCTCTTTTCATTTACATACCTAAAAAACGCCTTGTCTCTTTTTGTTATCTCCTGGGCTATTCTCTCTTCTGTTTGCACCTTTGCACTCTTTACTGCTCTCCCTGCTTCCCTCTGTTTCTCCTGATACACCTTCCTAATCTCCTCCCTCTGCATCTCCTTATACAGTACCTTCTGAATGCTACCGGTTTAGCCTTTACCTTTCCAGCCACCTCTTTCGAGAACCTTAGCATTCTCTTTTTCCTCTTGCTTTTGTCCATTTGTTTTACACAGAGCCTTTTCTATACTCCCTTTTATTGCTCCCTTTTATCTTTGCCTACTGTCCCTCCACCCCACCCACTTGAGCTCCTGCTCTCCTCCTCTCCCCACCTAATCCCACATTTTGGCAGTGGCCCATCCTTCTCCCCGGTAAATACAGAACAAAAATATTTGTTCGGTATCTCTGTTTTGCCTTTGTCCCCCTCTTTCCATCCTTCCTTATTCTTCAATCTCACAATACCCTGTTTGACCGTAGGCTTCTCGCGGACATACTTGAACAATGCCTTTTCCCCTTGCTTACTCCCTTTGCCAGCCAGAGTTCTGTCTCCACCTTGGTGTCCCTCACCTTCCTGCCGGCCACCTTGTTGCCTCCAGGTACTTCTCCCTATCCTCTTCCCATAGGCTTCCCTTATACTGTCAGAATGCCCTCCTTCCGGCTCTTAGCACTGTCTTGCTTGTCTTTTTTCCCTTTGATAACTTCACAATTACTGTTTATGGCTAATATCACAGTACACGTCACACATGGTTTAAACAGTGTTTGGAATAACTAGAAATAAACAATCCTGACTAACTGAAACTGATATCATTTATTTAGTTATTTAAAACATGTTTTATTAGGTAAGCAAGCAGAGCCCAAGGACACTCCTTTTTCACTTGCTACCATGTGTGTGTGTGTGTGTGGGGGGGGGATACAGAGGTGTTGACAGGAAATACAACAGGGCTGTACAAATTTACAAGTTACCAAATTACAGCAGTTACAGTAAGAAACATTGAGCACCAACAGTAATGCAATACGAGCGTGACAGTATCTGCCTCTTGTCCTTGTGAGTGCTCCATCGTCAGGGTAACACAGGTGCTACCACACGCAGCACTACAGAGATGATAACCACTCTCTAATTGTGATGAACTGGATGGTACGCTTCAGAGTTCTTTGTGTGACATCTATAATCTGTGAGAGCGAAGTCTGAGCAGATTATGACATCATGCAAAGTAAAAGGAAGATTACTGCCACCTTTTCAGAATTTATTTATTTATTTATTAAATTTTGGTGACCGGGTAAGCCCACTGGGCCCTGGAGGTCCCTTTTTCAGGGGCGACCCGGGATTACATAGCAATGGTAAATATCACAGTAAGAATGACAATTACACAATATGATACAAGATTCTACAATAATAACTGGTGAAGCCCAATATCAACCCATTTTTAGCAACTTTGAAAAGTCGTATCAACCTGCGGGTTGATATAAAAAACTCGTATCAACCTGCGGGTTGATATGAAAAAACTCATATCAACCTGCGGGTTGATACGACTTATACATCCTCGTGCTGAGAAGCATACACAAGCACCAACCAATAAACTGTCTGATGCAGCACGAGACTGTTCTCCAACGTAAACAGAAACTCACAATCTTACAGAGCAGGTTTGCACTTAAAACACATCCTTCCCCATTCCCCGATTCTGTAGCTTACCCTCCAGTTTAGATCTGTATTTGTGCAGCATTTATTTAAGATATTTTAAGATCACTCGTAAAATCACCATGAAGACCCATGGCCAAAAGGCTCCTACTTCCTTAGTAGTAGGCACGCCCCCACGCTAACATGTTATGTGTTGTCAGCGTGGGGGCATGGGGGCGTGCCTACTAGTAAGGAAGTAGGAACGTTTTGGCCTCGCGTCTCCTCATAGTGGTAATTCTAAGAATTTTTTTAGTACCAGTTATTATAAAAAATAATGCATATGTAGGGGGTAGAAATGGAGTTTTCTTACACACCCTCGTTGTGTGATAATAGTAAAACCTCTCGAGCTTCACTCTTGAGGTTTGCATATTATCACACAACTTGGGTGTGTAAAAAAACTCCATATCAACTCACTACGTATGCATTATTCTCTATGTAATATACAGACAGCTGGTTACATATGCTGAGAACAGCCTGCATTCATGGTGGGTACAGGGGTTAGCAGAATAAGGGACTAGGCACAAGGGATGTGAGAGGAGGAAGGGAGCCACGTTCATAGGGCAGTTTACTCAAGAGGATAATGTTGGACTATGGCTGATCAGGTAGCAGTTGTTACTTGTGTATGATGCGAGAATGAAGAACGTAAACATGTTCTAGTGGTCAGCACTGCCACCCGAGACAGAAATAACCATCTTTTTAAATGCCCCAGGTGCTTGCCTCTGTAACGGCCCCAAAAATAAAAACATAACATGCCCCGGTAGCAGGACAAAGAACTAATGACACGTTCAGGAGGTGAATACATGGTTAGAATCCTATCGAGTCTAATCTGTAGTTTGCTTCGAAATACATTATAGTAATGCTGCACGTCGTCACAAGCAATGCCTGTCCTTGCAAAAGCACGTCACTGATGATGCAGCGCTCATGATGATAAGTGAGGCAGCTACATGTAAATACACTCAGTATCACACAGTGCAAGCATGATGGTATCACACAATCACATGTCGTGATTTACAATGCTGGTTATATTACACTAAGATAATAGGATCGGTGTGACAGGGGGCTCCTGCCACTCTTGAGGACCGACCTTTTCTTAAACCTGCTGCAGCAGTTCTATTTCTTAGTCTATTCTTTCCTTTACAATTTCTAGTCCATAAGGTTGGCCACCTAAAGACACCCCCTCTCCTTTCTTGACTATGCTATAATGTCCTCTTTAATTTTCCTTTCCCTCCTCAGGTCCTCGTACGGGGAGGTTATTGTTGTGACCTCCAAACATATGCAAAACAGGTTGTGTTTTTCATTGTTGGATTTAGTATGTCATAGCACTATGTCATAAAATACTTTGATGTATATACCTTATGTTTATGTAACCTGTAAATCTTGAAAATACCATGGCACTAGGTGTTTTTGATAATGGTAAAAAGTAGTAGGTGACTATTATAGAAATTTAGTTGTGCTATTTAAAATGCATGTAAATTGCTGTACACTGAACAAGTCTGAAATTTCACTGTGATTTGCATATATCCCATGATGCTTTGCATTATGGAAGTAAGTATGATGTTGTATTTATTTGAAACTTGATTTGTTGCCAATGCCCTTCAGGGTAACCCATGTTTCAATGTTTCTACACTGAGGTTCTTTGGTTTTAGCTTGTTTTGTTTTTTTCCTTTTTCAGCCCCCACTACCCAAGCAAACAAGGCCCACGTAGGGATAAAGGGTTTTCACTAAAAAGTGGTTAGATCAGAGATCAGTGTCAGTAGATGCTGGTTAAGTGCAGACAAAGGACATTCATAGTCTGTTGCTGCAAACTGATGTACGGAAGGAAGAATATGCCATTGCTGAAGTTTATTTTTTTGTATTCTGAATAAACATCACACGGAGATTGTGTGTTGAACCTGAAGTTTTTGTCTGGTCCATCTGTTATTCCACAACCTCTCCACAATCAGGAGTCATTTGTATTGTATTGTCTTTCTCACAGGTTTTCCCACTTGTCACCCTGCCCCCACCTCGGTGTTTAGGATACCACACATGCAGCTTTCCTCCTTCCACAAAGGCATGTGAGCAGCTGCTTTCACTACCAACAACAAAGCTGTTCCTTGTTCATCCATCCGGGGCAGCTCCAGTGCCAAACCTCCTACACCATCCCTCCCAAGAAGCTGAGCAACTCATCTCCAGTCCAAGGCTTGGACTCCACAGAGTACTCACAACAACAAGAATGCATTTAAGTGTGATTATGTGTTTTACAATTCTTGTCTCATATACTCCTCACCCTCCAATGTATGCCTGGAATGTCCTCATCTCCTAGCAGGTTGTGGTAAAACAGCATTTCTTTATTTTTCTTTCTTTCTTTGTTTTTTTTTTGTTTATGTGGCTCAGCTCTGGAGAACACCATCTGTAGTCAAGGGGCAGACACATCCTAGCAGACCTGAGAAAACTCAAAAGTGGTCAGGGGCATAGCAGATGGGTTTCAATGTGAAAAAGTGCAAAATAATGCACTTGGGGCACAAAAAACCCAAGGGTGGAGTACAAAATGGGTGGAGTGGTATTGGTGACTACCAAGCAGGAAAGAGACTGGAGGTAATCAACTGATGACCTAAAGGTGGCCAGGCAGTGTGACAAGGCAGTTGGGAGGGCTAGTGGGATACTGGAGAGCACTGGGAGGGGTATCACCAGTACAAAAAGGGAGGTGGTGTTGCCTTTGTATAGATCGCTGGTAAGACCCGACCTAGAGTACTGTGTCCAGTTCTGGAGACCACATATTCAGAAGGACATAGACAGAGTGGAGGCAGTCCAGAGGAGGGCAACTAAAACAGTGCAGCATCTGCATCAAAAGCCCTATGAGAAGACAGTAAAGGACCTCAATTTGTACACCCTGGGATACAGGAGGAGAGGGGAGATATGATACAGAGACCTTTGAATATTTCACGGAGGAAAATAAAGTACAACAGGAAGTATTATTCAGAAGCAAACATGATCAAGAACAAGGGGACATGCTATAGAAACATAGAATGTGATAGTAGAAGGAGACCACTAGGTGCATCTAGTCTGCCCTGAGACTCTTCTTACCCCCACAGCTGCCCTTTAGTGTGAGGGCTCACTTGTGTCTATCCCATGCATTCTTAAATTCACCTACCATGTTAGCCCCCACCACCTCTGGTGGCAGACTATTCCAGGCATCCACCACCCTCCCTGTGAAAAAGATATTCCTGATGTTGGTAGAGAACCTCCCTCACTTCAGCCTCAGATCATGCCCCCTGGTTCTGCTGCCCTCCTTGAAGTTGAAAAGTTCCTGTGTCTGCACCCTGTTTTCCCCTATCCCTTCTCTGTTTCAGGGAATACATGTTCAGTTTGCTCAGTCTTTCCTCATATGGCTTCTAATGCAATCTGTGTATCATTTTTGTTGCCTTTCTCTGCACTGTCTCTGTCCTTTTTGAGGTGAGGCCTCCAAAACTGGACACCATGTTCCAGGTGCATCCTGATCAGTGTTCTGTAAAGTGGCAGGACCACTTCCCTCCTCCTGTTTGTGATTCCACTCCCAATACATCCCAGCATTCTACTGGCCTTCAATGCCACCTTTTTGCACTGTTTTTCCACTTTCAAGTTGTCTGAGATTATGCTTCCCAGGTCACGTTCCTGGTTGGAGGCAGCTAGTCTGTCCCCACCCAAATAATAAGCCTTCTTTGGATTCATTTTTTCCATGTGCATGATTTTGCATTTTTTGGCTTTGAATCTCAGCTGCTATGCTCCAGACTATTCTTCAAGTTTCTTATGGTCTGATTCCATCTTACCTACTCCCACTATGGTATCCACCTTGTTACATATCTAGGTGTCATCTGTGAACAGACACACCTTTCCCTCCAGTCCATTGGCGATGTCTGCTATGAAAACACTGAAGAGCAGAGGCCCCAGTACTAAGCCCTACCATCCGACAATAGTGCTCCATTTACTTGCACCCTCTGTGTTCTACCCTGTAGCCAATGTTGTGCCCATTTTACCACTTGTGGTCAAACCCCTGTGTAGTCTAACTTCTTTACCAGCCTTCTGTGAGGAACCAAGTGGAAGGCCTTGCTAAAGTCCAGGTAGATCACATCCACTGCCCCACCGTCATCCACAGCTTTGATAACCCAGTCAAAAAACTCAACCAGATTTGTTTGGCACGATTTTCCCCACTGTGAATCCATGCTGTTTGGAGTCCTGCTGCCCTCTAGCTTCAAGGAATGCTATAATCCCCAGTTTAAGCAGTGTCTCCATAAATTTTCCTACTATAGACATGAGGCTTACCGGTTGGTAATTTCCTGACTCTTCTCTGCTGCCTGATTTGTGGAGTGGGACCACTGTTGCCCTTTTCCAGTCTTTGGGCACCACTCAGCTCATCAGGGATTTGGCAAATAGTTTTGCCAGTGGGGCTACCAGCTCCTTTCTCAGTTCTTTTAGGATTCTGGGATATATCTTGTCTGGTCCCATGGCCTTGTCTTCAGTTTATTCAGCGCCTCCAGTACCTGGGCCTCCGTGAAGGGGCTAGTGTCTACCTCTGTACCAGGGGTCCTGTGTTTTGTGAGTGCTGGGCCATTTCCTGGGTCCTCCTCAGCAAACACTGAGCAGAAGTACATGTTTAGGATTTCTGCTTTTTCCGGGTCATCTTCTGCTGTCCTCCTCTCTCCTCAAGAAATCCTCATGATACCCCCTTTTGCCTTCCTTCTTTCCCTGATATACCTAAAGAAGGATTTGTCTCCTCTCTTTGTCCCTTCTGCTATCTTTGCTTCCATCTGGGCTTTGGCTTGCCTTATCCTTTTGCTAGCTTCTCTCATTTTTCCTTGTATGAATCCCAGTCTTTTTCATTCTTGTTTTTTTGGTATAAGTTGTATGTCTTCCTTTTTTCTTTTATTATGGATGCCACTTCTTTGGAAAACCATAGTGGATTTTTTCCTTCTTTTCACCTTGCTGACCCTCCTGGAGCACTGGTTCACTGCTGTCTTGATTGCTCTTTTAAGTCTCCCCCACATGACCTCAACCTCTTCCTCTTCTACTTCAGTTAGGTTATTTTTTAGTCTGGCTCTCATTTTTTGG
This sequence comes from Neoceratodus forsteri, assembly GCA_016271365.2. Lineage (NCBI taxonomy): Eukaryota > Metazoa > Chordata > Ceratodontiformes > Ceratodontidae > Neoceratodus > Neoceratodus forsteri. The sequence continues at coordinate 1,069,411,891 of CM028135.1, forward strand.
AAGTCGGCTTTCTTAAAATTTAGCACCTTGATTTTTGAGTGAAAGGTGTCCTTCGTTATGTTTACTTTGAAACTGACCATACGATGGTCGCTGTTTCCCATGTTGCACCCCATATCGATTTCATTCATCCTCTCACTCTTTGCGAGAACCTGGTCGAGAATGGCATCTCCACTTGTTGGGGTTTTGATGAGCTGACCTAGTCCTGTGCCCTGTAGGGCCAATAAGAAATCCCTGCTTCTTGTCGTTGCTGCTGTTTGTGTGCTCCAGTTTATATCTGGGAGGTTCAAGTCCCCCATTAGTATCACTTCACCCCTATCTGTCATTTTATATATTTCCTCTATTAAGTCTTTTTACCCTTTTCCCCCTGATTTGGGGTCTGTAAATGACTGTACGCTGTGAAACTGGAGGGGGAGTAGATTCTGTAGAGATGTGAGGAAGTTCTTCTTCACACAAAGAGCAGTAGATTCCTGGAACAGCCATCCAGCAGAGGTGGTGGGGGCAAAATCAATGGTGGGGTTCAAGAATGCATAGGATAGGCACAAAGGCATCATAGTGGAAAGGAAAGGGAAGGGAGACAGAGCTGTAGATCAAGTACAATCTGCAGTAATAATGTGGGTAAGGAAAATAGGTAGATTGGTGGGCCACATTGTCCTTATCTGCTGTCAGATTCTATGTTTCTATGTTTCACATTGGAGAGAGGAGTCCACTAGTCTGAAATTGGGACCCCAGAAAGGATTGCAGCATCAGGTTTGATTAAATGTTCTCTTACCTGCCATGTTTTGCACTACAAACGTAATTATGTCCATATGCGAGGTGAAGCGTATATTAGGTTTACAGAGAGTTTTCTGTAAATATTTGTAAATAATACTCATTGTATTTGCAGTAGCCCTTGGTTACAGCCCTGCAGTGCTGAACTATTTGATTCTTGGATTACTGTAACATGTTTCTCCTGTGGCAGATTGATCTAATTACCTTTCTGAGTATGATTTACATGTAGTCTCGGAGAGCTATGCTATTAAAACCCAATGTCAATGAATCCTGACATAATGTTACCATTCTCTGAAAGCTTCAGTGCTGTCTGAGTTAAGCATGATGTAATTCTTTTGCTTTTGGAGTGTACATATTTATTTGTTTTCTTATTAATTTAGAATTTTGGTGCTTTGGGCTATCCACATATAAGTTGCATGTCGAATTTCCAAGAGGACCCCAGTGAATAGGTGCAGTGACAGATGACACTAACATTTGGTGACTAGGATAAGACATGATGCAGAGAAAGTTTCCAACTGACAATAATAGGTGATTACAGGAGATTATGCAGAAGGACTACATGTTTAGAGAGATTAATTTAGATAGCCCTTAATGAGAGGGAGGGATGGAGAGGAAGAGAAGAGGAGAGGGAGGGAAGGAGATGGGAGGGAGGGATGGGAAGGAGGGAGGGAGGAGGGAGGAAGGGAGAGGGAAGGAGATGGAGGATTGGATGTATGGTACCCAGGCAAGCTTGGACTGTTCGCAGATGACACCAAGCTGGGAGGGTGGGTGGACAGCCAGGAAGGGGTTAGGGATCAGAAATTGGGAAGATGGTCAAATCTGTGGCAGCTGAAATTCAACGCAATGAAGTACAAAGTTATGCATCTGGGAAAAGGGAACCCTAGGACAGAATATTGGCTAAATGGGGTTAGAATGAGCACCTCCCAGGAATAGAGGGACCTCGGGGTCATCATTGCCAACACCATGAAACAGGCAAGCCAATGCAATAAAGCATATAGCAAGGCAAATAGGATGTTGCGATGCATAGGCAGAGGGATCAATAGCAGAAAGAAGGAAGTGATCGTCCCCCCCTATAGATCTCTGGTAAGAGTGCACCTGGATTACTGTGTTCAGTTTGGAGACTGCAACTGAAGAAAGATGGATAGACTGGAGGCAGTGCAGAGGGGGGCAACAAAGATGATCCAGGTTCTACAGGGGAGCAACTGTGAGGATCGGCTAGCATCACTGAATATGCATTAACTGGAAACTAGAGAGAAGAGGGACACGATAGAGACATTTAAATTCCTAAAAGGCATAAACAAAGTGCCAGACACAGAGACGCTATTCCATAGGATCACCAGCTCAACAACAAGGGGACAAGAATGGAAATGGGGGGGAGTTTCAGGAGGGACCTAAGAAAACTCTACTTCATTGAAAGAGTGGTGCAGCCGTGGAACAGTCTGCCAGCAGAGGTGGTGGGAGCAGGGACTGTGATGAGTTTCAAGCATGGATGGGAAAAAGCTAGAGCTCAAGTAAAGGACCATACAACAGGTACAAAACAGTAATCCAGACAGGGGAATAGCTCCAAGGATGATTCCTGGGTCCTGGGCATCTCATAGAAACATAGAAGTTGTCAGTAGATGTGGACCGTATGATACATCAAATCTGCCCTTGGCTTCCTCATGGGCAGACTCAATGGACATTTGGTCTCCTTCTGCCATCATTTTCTATGTTTCTATGGATTCCTCCCCAAACATTGAACCTCTGATCATATCCTCACTCTACAAACTCTTATTAACTATCACGTACAAAATATCGACGAATGGAAGATACACGCCTGCTTTATGGACATTAAAAAAGCTTTTGGCTCAGTTTGGCACCCTGGACTTTTTTTTTTTAAATCCTTCAGTTCAGAATTGGAGGTAGAATGTATGACATCATCAAAGACATGTACTCATCCATGAAACGTAACAGTAAGATTAACAACATACAAACAGAATCTTTTAATCAGGAATGAGGAGTTGAGACAGGGATGTCACCTTAGTTCCACTTCCTTTAATGTTTAGATCAATGATCTGCCTTTTCCATTGTATGACTCTTAAGTGCATGGATTAACAATGCATGACACTGAGACAAATGTCTGCGTTACACAGATAACCTAATCATATTACCACCCTCTCATCAGGGCCTTCAAGAACACCTAACTATTTTAGAGGCATACTGTAGCAAATGGTCTCTCCAAATAAACCTTAATAAGACTAAATTTATGGACTTCCAGAAAAGCCCCAAAATAACCAAAACAAATTTAAATTTCATATGAAAGGTAATGAAATACATCACGCTCTGATGTACAGTTACCTGGGCCTACCAATAAGAGCATCAGAGAGCTTTAACCCAGCTGTAAAAACACTACAGGAAACAGCACTCTGTGCTTTCTATGCTCTAAAGAAACAACTTGACTCATCCAACCCTCCCACAAAGCTATGGCTAAAATTATTTGACAGCATAATCCAGCCAATCATTTTATGGGAGTGAAGTTCGATGACAACAGTAAACCCAGACTATACAAAATGGGACAAAACCCCACCAGGAAGAATGTACAGTACTTATTATTTTGCAAGCACACACTAAAGACTCAAGAAATACTCCCAATAAAGGCTGCAGGGCTGAATTAGTATGATTTCCTCTGTTGCGCAATATTTAAAAATAAATAGTTAAATTCTAGTCCCATTCAGAGAAAAGTGAAAAATATTCCTACCATTCCGAAGCACAAAATCATTTAAAGCTAAGAACTGGCAAAAACACAATATACTCCAATGTATCCACACCCTTAGATTACGGTAATGTTGACATCAAAGAATACCACATGAGTAAGATTAAGCATGATCGTATCTTATCCAGAACACTAGAGACAGCCCCGAATAAAACAAATATATTCTATACTGGAAACAGCAAATCAAAACCCAAGCAAAACTAGACTGTTCCAGATCCCTTCACAAAACTACCCCATTGCTGCTTATCTGCATGCAGTTAAAAATGCTAAACACAGACAAATTATAAATAAAATACAGAATCAGTGACCACAATCTAGAAATACAAACAGGCAGGCACAAATGAACCTGGAAACCTAAAGAAGCTCGACTATGTACTCAGTGTGAAAGTACTGAAATTGAAACAGAAATGCACTTAATTCTCTATTGTACAAAATATAGCTGTATACGAGCACGTTTTCTAGAGCTATCACAAAGGATAGCTGAAGTGATTACCAGCTCAGAAATGAAGCTAAACTCTGTATACTGCTGGGGGAAAGAAGCAATGAAGCAGAAATCGTTGCAAACTACATTGCATCCTGTCACCAGCTTTGAGATGCAACGTAGATGTATTTAAGTGTGTTGCAGTACGTTTATGTCTTTTGAACAGTTTGATGTATAAACTTTGGCAATACCTGTATATTTTGACATGCCAATAAAGATATTTTGAATAGGAATTTGGGAGGAGAGAGTGAGGAGGCTAAGGAGGGAGGGAGAGGAAAGAGAGAAGCGAGAAAAAAAATGAAGGGGAGGAGAGACAGAGGGAGGATGAAGGGAGGGAGGGGCAAGAGAGAAGAGAGGGAGAAAGGAACGAGGAAGGGAAAGGAAGGGGTAGAGCAGAAGAGAGGAGGGTGTGAGCAACAGACTGGGTGACAGCAGGATCTTGAGCATAGAAACATGGACTGCTGCAAGGAGTATAGAAGTAGTTTACCATGGAACATACTATAGTGGCATGTACAGCTGTATGGAGCAAAGAAGTAGTTTAACATAGACTATAATGACATAGACAGCTACAAGACGTATAGAAGTAGTTTAGTATGGAACATAGTGACATGGGACAGCTGCAAGGAATACAGAACTAGTTTAACATGGAACATAGTGAAATAAAAACCTGCAGGGAGTATAAAAGTACTTTAACATGGAACACGGTGACATGGGCTGCTCCAAAGAGTACAGAAATAGTTTAAAGAGCTGGTGTCATGTTCAAGAGAACGTTAACAAAACCTAATATTTAGATACAGTACAGACCAGCTTGTAATTCCCATTAATGCTGTATTCTTCTTCCCCATTATTTATTACTGAGATAATTTATATGAAAACAGGATTTTTGCTCCTAAAACGTTCATCTATTCCGGCAGCTTTCTTCCTACCTGAAGTCATAGAACACTGCTTGTGGTATCACAGTTACTCCCATAGTAACAGATTCTGATGTCAGAAACAGAGGATTATAACTTAAAGTAGGGAGTAAGCTATAGAGGCAGATTGAATCTAAAGGAGCTCTGCGGGATAAAGATCACATATTCATGGACATTTCCTTAGTATTAAATAATGGGGAGGAGAAACACACAAATATAAAAGGAATGCAGGCAGAATTGCACCTAATTATTATGTTATTTAAAGTTTTTTTTGAGATGTCAGTAGCTCTTTAACATGGATATAGTGACAAAAAGAACTACAAAAAGTACAGAAGTAGTTTAACACAGAACATAGTGACATGAACAGCTGCAGGAGTATAAAAGTGGAGGCTCTGGAGGCAGTATAGCGCAGTGGTCTAAGGCTCTGAGCTATAAATCTGGTGACATCCAGCAGACCAGATCTGGGTTTGAATCCCACAGCTTCCACTTGCATACTGTGTGACCCTGAGCAAGTCACTTAATCTCCTTGTGCTCCCAGGTCGCTCCTGTAAAAAAGCTTCCAGTTTAGCGTGCTATACCTGGTTAAACAAAAAAGTAATTTAACATGGAACAAAGTGACATGGACAGCTGCTAGGAGTACAGAAGAAGTTGAACATAGTGACAGGGATAGCTGCTAGGAGTACAGAAGAAGTTTAAAATGGAACATAGTGACAGCTGCAATGCATACATAAGTAGCTTAAAATGGAACATAGTGACAGGGACAACTGCAAGGAGTATAAAAGAAGTTTAACATGGAACATTGTGACATGGAGAGCATAGTTAAACATGGAACAAAGTGACATGGACAGCTGCAAGGAGTACAGAAGTATTTTAACATGGAACATGGACAGCTGCAAGGAGTATAGAAGTAATTTAATATAGAACAGTGATGTGGACTGCTGCAAGTAGTATAGAAGTAGTTTAACATGGAACATAATGACATAAACAGTTGCAAGAAGTATAAAAGTAGTTTAACGTGGAACACAGTGACATGAACAGCTGCTTGTTTAACATGGAACATAGTGACACGGACAGCTGCGATGAGTACAGAAGTAATTTAACATGGAACACAGTGACATGGACAGCTGCAATGAGTACAGAAGTAGTTTATCACAAGAGGTCATAGTTTAACATTCTTGGGGAGAGCTTCAGAGGGGAGGCAAGAAGATTTTTTTTCACCGAGAGGCTTGTGGTGCTCTGGAATGCATTGTCTACAGAGTTAGTTACACTGCAAACGGTAGAAAGGTTCAAGAAGGGTTGGGATAGGCATGGGACATGTTTAAGGTGGGGGTAGGGCAAACACTACTATGGATCACGGGGGATAGAGGAGGAAATTACAGGGGAGGGTAGTGCCGTTACAGTACACAAACAGTGAACCATATCAGGTAGACGTGAGAGACCAATGAATCTAATCTGCTGGCAACAATGTATTTATGTATGTATGTAACATGGAACATGGTGATATGGACGGCTGTAATGAGTACAGAAGTAGTTTAACATGGAACATAGTGACATGGACAGCTGCAAGGAGTACAGAAGTAGTTGAACATGGAACATACTGACATGGACAAATGCAATGAGTACAGAAATAATTTAACATAAAGCACAGTCACATGGACAGCTGAAATGACCAGAGAAGTAGTTTAACATGGAACATAGTGACATGGACAGCTGTAATGAGTACAGAAGTAATTTAACATGGAACACAGTGACATGGACAGCTGCAAATAGTACAGAAGTAGTTTAACATGGAACATAGTGACATGGACAGCTGCAATGAGTACAGAAGTAGTTTAACATGGAACACAGTGACATGGGCAGCTGCAATGAGTACAGAAGTAGTTTAACATGGAACACAGTGACATGGGCAGCTGCAATGAGTACAGAAGTAGTTTAGCATGGAACACAGTGACATGGACAGCTGCAATGAGTACAGAAGTAGTTTAATATGGAACACAGTTACATGAACAGCTGCAAGGAGTATAGAAGTAGTTTAACATGGAACATAGTGACATGGACAGCTGCAATGAGTACAGAAGTAGTTTAACATGTAACACAGTGACATGGACAGCTGCAATGAGTACAGAAGTAGTTTAACATGGAAAATAGTGACATGGGCAGCTGCAAGGAGTACTGGAGAAGTTGAACATGGAACACAGTGACATGGACAGCTCCAACGAGTACAAAAATAGTTTGACAAGGAACATAGTGACATGGATGGTTTCAAGGAGTACGGAAGTACTTTTACATGGAACATAGTGACATAGACAGCTGCAAGAAGTAAATAACTAGTTTAAAATGGAACATACTGATGTGGATATCTGCAAGGACTAAAAAAGTAATTTAGCATGTAACACAGTGACACGGACAGCTGCAAGGAGTATAGAAGTAGTTTAATATGGAATATAGTGATATGGACAGCTGTAAGGAGTATAGAAGTGGTTTAACATGGAACAGTGATATTTATTTATTTATTGTTTATTTGTTTATTTATTGAAAGTGTTTCACCAGGAAAGGCACACTGAGTAAAAAGATGCTTGTCTCACGGTGCGACCTGGGGGGTGCATGGGAGGATGATATACATACAGCAGTCAATAGGTTGAGCTTGGAATGCAGCAATATAACAATTGTTACCTAGTTGAGTGAGATTACTTATGAACTTGTTACATGAGGAGTACAGTACATAACATGAGCCTCAAGGAAAGTAGCATACATAAACGAATACACATCTAGGACTATACATGATTAAATAAGTACCAGAATGGAGATTTAACTGAAGCAAGAAACACCAAGTTGACAGCGGGAAATGGAAGTAGGAGATTGGGGTAAAGGAGAGGTGGCAGGGCTGTGAAGTAAACACTAGAGGTATTTAAGGAGGAGGGAGGTTAATTTAGGGAACGGGTAGGGGAATGAGACAGTAAGTGCATTGGTTGTATAGGGCAATGTATAAGCCAGACAATTAGGTGAGGGCCGAGTTGCTGGTCGGGCATGTAAGGAGGAGGGGATGGGGGGGTGAAGTGATGTCTATGTTACTATGTTCCAGGTTAAATTACATTTTACTCCCTGCAGCTGTCTACATCAGTGTCATAGCAGTGATATGGACTGCTGCAAGGAGTATAGAAGTAGTTTGGCATAGAACATACTGATGTAGGCAGCCAGGAGGAATATAGAAGTAATTTAACATGGAACACAGTGACATGGGCAGCTGCAAGGAGTATAGAAATAGTTTAACATAGAACATAGTGACATAGACTGCTGCAAGGAGTATAGACGTAGTTCAACATAAAACATAGTGCCATGGACAACTGCAGTGAGTATAGAAGTAGTTTAACATGGAAAATACTGATGTAGACAGCTGCAGGGAGTAAAATGTAATTTAACCTGGAACATATTAATACAGACAGCTGCAAGAAGCATAGAAGTAGTTAATCATAGAACATACTCACATAGCCAGCTGCAAGGAGTATAAAAGGAATTTAATATGAAACATAGTGACATGGACAGCTGCAAGGGGTATAGAAGTAGTTTAACATTGAACATACTGACATGGACTTCTGCATGGAATATAAAAGCAGTTTAATATGGAACATCATGCCATGGACAATTGCAATAACTATAGAAATAGTTTAACATGGAAGATAGTGAGTAGAGATGTTACAAAGTTTTACTCCACCTGTGAATTCCCTTCGAAGTCACCAAATTCGTCCCTTGAAAAATTTCACAAAATTGGCTTTTGGTGCCAAACTCCATTGGTTAATTTCAAAGTTAACTTAGACTTATGTTAGTAACTTCGAAGGTAAGCGGCTTCTGGTGCCAAAACTTCACCAGTTAGCTTCAAAGCTAACTTCGACTTTATTAGTAACTTCGAAGTTAATGAAAAACATGGTTTGTCACACGATTCACTTACAAAGTGTTGGAGGTCTGACTCTGAGCAAGTAAGGAGACTACTGAGAAATATAGGAATTTCTTCTCTTTCTTAAAGGGCATGGAGGCAGTAAGTGAGTAGGGAGAAAAAAATAAATAAACAGAGGAAAGAGTAAGTATTAAAAACAACAGTTAAGGGGCCAGAAAGAAGACATGATAGGAGTGGTGCAGTGTAGTGGCTGTGGAGCAGCAGTCTTCCAGGAGACGTTCTGGAGGATGCGGTGTTGTCCCATCTGCAGGCACCTCTCTGGGCTGAGGGAGGAGGTCGCTCATCTCCAGGCTGAGTTGGCCAGGATTTGGGGGATCTCCTATCCCACCCAGAGACCACCAGGGCCACTTCCATTGCCTCAAAGATTGCCAAGAAATTGGAGTGGTTGGACCACAGTGGACTCAGGGAGGATGAGGGCAGTGGAACAGAGATGCATCCCTCCAGTTGTACCTCTCCACAGTTCATATGCCATTCTGGCAAAGTGTGGTTCCTCTATGGAGGCACCTGCAGTGGAGACGAAGGAGGATGCTGGAAACCTCTACAAAGGAGACCCACAGGAGGGTGGCATGGGACTCCACAGGGGAAAGAAACAACTCCTGGTGGAGGACTCCACTGTTAGGAGTGTAGAACTGGGGAGGAAGGGTAGAGGGAGATAAGGTGCCTGCCTGGAGCCATGGCTTGAAGCGACAGGGTGAAAATCCTCAGGATCGTGGGACCAGCTGCACGGGAGTGGGAGCTGGATGTCATTGTCCATCTAGGGACAAATCACCTGGCTGAGAAAGGGATCAGAGCAGTGCAGGAAGGGTTTGTGGAGTTGGGGAGGGGCCTTAAACAAGTAGCGTGCATGGTAACCTTCTCGGAGGTATTGCCTGTCTATGGCATGGGTGAGGCTAGAGTGCTCCACACCATGGGATTCAATCAGTGGTTCTAAAACTGGTGCAGAGCTCAGGGGTTTGGCTTCATTGGGGACTGGAAGTCCACCTGGAGTGATGCAGGCCTATACTGGTGTGATGGTCTGCATCTTTCCAGGAGGGGAACCAGGATTCTAGGTGATAGGTTTAAATGCTTCATTGGCAAGCATTTAAACTAACCAAGGGGGGAAGCAGTGGAAATGAGCAGGGAAATCCTAGTCCCCCCAAACAAAGCAGGGTAGTAAGTGAGGTAAACACCAAGACAGAGACGCTGATAGGGAGAAGGGCAGGGACAAATGGAGAAAACAACAAAGGCAATAAGGCCAGGGATGGGGCAAAAAGAGGTAAGGTCATCAAGACATGGAGGGTAATGAGTACCAATGCCCGTAGTCTGGGCAACAAGCTCCCTGAACTGGTGACCTTGATGGAAGAGGGATGTCTGGATATCACGGTAGTCACAGAAACATGGTATACAGAGAACCATGACTGGGATGTTAACATACCAGGGTACACAACCTACAAGAGAGACAGGGAGGGTAGAAGAGGGAAAGGAGTAGCTCTCTATGTAAGGGAAGGGATAGAAGCAACAGAACAAAAGAGTAAACAGGGAGGAGAGGAGGCACTGTGGGTCACCTTAGAGACTGGAAATGGCGCCACAATCCGCACAGGGGTTGTATATAGACCCCCATCTCAGGGGGAGGGAATGGACAAGGATATGATAGAAGGCATCCTTAGGATGGCAGAGAAAGGGGAGATACTGTTGATGGGGGACCTGAATATGCCAGATGTTAACTGGAGCACCTTTGCTGCAGCCACATCCAAGAGCAGAGCCATTCTCAATGCCCTACAGGGGGCATGCCTCAGACAGCTAGTGTTGGAACCCACTCGGGAGGGAGCAATCTTGGACCTCATACTCTCAAATGGGGAAGTGAAAGGATTTCAGATCTAGAAATGGGTAGCCATCTGGGAACAAGTGACCACCAAACAGAGTGGTTCACTATTAACTCAGCTGCAGAGTCCAGCCATACAAAAGTAAAGGTACTGGACTTCAGGAGAGCTGACTTTGGCAAGATGGGAGAGTGCCTTAGAAAAGCACTAGCAAATATTCAAGAAGGAGGGGTGGAGCAACAATGGGGAAACATCAAAACTGTCATCACAGAGGCAACAAACCTTTGTGTGAAGCAAATAAACAAATCACAATGGAAGAAAAAGCCACTATGGTTCTCAAAAGAGGTGGTAGGGAAGATTAGGGAGGAATAAAATAGCATTTAGGAAGTATAAGGAAACTCAGAAGGAGCAGGACAGAGAACTGTGCCAGTTAAGGCAGAAGGAAGCAGGAAAGGCAGTCAGAATAGCAAAGGCCCAAACTGAGGAAAAGATAGCCAACTCAGATAACAAGGGGGATAAAACCTTTTATAGGTACATTAGGGAGTGTAGAAAGATGAAGGGAGGAATAGTGAGGCTGAATAGAATGGATGGTGGGTGGGCAGAGAGGGACAGTGAAAAAGCAGGGATACCGAACGAATACTTCTGCTCAGTATTCACAAAAGAGGAGGAAGGAGAGGTACCTAATCCAATTAACAGAAGCACTCTGGATAGGGGTCTCGATCATAGTCCTTTCACAGAAGAAAGGGTTCAGAAGGAACTCTTAAAACTGATGGTGAACAAAGCAATGGGGCCTGACAGGATTCTTCCCAGAATTCTAAAAGAATTAAGGGGAGAACTAGTGACACCACTAACTATCCTTTTTGACATCATGGGAGGATGGTGTGGTACGTGAGGACTGGAGGAGGGCAGATGTGATTCTCCTTCACAAAAGTGGGAGCAAGACAGAGGAAGGAAACCACAGACCTGTCAGTTTGATCTCTGTGGTAGGGAAAGTGATGGAGTCACTTCTGAATGAAAGAACTGTTGAGTACCTAGAGGCCAGTAGGGCACATGACCCAAGGCAACATGGGTTCACAGCGGGAAGATCATGTCAGACGAATCTAATCGATTTCTTTGACTGGGTGACCAAAGTAGTAGACCAGGGATGGGCTGTGAACATGGCCTACCTAGACTTTAGCAACGCATTTGATACAGTCCCACCCAAAAGATTAATAAAACAAATTAGCTAGCCTGGGAGTGGGTCCCAGGGTGGTAGCCTGGGTAAAACATTGGCTGGACAACAGGACACAGAAGGTAATAGTAAACGGAGTCCACTCTGAAGAAAGGGGTGTTACTAGTGGGGTACCGCAGGGTTCAGTACTGGGTCCATTCCTTTTTAATGTCTTTATAAGTGACATTGCAGAGGGGCTGGAAGGAAAAGTATGCCTCTTTTCAGATGACACAAAGATCTGCAACAGGGTTGATACACAAGGAGGCGTGGAAAGGATGAGAAGGGACTTGGCAAGGTTGGAGGAATGGTCAGAAGTATGGCAGCTTGGATTCAATGAAAAGAAGTACAAAATAATTCACCTGGGAAACAAAAACCAAGGGGAAGATTACACAATGGGGGGAGGTAGTAACAACAACAAAAATGGAAAGGGACCTGGGGGTAATCATATCAGATGACCTTAAGGTTGGCAAGCAATGTGAGAAGGCAGTAGGGAGGCCTGGGAAATACTGGGATGTATTGGGAGAGGCATCACCAGCAGAAAACAGGACGATGTTATCCCTCTGTACAGATAGTTGGTGAGACCCCATCTTGAGTACTGCGTCCATTTCTGGAGACCCCATCTCTGCATGGACATAGACAGGATGGAGGCAGTCCAGAGAAGGGCAAATAAAATGGTGCATGGTCTGCAAGAGAAGCCATATGAGGAGAGCTACTAAAGGAGCTTAATGTGTATACCCTTGAGGAAAGGAGGGAGAGGGGGACATGATAGAAACTTTTAAGTACCTCAGTGGAATCAACAAAGTTTAAGAGGGTAGAATCTTTCAGAAAAAGAGATGTGTAAGAACAAGGGGACACAGTTTGAAGAAGGGGGGGATGGCCCAGGGTCAATGTGAGGAAGTATTTTTTCACAACAGGGTGGTGGATGCATTGAACAGCCTTCCTGAGGAGGTTGTGGGGTCTAACACTGTGTGAGAATTCAAGAATGCATGGAACAGACATAAGGCAATTCTTGTGGTGGGGTAGGAAGAAATAGGCTGTTGGTTAACTAGGATCTGCAGCTTATCCAGAAGGTAGGAAAATGGGCAGACTAGGTGGGCCTAGTGGTTCTTATCTGCTGTCAAAGTCTATGTTTCAGTTTCTATGTTTACAGCAGGTCACATGGGGGACTCCAGGCAGGCAGGAAGTGAATGTTTCACTTTCATTTCCACAACTGTAGCTTTAGGAGAAAGTGTGCTAGACAGTCGCTGATCACTTGAGCAGCAACATCATTATATATAGGTAAAATAGGTTCATAGGTAAAATATGTGATCGAAGGACATGCCCATTTTGATCACGCCACCTAAGCTAGGAGGACTTCATATTTTAATTAATCCATGTATGAATCAAGCTTTAATTTGAATTGACTTAAATTATCAGTATGCACAACTTCATGTGGGAAGGAGTTCCATATCGGGATTATCCTCTGTGTGAAAAAGTTATTTCTCTTTGAAGTCCTATTTGTAATGGCCTTTAATTTCAAATTATGTGATCTAGTAAGACAAGCTGAAGGATGCCAATTCAGATAAATGGATTCAAATAAGAGTTCATCCTTCATGGCTCTAAAGAACAAACAAAGGTCTCCTCTCACGGAATGATATTCCATAGTGTAAAGATTTAACTGTTTTAATCTTTCATTATAAGATGGAGGCATATACCAGTGATGTGCTTAGTAAATCTTCTTTGAATTCTTTCTCTAGATTGTCTATCACGAATTAAAGTGGGAGCACTAAATGAGGAACAATAATCAAAATTTGATCTCACAATGCTGGTGTATAATGGAATTAATGCAGCTGGCTCCCTACTTTTTATGTTTTTCAGTATACAGTTAGTCAAACGGGTACACTTTTTAACCGTATTATTTAAATGTTCAGAGAATTTTAAATTATTTGAAATAATAACCCCCAGATCCTTTTCAGAGCTGGTTTTACTTAATAGTTGATCATTAATATATGTTCTTTTTTTTTTTTTGCTACTTTGTTTTTTATTAAAAGGATTAGAGTACATCAGTATACAGAGTACAGTATGGAGGATTACAATAAAAAAATCACTGTTTCAGTAAGGGTTATGCTGAACACATGAGTGATTACAAATTCAGCTGGAGAGTACAGAGTTATTAAATATTCTATATCCAGAAATAAAGTGCAATTGCAGTACAGTTAAAATTGCTTAGTGCGGGCACGTTCGTGTTCTTCCGTTCTGCCCACTATACAGAATGGACGGAGTAAACAAAAATGCATTTTCTGTGTGGCTTTAATGCGCTAACTAGTCTTGATGCAAAACGCTCTGAAGCTGCTACCTAAATGCTGCCTAATGCTAATAAAAACAAGACAGCAACAACATTTACTGTTCTCTACTTCAAGCAATAAGTCAGTTATGATCAGCTATGGTGGATTTTGGCATTTCGGCATTGACAGATACTGAACCAAGTCATGCTGACTCGTACGTGTGGGTAAGCTGAAAGTGATTATAGAACGTACTAACTGCTAATCGCTTAGCTTAGCACTTAACCAAATGGATGCATCTGTCACTTTACTTTAAAACTGATAAAAACCTCTTTGTTCAGACATCGAAACACTACTAAACCAGTACCAAATCAACAGAAAAATGGCTAAAAAGCAGACGAAATACAAGGCTTACAACATCCGTTTTAAAGCTTGTTATTAGCATTAGAGTCTATTAGAATGGCAAATGGTTTTGTAAAATTGTCCGCTGAAATTGTCCACCTGCATTAACCGCAGGCGCTGTAAGAGGCGTTAACTGTATAGTCTAGTCTCCCCCAAACCCAAAATGGTATAACATCCTGCCTATGTTGCATGAGCCACATTATCCACCCATTCCAGAAGAGTCGTGTCTCTGCTTCTTTCCGGTGTACAACTGCTGTTATTTTCTCCATTGTGTAAATTTCTTGTACCGCATTCTCCCAGTCAGTTACACCTGAGGGAGTGGTCTGTAACCACCTCCTTGAAATCCCCTTCTTAGCTGCCAAAAGTAATATTGCCAACAGTTTCTTAGACTGCATATTCCTAATCCTCTCAGAGAACCAGTGCAGTAGTGCCAAACCAGGAGTGAGCTATGTGAGTTCAGGGAAGAGCTGCCTCAAACCATGCTCTATTTGTGCCCAATACTGAGTAAGCACTGGGCAGTTCCAGGATATATGTATATGATCTGCCTGGAGCTCTCCACATAATCTCCAGCAACCAGTTCCTCTCCCTTTACCATAGTTCCCATTTATAATGGGTGTATTAAAGTATTTTACCATACACTTCCAGCTGTATTCTCTCCAAACACGGGAGCTAGTTATCTTATGCTGGAGACTGCAAATCTGGTCCCAGTCCGACTCAAGAATCTCCTGTCCTAGATCTACCTCCCACGATTTCTGTATTTTCACCAGAGATTTATGTCCCCTCTGCTGGAGAGCACGGTACAGCACTGAGATAATATGACCAGTGATCTGTCTGGTTTGTGTATGGATAATAATTTGCACCAGAGGATGGTCCTGAAGGAGATCCCAGTGAGCCCCACATTTCTGTAGTATATAATGTCGGATTTGAAGAAAACAAAAAATATCCCTCCCTTCTAATTGGTATCTCTGCTTTATTTGGGCAAAGATTGTGAAAGATCCCTGATCATACCATTGGTATATAAATTTCAAACCTCGCCTTTTCCAGACATCAAATGTACAATCAGAGAGAGCTGGAGTAAATAATGGGTCATACATAGGAATCAATAATATGGTAGCAGAATGAGCAATATCTGGTGTCCCCAGCAGCCTACGGCTTATAGTAAATACAGCTCTTGTGAAAACTGATTTGATACCCATTAGTCTGTAATTTCCGGGGGATATGAGGTATGCCCATGCCTCCCTTAATGCTCCCCAACTGATCTTTTAGTTTTAACATCTTCCAATGTGGTACTATATTTGAGTCCCACCAGTGCAGGGCATGTGCCAAGTGCGCTGATAAATAATATGTTTTCAGATTTGGGAGGGCCAAACCACCTTTGAGCTTAGGTAGCTGAAGTATGGCATAAGCCTTCCTGGGTCTCCTTCCCTGCCAAATATAGTGGGTAATCATTTTATCCCAGAGCTTAAAACACTCAGATGTGATTTGAATAGGGAGTTTCTGGAATAGGTAAAGAAATCTAGGCAATAGTGTCATCTTAATAAAATCGTTGGATGAGTGGGATTGTAAGATTGTGCCATTGTTGTAAATCATTTTTTAGTGTCTCGATTAATGGGGGAAAATTCACATCAAAGATCCTTGAGAGATCTCGAGGGATGACAATCCCTAGATATCAAAAGCTTTTGGTGTCCCATTTTAGGGGGAAAAGAGCTCGGGTACGACTATCTGGAGCATACCACCAGCTAAGAACCTAAGTCTTAGCAGTATTAAGTTTATATCCAGTTAAAAATTCTATATCCTGAAGGAGTGTAATAGTCGGGGGAGAGAGGACTCTGGGGATGTTAAGTAAATCAATAGATCATCAGCGTAAAATGCTGTCTTATGTTCTACCCCACCCTCCACTATGCCCAATATCCCCTCTGCCTTCTGTATTGCTTCTGCTATAGGTATATATAAGGTAAATAAAAGGGGGGACAAGAGACAGCCTTGTCAAGTTCCTCTATTTAAAGGAAATCATTCTGAGTAGGTACCGTTTGCTTTAACCACTGCTTGAGGGGAAGAGTAGAGATCCTGTACCCATTGTGTAAATCTGGGGGCAAAACCAAATCTGTCCAAAGTGTAATATAAAAATTTCCATGATATTCAGTCAAAGGCCTTTTGGGCATCCATACTTGATAACAAAATTGGGGTAGACCTCGCCTCCACTCTCTCTAACATATAAAGAGTGATTTTAATATTATCCGTAGTTCGCCTAGTGGGGACAAAACCCGTTTGGTCCTTGTTAATAATATTAGGTAAAAGGGGTTCTAACCAATGGGCAAGAATACTTGCATAGGTTTTATAATCCTGATTGAGGACTGAAATGGGCCAATAGGATTCACAATTTAGGGGTCCTTTCCTGGTTTTAAAATTGTTGAAATGTTCGCATACTGCCATGAAGGAGGAGCGGCTGTGTTTTTAGACTGTAGGTCATTAAACATTTTCTGTAGGATAAGGAGTAGAATTTTACTGAAACTTTTATAGAATTCAGAGGTTATGCCATCCTGACCTGGGCTGTTACCTGTTTTGGTCATTTTCATGGTCATCTGTATCTCCTGGGTTGTAATTGGACCAAGTAAATTATCCTTTTGCTGGGGGGATAACTGAGGGAGATTTAGTGACTGGAAAAAGACCATATACCAATCTGCTGGTGGTTCCAGGTCCTGGGTATAAAGGGAACTATAAAATTGTTTCAAACCCACTTGTATTTGTTTGGTACTAGTCAAAAGATGTTTGGTCTGGGGGTGCCTAAGTTGGGCTATCATACCTGTAGATTTAATGGATCTCAATCTGGAAGCCAATACCTTGGAGGCCTTGGCCCCTCCTTGGTAATATTTTTGTCATACATATAATAAGGTCTGCTCAGTTTTGTAAATGTGCAGGTCCTGTAACTTACTTTGAATCTGTTTTATGCGCTGTTGAGCTAATCTGTCTCCTTGCATATGTGCTTGTTGCCAAATCAAAAGTTCCCTTTCTAATTGTCTCTAATGATTCTCTCTGTCTTTCTTGTCCCTAGCTGTAAACTGAATGGTGTATCCCCTAATTACAGCTTTCAATGTATCCTATAATATTCCTGATGAAATTCCAGGGGATTTGTTTTGGGCTATAATCTCTGGTATGTGCTGAGTAATAAACTCTACATATTTCCAATTTCTTAATAAAGAATAATTAAAACACCATTGTGTAGGCTGCTTTTCTTGGTAGGTATCCATTTCAAGTTCCAAAGGGGCATGATCCGTCAGCAAAATAGGGAGTATAGTCACCCGATGTACCAAATCCTTATGTTCTGCTGTGATTAAAAAATGGTCTATACAAGAATAAGTATGGTGGGCCATTGAATAGTGGGTGTAATGTCTGCTGCTCTGATTACTGGACCTCCAGATATCGACTAAGCCCATTTCTTTAATCAATCTCCGACCATGTCTCTGACCTGCTGTCATGTGTGGGGGATTAGGGTTTGAGCTATCTTTCCCTGGGTCCATTAAGGGGTTTAGGTCCCCACCTACCACCAAGACACCCTGTTTAAAATGGACAATTTTATCTATCAAGGACTGATGGGTTTGTGAGCTTGAGCCCGGAGGGAGATAAATACGAGCCACCATATAGGGAGTGGTTCACCAAGATCCCCGGACCATTGCCAGGGTACCCTCTCTATTAGAGTATGAGGTCTCCAATTGGAAGACTGAGTGGTTAGGAATTAATATCGTTACTCCCCGCCTTCTACCCAAACAATGGGAGTTTGCTACAGCTGTATTCATACCAAGTTTAATCAGCTTTTGATGCTCTGTTGGGGTCATGTGGGTTTCTTGCAACAATATCATATGAGGGTGTAACTTTTTAAAGTAAGATATGACCTTTCCCTGTTTAATAGGTCCCCCCAAACCTTTCACATTCAGAGAAATTAATTTAATTTTCTGATGCTGGGCCATGGTGGTTTCGAAAACAAGTTTCAGCCCTCCAGATCTGCCTCCTCTCCCAGCCGATCCACCCACGGACAGCTAATCTGATATCCCTCCTGCAACTACTGTATAAGATAAAATAGTGCTATCTGACAATGCACTCCAATCCTTAATTTTTGTACAACTTAATAAAAACAATACTATCTGGCTAAAGTGGCATCGGCTAAAAAGGTGCCCAACTCTAAACAGTATATGATGAACTATATACAATAGTATCACTGTGACTTCCATCCCCTAGAAAACTCTAGGGGGCAGCAACAAAAAAAGATTGCCACTTATGGGAATGTACTCCCTTCAGTGAGATGCATCCCAGGGTATAGGTTAACCCTATATAATAATAATAATAATAATAATAATTTTATTTATATAGCGCCTATATATGCAAAGAATGTAGATACAGATACAAAAGGATGTTAGCATAGATTTAGCATTTCAGGAGAAAAAAAAGGGAAACATAAAATCAGAATGGTGCAAGCTGGTATTGTACTCTGTAAGTCTCTTATTTCCCCCTGCCACCCATCTGGTAAGGGGGGTTGTTGGGTTTCAGCTATTATAACACAGTTCTCCAAGTCCATATTCCTGTTGGGCATCCCATTCTCAAGGAACTGATCCAATTGACTGTGAAATCTATCTGAAGTTCTGCCCTGTTACACACTGTACCTGAATGATTAATATTATAAAACTGGTGCACTATTAGAGGCCATGAGGGCAGCCACCTGGGGTCTGACCAGGGGAACCCCCCCCCACCAGTCACTGCAACTTGGAGTTAGGGCCAGTCCCCCGAACACAAGATCCCCACCACAGGGACCACCACCACCCTTCATTTC
Organism: Neoceratodus forsteri; assembly: GCA_016271365.2. NCBI lineage: Eukaryota > Metazoa > Chordata > Ceratodontiformes > Ceratodontidae > Neoceratodus > Neoceratodus forsteri. The sequence continues at coordinate 1,069,431,249 of CM028135.1, forward strand.
CTCTCTCTGATTGGACTGCTGTGGATCACCAAGTGCAGGTAATCTGAGAGAACTCCCGGGAAGCATGGAGGAAGCTGCAGCCCACCCCCATGCTGTAGAGAAAGCTCTTGTTCCCAACTCAGTGCCATTACCTAAGGTGACTAAAAACGGCTCCTTGCTTCCTAAGTTAGTCACTTACTCACTTCTAGTGCGCCCTTAAGTTTTTGGTAGAGTTGCTCAACAGCCACCCCTCTCCAGCATTTAGGGCCTAGATATCAGCAAGGATCCCCAGTCAAGGCACTCCAGTTACTGAGGTACTTTAATATAGGCCTCCCCCAGGGGCAGAAGACTACTCCACTGCCCTAGGAAGGGCTGCCAAACACAGTTGTATTCTGAGGATATATTATGCCACAACTCTTCAGAGCTGCCCCTAGAATCTAGTGGATCCAAATTAGCCCCTCCAAAGAGGGCGGCTGGTACAAACCGCACCCAATTCAGTAGCTTTTGGCATGTTCACCAGGGCTCCTCTAGCCCCACCCCAGATGCTGCCTAACTGCAATCCAACTACTAACTCAGATGACGGCAGGCCCCACTATGAGAAACAGACCCAGAGACCCCTCGGATCCCCCGCACAGCCCACAGGTACAGTCCCCCAATCCCCCCCAGCACCCATGTCCCAGCCTCAAGCGTCAACAGATAGGGTACATCACAGTCTCAAGCAATATTTCTGGTAAACTGGCAGAGTAGCTGTTTGACTGAATCCAAAGCCGCTTGTTGTGACTGCAGGTTCAGTGCTTTTCAATTAAATGAAAGTCCCCCCTTCACCCCTGCACATCCTGGAAATTAACATTAGTTGGCAGTTCATATCCCCTGGTTTTAAGATCCACCAAGGTATCCTGAGCAGAATAATAGTGTTGCAGTCCATTAGGGTATTGAATCTGAAGCCAGGAAGGGTATGGGGTATGAAACTTCAACTTCAAACCTTTCAAAATTGGAAACAAAGGAATGTATTCCCTGCGACGTTGCATCATCGCAGGGGCATAGTCATTGTCGAAATATACTCTGTGGGATTGAAAGAAAGTCTTCCCCATAGTTCAAGCCTTTCTCAAAAGTATCTCTTTAGTGGTGTATCTCAGGAAGTGCAGTATGATGGAGTAGGGTCTCATTCACGGTTGGGAAGGCAGAGGGCCCAAGGCTCTGTGTACTCTCTCGATCTGCAGCACATAATCAGGATGTAAGTTCAACGTCTCCCTGAATAGTGCAACTATGAAAGTGTAAATGTTGTTACCCTCACTCCCTTCTGGTACTCCATAGAGTCTCAGATTTCTGCGGCGATGCCTGTTTTCAGCATCTTCCTGCTGCTCTCCAAGGGTCTGGCATAGTTCAACAAGCTGCAAGACTGTGGCCTGGCATGCGTTAGTGGCCTCCAACTGTGTATTCTGTGTCTCCTCCACTGTAACCATCTGTTGCTGGAGTTTGGAAGTGTCTGCCCGGGCCTGCTCCTGCTCCCTTTTAAAGTCCTTAAAGTCTGACTTAATTTCTTTGAGTTCATGTAAGATCTTGTCTAACTTGTCTTCCATTTGAGCGGTAGCTTTAGGTTTTTGTTTTCCTCTGCGTTTGGTGGAAGTGCACAGTGAAGGGAGGTGGGCCCGGGTGGAGACGCCGGAGTCCGATGCTTCGTGGTCCGAGGGGTCCAGATCCACAGGTAAACTTGAGAATCTGTTCACTCCTCCTTGTAACTTGCTTGCTGCCATTCAAATTATAGTTGCCAGATACTTTTCCCGGTTGGTTAAGTGGCAGTTGTTCTGCTGAAAAGGGCAGAGGGAACTTGGAGCGGGAGTGCTAAGCCACCATTAAGCTCAGAGGCTGCACCGGATGTCTCATTATGTAATTTCTTAACATTTTTATATTTTACAGCTTTTTGAGTTTTATTCCTTTTTTTTTGCCATAATAATTTTTTATTTTTCTTTCTTTTTAAGAGCACAAAATACATAAAATTGTGACAGATAACAACATGTGACAAAATATATAGTTCATCACACAACTGTTGAAAAGTGGATATACTTACTGTATATTAAATACAACTTTAGTAATAAATAGGTGATTAATGACTTATGAAAACTGATTGAACCTTAGACCTTATAACTATAATCAATTCATCTTACTTAACTAATAAGATAAATAGGAGCTTAAAAACATCGGTTCACTAATAGCAGAGACCTATAAAGATTTGTTATTACAAGATCTATAAACTAAAATACTATCCCTGTGTAACTAAATTAGTTCTTGAGGAATTCGTCTTCTGTGAAAAGGGTCCCCAAATGATTAGGAATTGGTTTAACCTGCCGGAGAGCAAATAAGAAAGTCTTTCGTTGTTAGGGAGCGTACTTTGGATCTTTCCAGTATTTTAATATTAAACACTTGGCACAGACAGAAGCCACTGACAACCATAACATTTGTTGATAAGAGAGCATAAGGGTAGGTGGTGATATCCCTAGAATAAATATATCCGGAGAGAGGGATATAGTAATGGAAAAACAGGATTCACATATTTTATCCAACTCTGACCAGAATTCTTTTGATTTCGAGCAGTCCCTTAACATGTGGGATATATTGATGTCAGGGTAATTACACTTCCAACAATATGAGTCAGGAGAAATGCCTTGTTCATGGAGCTTGGCAGGGGACATATAATATTGATGTAAAATTTTGAATTGAATTGAATACACTTACCTTGGAGAGCCTTGTTCCCATGTTAAGCATGATCCCAAGCTGACACCCAGTCTTGCTCCTCTAGTACAATTCCCAATTCTACTTCCCAGTTCTGTCTGGCAGAAGAGGTAAGCGATGCGGAAGTAAGAGAAGGGATAAGAGACTTGTAAACTAAACTGGCTCCCCTCTTTATATTGCACAGCTTTATCAGTTGGTCCCATTCCCTGCATTTGTTTAAGGAAAGATCTTCATTTAAAAAATGTTCAGATAATAGGTGTCGTAATTGTAAGTAGTAATGGAAGTGGAACCAAGGGAGAAGATATCTTTCTTTAATTTCCTTGAAGGACATTAAGGTGCCAGAGTCTTTGTGAAGTATTTCAGCAATTTGTTTAATACCTGCTTGGGCCCAAACACTGTTGGACAGTAGCACTCCTTTCTTTGTAAGAGATGGATTGGCCAAGAGGGGCATTGGGTTGATGGGTTTAGCATCAGGATTAATAGCTTTGTTCATCTTCCTTAACACCCTGAATGAGTTACGTAAACAGGGGTTGCTTTTCAAATTTATGGGGGTGGGGAGATAGATAAGAGAAGTAGTTGGGTCTTAGCAATGCTGACTCTTATGACAACCAGAGAGGAGACTGAGAATTGTCTACAGTGTTTGGTCGTAGGTGACCCACAACCTGTTTGAACAGGAAGACCCACTGATACCACTCCCAGTGAGGAAGGACCAGACCCCCTAGGTCATATGGAGCCCCCAATTTGTTAATGTTTAGTCAAGGTGGTTTCATCCCCAAGGGGAAAGTCTTTATTAACTGATTTATTTTATCAAGTAATGATTTGGGTAGTAGAGTTGGAATATTTTGAAACAAATAAAATATCTTAGGGGCAATAATCATTTTGACTGAGTTCACTTTAACCCAGAGGGATAGATTAAAGTCGGCCCCAACAAATTAAGTCTTATTCAATACTGCAGAACAGAGGCAGGTAGTTAAGTTCAACTAAGACTTCGAGATTGGTGGAGATTTGTAGGCCCAAATAAGTTATGTGACTTTTAACCCAGCCTTTTTCAAATATTTCATTAAGGTTTTTTAGTATAAAGGGAGAGAGGTTAGGGCATAACGCTTGAGACTTGTCCCAATTAACTTGTAGACCTGAAATAGAACCAGAATCAAGTAATAGTTCCTTAAGAATCCCATAGGACTGAGTGGGTCTGGATAAGGTTAATAACAAATCATCTGCAAATGCAAATGTTTTATGAGTAAATGAACTAATTTTAAGGCCAAAAATACCAGGATGTTCATCTATAGCCCTAATCTGGGGTTCAATTGCTAGAATAAACAAATATGGAGACAGGGGACAATATTGTCTGGTTCCACAGAGCAGCGGAATAGGCTGTGATATATGACCATTTGTCAGCATTTGATCAGAAGAACCTTTATATAGTAATGAGACCCAGGTGTTAAAGTTAATTCCACAACCATAGTGTTGTAATGCAAGGAACATGTAGTCCCAGGACAGGAAGTCAAAAGCTTTAAACAAATCCAGGGAGAACACTAGATAGTGTTCCTTGATCTTGTTGGCATACCACAATATGTTTAATAACCTACGAACACAATCTACCCCAGATCTACCATGAATGAATCCTACCTGCTCCTTACCAGTCAGATACAGATCATCTTTTGAATATGGAAAGTTAGGATTTTTGCAAGGATTTTATCGTCTAAATTCATTAGAGATATTCGGCGGTAAGTGTCGCAACAAAAAGGGTCCTTGCTCTTTTTTGAGTATGTGAGTTACTTGAGCCTGCATCAGTGTTGGGGGTAAGGAATGTAGGTCACAAGATTCATGAAACATATTAAATAAATGGGTGGATAACTTGGGGCTCAGTAGTTTATAGAATTCCCCCGGGAGCCCATCTATACCAGGGGTCCTACTATAGGTAAAGAGTTAATAGCAAGAGAGATTTCCTCCAGGGATAACTCATTACAAAGTTGTTACTCCATTACTTTAGTTAGTTTGGGAGTTTTAACGGAGGAAAGAAACTGTTTTATTTTTTCAATATACACACTTTTTTATCATATATATTGCTATAAAAGTCTTTAAAAACAGCATTGATTCCTTTACTGTTATTAACTATCTTCCCAGTTGTATCTCAGATGCCTGGAATAATAGTCCAGTCCTGTAACTTTTTGAGCCTGTATGTCATTAGTTTCCCAGCCTTTTCCCCTGACTCTCAATAACTCTGCTTTCTACAAAATAAAGCATATTATGCATGTGCAGAAAGAAGTTTATTAATGTCAAATTTAAGTAGAGTAATTTCATATATAAGGGTCTGATCAAATTGACCTGAAGAACTTACTTTAGTTTCTAAATCCTTTAACTTGGCCTGTTTGTGGACTAAAAATCTAGCTTCTCTTTTTTGTTGGATGCTGAAAAACTGATAATCCTACCTCAGATGAAGGCTTTATAAGCCTCCCATAGACAAGCACGAGTAACCTCCCCATTATTGTTGTTTAAGAAATAATCAGCTGCCTCTTTAATGACCCAATCCACAAACTTTTTGTCCTTTAGTAGGGATACATTCATCCTCCATCTATGTGACTTTTGACAGCCCTTACCCAATACAACATTAAAGGAAATCGGCATGATCTGAAATAATAATGCTGTCAATTTCAGAGTCCAAAATAGAATTAGCAATAGCAGTTGAGACAAATAAATGGTCAATTCTACTGTGAGTGTAATACCGGTTGGAGAAAAAGGTATAATCCTTGCCCTGTGGGTGAACCAACCTCCAGACATCCATGAGAGATAACAATTCAAGAAGGTTATGAAGAGATTTGCGAGCTTTAGGTATAAAAGGAGCTGGTCTAAGAGGGTTCCTATCAAGTAAAGGGTCCATAACCTCATTGAAATCCCCACCTAGAATAATGGTATGATCTATGTAATCATTAAGCATAATGGACAGGGAGTCAAAAAAAAAACAGATTGTTTGTAATTTGGTGCATAAACATTACAGATCACCACCTGTACCCCATCTAGCAACCCAGACAATATTTTAAATTGACCCTCAGGATCAGCTATGTGTAAGGTTTTGACAAAATTAACCCCTAAGTAGGATAGCAGTTCCTCTTTGCTTGCTATTATAGGAGCTAAATTCAACCTATGCGACCCTAGATCTGGAGAGTTTGGCAGACTCCATATGATTGAAGTGAGTTTCCTGTAGCAAAGCAATATCTGCCCCTTTTTTATTCAGGTAAGCTAGGACCTTTTTCCTTTTAATGGGGGACCCCAACCCATTCACATTCCAAGATATAACTTTATATGGAAACATAAGTGCTTGCTAATGATTATCCAACTAACAGGAATGTATAGAGCAGGTCAATACTACAATTGACAATTATACTACACGCAGAATATATAATTCAAGCAATCTAATTAACGAACAACTGTATCAAGACATAAATGTTAAATCCGATAAATAGCTTAAAGTAACAATATAATAAAAAGCTCAACATTTCTGTACAGAGAACAAGCAGTAGGATGTAGGCTACTGCAAAACCTAAAGCTCACAGGGACAGTTAGTCCAAGGTGTGACAGGTGTAACGCTGGCAGGTAATATACATCCAGACAGACCAGCTGTATGTAGAATAAAAGAAAACAAATCAATATATGGACCATAGTAGTACCATAAGGAGTGTTAAGAACAGCGTCAGTACCATATGGTAAGTTACAAGGGTGACTGCAGGAGCACTGGAGGTCTACCAAGGGCGGCTGGGAATATATTTATTTTATTTATTTATTTTTTTTTTGACCGGGTAAATGCACTAGACAAATCCTGCCTATTTTCAGGCACAACCCGGGAAGGGGGATACAGATGAATGCCAACTGACCTTGAACCAGATTAAGCTGTTGGTGGTGTTTTTAGTGAATGGGGGGAAATTTGGCCAGGACAACGGGGAAATTCCCCTACTGTTGGCCAGTAGGGGGACAGGCTATCTCATTGCAGGATGGCCACTTTGGGTGAGTGTTCAGAGGAGAAGGTTGTGGATACTGCAGGCAAGGATGTGGTGCAGCTTGCAGAAACGGAATCACAGTTAATTTCCTTTTCGGAGACTGACGCTGAGGAAATATATCATGAGACAAGGACGACAACTGAGGCGTTTGGGCTAATGTCTAGAAATGATTAAGATGAAGACAAAAATGGGAGTTCCTTGATGGCTGAGCCAGCAGAGGATCCCGTGGGTTTCATCGTTGCTGGTGCTGCAGAGTTCAGTGCATAAACGGATCTGCTAGTCACGCGAGATGTCCGGGTCGAGAGTCAGAACGCAGAAGTACTCACAACAGACCTGCATTTAAAAGAGAACGAAGCACAATCCATGTTGAAGGATGGAAATGCTCAACAAACACTGTCAGTTAACAACAAGGTAAATCCAGGAATAATGCGGACTCTACAGGTGTTGGAAGGTTCGACGGCTACAACCATTCTAAAGCCAGTGCACACTAATGCAATACTAACTCAACCGGTGAGTACTTCTCAGGTGAAAACTGATATCAAAATGGTGAATTTAAATAAGGAAAAGGATTTTGTATTTAAACCTGTAGGAGGGGACCATATGAGTACAAATTTTCAATACCTTGTTCAATACCAAACAGACACATACAATCAAGAGGGAGTTACAGAATTTAGTTTTCAACCGAAGATTTTGCAGCATGTGGATTTTGGGACCCAGCAAGGAACTTTAAAACACAGAACTGATAATAAAGCGTCAAGTTTAGATGTACCTGTAGCTTCTACTAAGACAATAATTGTCCCCCAAGCTCATGAAAAGGCTTGGTCACCACAGGGCACCCTGTTGGCAGCTGGGTGGGAGAAAACTGCAAAAGGGGTCTGGTCTCCAGACCTAGCATGGGACCCAGCATTGGATCTACATAGTGGCTCTCCTGAATGGAAACCTACAGGAGCACATGCTGTGCTAGCAACAGGAGGGGATGTAGAAAACTGTGCCCTCCAGTCAGTTATTCATGATAATATTGGTGCTAATGTGGATATTAAGGCTGCTGATAAAAAGTCTGTTCTGATAGACTCATTTAGTAATTTGCATACAACTGAAAAACCTTTAATGTCTTCCCTGTTTAATCAAGCAAAAAGAGAGGCTGTGCCTAGACTTAATGCTGTACGCATCAGATATAAAGGGGGTCTGGCTGAAAGACCAGACAGGTATTACGTAGGAAAATTTCTGATGAAAGATTCTCTTCGTTTCTCTCCTAGGGATGTATTTGCTTTTATTAATATATCGGGAGAAGATACAGTAACTATAATATCAGTTTCCGTTCTGCTTATTTATTAGATCTATTTTGAGAAAGGTATAACCAAGTGAAGTTTTCTCCAACATGGACTCGCTTTTTAGTTATTCCACTTACCAAACCTTTAATTAAGCATGTAACTGTCATGTTTAGGAATGAAGGAGTCCATGTTGAGGACATTACTCACTGGTTATCCCTAAAATGTGAGATTCAAGGGGACCCAGAGCCAATTTGAGACTCCAAACAGTTCTGGAAGGGGGGATGGAAATTTAAAGTTAAATTAAGACAATCTGAAAAAGGGATAGAGCATATCCCCAATACCTTTCTGCTGGGAAGAGACAGAGGGGTGTGTTTCTATAGTGGCCAACCCAGAGCCTGTTATAAATGCGGTTCGAAAACTCACCTATCTAGCACATGTGATCACCCAAGGTGCGATAATTGTGAGGAGATAGGCCATGTCACAATGCAGTGTGCTAACCATACAAGATGCGACCTTTGTGAAGAGTATGGGCACGCTTTTAGAGAGTGCACTTGGGTGGTAAAGAACAAGGCCCCATGCGAAAGTACTGATTTGATAATTCAACAAGCCCAAGAGGCGGTGAAACAAGCAGCATCTGAATCTAAGGAATTAGTCCCCCCCCTTACCTCAAAATCCAGTTGATAGTCTCCCCGTGGCAATAGTACCTCTCTCTCTTCTTCTTCCCCCCATCAGAGACAATCAATTTTCCTATAAAAATGGAAAAAACAGTCCAGTATACAGAATTAATAAGGCCAGTTTGTTATAATGAGCCGGATGATAAAATAGTAGTTGATTCAGTTCAGCAGATGCCATTACCCCCAAGAAGGTCCAGCAGAAACTTTAAAACAGTTCCACCCCCAGTTATAGTATCTGTGGAAACACAGAATACATATGCTGCCCTTTTCCTTACATGGGGAGACTCGGAAATGGACATTGGAGACTCTGACTCACAAAAATCAGTACAGGGCATTTCAGGTGCACCTTTAGAAGATTATAAGGAAAAAAAAAGAAATGTAGAAAAAAATGAGGTTTGCTTTCACTAATCTGGTCTTGATAATGGGATTTCTCTGGGCTTCATTAAATACACACAGTGTATTGAATAATGATAAACATTAAGCAATTTTTCATTTAATACACAATATGAATATTTCTATCTGTTTTTTACAAGAGACTTGGATGTTCTCTAAAGAACAAATTCACTCCTTTAAAAATTATTGGCCATGGGGACCTTCATATTGGTCGTTTGGCAGAGAGAAAGCTGACAGTATTGGGATTCTTTTTAATGCTTATCAGTTCACTCTATATAAACTAATTGATTTAATACCTGGAAGAGTATTAATAATAGATGGTAAGTGGTTTTCTAACACCTATAGGATGATTAATCTCTACAATCCCCAAACAAAGGCATCTAGAATTTCTTGTATGAAAGATATCCAACCATACTTAGTAACAGCTTTACCTATTATTTGGGGAGGAGATTTTAATTATAATTTATTTACTGAAGGAGTAAGTACAAATAAAAATGATTGTGATTCAAATTGTTTGAAAACTATAATTACATTGGCGGACCTGGTAAATCGTAATCAGATTGAGAGTGAGAAACATAGAAACAAAGACTTTGACGGCAGATAAGGACCGCTAGGCCCATCTAGTCTGCCCATTTCCCTACCTACAGGATAGGCCGCAGATCCTAGTTAACCAACAGCCTACTTCTTCCTATCCCCCACAAGAATTGCCTTATGTCTGTCCCATGCATTCTTGAATTCTCCCACAGTTTTAGACCCCACAACCTCCTCAGGAAGGCTGTTCCATGCATCCACTACCCTCTCTGTGAAATAATACTCTCACATTGCCCCTGAACCGCCTCTCCTCTCTATCTTTAAATTGTGTCCCCTTGTTCTTGCAAGTCTTTTTCTGAAAGATGCTACCTCTTGGACTTTGTTGATTCCCTTGAGGTACTTGAAAGTTTCTATCATGTCCCCTCTCCTTCTTTCCTCAAGGGTATACATATTAAGCTCCTTTAGTCTCTCCTCATACGGCTTCTCTTGCAGACCCTGCACCATTTTAGTTGCCCTCCTCTGACTGCCTCTATCCTGTCTATGTCCTTATGGAGATGGGGTCTCCACTGGACACAGTATTCCAGATGGGTCTCACCAACTGTCTGCACAGAGGATAACAACTTCCTGTTTTCTGCTGCTGATGCCTCTCCCTATACATCCCAGTATACCCCGGCCCTCCCTACTGCCTTCTCACATTGCTTGCTAACCTTAAGGTCATCTGATATGATTACCCCCAGGTCCCTTTCCTGTTTGTTGTTGTTACTAGCTTCCACCCATTGTGTATTCTTCCTGGGTTCTTGTTTCCCAGGTGCATTATTTTGCACTTTTGCATTGAATCCTAGCTGCCATACGTCTGACCATTCCTCCAACCTTACTAAGTCCCTTTTCATCCTTTCCATGCCTCCTTGTGTATCAACCCTGTTGCAGATCTTGTGTCATCTGCAAAAGGCATACTTTTCCTTCCAGTCCCTCTGCAATGTCACTGATGAAGACATTAAAAAGGACTGGACCCAATACTGAACCCTCGATACCCCACTAGTAGCTTGCCCTTTCTTCAGAGTGGACTCCATTTACAATTACCTTCTGTGTCCTGTTGTCCAGCCAATGTTTTACCAGGCTACCACCCTGGGACCCACTCCCAGGCTGGTTAATTTGACTATCAATCTTTTGTGTGGGACTGTGTCAAATGCCTTGCTAAAGTCTAGGTAGGCCATGTCCACAGCCCTCCCTGGTCTACTACTTTGGTCACCCAGTCAAAGAAATCTATTAGATCTGTCTGACATGACCTTCCGCTGGAACCCATGCTGCCTTGGATCCTGTGCTCCACTGGCCTCTAGGTACTCAACTATTCTTTCCTTCAGAAGTGACTCCATCACTTTCCCTACCACAGAGGTCAGACTGACAGGTCTGTAGTTTCCTGCCTCTGTCTTGGTCCCACTTTTGTGAAGGGGAATCACATCCGCCTTCCTCCAGTCCTCGGGTACCACACCATCCTCCCATGATTTATTAAAAAGAGTAGCTAGTGGTTTCACTAGTTCCTTCCTTAATTCTTTTAGAATTCTGGGGTGAGTTCCATCAGGACCCATTGCTTTGTCCACCTTCAGTTTTAGGAGTTCTTGCAGAACCCTTTCTTCTGTGAAAGGACTGGGATCGACTCCCTATCAAGAGTGCTTCTGTTAATTGGATTAGGCACTTACCTCCTCTTTTGTGAATACTGAGCAGAAATATTCGCTCAGTATTCCTGCTTTTTCACTGTCCCCTCTGCCCACCCACCGCTCATTCTATTCAGCCTCACTATCCCTCCTTTGTCTTTCCTACGCTGATGTACCTATAAAAGGTTTTATCCTTCTAACTGAGTTGGCTATCTTTTCCTCAGTTTGGGCCTTTGCTATTCTGACTTCCTCCCTGCTTCTTTCTGCCTTAACTGGTACAGCTCTCTGTCCTGCTCCTTCTGTGTTTCCTTATACTTCCGAATGCTATCTTTTCTTCCTGACTTTCACAGCCACCTCTTGAGAGAACCGTAGTGGCTTTTTTCTTTCATTTTGATTTGTTTATTTGCTTCACACAAAGGCTTGTTGCATCTGTGATGGCAGTTTTGATAATTCCCATTGTTGCTCCACACCTCCTTCTAGCCTGTTTGCTAGTGCTTTTCTGAGGCACTCTCCCATCTTGCCAAAGTCAGCCCTCCTAAAGTCCAGTACCCTCACTTTTGTATGGCTTGACTCTGTAGCTGAGTTTAATGTGAACCACACTGTATGATGGTCACTTGTCCCCAGATGGCAACCTACTTCTAGATCTGAGATCCTCTCACTGCCCCCATTTGAGAGTATGAGGTCTAAGATTCCTCCCTCACGAGTGGGTTCGAAACTAGCTGTCTAATGCCTGCCACCTGTAGGGCATCAAGAATGGCCCTGCTCTTGGATGTGGCTGCAGCAAAGTGCTCCAGTTAACATCTGGCATATTCAGGTCTCCCATCAACAGTATCTCCCTTTCTCTGCCATTCTAAGAATGCCTTCTATCATATCCTTGTCCATTCCCTCCCCCTGACATGGGTGTCTGTACACAACCCCTGTGCGGATTGTGGTGTCCTTTCCAGTCTCCAAGGTGACTCACAGTGCCTCCTCTCCTCTCTTTTTACTCTTTTGTTCAGTTGCTTTTGTCCCTTCCTTTGCATAGAGAGCTACTCCTCCCCCTCTTCTCCCCTGCCTGTCTCTCCTGTAGGTTATGTACCCTGGTATGTTAACATCCCAGTCATGGTTCTCTGTGTACCATGTTTCTGTGACTGCTACGATATCCAGGCATCCCTCTTTCATTAAGGCCACCAGCTCAGGGAGCTTGTTGCCCAGACTACGGGCATTGGTACTCATTACCCTCCATTTCCTGATGGCATTACCCCCTTTTGCCCCATCCCTGTCCTTCTTGTCTTTGTCACTTTCTCCATTTACCCCTGCCCTTCTCCCTATCGACACCTCCATGTTGGTGTTTGCCACACTTACTACCGTGATTGTGAGAGTTCTGGGTGCACTTTTTCAAAGGGACTAAAGGATCCACTATAGAGTATTTGTTGGTCTCCAAAAATATTCTGGTTAAAGAATTTAAAAGAGTGCCCGTAGAATTTTCAGACCACATGTTACTCCAGGTGGAGGTAGAAGATACCATTATGCAGAAATCTCAGAATAAAAGATAGACATTAAACACTTCTAGTTTACAGGACCAGATGGTAATAAACTCAATTAAACTAATTTTAAAGGCCAGATTATCAGTAGGTTTCTTGTATTCAGATCTAGGAGTCTGGTGGGTGGAAACAAAAAAAGATTGTATTCAATGGTTCAAAGGTTATGGGATAAGTCAGAGGAACTCTAAGTTTTTCTCTTACTTAAAGCTAAGAGCTCATTTGCAACATTTAATTTTGATTGCAAATGCTTCAAAACAGGGTTTTTCATTACAGATTAATAATATTAAGTTGCAAGTGAGACAAATGCAATATAATAAGGACAAATCTTTGCAAGCCCTTTTAAATAACCATATGAGAAAGTCTGTTATTGGGGACCCTTATCTATTACGTAAAACAATTAGAGATTCTACAACTTTAGATTTTTTGGAATCAAATTCAGGTAAAGTAGAGGATGTAAAAGCAATTAGTACTTGTATTAATGCACACTTCCAGGAACTCCAATCTCAAAAGTCTCCTTCTATTCAGGAGATTAATAATTATTTAGGCCTTTTTCTCCCCCAAGTTTAGATAAGGAAATGATTGCTAACATGATAAAACCATTTTCACCACAGGAAATTGAGGCAGTACTTTGTAAACTTAAAGATAATAGTTCCTCAGGATTGGATGGTTTATCTAATCCATTTTACAAAACTTTTCATACAGAAATAGTGTCTTGCTTATTAATATTATTTAATAATTTTCTCGCTGGAGAAACCATCCCAAGTTATTTCTCTGAAGGGCTACAAATCTATATTTTTAAATCAGGAGAGAAAGGAAAGATACAGAATTGGAGACCAATTACCCTGCTAAATTCAGATTACAAAATTGTTGCCACCCTAATTAATAATAGACTTAAAACATGGCAAACATAGTAATTTCACCAATACAGCACTGTGGATTAGCTAATAGGAGGATTCAGTCGGTATTAACTACAATAAGAGATTTGATTGAGCACTTGTCTGATATGGATAATAGTGGCGGCCTGATTTCCTTGGATCTGGAAAAAGCTTTTGATAGGGTCAATCATTTATTTCTATTTACAACCTTAAGTTTTTTTTGGAATTCCAATAAAACTTCTTAATATAATAAAAGGTTTGTATACATCAGCTACAATATATCCTAGTATTCAAGGAATAGTAGGGACAAAATTAGTGATCAACACTGGGGTTCGCCAAGGCTGCCCGTTAAGTCCATTAATGTATATTTTTTCATTAGAACCCCTGATTAGAGTAGTAAGTCTCATTCCAAAATGGGAGGGCTTTAAAACTCCTGGCACAACTACTTTACTAACAATTCAAGCTTATGCAGACAATGTGTGTTTATTCTTTAAAAATTTAGAACAACTAGAAATTTTCTTTCAAGAGTTTCAACTTTATGCCAGTCTATCCAATGCAAAACTTAACTATTCAAAATCAAAAGGTTTATTGATGGGGTGTACTTACCAGACACCAGTACAATACAAATCTATTAAAATAACGACTGACCCTATTAGTATTTTGGGGGTAATTTATGGACCACAAAATCTTCCAATCGATAATTGGACTAAAGTTTTGGATAAAGTGAAAAGGAAAATACATAGATGGAACCGGTTTCAATTTAGTAAAATAAAAAGAGTACAGATATTAAAACAATTTATTTTACCATGTTTGCAATATATAGCGATAATCTTTCCCCTGCCTACTCATCTAGAAACAAAACTATATAGTCTCTGTTTTCAGTTATTATGGGGTAATAGGCTCAACCTGATTAAGAGATGTTATACATACCTGGACAAAACAAAAAGAGGAGTAGGAATGATTGATCCGGTGGTTTTCTGTTTTACTTTGTTTTTTGCACAATTATTGAAAATTACTATAGGAGTTACAGCTAGACATGAGGAAATTTGGTTTAAGGCAGCAATAGGACGATACTTAGTAGCCTGGACTCATTATGCTCCTAAATTGAACCCTCATATTTCCATTCTGTTTTTTTTTTTTTAGGCCAGCTGCTCAAAAACTGTATAAATGGAAGATAACAAGAAACCAAATTAGTGGAGGCTCCTCTCAGACATTATATAAAGAGGTATTAGCCTTTATTTACCCAACGTTTCCTGTCTTCAAAAACTGCCCATCAGCTTTGAATCAGAATGTATTAAATCAGTTGAATAATCCTAGATTACTTCCCTATATGTGGGAGACCCAATGGCTAATCATGTACGGATGTTTAAATATCAGGGGTACAGCAAAATATAAAGCAAAAGAGGAAAGGAATTACCCCTTTTTAAACTGCATTAATAAAGAAGAAACAATGGAACTTTTTTTTTAGATTGTTCAAATTCATCTACACTATGGGCTTATTTAGCAAAAAAATGGTCATTGCCTTGGTTATTGAAACCTATTTATAATTTATTGATAATTGGTGATTTCTCTCAAAACTTAAAAAAATATGAAAAAGTACTGTATGGGTGTTGCTTGCTTGTCTACGTTTTTGCCTGTGGCAAGTTAGATGTCAATGGGTATTATACCAAAAGAAAACATCAGAGGAAGCGTTTAGTCTTCACGTTGCTAATGAATTACAAAAAGTATACTTGAATGATTCACAAATGTATAATGTAGAGAAAGTTAAAACATGGTGGAAAGGTTTGTCACACATTATAAAATACAAATAGGAAGAGCCAGAGGATTGTGAATTTGTGATGTTTTTTGTTAAATCAAATAATGTTTCTTTTTCTTTTAATGTTTCTTTAAAGTTTCTTGTGTTTCTTTCCATATTTATTTTCCTTTCCTTGGTTTTGTGCATGGTGAATTGTAAATATTAGTAATTGTATATTTTTTGATTTCATTGTATTAATTAATTGTATTATGCTTTATTATTATAATAAAATCATCCCTACTCTTTTCGATAAGTGCCATGGGATCTTTAATATCCACCTGAACTACCACCAATCCAAGCAGATGGGACCTCGGTTTAACGTCTCATCTGAAAGACGGCACCTCAGAAGTGCAGCACCCCTCTCATGCTGCACTACAGTGTCAGTATTGGGATATTAACCCAAGTGCCAGATGTGGGAACTGAACCCACAGCCCCCTGATCTCTCTGATCTAGAGGAAAGCGAGTAAATAACAGGAGGGTAACGAGGAGTTGAATAGTGAGGGAAAGGTGCTGAGTACAAGAGAGGGAAAAAAGGGGTATCATAATTTGCTGCATAGTTTGAAGCTATATCCATAGCTACTGGTTAATAAAAGCAAAGATGAACTCTAAAGGGGGGTGGTATAGGGATTAAGAACAATTTAAGCCTATTCAGACTGCATTTCAGCTAATTCTCTCCCCCCCCCCATACAGTAGCTTCAGCCAGGTTTAGTCAAATGGAACCACATATTTCTGAAGAATTTAAAGTGAGATTAAAGCTAATGCAGAGGTGAGTCATCATTTCCAGCTCCGGCCAGAAGTGAGCTATTAACTAGCAAACTGTAGACCTCTTAAGGGATACCACCAGCACACAGAGTATTCACAACAGATGGACATAATAGAGACAGACAATGGGAGATACCTGTGCATCCTTCACCAACATTCAACCAGCAGTTAAATAAAATTGTCTGTGTGACACTATATCATAACACCCCAAAGAAATTATGAGCGCTAATTAGCAAGAGGTCTTTAATTCCACAAATTGCATCCTTTTCAAAAATACTAGATCCAAATGCTAAATCCAAAGCACACTGCAGACTCAGATCCTTCAATTATGTCAGAGGATATGTAGACTCACCAGGATTATCACGAAGAGATCGTAACTCGTGACGGATTGGATATGGGAGTGGATTACCAGTTCTTTAGCAAGAAATGGAGCGTGGTCACTACACAGAAAGAGGGGTATATATCCCATGTGTAGCAGAGTGAGTTTGCTCCGGAAGGACCATAGCAGAACAAGGAGTTTCAGTCAAATAGGGACCTTGATCACAGGAAACAGCAGAGGGAGTAAGATTATGAGAGCCCGCCTCCAGGATGCCGTCATTATGCATTACCACTTCCAGCTCAGGAGTATGGCGAGAGGAGAGTGATCTTGAGCTTTCTCTACTCCTTTCCAAGTTTCCTTGGGCTGTGTGTCATGGAAGCAAGACTAGGGATATTAGAAGAGCGACCCATCTGCCTCGATTTTCTGTTGATCCCCAGTGTACGCAGAGGTGAGGCAGGGGGACTGACTGCAGCTGCATAAGAGCAAGGTGTTGAACATGGAGGTAACTTTACCAAATTAGAATGTTGAGGACACCTTACAAAATCTTGATTGCAAGGTTTAACAGTGGGAGCGTGAGAAGCAGAGGGAGCATGCCATGATCTGACAGACCCTCGTGCTGACTTGAGCCCATGGGCACCATTGGCCAAAAATGTTTTCAAATCAAAGGCCTTGAAACTTTGTTAGTCTCTAATGAAGGTCCAAGCCTCCCCTACAGAATCACATTTTATAACTTTCCCCTCTTCCTGTTGAATAATCAGGGATGCTGGATACTTAAAATAATATGGGACACCATATTTACGCAGCTGTTGTTTCACATCATAAAACATCTTCCTTTTCTTAATTATTTCTGAGGAGAAATCCTGGAAAATAGAAACATGCTCCCCTCTCCATACAAGGTTTCTTTTCCTTTTTGACAAATAAAGGATTTCTTATTTAACAGAAAATATGAGCAGATAAGCAATAATGAGCCTGGGTTTACCATTATTCTTTTTAGGACCCAGAGACCTGGGCGCCCTTTCAATTTCAAGGGGCCAGGGCCACTGGTGACCAAATATTTTGGGCAGAAAACTTTATAGGAATTGAATTATGTTTGGACCCTCCAGACCCTCAGGGACACCTAGAATCCTAATATTATTTCTACGACCTCTGTTTTCTAGGTCGTCCACCTTATCTAGTAGGTAACAAATTTGTGAACTTTGTTTCTCAGTTAGTTGCTCAAGAAAACTGACAGAGTTAGTGAGTTTGATTATCTTACTGTTGTTGGTGCTGATTCTAGACAAGAGTTTTTCTGTATTCTTTGTGAGGGTAATAGCAGTGGCCTTAATTTCCATGATGTCCATTTGTAAGTCTTGAAGCATATGTTTAATCTGGGCCACATTATCCTTACTGGCTGACTGACTATTAAAGGTAGAGTGAGAGTTGTTCCACATCACTGGAGATCTGGCAGAGATGGCCCACATCGCGATGGTATTTCAGAGTGTCAAAGTCGGAAAAATGATCAAAAAGTAAATAATGACCTTCCCACAGCACTGACAATCAATTATACGAGAGACCTGAGATTAAGTAACTTGATGAATTGCACCGGTCACAGTAAATATAAATTTAAATAGTTAAATAGTTTTAAAAATGCTGGTGTTGTCTGGAGCGTAACGGTTAGGCAGCCTTCTAGCGTTAGAGCAGGCACGTGCCCCCTTTAAGTTTTATTCCTTAGCTTTCATTACTGAAGTTTCTGAATTTATAAATTTTGTTTGTTTATACTGTTTTTTTTGTCACTTCTTCTTACTCTCTTTTTCTATCATTTTCTTTACATTTTTTGTGTGTCATGGAGAGGTAACATCAGGACTCAAAGGATTCAAGACAGGGTGGGGCTGGAGGTGCAGTTATTCACCTTAGCAGGCATGCATTTACCAGAGGGACTGCTGCCCCCCCCAGCTCAGGAAGGGAGTTCTGCTGCTGCAGAGCAGCAGCAACAACAGCAAGACACACAGCTGCAGCCAGAACGGAAACAACAGCAGGAAGAATAGCAGCAGCAGCCACAAGTCCCCCTCCCCCAGCAGAACCCACCGCCTCCTCATCTGGTGCTCCCCTACTCCCATAGCACTTTGTAGTGTGGGACATTTTTTGAAATGTGCCCTGCATATGAGACAGTGGCCATCTGCAAGGTGTGTGGGCGCTATGTGAGGTGGTGGTGGGGGACCTGCCTTGGGACCGTCGTCCAGAGGACACGCCTCTGCATCCACTACCTCAGTGAGTGGCGGGCCAAGGAGCGCAATGTGGCTGCATCACATGATGGCAGTGGTGATAACCCTGGGAGCAATGTGGAGCAGCGGGAGGTCATCAGTGATGCTGCAGCAAGCCGTCAGCACTGCAGATGCTGCAGCGAGCCATCGGCACTGCAGCCGTAGGAGTGACCGCAGCAGTACTCGACCTGTACCTCCCAGACAGCAGCCTGATGACCCCATGGCACCTGCCACTCATGGTAATGTGGCACTTTTGTGGGCTGAGGTGCAGGATCTGCATCATGATATTAACGCTTTCTGGCAGGAGGTGATGGATCGGTCGGACAATTTTATGTCCAGCCATGAGAGGATCCTCACTCTCCCGGCTGAGCTGCATGGTGGTGGCTGTGGTGGTGGCGGCGGTGGTGGTAGTGGTGGTGGAGGTGGTGGTGGTCATGGTGGTGGTGATAGTGGTGATGGTGGTAGTGGAGGTGGTGGTGGTTGTGGTGGTGGTGATGGTGGTGATGGTGGTAGTGCAGGTGGTGGTGGTGGAAGTGGTGGAGGTGGTGGTGGAGGTGGTGGTGGTCATGGTGGTGGTGATGGTGGTAGTGCAGGTGGTGGTGGTGGAAGTGGTGGAGGTGGTGGTCATGGTGGTGGTGATGGTGGTGATGGTGGTAGTGGAGGTGGTGGTGGTGGAAGTGGTGGTGGTGGTGGTGGTGGTGGAGGTGGTGGTGGTCATGGTGGTGGTGATGGTGGTAGTGGAGGTGGTGGTGGAGGTGATGGTGGTGGAGGTGGTGGTGGAGGTGGTGGTCGTGGTTGTGGTGATGGTGGTGGTGGTGGTGATGGTGGAGGAGGAGGTGGTGGTCATGGTGGTGGTGGAGGTGGTGGTGATGGTGGGTCGTGGTGGTGGTGCTGGTGATGGTGGTGGTGGTGGTGGACGTGGTGGTGCTGGTGGTGGTGGTGGTGGGCATGATTTAGCTTCTGGAAGTGCTGGTGGGGTTGTCTGAGTGGTTGCCAGAAACTGTTTATTTTATATTTAATTATTCCATAATCTGTGTTCTTAATTTCTTCACTCTCTAGTCCCCCCCATTAAAAATAAAAAATTAAAAAAAGCTGTAACAATTAAAAAAAACTGTTGTTTTCATGTCTGTTTTCTTTACCCACTTTTTATGTTGGCTTGCATCAACCAACATATTGCATTAGTAGCAGATTTGGAGGTGCGGTCACTGTGGGTGAATACAGGGCACGCATCAGTAGGTGTGTCCCTCATTCCCCAATAAGCCAGCATGCAGGTGCCACACCAGCAATACTTAATGAGGTGAGCACATCTGAGAAAAGGTCTGCTGCAAGACAGCCAAGCTTGTCATGCAGCAGCACCAGAACGCACCTCCCGACGTGCCCTTGCTGGTGAAGCACTTTCCTAAACATGGTGGCACTGACTGCCACAGCCACTTCATTTGCTGACGGGGGAGCCCACTCCCCATCGGCATGATGCCCCCCCATTCCAAGTGTGTGCCGAGGGGGTGCCTAATCCCCCTCAGCATCATGTGCCCCCCAACAGTCTTTTCTTGCCGATGGGGGGGCCCAAATTCCCATTGGTTTCAGTCCCCCACTTGTTTAGTTTGCCAATGGGGGAAGCCCACTCCCCATCGGCATAATGTCCCCAACCCCTGATGCGTGCTGTGTGCCAAGGGGATGCCCAATCCCCCTCGGCATCATGTGCAGCCCCCACCCATTTCTGTGCCAATGGGGTGCCCAGTCCCTGTCAGCTGCGGTCCCCCTCCCCATTATGCAGGTGGTACACTGGGAGCCCACCCCAGTGTACCAAACAAACACCTGCAAAAAAAAAAACTTGTCTTTTTTTTTTTACTTGTAAAAGAAGAAAGTGGTCCCTCGCGGTCTCTCCTGCTCCCACTCACAACTCATGCCTACCCTCTGTGTACTCTGCCTCCCCACACCCCCCTCACCCCATACTTATCTCCGGAGTCCGGCGCAACATCTTCACATCTGCACTCTTCAAAGCTGACTGTGAACTGAAGAAATGCCGGTAAACTCTATAATGGCATAAATAGGGCTTTTTCAACTTTGGTGCATATCTCGGCCATTTTGAAGAATTTTGGCACCACGTTTTCAACATGGGGCTATTGGGAACCCTCCTCATGAATTCAGTCACTGTCATGGCGTTATTCAGTCCCAAAAGGTGATTTTGCGGTCAATGCGTGGAATTACATTTCGGAATTGATTAACAAAATAATAGTGCCACTGCTCATGACGGGGGCTCTCAAAAAGCCTACGTTGCAAATTTGGTGAAAAAAATCCAAAAAATAGCTGTTTCACGAGTGTGCATTGCGCAGTTTCCATGTACACTTGTAATTTCGTGAATTTGTAATATTTTCACTCCAGATTTTCAAAATTGGCATTTTACCACACTTCTTTATGAACAGTATGGCTGTCATTTTACATATCATGACAGAAATGTGTTTTCACACATCTGGCACAGAATAGTGCTATCGCTGTGTGAAATCAGTTTTCACAGCAGTTTGAGAAAATGGCAGTGACACTGTTCATGAGCAGAGGTCCTAAAATGTCTATGTTGAAAATTTGGTGATGAAAGTCCATAAAATGACTGTGTTGCAAGCGTACGTTGAGCAGCTTCCACGCACCCTTGTACCTTCACAAATTTGTAATATTTACATGCCAGATTTTCAACACTGGTATTTTTTCACACCTCCTTATGAACAGTACAGCTGTCATTCTTTATATCCTGCCCAAAATGTGTTTCTGCACCTGTGGTGCACAAAGGCGTGGTTGCTGTGGAAAATCAACTTTTGGGACAGATTAACAAAATCACAGTGCCATTGCTCATGGGGGGAGATCCCAAAATGCCTATGTTCAAAATGTGGTTAAAAAATTCCCAAAAATAATTGGGTTGCAGACGTGCATTGCGCAGTTTCTATGCATGCTCATGACTTCACCAATTTTTCCTATTTTCAATCCAGTTTTTCAATGTTGCCATTTTTTTACACCTCCTCATGAACAATCCAGTTGTCATTTTTCACATCCAGCCCAAAATGTGTTTCTGTACCTGTGGTGCCAAATGGCGCAGTCACTATGCAAAATCACCTTTCGGCTAACAAACTGATAGTGTCGCTCTTCATGAGGTGGAGTCACAAAAAGCCCACATTGATAATTTGGAGTGAAAATACCAACACATGCCTATGGTTTTAGGGTTTCCAGCTGTAACACCCTACCTTGTAGAGACTGGCAGGCATGAGGGGTGTTACTTGGGATCATCAGCTGTAATGCTCCCGCCATTCCACCCCCACCCTGCAGCCACTGACAAGCATCGAGATGTGCCATGGAGTGTTTGGCCCCAAAGTTCACCCTATTTTTCCTATACTGCGCCCACCTCAGCATATTTCCTTATGGAATGGGGTAAGAATAAGGTCCAAAGACCCCAAAGCACATCACAACACTTGTCAATGTCTAAAGGATAGGGTAAGGTAAATTGGCATGAGCGCTATAGCTGACGACCCAAAGGCATATCCCAATGCCTGCCAGCCTTTGCAGGGTGAGGGTTAGTGTCACTTCAATACTTCACTGCCATTCCTATTATGTATCTCTAGCTCCTGCAATACCAATGCCAATGCCAGCGAGACAACATTTGGCATTGACAAATTCTTGTTTACTATAGTCTCATTCATTTGGATGTCCCTTGCCTGTCCAGTTCTTTTATTTCTTTAATCCTTTTTACACGTGATGAACCACTTTCCTTCCTTTTGTTTTTGTTACTGACTTATCATGTGTTCTCCCTCTATCCACAAATGTCAAGTATTTGTCACATTAAATAAATTGTTTCCCCCATGGTATGTGATTGTGCATGACTGGTAGCAGTGTACAACCACCGACCACCCAAATAAGTGAAAACCATAGCACAAGTGAGCTATTCTCCTGAGAAGTTAAATCTGTTTTAAGCACTAAACATGTTTACTGTGGTCACCAGAAATGTCCAGTTGTGTCCTCAAAGAGAAAACACTTCCCTTCAGTCAAATACTGTTGCCGCACACACCAGAGAAGGTGGTGCAAAGCAGATGTGAAACTTGCAAGAGAACTTAAACATATCATCGTACTAAGTATTTTTGAGCCTGCCACCCCACCACCAATAACAACATTTTGCCAGAAATGTGAAGCTGTTTCCCCAGAGAGAAAAATGCTTCCCTTCAGTCAAATAGTGTTACCGCACACACCTGAGAAGGCGGGGCAAAGCAGATGTGAAACTTGTAAGAGAACATACTTATCTTACTAAGCAATTTTTGGCCTGCCACCCTACCACCACCACCATGAGCACATTGTCAGAAATGTGAAGTTGTGTCCCCAGAGAGAAACATGTCAAGTGGCTGCATTTTTATGTTGCTTGCACGCATGTGCAAGAAACATAGTGCCATCATCCTAGTTTTCAGAGGTGTGGCACCCCGTCCTCCAATTCAGTCAGTGAGTTTGCAGGCATGGCCACAGTTCTCCAATCACTGCTGCAGCTGTCTATGACAGCAGGAAAATGCAGTGGCATACAGTTGAAAGGGAGAGCTCCGCTTCAGTGAGCAGAGCTCCCCCCACACACACACATGCAAGCATGCATATTACGTGCTGATGCGCTCCCTCCCCCCCACGCACACACTGTGCCAAAACCCCCATCGGCTCCACACTTCCCCCCCACAAAAGTGTCCAGGTGCCACGCTGGAGCCCACTCCAGCGTGGCAAAAAATCTATAAACAGCAGAGTGCCCAATCCTCCATTGGCTCCACAACTGTACGCCCCCCCCAAAAAAAAAAAACCTTTCCAGGTGCTATGCTGGGAGCCCACCCCAGCATGGCAAATCCTGTTATAGCCGATGGGGGTGCCAAATCTCCCATCATCTCCAGCCCCCCCCCAGAGTTTCCTGCCATGTTGGGAGCCCACCCCAGTGTGGCAAACATCCTGCGTCATCTGAATTATAAAAAAAAAAACTGCAACCAAGAAAATGTTCCTTCGCCATCTCTCTGCTCCCCTCAAAACCTGCACCCACCCACTGCGCACCCTGCCTCCCCACACACCCCAACCACATACTTACCTGCAGAGCTCAGTGCGACGATCATCGGTGGACCGGAAACACGTCTGCACTCATCATCATCATCATCAAATCTTTATTTATTCAGGTGAACATCACTGAGCAAGGCTCATTTACAAGATGGACCTGATAAGGTCAAGGTTCAATAGTTGATACACAACAGATACATCATACACTTATATAAGACAGTTATACATACAGGGGAAAATAACGTTTATAAACACAGTGATGTATAGTAAATTCACATGATAAAAATTGGTTACAGGAAAGTTAAGCTAATATTTACAGTATGTACAGTATATATATCCCAGTATCCCAGTGGGGGGCATGGCAGACACTCAACATAATGTAATACTAGGATGGTGAAGGTATTACTGGGTGTCATAAGATGGGGTGTCTGCCTGGAAGGAATATGCCATATATGGTTTGGAAGGGAGATTTGTGAGATGACAATGCTAGCTCTAGTGGTAGCAACTGCATTTCTCTTTGAAGAAGACTGTACAATGCTGTTTAAAGGATGCAAATGGAATGATATTGGACAGTTTTAGGGATTTTGTGAGGGTGTTCCATGCTATAGCTAGAGAATAGCTGATTACTGCCCTCCCTAGCCTGGTGTTGAATTTGGGCAATTTGAACAGGATGATGTTGTTGCTTCTTAGGGCATAGGAGCTAGGAGAGGTCTGGGTGAAGCAGTCCATGATATAGTTTGGAAGTTTTTTGACAACGTCTGTAAATCCATAGTGCTGCATTTCTGTTCCTTCTGAGGTGAAGGGAAACCCACCCAACTGCAGCATAAAGAGAGCAATGATGGGTATTAGATGGCAGATCTGTAATGAACCTTATTGCTCTATTATATAAGGTATCCAACTTGTGAAGGTAGGAGATGGGGCAGTGACTATAAAGGAAGTCTGCATAGTCAACAACTGATAGAAAAATGGTCTGGACTAACCTCATCTTTGAGTCTCTGTTTAGGAAGGGTTTTAATCTATAGAGAAGGCCAAGCCTTTGGCGAAGCTTTTTTAACAATTCTTCTAAATGATGAGTGGAGTCAAGTCTGTTGTCAATCCACACACCTAGGTATTTGAAGTTTTCTACATACTCCAGATTTTCTCCAAGTATAGTGCATAGCTGGGGGAGAATGATTGAAGAGGATGTGCTGGTGGAGCTTTGATTTGTGAACATCATTGCTTTAGTTTTCTTTGCATTTAACAGAAGCTTTTTCTCGAGTAGCTGATAATGTAGCAAGGAGAATTCTGTTTGTAGGATTTCACGAGCAGCTGCAGGCGAAGGGTTGCTGACATACATAACAGTGTCATCAGCAAAGAGGTGTACAGAGGAATTGGTAAGGGTTGAATCAATGTTATTTATGTAAGTGGCAAAAAGGATAGGACCCAGAATAGAACCTTGGGGGGCTCCTCTTGACAGTGGTTTTAATGGGGATAGGTCACCTTCAGCTTTTACATGCTTGGCAGAAGATACCAGGAGAAAGGACTGCTGTGTGACTGAACTTCTCTGCTGGGACTAAAGTAGAAGAACTTTTGTATTTGGACCTTTAATTTAGGGTAAAAAAACTAACATACAAAACAAAACAAAAAAAGAAGTGTGTGTTTGGGTTAACTGAACTGAATGGGTAACTGAAAAGTCATCTAGGTGTAAATCTCAGGTGACTGAAAGGACTTAACTGCTGTGAGGTTTAAATTACTTGTAGAAAGATCTGGTAAGTAGGGTGGTGGCTTAGCTAGAAGGAAGCTACATTTAAAGACTGCCTTTAGAAAGATTCTGCTAATAGCTTGGCAGAAGATACCAGGAAAGGACTGCTGTGTGACTGAACTTCTCTGCTGGGACTATATTGCCTCCTTCCTCCCTCCACCCCCAGCCAAAGCTAGTTCTATTTTTATAAGCACAGGATTTGACTGACAACAGGAACTTCCTGTTTAGGGCAGGAAGTAGTGATCACAGAACCACCAAGGACCCACCATCCTAGAAGGGCAAGAGTAGCTCTCCGGCCCCTCTAGCTGCTGGAGGTCTGCCTCTGAACAAGTAAGTGGTCTACTGAGAAATATAGGATATTCTTGTCTCAGAACAGGACAATCAGGAGCTTAAAGGGCACACAGGCAGAAAGTAAGGAGAGAGAGAAAAAAAACAGAGGAAAGAGTAAGGATTTCAAACAGTTAAGGAGCCAGAAATAAGACATGATTGGAGTGGTGCAGTGCAGTGGCTGTGGAGCAGCAGTCTTCCGGGAGATGTTCTGGAGGATGCGGTGTTGTCCCATCTGCAGGCACCTCTCTGGGCTGAGGGAGGAGGTTGCTCATCTCCAGGCTGAGTTGGCCAGGATTTGTGGGACCTCCTCTTCCATCCAGGGACCACCAGTGCCACTGCCATTGCTTCAGAGGTTGCCAAGAAAGAGGAGCGGTTGGACCACAGTGGGCTCAGGGAGGGTGAGGGTGGTGGAACAGAGGCACATCCCTCCAGTTGTACCTCTCCACAATTCCTATGCCATTCTGGCAAAGTGTGGTTCCTCTATGGAGGCACCTACAGTGGAGACCAAGGAGGATGCTGGGAACCTCCACAAAGGAGACCCACAGGAGGGTGGCAGGGGACCCTGCAGGGAAAACAACTCTGGTGGGGGACTCCATTGTTAGGAAAGTGAGAACTTGGCAAGGAAGGGGAGAAAGAGGTAGGGTACCTGCCTGGCGCCATGGCTTGGAGGGACAGGAGCGAATCCTCAGGATTGCTGGAGTAGCTGCACAGGGAGGAGCTGGATGTCATTGTCCACCTAGGGACAAATGACCTGGCTAAGAAAGGGATTAGAGAAGTGCAGGAAGAGTTTGTGGAATTGGGAGGGCCTTAGTCAAGTAGCACGGTAACCTTCTCGGAGGTGCTACCCATCTATGGCATAGGAGAGGCTGGGTGTTCCGTACCATGGGTTCAATCAGTGGTTGAAAACTGGTGTGAGCTCAGGGATTTGGCTTCATTGGGGACTGGGGTCCACCTGGAGTGATGCAAGCCTATACTGGCATGATGGGCTGCATCTGTCCGGGAGGAACCAGGATCCTAGGTGATAGGTTTAAATGCTTCATTGGCAAGCTTTTAAACTAGCCAAGGGGAGGCACTGAGAAAGGAGCAGGAAAATCCTAGCCCCAAAAAAAATCACGGTAGTAAGTGTGGCAAACACCAACATGGAGGTGTCGATGGGGAGAAGGCAGAGGTAAATGGAGAATGTGACAAAGGCAAGAAGGACAGGGATGGGGCAAAAGGGGTAAGACCATCAGGAAATGGAGGGTAATGAGTACCAATGCCCGTAGTCTGGGTAACAAGCTCCCTGAACTGGTGGCCTTAATGGAAGAAGGATGCTGGATATCGTAGCAGTCACAGAAACATGGTACACAGAGAACCATGACTGGGATGTTAACATACCAGGGTACATAACCTACAGGAGAGACAGGCAGGGGAGAAGAGTGGGAGGAGTAGCTCTCTATTTAAAGGAAGGGATAAAAGCAACTGAACAAAAGAGTAAACAGGGAGGAGAGGAGGCACTGTGGGTCACCTTGGAGACTGGAAAGGGCACCACAATCCGCACAGGGGTTGTGTACAGGCCCCCATGTCAGGGGAAGGAATGGACAAGGATATGATGGAAGGCATTCTTAGAAAGGCAGAGAAGGGGAGATACTGTTGATGGGAGACCTGAATATGCCAGATGTTAACTGGAGCACATTTGCTGCAGCCACATCCAAGAGCAGGGCCATTCTTGATGCCCTACAGGTGGCAGGCATTAGACAGCTAGTTTTGGAACCCACTCGTGAGGGAGCAATCTTAGACCTCATACTCTCAAACGGGGGCAGTGAGAGGATCTCAGATCTAGAAGTGGGTTGCCATCTGGGGACAAGTGACCATCAGACAATGTGGTTCACGTTAAACTCAGCTACAGAGTCAAGCCATACAAAAGTGAGGGTACTGGACTTTAGGAGGGCTGACTTTGGCAAGATGGGAGAGTGCCTCAGAAAAGCACTAGCAAACAGGCTAGAAGGAGGTGTGGAGCAACAATGGGGAATTATCAAATCTGCCATCACAGAGGCAACAAGCCTTTGTGTGAAGCAAATAAACAAATCAAAACGAAAGAAAAAGCCACTATGGTTCTCAAGAGAGGTGGCTGTGAAAGTCAGGAAGAAAAAGATAGCATTCGGAAGTATAAGGAAACACAGAAGGAGAAGGACAGAGAGCTGTATCAGTTAAGGCAGAAAGAAGCAGGAAGGGAAGTCAGAATAGCAAAGGCCCAAACTGAGGAAAAGATAGCCAACTCAGTTAAGAAGGGGGATAAAACCTTTTATAGGTACATCAGCGAGCGTAGAAAGACAAAGGGCAGGATAGTGAAGCTGAATGGAATGAACGGTGGGTAGGCAGAGGGGGACAGTGAAAAAGCAGGAATACTGAATGAATATTTCAGCTCAGTATTCACAAAAGAGGAGGGTGAAGTGCCTAATCCAATTAACAGAAGCACTCTTGATAGGGGGGTCGATCCCAGTCCTTTCACAGAAGAAAGGGTTCTGCAAGAACTCCTAAAACTGAAGGTGGACAAAGCAATGGGTCCTGATGGAATTCACCCCAGAATTCTAAAAGAATTAAGGAAGACACTAGTGAAACCACTGGCTACTCTTTTTAATAAATCATGGGAGGATGGTGTGGTTCCCGAGGACTGGAGGAAGGTGGATATGATTCCCCTTCACAAAAGTGGGACCAAGACAGAGGCAGGAAACTACAGACCTGTCAGTCTGACCTCTGTGGTAGGGAAAGTGATGGAGTCACTTCTGAAGGAAAGAATAGTTGAGTACCTAGAGGTCAGTGGAGCACAGGATCCAAGGCAGCATGGGTTCACAGTGGGAAGGTCATGTCAGGCGAATCTAATAGACTTCTTTGACTGGGTGACCAAAGTAGTAGACCAGGGAGGGCTGTGGACATGGCCTACCTAGACTTTAGCAAGGTATTTGACACAGTCCCACACAAAAGATTATTAGTCAAATTAACCAGCCTGGGAGTGGGTCCCAGGGTGGTAGCCTGGTAAAACATTGGCTGGACAACAGGACACAGAAGGTAATTGTAAATGGAGTCCACTCTGAAGAAAAGGCGGTTACTAGTGGGTACTACAGGGTTCAGTATTGGTCCAGTCCTTTTTAATGTCTTCATCAGTGACATTGCAGAGGGACTGGAAGGAAAAGTATGCCTTTTGCAGATGACACAAAGATCTGCAACAGGGTTGATCCACAAGGCGTGGAAAGGATGAAAGGGGACTTGGCAAGGTTGGAGAAATGGTCAGACGATGGCAGCAAGATTCAATGCAAAAAGTGCAAAATAATGCACCTGGGAAACAAGAACCGGGGAAGAATACACAATGGGTGGGAAGTAGTAGCAACAACAAAACAGAAAGGGACCTGGGGTAATCATATCAGATGACTAAGGTTAGCAAGCAAGAGAGAAGGCAGTGGGGAGGGCCGGGGGTATACTGGGATGTATAGGGAGAGGCATCAGCAGCAGAAAACAGGAAGTTGTTATCCCTCTGTACAGACAGTTGGTGAGACCCCATCTGGAATACTGTGTCCAGTTCTGGAGACCCCATCTCCGCAAGGACATAGACAGGATAGAGGCAGTCCAGAGGAGGGCAACTAAAATGGTGCAGGGTCTGCAAGAGAAGCCGTATGAGGAGAGACTAAAGGAGCTTAATATGTATACCCTTGAGGAAAGAAGGAGAGGGGACATGATAGAAACTTTCAAGTACCTCAAAGGAATCAACAAAATCCAAGAGGTAGCATCTTTCAGAAAAAGAGACTTACAAGAACAAGGGACACAATTTAAAGATAGAAGGAGGGGTTCAGGAGCAATGTGAGGAAGTATTATTTCACAGAGAGGTAGTGGATGCATAGAACAGCCTTCCTGAGGAAGTTGTGGGTCTAAAACTGTGGGAGAATTCAAGAATGCATGGGACAGACATAAGGCAATTCTTGTGGGGGGCAGGAAGATATAGGCTGTTGGTTAACTAGGATCTGCGGCCTATCCTGTAGGTAGGGAAATGGGCAGACTAGATGGGCCTAGCGGTCCTTATCTGCCGTCAAAGTCTATGTTTCTATGTTTCTATGTGACCTACCGGTGAGATAGCATCTGAACCACTTAGGGGAGGGTGGATCTAGGCCAATGGAGTGCAGGGATGAAAGTAGTAGCTCATGGTCCACAGTATCGAATGCTTTGCTCAGGTCCAGGAGTACTGCACAGACATTATTCTTTTTATCTAATTCGGATTGCCAGTCATTTGTGACCTTGGCTAGTGCAGTGATAGTGGTATGCTTGGCCCTGAATCCAGATTGAGCTGGATTTAATAGGTTAGCGTTGTCAAGATACTCCCTTAACTGATTATTCACTAATTTCTCCAGCACCTTGGATAGCACTGGTAGAATGGAAATGGGCCTGTAATTATTAAGATCCATAGGGTCCCCTGATTTTAGAAGAGGAACCACTTGGGCTGCCTTCCACAGTGTGGGAATAGAGCCAGAGTTTAGGGATAGGTTAAAGAGGTGTGTTAGGGGGACTGCAAGTACATGGCATGCAATCTTTAGAAAGCAGGGGTCCAGAGAGTCTGCACCTGTGCTTTTTTTGGTATCCAGTTGCCATAATAGATCCTCTATTGTTTCAACAGTATAGATTTGAAGCTGAAGGAAGAGTCAACTCTCTGATCACCAGTGTAATGGGAGCTTAATTGTTCCCTCAGCAGGTTAGCTGGAGAAGTGTCAAAGGCAAGGCCAGCCGTTGTGAAGTGGTTATTGAAGGCGTCCAGAATTTCCATTTTGCCAGTGATAGGGCCGTAACTGTTGTGTAATTGAGTTGGAAGGGGGTATTAGCATCCTGCCCCACCATACCCTTGATGGTGCCCCAAAACCTAGCAGGATTATGGTAGGAAGAGTCGAGTTTGGCCAAGTAGAAGGCAGCCTTTGCATCCCTTTCTTGGTGCATCTATTCCTGGCTTTCCTAAAGATCATCCAGTCACTTGCATTCTTGGTTTTTCTTGCCATTTTCCAGAGTTTGTCTCTCTCCAGCAGTGCAGCTTTGAGGTCAGCTGTAAACCAACGACAGGATTTGTTTTTTATTCAGATACTAGAGATTGGGGCATGGGTGTTAAGGGCATTTATTATAATGCTATTTAGCACCTGCTGAGCTTTTTCAACAGAATGGGCAAGATAAAACTCTTGCCAGTGTGGAGAGTAAGCTAGATCATGCAAATATCCTTCAATGTTGATGTTTTTCTTGGATCTCCTCATGAGGAATTTTGCAGGGCTTATTGTTATGCTGGTGGATCTTACCCCTGCGATGGGGCAGTGATCACTTATATCACAGAGAAGCACTCCAGCGTGTATGAATAGATGTGAATAGATGTGAATGTGTGAACAAAACTGACCGCAAACTGAGGAAATGCTGGAAAACTGTATAATAGAATAAATAGGGTTTTTCCAATTTTGTTGCATATCTCAGGCATTTTTGGGAATTTTGGGCATAAATTTTCAACGTGGGGTTTTCGGGACCCCTCCTCATGAATTCTTGCACTGTCATGGCGTTAATCGGCCAAAAGGGTGATTTCATGGTCACTGTGTGAAATCACCTTTCGGGTCCAATTGAAATGACAGTGCCAAATGGTGGGCTCTCAAAAGCATATGTTGGAAATTTGGTGAAAAATTCCTAAAATGACTATTTTACAAACATGCATTGCACAGTTCCTATGCTTGCTCATAAATTCACGAATTTTCACTCCAGATTTTCAACATTGCCATTTTACCACACCTCCTTATGAGTAGTACAGCTTTAATTTTTTACATCTTGCCCAAAACGTGTTTCCACCCATGTGCATACAATGGCACAGTCGGGTGTGCTAAATCAATGTATAGGACACATTAAGAAAATCACAGTAACACTGTTCATGAACAGAGGTCTTAAAATGGCTATGTTGAAAATTTGGTGAAACAGTTCCTTAAAATGACTGTTTTTCGATCGTACGTTGCACAGTTCCTATGCACACTCGTAAGTTCATGAATTTTCAATATTTGTACTCCAATGACTTCCAAATACCTAAAGAGCACATACATGCAAGCAACATTCGGCATTGACAAATGCTTGTTTACATAGAGAATGGAGTAAATAGCTTAAGGATATGGTGCTTTGCTGCGTGCTGCTGCTGTTGTTCCGGAGTTGGAGAAACGGCCTCTTGCTCGTTGTGGATTTGTGATGGCACATAGACATAGTGCATAGATAAGTACCTTTGTTTTCTTTTCATTGTGAGGTAGCGGGGTTATTGCTACTGTTCAAAGTGTAATATATTCGTACTGCTCTTTCATTCATTCCCAGTTATTTGTGCTGATGCTATCATACTGCTGGACAGCTACAACACAGATGTTGTTATAATGTTCAGCACTGGCCAACCATGAAGGTAAGTATTATTTTGTTTGGGGAAGGGGGAATGCTTCTCTGTCACAATCGATACATTAGTTGTGCTTGTTAATCACTGCCTCAGCTGTTCTTCCTTACAGGAATTCCTTGTGCTTGTATTTTATCCAGTGATGGGCTTGATTCACCAAGCAAATGATGTGGACTGAGTGACCCCGGCATTGCATGCACCTTTCAAGGTGATCATTTTTTCGTTTTCCTTTTCTGGAGGTGTGGGTATTTTCACTGGCAATTGTGCCTGATTCAATACTCAATATTTCTAGGGTTGCCACCTATCCGTTTTTTCACCGGATAATCCTGTTTTTAGGGTCCTTATCTGGTCATCCAGTTTTGGTTACATGCAGTCTGGTTTTGGGGCCATTTTGAGTGCTCATATACTCTTAAAACTGATGTGTCAAATCATTCACTGTTTTGGCTGCGTTACATGTCCAGGTTACAAAGAAGTTCTGCTGTCACAGTCATTCAGACCTGCCTTTGTTTGTAAAACCAGACAGTCTGAGAGGTGTAAAGCATGGCCATTAAGATCATTAGCAGTAAATTAACCTATTCTTTTCCACTCTGAATTTTAAGTGTGGTCTTTTACTGCTATGACAGGAAACAGTTTTTACACCTTTATGTGCTCTCATGTGTTTCTTTTTGTTTGTTCTCTATTATGGTAAGTTTTAGACCCATTTTTGTTAAATTAATAATCTAACTTTTATTGCTTTTATCACTACATTTGCTCTAATTTTTTGTATTACCTGAACATTCCATGATATTAGCTACACTTTGACAGGTTATTCAGATAAACAGCATGGAATGGTGTATCTGAAATTGTGGAATGTCTTAGAAGTATGAAAAGAAACAGCAGTAGCTGCTGAGGGAAAGGGGAACACAATGCAGTATTAAGGGTACCACAAGCACTGATAACTAAGTTATCAAAAATTGGTCAAAGAATCATAATACATGGCTGACATGGAAAGGAAAATGGGAGAGTGTTTAACAGAGGGTTGAGCAATAAGCTGTGGCTGAGCTTGGCACATCCAGCAGACCTGAGTTTGATTCCCACAACCTCCACTTAAATACTGTGTGACCCTGATTAAGTCACTTAACCTTCCCGTGCCCCTGGGTCACTCCTGTAAAATGGGCTATGTGGCCTATGGGAGGTAACCTGGTTGCCAACGAATAAAAATAAATAACTGAATAAATAAATCAAATAAATAACAGTATAAAAATAATTTCCTATCAATAGTAATGTCTATTCCAACATTACAAATGGCTTTGGAGGAGGAGTGATATATTCGTCAGTCATAAAAAAGGGGTGGAGCCAGAGGCAGAGTTTGGGATGTGGTTTCGAATCCGGTTTTTATCTCATACAAAGGTGGTAACCCTAAATATTTCCTGTTACTGTTGTTATCGTTTCAGGCACAGTACTTCCCGGACTGTGTATGTGCTGCAATATACTTGAGTTGACTTAACTGAGAAGATGGAGATGGCTCGCTGGCCTGCAGGATCTCTCCACGCACCACTTCATTCAAATTTCAGTCCAGATAGCACCTGTGAAGACAAGAACGGATTTTTGTGAAGGAAAGTAGCAGAGAGGAGAAGAGAGGAAAGGTGCAGGAAAGGAAAGGAAAGGAAAGGAAAGGAAAGGAAACATATTAAATCATAACGATACTTACTGTCAGAGTACTACTGCTGGCTGTGTGCAATGCTGTATTTTTGGTGTTCATGTGTACTGGAACCAGCTAAACCTGCATGAAGAAGAAATGACATGAAAACATTTTAATGCCACACTGACTCTCATTTTGATTAATGTCAGCATGCCAACATTTTTGGGAGAGAGACTGGTGCACCTGTCATGCACAAAAGCACCTGCTGAACTGAACACCCACTCAACGCTGACACTGGAGGATGGGCAGCTCAGATATTTCAGGGCAACCGCTGTCAGTGCTGGCCAGTCATTGACCTTAGTGCCCAGGTATAGTAGGGGCTCATCTCCAATGGCAGGGTTCTTTGTATATGCAAAATAAGTGTCTACCATGCATTTCGCCTCTCTCGAAGACGTGCGGCGTGATCATCCTCCTCAGTTTCCTCATGTCTGCGACTCCCACCTGACTGAGGGCGGCCCAAATGGGATTCAGCATAGGTTCCTTTAACCTGCATGGTTTTGTGCAGTTTGACACCCCTAGGATGATGAGGAGGAGTAGATGGCAGGAACACAGGCTCACTGTACAGTACCCTCATGTGGCTATGATCCCTGTGCCCATAGTAGCAACTGTGCACCACTTACCCTCTGAGTGAGTAGTTCTGTCAATCTCTGCAACTCCCGACACCCACCTTGTAATATGGCTGTCAGCCCACATTTATAATGTGGGGCAAGCATTGTGGCAATCCTAAACTCCTCAGACTGCACAATTTACTTTATGTGGGTGTTGGAGTCTAATGTGGACAGCATGTGTTTCATCAATGAGCAAACTGCTCTGTCACCACCTGCCTCCAGTTGTTGCTGCACATTCAGCAGTATCTGCCTCAGCACCCGTAGCAGAAGGATGGACTCACTGATGCTGGCAGTGTCCCCACTCACTAGCTGTGTTGCATGCTTGAAGGGTCCTTGTACTGCTGGTATAGATGCTCCACCATGTACAAGGTGGAGTTCCACTGAGTGACAACGTCAAGTTTTAACCGATGCTGAGGCAGCTTGTTCTTTACCTGCAAAGCACGCAGATGGTCACACACTTTTGCTGAGTGTGCAAAGTGGGTACAGATGTGTCAGGCTAGAGTCAAGGCCAGGTTGATGAAAGTCTGCACAACAAGGTTAAGGCAGTGTGCCAAGCATGGCACCCTAACAAATTCCCCATCAGAGATGCATTTCCACACATTTGATCCATTATCACTGATGATGGATACAGCTTTCAGTGCATGGGGGTGGGGCCACTCATCAGTCTCTGTTAGTATGACTTCCAGCATCTTTTCTCCAGTGTGTGTGTGACCCGGGGATACTCTTCATGGTAAGTGTTGTTGCATGCTGCCTAACACCAGGCATGTTGCTACCACCACAGTTTGTCCTAGTGCAATTCTTGCCTCTCCCCCAATCAGCCGCTACCCCAGGTACCAGTGCCCAGTGTGCTGTAATGCACAGGTAATAGCTGCCAGCTGTTTTCCCACTGGTCCACATGTCCATGCTCAGATGGACATACTGTGCTGAGGAATGCTGCAGGGCATGATGTACCATGTCATATACAGTACTGTACAGTTCAGGGATGGCACGCTTTGAAAAGTATATACATGATGGCACCAGCCATTTAAGCAAGGCGGGCCACAAACCACCTAATTCCCACATTTGCAACAAAGGAGTATGGCAACAAATCCAGACCAAGCATTTCTGCACATGCTGCGTTCAGCTCCCATGCTGTACCACGATTAGGCAGGAATTTAGTTTGCCGATCAAAAATGAAATGCAGCATCAGCTGAACTTTTCTTGATATTGTTGCTGGTGGTGCACCTGGTGGTGTGCCAAACAGCTTGCCTCGTCCTTGTGCCATTGATGGGGTGCTTCTTGACTGGGGATTGCCAATGGTACTCACCGGTGCTGCATGACATACCTCAGTGCCTTTTTTGTTTTTCATTACTGGGGTAACGATCACACTTTGACTTGGGGTGGTAGTGCTGCTGCTAGGACCACTACTTGGCCCACTCCCAGAATCCTCCACATCCAGTACCACAAAGATGTCCTCCTCCTCACCTGCACCTCCATGTCCCTCATGTAGTGCCAGGTGTATTTGACTTACATCGCCCACTGATTTGGATGAACTGGAACCACTGGTGCTGGCTGCCTTCTGGTGTTCCTGGCACCAAATTGGGTGACTGTTTTTAAGGTGTGTATGTTGGCCAGCGGTGCCAAGGTGAGTACACCTCTTACCCCTACTTATTCAGGTTAGACACAGCTGGCAAATTGCCACTGTCTCATCAGATACATACAAATCCCACATTAGCATAGCCGGTTTTAGGCACCAGCGAACCCTGCGGTTGCTGGGAGCCCCTGCTCATGGGGGGCCCCCAAGCAGAGAAGTTTATCTTATTCATTTTTAAACATTTTTTTATCTTAATATATTTTTAAGACATTAGTAAAGGACTGTGCAGATCCTTTTGGTTATGCCATGAAATACCTCAACAAGCTGTGATCCAGTCAATATGAGGTGGATAGGCAGCAATGGATAGGATGGGAAGAACAGCCCCAAGAAATGACTCTGCTGTGTCCTCCTAAACATTTTTTAAACTACTACTGGTTATACTAAAGCTATACATAGAAACAAATAAATATAAAATTTACCGGTAGATAACTACTGCTTGGCCCTCCTAATCTGCCCATTTTTCCCTGCCTATAGGATCACTACAGATAAAATCTTGCACCTATGGGCTACAGTAATACGCATGGGCTAAAGGTGGGCCAAGTAGAGAGGCCCCATAACTTCACTAATTCTGCTGGGGGCCCCCCAAACCCTAAAGCCGGCCCTGCACATTAGGGATTTCTGGAGCCTTATATTTACTTGGTGCCAAGATGACTGGAATAGCAAAGGAGATTTGCTCTTTGTTATGTTGTAGGGTGACTGGAAAAAACTGAAAAATTGGAGAAACAGTGCTGGGGGGGCCCTTTTCCTTGGTAGTTGTAGCAGTTAAGGCAACAGAAAAGACATGTTCTGTAACAATCTGTTTTGGCCTTTTCTTTTCAGGCTCCGATGAGGGATCCGTGTCGTCTGACACATCAACCACATCGTAGTCTGCAAAAAAGCTGGCATTCTCATCATCCTCTGCAGGGCTGTCCTCCTCAGTAGCAACAGGCTCTGTGACATGCACCTCCTCTTCATGACTGGCATCCTCATGTTGCTCCACATGTACCACCTCACCCTCACCCATTGGACACACATTATCATGCTTCGCCTGCTGCGACCCACCATCTTTTCCCCTCTTTATTAATGACCTTCCCTCTGTTTGAATCTGTTTCAAAATATAGATGTACCTGGATGACACCATCCTATTCCTGTCCGGCCCATCCACACAAGCAGTCCAAACCCCCATCCAAAACAACCTTACTGCGGTCACAGCCTGGTTCGAAGCAAACTGTCTAAAACTGAATACTAAAAAAACTTGCCATAACCTTTGGTTCCAAACAAAAACTCACCAATCTTCCCTCACTTCTAGTCTCCTTCTCTGCAGCTTACACCCCTCTAGACATTGTCCTTACATACAAGTACCACAGTGTCTGCCTCGACCCCTCCCTTGAGTTCTCCTCCCACTTCAGCGCACCCTACGCTAAACTGCGCCCTTAACTTGGCTACTCTATCATCACAAGGCCAGTCTCTCCCTTCCTGTAAGACACGATCTCATAGTCAAATGGATCCTCCCAGCCTTTGACTATACTGACATAGTCTACAGTGCTGCCCCCTCCACTTCCCTCGCCAAACTAGATGTCCTGTTTCATGCATTCTGTAGGTTCACCTCTAACTCTCCTCCTTTGACTCACCATTGCGACCTCTACTCTTCCCTTTTCTTACAGTCACTTACACAGAGGTGTTCCTCTCACTGCTTAACCTTCATAGCTAAGTACTGGTTTGGGTCTCTTCCATCCTACCTTGCCTTCCTCCTCTCTCTTGCTTCTCCCTGGTCCTATAACTCACAGTCAAGCTGTGCCCGCACCTTTTCTCTCCCTCGTATCCGCACATCAGCTGGCAAATTCTTCTTCTCCTACAGATTTCCTTCCCTTTGGAAAAGCCTTCCCTCCCATACCCATCTCTCTCCCTCTCCTTCCCTGCTCTGAAGCACCTACTCAGACCTACCCCTGTTACTCCCTGCACCTGTTCTTCATCCTAAACCCCCGCTCACTACAGCACCACTGCTCCCCCCTTACTGTGATCCATTGTAAATATTTTGTTTCCTAGCTTGTATTTACTGTACAGTCATCTAGTGTGTATTTTTAATGTACACAGTACCTGTGATGTATAGAGATGTATAGTCTCTGCTATTGTTATGCTTCAGTTGCATTTGTCTGACTCCTGTTCCCTCCACCCCCGGGTCACACCTGGAAACGAGCTCTGGTTCTTGGTGCTTTTCCCGGTTATCAACTTTTAAATAAATAATGCATCACCAACAGCACCACTGTCTAATTGCACTGCGAAACCAACCACCTCCGTGACCACAGCTGTTTGTTTGGTGGTGGTGCTGCTGCTTCCTGTCTCTGTCTCACTTGACATTGACACATCCTTCAACATGTCTGTCACAGATTTGGCAGAGAAAAACTCAGGGGCAGGAAAGCCGACAGCAGGGCAAAATATGTTGCTACTACTGCTACTGCCTGCCAGAGTCATCTGAATGCTGTCTTTCTGCTCTCGCTGACACGTTTTTGGTTCCTGCACCGCTATTAGGTACCACAAATTTAGCAATGTTCTTTGTGGCTGCTCCATGGCCTCACCCTTTAGTTCCCTTTTCTTCCCAGTCATTCTTCAATGCCAGCAGGGACACAAAAGTCACTCTGATTAAATCGCAGTCAGGAGGACAGTGATTTTATTGCTAATGCAGGTGTGTACGCAGGGACACAGCAATCACTCTGATTAAATTCGCAGTCAGGAGAACAGTGATTTTATTGCTAGTACAGGTGTGCATGCAGGGACACAGCAATCACTGATTAAATTCGCAGTCAGGTGGACAGTGATTTTATTGCATTGAATTCTTAGT
Source organism: Neoceratodus forsteri (assembly GCA_016271365.2). NCBI lineage: Eukaryota > Metazoa > Chordata > Ceratodontiformes > Ceratodontidae > Neoceratodus > Neoceratodus forsteri. The sequence continues at coordinate 1,069,470,260 of CM028135.1, forward strand.
CAGGAGGGCAGTGATTTTATTGCTAGTACAGGTGTGCACGCAGGGACACAGCAATCACTCTGATTAAATTCGCAGTCAGGAGGACAGTGATTTTATTGCTAGTACAGGTGTGCATGCAGGGACACAGCAATCACTCTGATTAAATTCGCAGTCAGGAGGACAGTGATTTTATTCCAAGTACAGGTGTGCACGCAGGGACACAGCAATCACTCTGATTAAATTCACAGTCAGGAGGACAGTGATTTTATTGCTAGAACAGGTGTGCATGCAGGGACACAACAATCACTCTGGTTAAAGTCACTGTCAGGTGGACAGTGATTTTTTTCCTAGCACAGCTGTGCACATAGGGACACAACAGTCACTCTGGTCAAATTCGCAGTCAAGAGGACAGTGACTTTTTTTCTAAGTAAAAGTGTGCTGGCAGGGACACAACAATCACTCTGGTTAAATCACAGTCAGGAGGACAGTGATTTTTTTCCGATCACAGGTGTGCATGCAGGAACACAAAAATCACTCTGGTTAAATCAGAACAGTGTGTTGTGACGCATAATCACTCTGGTTAAATCGCAGTCAGGGGGACAGTGATTTTATTCCTAGCACAAGTGTGCACACAGGGAAACAACAGTCATTCTGGTTAAATCTCAATCAGGAGGACAGTGATTTTTTTTCTAAATAAAGGTGTGCCGGCAAGGACACAACAATCATTCTGGTTAAATCGCAGTCAGGAGAACAGTGATTTTCTTTCCTAGCACAGGTCTGCACGCAGGGACACAACAGTCACTCTGGTCTGGCTAAATCGCAGTCAGGGGGACAGTGATTTTATTGCTAGTACAGGTGTGCACGCAGGGACACAGCAATCACTCTGATTAAATTCGCAGTCAGGTGGACAGTGATTTTATTGCATTGAATTCTTAGTCAGGAGGACAGTGATTTTATTGCTAGTACAGGTGTGCATGCAGGGACACAGCAATCACTCTGATTAAATTCACAGTCAGGAGGACAGTGATTTTATTGCTAGTACAGGTGTGCACGCAGGGACAGCAATCACTCTGATTAAATTCACAGTCAGGAGGACAGTGATTTTATTGCTAGAACAGGTGTGCATGCAGGGACACAACAATCACTCTGGTTAAAGTCACTGTCAGGTGGACAGTGATTTTTTTCCTAGCACAGCTGTGCACATAGGGACACAACAGTCACTCTGGTTAAATTCGCAGTCAAGAGGACAGTGACTTTTTTTCTAAGTAAAAGTGTGCTGGCAGGGACACAACAATCACTCTGGTTAAATCACAGTCAGGAGGACAGTGATTTTTTTCCGAGCACAGGTGTGCATGCAGGAACACAAAAATCACTCTGGTTAAATCGTAGTCAGGTGTGCTGGCAGGGACGCAGCAATCACTCTGGTTAAATCGCAGTCAGGGGGACAGTGATTTTATTCCTAGCACAAGTGTGCACACAGGGAAACAACAGTCATTCTGGTTAAATCTCAATCAGGAGGACAGTGATTTTTTTTCTAAATAAAGGTGTGCCGGCAAGCCGGCAAGGACACAACAATCACTCTGGTTAAATCGCAGTCAGGAGAACAGTGATTTTTTTTCCTAGCACAGGTCTGCATGCAGGGACACAACAGTCACTCTGGTCTGGTTAAATCGCAGTCAGGGGGACAGTGATTTTTTTCCTAGCACAGGTCTGCACACAGGAACACAACAATCACTCTGGTCGGGTTAAATTGCAGTCAGGAGGACAGTGATTTTTTTTTCCTAGCAGAGGTGTGCACACATGGACACAGCAATCACTCTGGTTAAATAGCAGTCAGGAGGACAGTTATTGTTTTTCCCTAGCATAGGTCTGCAAACAGGGACAAAACAATCTCTCTGGTTAAATCTCATTTAGGAGGACAGGGATTTTCTTCCTAGCACAGGTGTGCATTCAGGGACAGAACAATCACTCTGGTTAAATTGCAGTCAGGAGGACAGCGATTTTTTTGCTAGTACAGGTCTGCACGCAGGGACAAAACAGTTATTCTGGTCTGGTTAAATCGCAGTCAGGAGGACAGTGACTTTATTGTTAGTATAGATGTGCATGCAGGGACATAATCGCTCTGGTTAAATTGTAATCAGAAGGACAGTGATTTTATTGCTAGTGCAGGTGTGCACTCAGGGACACAACAATCACTCTGGTTAATTCGCAGTCAGGAGAACAGTGATTTTTTTTCCTAGTATAGGTGTGCATGCAGGGACACAACAATCGCTCTGGTTAAATCGTAGTCAGAAGGGCAGTGATTTTACTGCTAATACAGGTCTGCACGCAGGGACACAACAGTCACTCTGGTCTGGTTAAATCACAGTCAGGAAGACAGTGATTTTTTTTTCCTAGCACAGGTCTGCACACAGGAACACAACAGTCACTCTGGCCTGGTTAAATTGCAGTCAGGAGGACAGTGATTTTTTTTTCCCTAGCAGAGGTGTGCACATAGGGACACAGCAATCACTCTGGTTAAATCGCAATCAGGAGGACAGTGATTTTTTGCCTAGCATAGGTCTGCCAACAGGGACAAAACAATCACTCTGGTTAAATCTTATTTAGGAGGACAGGAATTTTTTTCCTAGCACAGGTGTGCATGCAGGGACACAACAATCATTCTGGTTAAATCGCAGTCAGGAGGACAGTGATTTTTTTGCTAGTACAGGTGAGCATACAGGGACACAACAGGTACTCTGGTTAAATCGCAGTCAGAAGAACAGTGATTTTTTTTCCTAGCACAGGTGTGCACGCAGTGGCACAACAACCATCACTCTGGTTAAATCGCAGTCAGAAGGACAGTGATTTTATTGCTAGTATAGGTGTGCATGCAGGGACACAACCAATCACTCTGGTTAAATTGTAGTCAGAAGGACAGTGATTTTATTGCTAGTACAGGTGCGCAGGGACACAACAATCACTCTGGTTAAATCATAGTCAGGAGGACAGTAATTTTATTGCTAGTACAGATGTGCACACAGAGACACAACAGTCACTCTGGTCTGGTTAAATTGCAGTCAGGGAGACAGTGATTTTTTTTCCTAGCACAGGTGTGGACACAGGGACACAACAGTCACTCTGGTTAATTCTCAATCAGGAGGACAGTGATGTTTTTCTAAATAAAGGTGTGCCGGCAAGGACACAACAATCACTCTGGTTAAATCGCAGTCGGGAGAGCAGTGATTTTTTTTCCTAGCACAGGTCTGCACGCAGGGACACAACAGTCACTCTGGTCTGGTTAAATCACAGTCAGGAAGACAGTGATTTTTTTTCCTAGCACAGGTCTGCACACAGGAATACAACAGTCACTCAGGTCTGGTTAAATTGCAGTCAGGAGGACAGTGATTGTTATTTCGTAGCAGAGGTGTGCACACAGGGACACAGCAGTCACTCTGGTTAAATCACAGTCAGGAGGACAGTGATTTTTTTCCTAACACAGGTCTGCAAACAGGGACAAAACAATCACGCTGGTTAAATCTCATTTAGGAGGACAGGGATTTTTTTCCTAGCACAGGTGTGCTCGCAGGGACACAACAATCACTCTGGTTAAATTGCAGTCAGGAGGACAGTGATATTTTTCCTAGCACAAGTCTGCAAACAGGGACACAACAGTCACTCTGGTCTTGTTAAATCGCAGTCAGGAGGACAGGGATTTTTTTCCCAGCACAGGTCTGCACGCACGGACACAACAGTCATTCTGGTCTGATTAATTCACAGTCAGGAGGACAGTGATTTTTTTACATTCACTTGCACGCATGCGCAAGGAAAACTTTTTGGGAGAGTTGCACACTTGGAGGTGTGCCTCTCCCACTCAATGCACTGCTCCCTTGAGCAGGCATGACGGTCCTACAGCAATGGGTGCAGGAGCTCAGTATGACAGCGGTGTTCCTCAGCTTCAAAGGAAAGCACCGCTGCCATGCTAGTGCCACCTCCCTAGCGTCACGCTGCCTCCCCGCACCGTCCACGCCGCCCCTCCCTAAAGCTTTGGTGCCACGCTGGGAGCCCACCCCAGCGTAGCAAATGTTGTTTGCTGGACGGGGTGCCCAATCCCCAGTCAGCTCCATAGCCCCTAATAGTCCTGCTGCCAGCTGAGAGCCCACTCCAGCATGGCAAACAGTGACTTAGTTTGCCGATTACGCCCAATCTGCTCCGGCTCCTCGGCCCCCAACCATCTTCTGCCATGCTGAAGCCCACCCCAGTATGGCAAACATCCCACGCCGTCTTTTTTAATTTTTAACTTGTAAAACAAAACGGTCTCGTGATGCTGCCTCCCCCCCCTCCCACAACCCTCACCCACCCACTGCACACCCAGCCTCCCCACCCCCTCACCCCATACTTACCTCTGGACTCCAGTGCGATGATCTTCGTGGACCAGGAACATGTCTGCACTCTTCAAAGCTGACCGCGAACTGAGGAAATGCCGGTAAGCTGTATAATGGGCTACATAGGGGGGTTTCAACTTTATTGCATATCTCAGTCATTTTTTGGAATTCTTGCACCAAATTTTCAACATGGGGTTTTGGGAATCCTTCTCATGATGATGTCACTGTCATGGCATTATTCGGGCCCGAAGGGTGATTTCACAGGCACCTGCCAGTCACCGCAGAAATCACCCTTCAGCCTCAAATAATGTCATGACAGTGACATCATTCATGAAAAGGGGTCCCAAAAACCCCATGTTGAAAATTTGGTGCAAAAATTCCAAATAATTACTGTTTTACGAGCGTGCATTGCGCAGTTCCTACGCAGGCTCGTAAGTTTGCGAATTTTCAATATTTTCACTCCAGATTTTCAACATTGCCATTTTACCACACCTCCTCATGAGCAGTACAGCTGTCATTTTTCACATCCTGCTCAAAACGTGTTTCCGCCTATGCAGCGCACTATGGGGGTAACAACAAGGTCATGCTGACAATTTATTGTGCAAATACCAGCAATTGCACAGGGCATTAGGGTAAAGCACCATACATGCCAAACACCACTGTGAATACCTGCAAGCAAACGTTCGGCATTGGCAAATGCTTGTTTTTAAATAAAGGTGTGCCGACAGGGATACAACAATCACTCTGGTTAAACTGCAGTCAGGAGGACAGCGCTTTTTTTCCTTATTTGTGTGCCAACAGGGACACAAACAGCAATCACTCTGGTTAAAGCACAGTCAGAAAACTAATGTTTTTCTTAAGAAAATACAGGGTACTGGCCCAGTGATTTTTTTACTGAACACAAGTGTGCCTTCTAAATTGCTGCTACCCTTCCCTACACAAGCCACCAAACCACTACTTCTCTAGGGTGATTGGGAAAGGAGGGGGGTGGCACTATATGTGAAGGAAGGACTGAAGTGTGTAAGGGAGGAAGGGGAGGAGGGTAGTACGGAGTCACTTTGGATGCAAATCCAGGATTCCAAGAATAGGATTCTTAGAATGGGAGTGGTGTACAGGCCACCATCTCAGACGGAGGAGTTAGACAGGGAACTAGCGGGACAGATCAGAAGGACCTGCGAGAAGGGTAGTGTGGTGATTGTGGAGGACTTCAACATGCCAGGAGTGGACTGGAGCACCCCAACAACCAGGAACAGAAGGGATCAGGTACTGCTGGATGCCTTCCAGGACAGCTTTCTTCTGCAAATGGTCAGTGAACCAACCAGGTTAGGGAATACCCTTGACCTTGTGCTGGCAAATTGGGACTTTGTGAGAGAACTTACAGTGGAGGAACCATTGTCAGGGAGTGACCACCACTCAGTATGGCTCACATTGGATATGGGCAAGGAAGGAGTGTAATCTGGCACAATAGTGCTGGACTTCAGGAGGGCCGACTTTGGGAGGATGGGGGAAGTGGTAAAAGGGTACCTTGCCAGAAGTCAACCCAGTATGGACACTAACCAGAGGTGGGAGCTCATAAAGCTGGGGATAGTGGAGGCAACCAAAACCTGCTGCAAAGCCCAGAGCAAGAAGGCTAGGGTTAAAAAACCGATCTGGTTGAGCAAGGAGGTCATGGAAAAGGTAAGGAGGAAAAGAGCTGCCTTTAGGAGGTACAAGAAAACAGGGAGGGGGGAGGACAGGGAGGAGTACTTGACAGAATCGAAGGAGGTGACAAGGGCAGTAAGGGAGCCAAAGCATCTACGGAACTCAGGCTGGCACAAGGCATTAAGAATGGGGAGAAGGACTTCTTTAAGTACATCAGGGAGAAAAGGAGCTGTAAGGACCACATAGTAAGGAGTAGGAAGGAGGGGGGTTGGGTGGAAGCAGGGTGCGATAAGGCGGAAGCACTAAATGAGTACTTCTGCTCAGTATTTACTAAAGAGAATAGGAGGGTGACACCCAAGGTGGGAGAAATGGCAGAAGCAGGGGGGAAGTGGTGACAGATGGGGAAATCATGGAGGGCAGAGTTCAAGAGGGTTTGAAGGCACTGAGGGTGGACAAGGCACCAGGCCCAGATGGCATCCACCCCAGGGTACTGAAGGAGCTGGCAGAGGTCCTTGCAGACCTTGGCAGACCTATTTAATGCTTCACTACATTCGGGGTGTGTACCTCAGGACTGGAGGATGGCTCATGTGGTGCCCCTCCACAACAGTGGCCCCAAGGATGAACTGAGAAACTACAGACCAGTGAGCCTCACATCCATCATGGATAAGCTAATGGAGACTATCCTGAAGGAGAGGCTGGTGGACCTCCTAGAGACCAAAGGACTATAGGACAGCAGACAGCATGGCTTCATACGTGGCAGATCCTGCCAAACTAACCTGGTTGAGTTCTATGACTGGGTAACTAGGCAACTGGACAGGGGCCATGCAGTGGATGTCCTGTATCTGGACTTCAGTAAGGCATTTGACTCAGTGCCACATGGAAGGCTGGGAAGAAAGTTAGTAGGCACAGGGGCGGATGCAAAGCTGGTGAGATGGGTAGGAAACTGGCTGCAGGGAAGGCAACAGAGGGTGTGGTGGGTGGGGCTCTCACACCCAAGGGCAGAGTGGCAGCGGTGTTCCACAGGGCTCAATGTTGGGACCAGCGTTGTTTGGGATATTCATTGCAGACATATCATGGGACATCAAGAGCAAGATCAGTCTGTTTGCTGATGATACCAAGGTAGGAGCGGTGGTGGATGACCTAGGGGATGGCAGGGGTTGCAGGATGATCTGGAAAGCTTGAAACCTGGTCAGACACCCAGCAACTGGGCTTTAATGCTAAAAAGTGCAAGGTGCTGCATTTTGGGATGAAGAACCCAAGGAGGAGCTACCAGCTAGGGGGAGTGCAGCTAGTCCAGAGAAAGGAGGGGAAGGATCTGGGTGTGCTCATTACAGGGTCAATGAACAATTCGGCACAATGTAGGAAGGCAGCTGCAAAGGCAAACAAAATGCTGGGTTGTATTGCAAGGGGTATATCCTCGAGGAGGGAGGAGGTGATTCTGCCACTGTATAGGTCATTAGTTAGACCACACCTGGAGTACTGCGTGCAGTACTGGCATCCATATCTGAAGAGGGACATTAAGTTACTGGAGGGGGTGCAGCACAGAGCAACAAAGATGATCAAGGGGCTGGGGGACTTATCATACGAGAGGAGGTTGAAGGAGTTGAACATGTACTCACTGGAGGAGAGAGAGACAGGGGTGACATGATTGAAACCTTTAAATACACGAAAGGAATAAACAAGACAGGTATAGAGGGCTGTTCAAAGTAAGAGGGAGGGACACCAGGGGCCATGATATGAGACTGGAGCGAGGAAGGTTCAGGAGGAGATGAGGAGACACTTTTTACAGAGGGTGGTGGCTGGGTGGAATCGTTACCTGCTGAAGTGGTATGCAGTAGAACAGTGTACTGCTTCAAACGAGGATGGGACAGGACAAGGGGGAGGGTTAATTAAGGGGAAGGGTGGAAGGAAGGGGCAGCTGCAGAATAAGGGGTGCTAGCTGCACATTCGAGCAGACTTGATAGACCTCTAGGCCTTTATCTGTTTGCAAATTTCGTATGTTCGTATGTTCTCTGCTAAAACAAAACTAAATATTTATAGTAAAGAATACAAGAGAAGATCAACATAAAAAGTACTGTGTGTGCACAGGGCACTCACAAACACAGTTTTGAAGACATGTGACCACCAAAATGATCTTTGATATCATGTTTTATTTAGATTTTAATGCCAGGCTGCTAAAACAAGCACAAACTCTGCTCTCTAAGTCTCTCTCCAACAAACTACACTCAGAGCAACATAGAAACATAGGCTTTGATAGCAGATAAGGATCGCTTGGCCCACCCAGTCTACCCATTCCCTACCTATTGGAAAAGCTGCAGATCCCAGTTAACCAACAGCCTTTCTCCTACCCTGTAGCAGAATTGCCTTATGTTTGTCCCATGCATTCTCAAATTTCTACACTGTTTTTTAAACCCACAACTTCTTCAGGAAGACCGTTCCATGTATCCACCACTATCTCTGTGAAAAAAAACTTCCCCATGTTGCCCCTGAGCCATCCGCCCTCTATCTTCAAATTGTGTCCTCTTGTTCTTGCACATCACTTTTCTGAAAGATGCTACCCTCTTGGACTTTGTTGATTCCCTTGAGGTACTTAAAGATTCTATCATGTCCTCCCTCTGCCTTCTTTTTTCGAGGTTATATATATCAAGGTCCTTTAGCCTCTCTTCATATGGCTTCTGGTGCAGACTCTGCACCATTTTAGTTGCCCTCCTTCAAACTGCCTCCATTCTATGTCCTTGCGGAGATAGGGTCTCTGGAACTGCATGCAGTGCTCCAGATGGAGTCTCACCAATTGTCTGTACAGAGGGATGACAACTTCCTGTTTTCTACTGGTTGTGCCTCTCCCTATGCATCCAGCCCCCCAAGTCCTCCCTACCCTTCTCACATTGTTTGCCTACCTTTAGATCATGTGATATACTACCCCAGGTCCTTTTCCATTGTCGTTGTTGTTAGTACCCCCCCAGATTGTGTACTCTTCCCCAGGGTTTTTATTTCCCAGGTGCATTATTTTGCACTTCTTTGCATTGAATTTAAGCTGCCATACTTTTGACCATCCCTGCAACCTTGACAAGTCTCTTCTCATCCTTTCCATCCCCTCTTGTGTATCAACCCTTTTGCAGGTCTTTGAGCCATCTGCAAAGAGGCATACTTTTCCTTCCAGTTCCTCTGCAATGTAACTTGTAAAGACATCCCTACTTTTTCACTGTTACCCCTCTTCCCTTTATTAAATCTCACTATCCCTTCCTTGGTCTTTCGTCGCTCCCTAATGTGCCTATAAAAGGTTTTATTTCCTTTCTTAACTGAGTTGGCTATCTTTTCCTTGGTTTGTGCTTTTATTATTTTTTAATTATTGGTAGGGATGGGTGGATATCAAAAATGTTCCAGATTTCGGATCCAGATTTAACCAGAGTACTATCCAACTGGATCCGGATATTTATCGGGTCGGATACAGAGATGAGGGAAATGCTGCACTGCTAATGGTGCAACCAAAAAAAGTCTGCAATTCCACAAAGAATAAGTGGAGTTCGAGGGAGCAGCCGGCAGTTTTATTTGCTATCTGCATTTGGCCGCTCTGTTCCCTTTTACTGCACCTCAGGCACTTGTAGGGTGCAAATGTTCATTAAAGTGCTGTTTCCTTTATTTGCACACTCTAAAACGGTTTAGTTGATTATTGTGAACCTCCAAAAGTAGCCCTGGTGCAGAAGTACAGACTACAATAACATAATAGGGAGCGGTCAACAATAATACTCCTACCTGCTGCTTTCAGCTCCGGTGTGCACTCACATAGCATATCGAAATATCTATAAATATTGGCAGTTCGTACTTGTCTTCTTCTCTGTTAGTGGCTGTGGATGTAATTTTCCATTTCTTGGCAACTGAAATGGCAGTAGCCAACATTATTGCAGGGATTACTATCCCTACAGAAAAGGGACTACTGCTCTAAGGAAAAGGTATTTTCTTTTGTGTCATCTGCAAAACTATAAAAACCGCATTTTTTTCTCTAATAATGAAATAGTGGCTTACCAGGACTTAAAGTGAGTATCTGACCCGATATACACAGCTGTATCCATTTGGGTCGGATCTGATCAAAAAGCATAAAATCCAACCAGGTTTATTTATCGGATCAGATATCCACCCATCCCTAGTTACTGGTAACCGGGTAAGCCCACTAGACACATGTGCCTGTATTCAGGAGCAACTTGGGAGCACTGGATGGTTAAGTAATTTGCTCAGTCACACATGATGCAAGTGGAGGTTGTAAGAATCAAACCCATGTCTGGTTTGCTGGATTGCAAGCTCATTACTCTCACCTCTAGACTATACTACCAGCCGCATATTCTTACTGCTTTCCCTGCTTCCTTCTGCCTTAACTGGTACAGTTCTCTCAGTGGTGGAGCCGGGTTTGGGAGTGTTTTCAGAGCTGGGGGCCATTCAGTCAATCATGGGCTCCACAATGGGCACTAAACAGTGAATGAAGATGGTGGTGGGGCACTGCCACTCACACTGGGACAGCCAGGAGGGGCGTCTGCCCCCCCAGCTCCGCCACTGAGTTCTCTGTTCTGCTTCCTCAGTGTTTCCTTATACTTCCTGAATGCTATTTTTGTTCTCCCTAACCTTCCCTGCCACCTCTTTTGAGAACCATTGTGTTTTTTTCTTCATTTTGATTTATGTGCTTCACAAAAAGGCTTGTTAGTTTTTGCCAAAGTCAGCTCTCCAAAAGTCCAATATCCTATACCTAGGAAAAGACTTTGTAAATCATTATGTTTGCTTGCATGCATGTGCAAGCAACATAGTGCTATCATCCGAGTTTTCGGAGGTGTGGTACCCTGTCTTCCAAGTCAGTCAGTGTGTTTGCAGGCACAGCCACAGTTCACCAATTAAAGCTGCAGCTGTCTATGGCAGCAGTTGAAAATGCAGTGCTGTACAGCTGAAAGGGAGAGCTATGCTTCAGTGAGCAGCGATACAATATTACGTGCTCATGCGCTCCACACACACACACACACACACACACACGCATATTGCGTGCTCATGCCCCATGCACACTGTATGGCCGGCGGGGTTCCCAATCCCCCGTCGGCTCTGCTGCGCCTCCCCAACAGAGTTACAGGCACCACGCTGAGAGACCACCTCAGCGTGGCAACACTCTGTATGGGCCAACAGGGTGTCCAATCCCCTGCCGGCCCCTGCCCCCAAATGGCCTTCCCACTGCTACGCTGGGAGCCACCCAGCGTGGCACAGGTCCCGCAGATCATCTAAGGAAAAGCAACCTGCAAGAAAAACCTTCCCTTGCTGACTGTTCTGACCCCCTCCCCACCGCATCCACCCTCTGTGCACCTACCTTCCCACACCCCCACCTCACCCTATACTTACCTCTGGAGTCCAGCGCAATGATCTTTGGTAGACCAGGAACATGTCTGCACTCTTCAAAGCCATCTGCGAACTGAGGAAATGCCAGTAAGCTGCATAATGGAATAAATAGGGTTTTTTTCAACTTTGATGCATATCTCAGGCATTTTGGGGAATTTTTTCACCAAATTTTCAACATGGGGTTTTTGGGACCCCACCTCATGAGTTCTGTCATTGTCATTTTGTTAATCGGACCTGAAAAGTGATTTCAGGGTCACTGCGTTGAACCACCTTTTGGGACTGATTTACAAAATGACAGTGTCACAGTTCATGAGTTAGGTCCCCAAAAACCCTGTGTTGAAAATTTGGAGAAAACATTCCCAATAATTACTGTTTTACCAGCATGCATTACGCTGTTCCTACGCAAGCTCATAAGTTCGTGAATTTTCAATATGTTCACTCCAGATTTTCAACATTGCCATTTTACCACACCTCCTTATGAGCTGTCTTTTCTCACATCTCGCCCAAAATGTGTTTCCGCACACGTAGCGCACAATGACGCATTTGATGTGTGAAATCAATGTTCAGGACAGAGTAAGAAAATTACAGTGACACTGTTCATGAGCAGAGGTGTTAAAATGGCTATGTTAAAAATTTGGTGAAAAAAATGAATGTTTTACGAGCATGCGTTGCGCTGTTCCCACGCACACTCGTAAGTTCGCAACTTTTCAATATTTTCACTCCAGATTTTCAACATTGCCATTTTACCACACCTCCTTATGAGCAGTACAGCTGTCATTTTTCACATCTCACCCAAAACGTGTTTCCGTCCATGTAGCGCACAATGGCACAGTTGGTGTGCAAAATCAATGTTTGGGACAAATTAAGAAAATCACACTGACACTGTTCATGAGCAGAGGTGTTAAAATGGCTATGTTAAAAATTTGGTGAAACAAAGTCCATAAAATAACTGTTACAAGCGACCATTGCACAGTTTCCACACACCCTCGTAAGTTCATGGATTTCTAATATTTTCAGTCCAGATTTTCACCACTGGCATTTTTCCACACTTCCTTATGAACAGTAAAGCTGTCATTTTTCACACCATGGCCGAAATGTGTTTTCACACTTCCAGCGCAGAAATGCGTGGTTGCTGTGGGAGATCATTTGGACAGATTAAGAAAATCACAGTGACACTGTTCATGGCGGAGGTCCCAAAATCCTGTGTTGACAATCTGCTGTAAAAATCCCCAAACTAATTGCATTATGGGTGTGCATTGCGCATTTTCTCATGCTTCATTGGCTTCACCAGTTTTATTAATATTTTCACTGCAGATTTTCAACATTGCCATTTTTTGCACCTCCTCATGAACAGTACAGCTGTCATTTTTCACATCCTGTTCAAAATGTGTTTTCGCACCTGTGGTGCCAAATGGCATAGTCGCTGTGCGAAATCAGCTTTCGGCTAACAAACTGATATTGCCACTGTTCATAAGGTGGGGGTCACAAGAAACCTATGCTGAAAATTTGGAGTGAAAATGCCAACGAACGCCTGAGGCGTTAGGGTTTCCAACCATAACGCCCCACCCTGTAGAGATTGACAGGCATCAGAGGGTGTGACTTGGGATTTTTGCCTGTAATGCTCATACTATTCCACACCCTGCAGCCAGTGAGAGGCATTGAGGTGTGCCTTGGACTCTTCGGCCCTAAAGTTCACCCCATTCTCCTATACAGGACCCATCTCACTGTATTTCTTGATGGAATTGGGTGAGCATAAGTGCCAAAGACCCCAAGGCACACCGTGACACTTGTCAATGTCTGCAGGATAGGTTGAGGTGAAATGGCGTAGTCGTTATGCCTGATGACCCAAAGGCACAACCCAATGCCTGTCACTCTCTGCAGGGTGGTGGTGGGATTGGCTTCAGTTCAATACTTCACTGCCATTCCTATTATGCAGCTCTCTAACTCCTACACTACCAATGCCAATGCCAGCAAGCAAACATTCGGCATTTTTGTTTTAATTTACAGTTAGGTCTACTGCTGAATGATTCTGGGCTGTAGGCCAGTATGCCCACCCCTACCAATGTCCATGGTGAGTGGGATAAGATACCTGGTGCAGCAAAGCAGCTTTATTTTAAACTCGGCAATGGAGGTATTTGTACTCTGTGGTGGGGGTGGGGGACTAATGTCACAGAATAGCTTCGTTGTACAAACACCGGCAATACCGATATTTTAATTGGTTGGGTGGGGGTTGAGAACTGCTGCCAAAGACTGAGGAAAAGGGCACAGACAGACAGACAAATGAGGAGAATGACATAGAAACATAGAATCTGTCGGCAGATAAGGACGATACATCCCACCTAGTCTGCCCATTTCCCTACTTGGTTTGGCAATAGCTACTCTTATCTCAACTGCCTAGCTCAAACCAAACTAGCTCCTCATTGGCTGTTAAGCAACATGTGACCTCCTAGCCCATGGTACATTGCAAATATCGAATATTATACAAAACTTCAATTGTGAAGTTCCAGTTTCGTGGATCTGAGATACTTTGATTATTTGAATTGACATGTATTGAAATTTCCGAATTCAAAAATCCAAGAAACTGCAAATAGAACACAACATGCAACCTCAAACTGTGGAAAACTTCATAGATCAGTTACAATACATGAAATTTTATGTGGAGCAAATTTTGGAACTTTGCACATCTCTAATAGTAACATAGACAGCTACAAGGAGGACAGAAGTAGTTTAACATGGAACATAATGACATGCACAGGCTGCAAGGAGTACAGAAGAAGTTTAACATGGAACATTGTGACATGGACAGCTGCAAGGAGGACAGAAGTAGTTTAACATGGAACATAATGACATGCACAGGCTGCAAGGAGTACAGAAGTAGTCAAACGTGGAACATAGTGACATGTTGAGCATAGTTAAACATAGAACGGAGTGACATGTACAGCTGCAGGGAGAATAAAAGTAGTTTAACATGGAAAACAGTGACATGGGCAGCTGCAAGGAGTACATAAGTTGTCATAAACATAATCTTCTTTCCCCAAAGCCTGACCCCTCCCCCCCATTAGGCTTTTCGCAAGCCCCTTCCCCCAAAATTTTCTGAACATTTAACTTACTTTAAGTTCTTTGTTATAAACTTCAGCATGAGGCAACTTGGTGGATGCTGTGTGGAGCCATTTCATGTGATAGTACTGAAAAGCGTACAAGCGAGCAGTGCAGTGCCACACTGTCACGTAAAATGGCACTGCGGAGCTTCTGCCATGTTGTCTCACGCCAAAGTTTATAACAAGAACTTAAAGTAAGTTAAAAGATGTAAAGATTGGGGGGGGTTTGAAAAGCCTAATTGGGGGATAAGAATTTGGGGGGAGTGGAGATTACATTTACGACAGCATTCCTTTAATTTAATTTACAGACTAGTTAGATATTCATATCTCTGGAGTGCCAACACCTACAGGTGAGCCCAATACCTTGTTTGAAAGATCATTTCATGGGCTTTCACAAAGCAATGCTTACTTACCCCTTTTGGCAATATGCTATGTCACGTGGGCACCATTTTTGGAACCACTATAGGCCTACCCTGCTACGTCAGACTGTGATTAGAGCTGTGTATGGAATGCCAAATCCCATCATGTGCAGCGACAATTCCACTTCTAAAATGCTTTTCAGAATTTCTTTTTAAATGCTGTGGAATTCAAAAAAATATTTTTCCCATCATGCTTTGTTCCCATCGAGTCAAGTGGGCAGACTTCTCAGCCCTGTTCTCGTTCCTCCCATCTAATGTCTGCCTCCCCTGGTGCTTCAGGCTAAGTCCTCTTCAGATTTCCCCCTGTGCTAGGGCCACAGTGGGAGGGCCATCCTTCCCCTCATGGCACACATCCAGATATGCCCCGGGACCAGGCAGCAGGATGGATCAAGAGGGACTGGGCAGGGCTTTATTTTCCCCTCCCCCCCAGGGTACACATCCAGATATGCCCTGGGACCAGGCAGCAGGATGGATCAAGAGGGACTGGGCAGGGCTTCATTTTCCCCTCCTCCCCATGCCCCGGGACCAGGCAGCAGAATAGATCATGAGGGACTGGGCAGGGCTTTATTTTACTCTCTCCCCCAGGGCACACATCCAGATATGCCCCGGCACCAGGCATCAGGATGGGTCAAGAGAGACTGGGCAGAGCTTCATTTTCCCCTCCCCAGGCACACGTAAGTAATAATACCCAACAGGGTGGGCGGTATTAGGCTATACCGGACTGCCCAGGGGCATAATGAAGCCCAACGCTGCAGGTGGAGGGCCTTATAGCCCCTGGAAGGTCCGGTATAGCCCAATACTGCCCACCGTGTAGGGTATTATTGCACTTAGAAAATGGGATATAGGTTACATTTTTAATACAATAAAAGCAAAAGTTAAAAATAAATCAAATAACTTTTAAATAGATTAAAAATACAGTTAAATGCAAAGTAGTCCCTCTGCACTTGCCACTCACTTGTTTGCAGTGTCTGACCTGTCTGCTACCCCCCCTCCGTGGCTTTAATTATCAAGACTGAGGACAATCTAGTTGTAAAACTGAGTGATGAGGTCAGAGTTTTTCAGTTCCCACACAGTACCCAACCCAAGAGTAGCTGTCATTTTTTGTGCGAGTTTTTTTCAACCACAGAAAGAGAAATAGCAATGGCAGAGAGCTGTGCCAGCGCCAAAGAGGAGAGAGTTAATGATACAGCGGGAGAGCTGCGGCATAACAACCGAAAAGTTACAAGCGCAGTTCCATTATTCAGATTCACCTGTTACAGCAAGTGCAAAACTAGTTACAATAATACAGCAGAAAATGCTTCTAACATCAGGAACGTACCGAGAGTCGGGGAATGCAGTTAGTGCGATCTGTATACCGGTTGACAAGGAGTTTACAGTCTGCAGTTGCGTGTGCCTGGTCATCATCAGCAGAAGGCTGCGAGTGCGAGGAGACAGAGGGATAGCGCTGCCAGTCACGAAAGAATATTAAATGTGATTTCTATTAAGACTGTGTTTTTTTTAAAGCTGATAAGTGGTATCCTTTTTTTTTTCTTGGCTGGCAGCATTAGGGATCGGGATGATGGGAGACTTGCAGCGCAGCAGACAGCTCAGCAGTGTGGTAAAAGGTGATGGGGCTGATGTTTACATTCATTTGTTTGACAGCTAAGTTTAAAAGTGAGGGCAAGCGGTGGAAACAAGTTACAGTCCCAAAATTGTACCATCCGTGTGCCAACTGCCCTGACAAGGAGGTGTGGCGTTGGGGTTATCTTTCAGCGAGAGAACAACATGGTGCCAATTTCAAACTGAACATTCTGTTTGCCCAAGAATTTGGAACGTAATCAGGCAGCAGACATAGGGACTCATTATTTCCTGGTCTCTGTTGCCTGATACTGGACCGGCTGTTTGGTGATCTGAGCCAATCAGGCTCCAGGATTTCTCCAACCCATTTTCTAAATCCAGATATGCCCCAGGACCAGGTAGCAGGATGGGTCAAGAGGGACTGGGCATGGCTTCATTTTCTCCACCCCCCTGGGCACACATCCAGATATGCCCCAGGACCAGGCAGCAGGATGGATCAAGAGGGACTGAGCATGGCTTCATTTTCTCCACCCCCCAGGGCACACATCCAGATATGCTCTGGGGCCAGGCAGCAAGATGGATCAAGAGGGACTGGACAGGGCTTCATTTTCCCCTCCCCCCGGGCACACATCCAGATATGCCCCAGGACCAGGCAGCAGGATGGGTCAAGAGGGACTGCGCAGTGCGTCATCCTCCCCCCCCGGGCACACATCCAGATATGCCCCAAGACCAAGCAGCAGGATGGGTCAAGAGGGACTGGGCAGGGCTTCATCTTCCCCTCCTGGCATTTTCTATTTTCTTCCCTTATGCCCCACTGTGACAGCACATAGGCGCGTGCGTTTGGAGGCATGCACACACCATGGAACTGCGGCACCTCCCTTCAATTCTCTCACACCTCCACTACCACCGGTCCTCCACCCGGTGACAGTGAAAGGCTGAGATGGCTGCTCACTCCCTCCTCAAGAGAGCAGAGTAGTCCCAGTGTCGCTCGATCCTCTCCTGCCCCCGGCCAGCCCCCAGTGACCTGAGTCCATTCCCAAACCCGAGTCACCAGCATGGTGGCAGATGAAGTACAAATGCTTCAGCCTTCTGCACCACCAGGATGGGTTCAAAACACATTTCTGTCTAAAACTGTGGCATACTATTCCATGGATTATGTAATCTGTGGTTTATAGAAAGTGAATCTGTGGCATATGTTTATTTATTTTATTTACGGAGATTTCAGAGACATATCTTTGAGCAAAGCTCTTTTATAAAGGTTCCACGTCAGGTCGATAGACAAAATTAGACACAGTTAACAAAAACTCTAGTGCAAAGTACAGCGTCATGTAAGCAGGCATTAGAACCGAATGACCATAGATCAGACAGAAACAGGTGGGTAACTAACTGAATGTGAACTGCTGAATACTATTCTACCGCTTACGTAAGCTGCTTAAAAAAATTCTTCTTTCAGAATTTCTGAACGAGGCAGAGTTTCCAAAATTCCACAGAATTTCAGCTGAAAAGGAATTTAAAAATTCTGTACAACTCTGGCTGGGATTGGAAAAGCCCACACCCTGAACACGGGTGTGCTGCAAAACTACAGCAGAAGTGTCCCCCGACAGAAAAATAAGACAAGTCATGCACAGAAGATTTTTAAAATAGTTTCTGCAAGGGGATGGGAAAGTCGCACTATGAAGTGTGCCGCCCTTGTACCTCATGAAGCTAGTGATAAGCTGCAAATGCCACGGGAATCATGTTTGCAGCCACAGTCAAATGCATTGTTTCTAATGCCGGAAGCAGTTCGCTGCTTTGGAAACAGCCCTGCTTTGTCCCTGTCCCTAGCAATTTGCAGTCCCCAACAACCATTGCTTGAATCAATCACTCTGTCTGGAACACTGAGTTATAGTGTGGTGGCGTTTTTAAAGAAAATAGTGTAATTAAATGCCAGTAGAGTTCAAAAACAGTGCATTAATGGTTTGCGTCCCTTTTTCGGAAGTCAAAGCAAGTTAAACAAAGATACATAACTTTCCCAGGTCTGTTGATCAGAGTTTGAAAAGTTCTAGAGAACATGTAATAACTGGGTTTATAGATGTGTGGAGTTATAAAATACATTGTTTAAGGGATTGATTCTAATAATATATTTCTCTGTGGAGAGTTTTAAGACCAATGAAATACTTATTTGTGTTCTGCTATTAGTATTGTAAGATTTCAAGCTCAAACATGATAGAAATGCTGCAGTATCATATTTACCCACAAAAGTAGAGATCTGCTCAAGTTTCAACTACAAACTGTCCCTCTTAAATGTCATCTGAAATGAATCATTTCTATATAGATGTAATTTGGGGCACAGCCTATTTTAAATGTCAGTGGTTTTTTGAGTGTTGATTGTAAAAACATCTTTCTTTTACGTGTGGACTTACCAAATAACATTACAAGAGAGGCAATCTCTGTAAGAGGTGCAAAATTACACATAGCCCATTAATGCAAAACATCATGGGACATTTATACAAAATCACCATGAAAGAATATAACTCGGTTCTGCTGTAAGCAGGCGTATATGGTGTAAAATGGCCTCTCACTTAATCTGCAAAAGTGAGCATTTAGCACTATGTACTCCTGCCTAAAACAGACCCAGTTTCACTGACATGCAAAATTACACATACCCCAATAAAACAAAGCACCATGGGAAGTATATGCTAATTACCATAAACAAATTTAAAGTGGAATACTCATGAATCATGCCTAGCATAGTTTAAAAAACCCTTAAAAGAGCTTTTAAATGAGGTATTGGACTTACCCATATCTGGCAGCAGTCCAGAGATACCAATGACTATGCCTGTCCCATACTGATACTACATTTCCACCATTTTTGGACAATATTGTGCACATTGTAGTCAAGCACCGCTTGATTGTCAGTGACATCACCAAGTTCTAAAATGCTTGACTACAATCAATCAAGTGGTGCTTGACTACAGTGTGGCTAGCCACAGCTATATTGTCCAAAAATAGTGGAAAATATAGTATCAGTATGGGACAGGCATAGTCATTGAGTGCTCTCCTTTAAATTATTTTATAGTGATTTGCATATACTTCCCATGGGGCTTAGAGCTGTTTCCAAAGCCGTGAACTGCTTCTTGTATTAGAGACAATGGATTTGACTGTGGTTGCAAACATGATTCCTGTGGCATTTGTAGCTTATCACTAGCTTCATGGGGTATGAAGGCAGCACATTTCATAGTGCGACTTTTCTATCTCCTTGCAGAAACCATTAAAAAAAAATATTATATGAATGACTATTCTATTTTTCTGTTGGAGGACGCTGCTACTGTAGCTTTGCAGCACACCCATGTCCAGGGTGTGGGCTTTTCCAATCATACCTCTCAACCTCCTGCCTCATAAATCAGGGACAAGGCTTAAAAAAATCAGGGACAAAGGACCAAAATCAGGGACACATCTTCAAAATTACAGATATCCACCCAGAAAGCTGATAGAATATGGGGCTTAGTGCAAAATGCATTTTCTAAAGAAGAACAAGTCTGTAACTTTAATACTTGACATTATTTTGTGCTTACAGTCCCCACTGTTTAGCCACAAAAACACAAATTT
Organism: Neoceratodus forsteri; assembly: GCA_016271365.2. NCBI lineage: Eukaryota > Metazoa > Chordata > Ceratodontiformes > Ceratodontidae > Neoceratodus > Neoceratodus forsteri. Next base: position 1,069,490,273 of record CM028135.1, read on the forward strand.
TAGGAGGGACAAAGTAAAATGTTGAGGCAAAATCAGGGACGTCCCTGAAAATCAGGGACACTTGAGAGGTATGTTTCCAATCCCAGCCAGAGTTGTGCACACAGAGGAGCCCAATGCCTCATTTAAAAGATATTTGCATGGACTTTCAAACTATAATGGTCACTGTTCATAAATGTTCCACTTTAATTTTGTTTTTCTTGGTAATTTGCATATACTTCCCATGGGGCTTTGCATTGTTGGGGTATGTGAAATTTTCTATGTCTGTGTAACTTGACTTTACTGCCATGCCCTTCAAGGATAACCTTCCTTCAGTACTTTTACACTCAGCTTCTTTGTCTTTTAGATGTATAAGATGTACGTTTAGGGGAAGGAGGCTTGCCTGTACCCCCTTTCCACTCTATGTATATTATTATAATGAATTTTGTTATATATAATAACCTTTCTTCCTTGGCTATGTATGATTTCATTTTCTCTTTTCCTGCAAGTTAAATGGTTAAAAAAAAACACTTCATAGAATCAAAAAAACTTTCTTCTGGTTTCAGATGTGACACACAAATTGTTTTCCATGCCAGTGTCCCCTTTACACTGTTAGGTAGACTTAGAAGGCTATATGGTTCCCCTACCCAATTTGAACATCGAAAGCAGTACCATTCAGAGGTAAAGCATTTGCAAAGCTTGGAGTCGTTCCAGCTCCCCTTGTAATAGGAAACTTTGCTCAGCGTAAATACTGCAAAAAGAGAGAGAGAGAGTGCAGCTTCAGGATCTTGGCACTTTCACAATCTGCAAGAATTTCCTCCCATCTCCCCTGCCTCTAACCTAAACTCACAAACCTCATCTGATAGCAGAACTAAGAGAGCTTATAGACCTATCAGATGTGTGTCCACAGCAGGAAAGTGCTCTGAATTTAAGGGAATATTTCTTATTTACAGACTGAACCATGCGTTATATCAACATCCTCCTCGCTGTCCTAGTGCTCTGGGACCAAACCTCGTCAGGTAAGGGATTAAGATATTATTTTCCATATACAGTCCATTTGTCAGAGTATGTCATGGTCCATGTAGAAAAAAGGGCTCACACAGTATTAGTTTGTCTTCTAGTTAACAGGAGAAGCCTTGATTTGCAGTTTTAGCCACTTTACTTGACTTACAAGGGGAGTATATTTCATTCACCTTTCATGTTAGAAGGATGAAACTAGTTCAAGTTGCACAGAGAAAACAGACCAAGAGGCAATAGAAGAGGAAGAGGAAAGCAGAAAAGGAAATCGGGGTGTTTAATTGGTGATATCACACCAAACGTGCTGACAGAGTGAAATGGAAAGTTGTACTGCAGGGCTGATGGAGTTGAATCTGTAGCAACCCAATGCTAGTGTAATTGGTATATGTGCTATCCTCCCACTGGTGGAACTAATGTGTGTACTAACCGCATAGTTGTGTAACTGCTGTATGCACTAATCCCATACTGGTGTATGTACATTTCAATGTGCTCTATAGTATTACAGTCCCAGCAGGCAGCTGTAGCAAGACGACTGTCTCCTAAACATGCTTTAGTCTACAGAATCCATTAGAGTTTAGCATGAAAACTGGATTCTCTTGATATGAAGTTAAGGTATTTTCTGTCTTCAGGGGCAGCTGATTGATGGAGTAATTGGAAGTATGTTTCCGTGTGTTTAAGTGTGTGTGTGTGTGCGTGTGTGTGTCTGTATCTGTGCCTGTGTATGTGTGCATGCACATGCAAGTGCTTAGGTGTGTGTGTGTGCATGTAGGGTGTGCGTGTGTCTGTGTCTCTGTGTGAATGCACATGCATGTGCATATACACACTCACATATCTATGTACACACACGCATGTGCATGCACACAGAGACACAGACACACATACACACACCCACCCTACATGTGCGTGCACACACACACTACACACACACACATATCTATGTATACACATGCATATGCATACACATAAGACATACACCTACACCTACACACACATGCACACACACTCACCTATACACACACCTACATCTATCAGTGTGTGCGTATGTCTGCGCGCTGGTGTGTGCATCTGGGATGAGTGCACATGTAGGTGTGTTTGTGTGTGTGCGTGTGTGTGTGCATGCGTGTGTGTGTGTGGGTGTTGGAGTAACGAGGGGGCAAATCGAATCAAGTGGTGAATCTGGGCCAGTCCCATATGAGATTTCAGAGTTGTCTTTCTCTCTTACTGCTCCTTCCTAAACTAAAATCATTCATAAAAAACTACCACTAGCTTAACCTGGTTCAATATCACTTGCTCTGCATCTGTATCTCCCTCCCCCCACCTATTTCTTAGCCCTCCTTTCCCAGTCAGCAAATAAGTGAATAAATAGTACAGTAATTCATGGTTGGACGGCAGAAAGGAGCCAAAACAACATGCCAGAGTGACCCTGGGAATGAAGAGAAACGGCCAAAAGGAGAGGAGCACGTGTGTGAGGACTGTTAGAGGCAACCAGTTAGTGTCTATTTTTTTACTTGGAAACCTATCATCTAGCGGATGTGATTAACTGGTCACTTTCTGACCAGAGCATAATCATACTATAGGTGTGTCTGCATTGAAATGTTTAACAACAGGCTGGATGTGGAACCAGTATTTTACTGGTTCCTTACTGTGTAACCCTCCCAGAATATCTTGTCCATAATATAGCCAAGAGAGGTTTGGATGAGGTCAACAGGGTTTGCGTGATGCATTTTCTAACTAAGAACAGGGAGGCTGAGTGGCTTGCTCATAGTCACACAGTGAGTCAGCAGTGATGGGATTCAAAAACAGGGGTCTGCCAGTTTACAGGTCTATCCCCCCCCCCGACATTACCATGTGACTCGCTTGTGGTCACTCAAGGAGTAAGTATGGGACAGGGGTAGCGAAACCTGGATTTCAGGTTCACAGATGAGCTCTCTATGGCCCCCCCCCAAAAAAAAGGCACTTGCTCAGGTTCGCAAGGAAGTCAAACCTGGGTCTCCAGGTTCACAGGTCGGACTCGGCACTCAGACACTCTCCCCTGTCAAAGTGACTTGCTCAAGATCTCAATGTGATTAAGCGGCAGCAAAGGAATCATAACTAGGTCTACAGACACAAAGCTTGGAACTTTAAACTCTCCCAAAGCAACTTGTGATGCGTGACATGGTGAGTACTGTATGAGGCACTACAGTAGTCACACCTGGGTCTCCAGGTTCACAGTTTGCCACTACCTCGTCTATGTCCATACAGAAATACGGCCTCAAGAACTGGACACAGTACTCCAAATGCAGTTTCTCCAAAGATTTTTACAGTGGCATGGTGACCTCATTTTTTCTACTGGTGATACCTCTCCCTATGCACACCAGAACCCCACTGGCTCTCCCCACAGCCTTGACAGCAAGTACGAGGCAGTGTGGGACTCCAGCCTGGGTCTCCAGCTTGTCAGTTCTGATCTGACCTCCCCACCATTGTTGGCAAACAGCACTGCCCTCCACCCACCTCCCTGTCTGACTGCATCTAGAAGTAAATAGTGTTAACTGCATTAGAGTATATTAATGGGGTTAGTGGCATTTGCTTCACATGGTGGCCAGCCAAATGGGTGAGCGGAAGGTTGTACTAGTCACTGCTGTGGTAGAAGGGGGGGGACTAGACACAGTGGGAGATGGGGAGGTAACAAGATGCAGTATGATGAGGAAGAGATATTTTAATTTGCACCAGTGGGTGTAGAGGGAAGGGAAGGGAAGACGACAAAGAAGGATGGGGGAAATGATGCTTTTAGAGACGGTACTGGTGGTACTGGCCCCTAACCCCAACGATAGTGCTGCTACTTGAATGCTGATGGCCAAGGCTAAAACAAGTTCAGGAAGCACGATGATCAGCAGGGGAGGGGAGGCTTAACCCTCTCAGTGGGCATTTGCCTTCTTTAGGGTGGGAAGCTATTCACAGCTGACCAAGATACCACCACCTAGGACTCCTTGTGTGGCACCATACTGCAGACTTGACTTTAGGTGGGGGGGTTCACAGCTAGTTCCATATATGCCCATTATGAACACCTTGGAATGCGTTTACACTGCCACCCTAGAGGAAAGACAGAAAAACAGTAGGAAAAAATCATGAAAGATGGCATGTTCCATTCTCAGGTCCCACTACAGCAGGATGGCATGTACCATTTCCATGACCCACTCTACAGTTGGATGTCATGTATTGTTCTCAGGCCCCACTCTACAGCAGGATGGCATGTACCACTCTCAGGTCCCACTCTACAGCAGGATGGCATGTACTGCTCTCAGGCCCCACTCTGCAGCAGGATGGCATGTATCGTTCTCAGGCCCCACTCTACAGCAGGATGGTGTGTACTGCTCTCAGGCCCCACTCTACAGCAGGATGGTGTGTACTGCTCTCAGGCACCACTCTACAGCAGGATGGTGTGTACCGCTCTCGGGCACCACTCTTATCTGGTTCTATTCTTACCTCACTGACCATCAAAAGTTAGTACAGGTAGAACGTGCCCTATCACCTCCCTTTCCCATTCAGACTAGGGACCCACTGGGCTCCATCTTGGTTCCCATCCTTGTCTTCATCTTCCTAAATGACCTCCCTTCTACCTGTACCAACTTGCATATCCACATGTACACAGGTGACAGTTATCTAACCTCCAGCCCTTCAACCCCGTCCATGGAAGGCTTGCTCCAGCAAGACTTTCACAACATCCTGAGCTGGTTCCATCCTAAGCAACTCCAGGTCAACACCAAAAAAACATGTCCATGACTTTCAGCACGAGCCAGGCACTGGCCAGGCTTCCCCCCATCTTCCTTCAAGTACCTTGGCATGTGGCTGGACAGTAGGTTTGACTTCTCCATCCACATTGATGCATCCACTACAAGCTGTGCCCCAAGCTCGGAGCCTTGTACTGCAACAAAAACTGCCTGCCTCCTCAGGTCTGCCAGGAGATGGTTACCAAAATGGTTCTTCCAGTTTTTTAACTATGGGGATGTGGTCTGCAGCATTGCCCCTCCTCTTCCTTCACTAATCTGGGCACCCTCTGTAATGCCTTTAGTCACTTTGCTACCAGCTCCCTTCCTTGAATTCACCACTGTTCCCTTTACTCCTCCCTGTCCATCCCCACCTTTGCCCCAATGTCATCAGTCCCACTATGCCTCCTTCATCTGCAAATTCTGGTTTTGGTTCTCTTCCTTCATACCTCTCCTCATTCCTCTCTCCCATCCCCTCTGCCTCCTACTCACTTTGCTCCAGGGACCCTCATACCTCTTTCTCCCCCACCCGCACTCCTCGGCTGGTCAGTCTGCTTTCAGCTTTCACCTTCCTATCTCTGGGACCTACTCCTCTCCTGTCTCCATCCCCCCCCCCCCAGGCACTAGCTAAAACTTCTCCCTGACCCCACCTCCCCGCACCTGCCAGCCTTCTACCTGACCTCTCCAATGATATTCCAGCATTCCTGTGCTTGGTTACCACCAGGTCTTTGCCTCTGCTTGACTTAGCTTCCCCCTACAACCACTGCATTCCTGTTTTTCTATTTGCACCTGCACTTTAGCTGCACACCAGTGCTGCTCACTGTACCTCAGATTGGCTCACACCATTGTTATTGTACTGTCATTCATGCTAACTTGTATACATTACTGCACTTTACCTGTGCTGTTACATCGGTGCACGTATGCTGTATTACTGTGTTCCCCTTCCCCTTTCCCCCAGGTAGCACCTGGAAATGAACCTTGGCTTAGTATGCCTCCCCCGATTACCAATTTTCAAATAAAAAAACTAAATAATCTTTATAGGATTCCTTGAAATTGGAATCAGCTTTTATTGCAGCAGGTAATTCTTCTTGCCTGTTAGGCTGTATTGTAATAATTTGTTTTCCATATTCTGTGTATCGCCTTTCTGCCCGGCTACCCCCTTCTAACCTTCCCCTCCCAGTCAGTCACCCAGCTTCCCTGGGATTTATCGTCCAGCCCTTGTCCTCTGCCACAGGGCTGTAGGGGGGGGTGCCAGCCACCAGTGCGGGGTCTGCAAGGGGTCAGTCATCATCCTGCAGCTGTGGAGTGTTTTCGACTGGTTTTCACCCTGGGCCCACATACGTGCAATGGGTGCGATGTGCAAGCTATGTGTCCACACAGATGCCCCCCTACATGGGTTCCCTTCCCACTCCTGTGGTGTTGCATGCACCAACCAGCCACCACTGGGTAGCAGTCCAACAGCCAGCCCCGCAAACTCCTCTCCCTGAGGGAGAAGAGCAGTCCTACACATGCTCAAGCCTCCCTCTCCCAGCCAGACCCCGAGTGCCCCAAGTCAGATCCCAAATTCGAGTTGCCAGTGAAGCAGGATGTAAGGCGCATGACACCTCACCCTTCCACACCACTGGGCTGGCTTATTGTCATAAATCTTTGTGCTATCATCATGAACCCAATCCGTTGGGTGACCTTTTTTACAAGTCACTGATTTTCATTGACTGTTAGTACCCCGTGTTGAGTATCTAGGGATTACAGGTTCAGATATGCATACAAAGGTAGTCCCGGCCTACCGAGCAACCTGTTTACATTCAGCTCTAATCATCATACTACGGGATGATCTGAATTAGTGTCAGCTACTCCCTAATGGAAATGGCCTTGAGGAAGAGCAAAGGGCGTTAAATTACCTACTGTATGTAACCCCTGGGTGGCGCTATCCCATGGGCTACTACCCCTGCCTGCGTGACTAGTTGCAGGTTAAGGGGCCTGGGTACTGAAAATGGGGGCTTCCACCCGGAGGACAGGGTTGATGGTAGCGTAGCTGACCTGGGTACAGCCCTCCGGGATACTGTGACCTCCCCTCTTTCCCCTCTAGAGGTCTAAACAATGAACAGAATACACAGTACAATAGCCCCCAAACAGCAGATATATCCCCAATCTGATTGCACTTGCCACCAGGGCTGGTTCCACCTGTCTGACCCTGGAGACCCCCTGTAAAATAAGATTAGACACAGCCAGCAATAGCAATACAGTGCTATTAGTACAGAGATGCACCACAAACAGTTTAAGTGCAAAAAGAGTCAGATATTATTTATTCAGGGGAATGGAACATGGGAGGGGCATAATCAGGTTGATTGGTCTAGCAACTGATTCAGTCAGGCTACAAGGCATGCACTTTAGAGTCCCTCAACACAGTCACACACACACACACACACACACACACACACACATGCACACACTCTGGGTACCCAGTTGTTGATGCAGGTTAGCCTGAAGCGCTGCCCAGGGTAAGCCGGCGTCACAGCTGGTCAGGGCCCTAATGATGGGAAGAAAGAGTCATGCACAGTAACCCACAATTTGTAATCTGAATCCAGTTGGCTCAGTTCATGATAATCAAACAAAACAATCAAATCAGATGACACACTTTGATTTAGCTGATGTTGCAGGGAGCTACCTTGGTGTTTACTCATGCTACCCAGTACAGGACGCAAGATGGACGAAATGGAGACTGCAGAATGACTTGCTGGTTTGCCAGGAGAAGCAGGGCCCACATGATTCACCGTGGTGTCATTCCAGTTCATGACATTGAGCAGTGGGCTGATCCCCAGGCAGGACTCTTGTCGATAGTCTTCTCTGTGGCGTGAGTAGCTGGCTGGGCCAAGGTGGCAGAGCCCAGGCCAGGAGAACAACTCAGATGGCAGTCTAGTAGTGCTGGATTCAGCTTCCAGCAAGCGTGACACAATTGGAAAGTGGGGAACCAAATTACAACCCACTGAGAATATTCAGCACATCTATAGTAAATAAAAAGCAGTACCACAGTTCAGATGATAGTCCGGTCGCAATCACAGTGTCTCTGCACAAACCGTACGCTCAGTAGTGGTTTCAGACTTCCTGACAGGCCGATCGCGTGAAGCAAATCTTTGATCTTCTTCAGGTAACCAGGCAGTCACAATTTAGTATTTCTGGTCAAAAGCCAGTTTGGATTCAGTCCGATTCATTTCACTAGCAGATCCCTCAGAAAGGAAGATGAAGCAGGCAGGCCAGACACAGCCTTCCCACCAGTTTCCTGCGCTATTTATGCAGGAGCAGCTGCTCGAATGTCTTGAGCAGTTCACTCTCTCAACTCCAAACTCAGACTGACGCTCTGCTGCAGGCAGCACCGCTACTTCCTTCTGATCCAAAAAGGGTTCGGTTGGTTGATTCATCTGTCTGTCAAAGCAAGGGTTCCCCTTCCAGGTCCATTTAGGCACCAAAATGAAAAAACTACAATTCCTACAGAAATTCACCCCCACAAGACTCTTGAGGACAGATTCCATTTTAAGGTCCCCAAAAGGTACTGATTGGTGCAATACAGAAATGTCCATGCTGCAAAGAAAGGCAGGTTAGACAAACTATAATACCATTATTATTAGAGCAGCTAATCAGCAAACAATTACCAGTTCTAACAGAGCTCCCTCTGCACCATTAGCGATGGTAGAACAGAGCAATAGTACTGCAGCTCGGGCGGGACTCGAGCCTGGAAACACTCGCCCCCAACCCAGATTAATTATACACTACCAAAATAATGTCTATTAAAGGAACAGGCATGGAGGCTAACAGGGCACCTACATGCAAGCACTTTTACACCTGTAAAGACACAGAACGCCCGCCTGGCAGTGGGCATTTAAGCACACCCAAGGAAGACTTTTGGGAACCCCCATTTATAGGTGGGTCACATGTATAAATCCTTTTTATTAATAATGCCATTCTACTTGCTGTCTATATATGGGCAATAATTTAAAATACTCTTCTAATGTCATCCCTTTTGATGACTATAAATATGCAATAATTTAAAATGCTGCAGGTGCATATGTATTAGTATAGGGTGTTTTTTTTTCTTTTTTCTCTTCTGAAAAAACGTTATCGATTTTTCTACTCAAAGTTTTTAATACATATTGCGTGTAATGTATTCCACGTATTTTATGTATTTGTAATGACTCAAATCGAGTCAAATAATAAACGTGAACTTGAAGAAAAAAACACCGCCAAATACAATGTGAGTGAAATATGTATGCTGAACAACAGCAAGAATAATAAATATCATTAGGCAAAGTAGATATGCCAATGTCACGGAGAACGCAAAAACAATTTAGGCATGGATATAACTAATGTAGAATGCAGGTCATTTGCCAACAAAATGCAGTGAAGTATCAACTTTCTGCTCCATGCAGTGGATGAACAACAACTAGAAATGTAGTTTGCCAAGTTTGTGAAGGGCAGTCCATAGCGTGCCTTATCAGCTGTGGGTGCACAGCCACATTTTGTCATTTTCTGACACCTGCTGTTGAATGTCCATAGGAATCAATGGACAGCGGATCTTTTTGTTGACAGTGGACTCTGTGCATCAAAGCTCTGCAGTTCTACACATCATGACAGGCAGTGTATAGGGTCAGGATATGCTGATTCCAGGTGTCCCTCCCAGGCCCCGACTGTGCCTGTACCCACACAACTGCCAGGCTGGGGGGCAGGGAGTGGATGTGCCAACAACTGGCCAGCTAAGCGTGGCATGCACAATGCTGTGTATGCTCTGTCAGGCCAGTATCTGGGGGTGGTGGTATTCGATACACTAGCTGGAGGACTGCTGTAAAAGGTGCACACACCTCCTGACAGATATCTAGAGGCACTTGTTGATGCCCTGCTACCACTGACCCTATCCTCCTCCATGGCACGGGGGCTGGGATGGGGAACATGGCTGTGGGGCAAAGCTGTGATTTAAAAGACAAGCTGTGGCAGTGCCTCTGGGACACAACAGTCCTTCCAAAGACTGCTGTATCCCATCATCCTGTGCACCTACAGAAAAGGGGATCCACTCTGGGACAGGTGGAGGCTACCTACTGGAAGCCCACGGTCTGGCCTCTGGCTGATCCCTCCTCTTGCATTGGACTTCATATCTGTGTACTGGGCCAGCAGGGGATTGTGCATCCTGGCTCTGAATGTCTGTCAGAGGCTGCGAATGCAGCACACAGTTGCATGGCTTGCTACGCACACTTTCTGGCTTGTACCAGGCTCCATTGTGGATAGTGCCTAATGTGATTACAAAATAGCTGGATCCTCCAGAACAGCTTTAAAAAGGAAAGCTATATACAGAAAAACCTGGTGAACCCATGTTGACTCTCTATGTTAGCTACTGAGATATTTGGCTTTTTAACATCATGTGGCTAAAAATATCCTTTTAATTATCCACTGAAGGCTAGTGCTTTTCATGCCATTTTACTAGGTGTCCATTTGAAAATATGGCTAAAATGGCTAAATGGCTAAAACAAAAGAGGTGGTGGCTAAAATAATCAGTATCCAAATAGCTAATTATGTTTGGCATATATAGCCCACACTGGTTGAGCCATAGTAATGTAGTCGCAGTGATCTGATCAGGAGCCAAAATTGGCCCTAGGGCAGCATATTCGAGCAAAAAAAATACCCCAGTTATTTAGGAATAAACAAAAGTATTGTGATAAAAAAGATGATGTTAAGATTACATGACACCCCAAAGAAGTGAAACATATCATAAACAATGGTTTTATATTTCAGTCATGAATGTCATCTTTTTACTTTTAATAAATATTGAACATTTTACCAAAAATTCGGGGTGAGTGAGTCTGACTACATCTCTAATTATCTGAGCAACATGAAAGCATAGTGCAGCGAAAAAATGTTTTCCCACAAAGCTAGTTTCGGCTACTGTTAAAAGTATTAGAACGGGGGCCGTCCCAGTGGTGCTCAGCGTTGAGGCATCCTGCCTTACCTCATGTCACGCCGGTGACCCGGGTTCGGGAATGACCTCATGTTGTTGGGGAGCTGGTCGGGTGGGGACAGAGCAGGATTGAGCTGCATAACAGCAGCTCTCCTCTTCTGGGGAGGTTTCTGCACGCCCGTAGTTCCGCTGACACTGGGTTGTGGTGCAGTGTCAGCATAGGTGGGAGGAGGTGACATGATGGGAGGGCCCACCTCCACACTTGCATGTGCTTGCCAAGACAGGTGATCAGGGTGAAAATGGGAGAAAATACCATAAAAATAACAAAAAAAATAAAGTATTAGCATACCTGTCAGATCTACATGTCTATGTGCTTCCTATACTGCACAGCATGTGTTTTTGTTATTTTCTTGATCCTAACCCTTACCAGCTCTACAATACTATTTCTAAACCAGATGTGGCAGCCCTTTTGAGAAAAACCTAAATTAGCTAACCTGGTGGCATGGAGGGCTGAGGTGCTGGGTGCCTCACCTCCTCCCACACCGGTGACTCAAGGTCGGGAACAGAACTGGGTTGCTTAGGGGCTGGCGGGCATAGGAAGGATCAAGCATCTCTAGAAAGTTCTCTTTCCTCAGGAAGGGGGCTTAGTGTGATGCGCTGCTTGCCTGACACCCAGTGGTGGCAGGGTGCCAGCATATGCAAACCACGTAGGAAAGGGATCCCACATTCAGGATGCTAGGCCCATCTCTGGGGAAGCAGAGCTCAGACATTGCACCCATTGCACATCTGTGGGCCCAGGGAGAAAACCAGAGGAAACCCCCCCAGGCAACAGGATGATGGCCAACCCCCCCAAGACCCACTCTGGTGGCCAGGAACAACCACAGTCCTGTGGCAGAGGACGCTGGTGAAGGTAAGCCCCGAGGAGCTGGAGATGGAGCTGGGTGGAGTCACTTAGAAGGGGGCTGCTGGGGGAGATCAGGAGATAAAAATGTATATGGAAGAAAAAACTAAATTAAAACATTAATAAAATATTTAGATGTTGGTGGAGTTACAAAATACTACACACCAAATAAAACTGGGAGATGCCTGAATTATTTTATAGTGAAAAAATGAAGGGTTAATTTTTTTTGCCCAGTTTTGTTACACTTTTGCTTTAAATACAGAAGATAAATTCAATACATGAAGAAATGCATCTATAAGGGCTGTGTGACACTTGGCCAGCAGGCTATGATTACTGTATGATAGTGGTAGTATAACTAAATGGTCAGTGTATGAAATGTCAGTCTGTGAGATTTGGCCCTTTTAAATTACAAGGTGTCAGCAGCTGATATAACAGGATGTATTACATTGACCAGGAGATCTCCATAATGTAATTAACTTCCTTGAGAAATTGCATTGTATGGCCTTTTTTATGATCTCATGTTTTTTTGAAGTTGAAAACCAAATGTGACTTTATGAGTCTGCCAGAGGATGAGCCTAATAAACTTTTACGACATCTTAACAAGAACCAGCTACCAGTTCAAAGGAAATGCTAGATTAAAGACTGTCAGAATTTAGGAAACGTGTTTTTCTTCTGATGTCACCTTATTTAAAATACCTCCTGGTAGGGAATCATGTTTGTGATTTTTAATTCTAAACAGAAGGAGCTAGATGACTCACAAAGGGGGTGGAGAGACAGAGTTAAACAAATACTTGTCTCTGAACTGTTTGTCATATCATTTTGGGACTCTAGAGAGACACAGCTCTCTGATCTAACTTTAAAAGCATTTCCAGAGGTAATATCTTAGATAGCAAAAATCTAAAATGTATTGTGGTAGGAGTTTTGCTTTGTAATTTTCCCTTGTTTTTTTATGTGATTGTGAGCTCTTTGATATATTGTTCTGTGTTTACATTTTTCATATTTTTATCATCTTTTAGTAAAGTACATTTTCTTAAGATTCTGCCTGGGTCTCCTCTGCCATTTTTGCATGTGGAGTGCCTGTATTTTTAAGTCTGACAACTGTTCAAGGGCTTGATGGTGTTACTAAGCTTGGTAAAAGGTAAGAATATACCTAAGGTCTCTTATAGAGTTTCAAGGGTTCATTTTGGATACCTGGTTAGGTGTCCTTAGGCGAAAGACGTATTGCATCCCCCAAAGAGAATATTATCTGAGCCTGTACATTTGAGTACACTAGCATAAGGTTCAAAGTTTGAATCCCCCCAGAACTTGAGGCTAAAGGGAATTTGGACCCAAAAACAGACAGGAGGGTTACCCACTCTGCTACCTGTTCACAGTATTGTGCTCTGAGGTTGGCACAGTGGGAGCAGAGGGCCTGACTTGCGGAGTACATTTGTGACAGATTTGGTTGACAGCAGTGCGATAAATTTGGTAACACAAGCTTTAACTGTTCAGTGTGTCAGCTTAATACTGTACAGCTCACTTGCAAAAGAAGGCAGTGATTTATTTTTGAAAGAGAAAACAGAACTATAACATTTTGCTTACAGTCAAGTTCCTACCTGTTTTATTTTTTTTTCAAAGTGCAAGTTAGAGTAGCCGTAGTTAGGGAAGAAGATGGCTTCCAACTACAGTGAGGACACTGCAGACTACCTGAAGCAGTTGCGCAAGGAAAGAGGAGTCCTGCATGATGGAGAGCCACCAAGCATAATCTCGTGGACACTCTGATGGCCGCTGATGCCCAGAGTGTTGAGTCACAGACTGTGACTGTAAAGGACCTTCCCTTGGATGTGGAGGGGCCAGCGGGCAGTGCAGTGTCCAGATCCAGCGAGGAGGACAGCAGGGCCAGTGCAAGCCCAGGGCCGCCAAGCAGGGGAAGGTCACCAGCATTCTGGAGCCAGAAGCAATTAGGCTGCAGACTGAGTTGCACAGAATGTAGCTGGAGTTCCAGAGAGAGGCTGAGCGGGAATGGTGAGAAGCGGAGTGAGAGAAATGAGCTTCAGAGGAGAAGAAGAAGCAAGAACAGAGAGAGGCTGAGTGAGAGAAGTGAGCTGCAGAGGAGAAGAGGGAGCGAGAACAGCGAGAAGCTGAACATCAACAGCGAGAGGTGGACCATGAAGAGCGTGAGCACCAGAGGCGACATGAGCTGTGAAGAGTATGAGCGCCAGAGGCAACATGAACTGGAGAAGCTATGACTCCAGCCACCAGCACCAGAGCAGGTAAGTGGCTTGGGTTTAACTGGAACTACAGGACTGGGTCGCAAATTAAATTCAGAATTGATAGCCGAATTTAAAGAGGGGGAGGATATGGATGCCTTTTTAAATTCCTTTGAAAAAGTTTGTATTCAGGCAAAGATTCCTAGTGGGTCCTGGAGTTTCCAGCTATCCTCGCTACTTACCAGGAAAGTCGATGCATTGGGTCAAATGGACAATGAGGACAGTAATGATTACAGCAATGTAAAGCTGCACTTTTAAAAAGTTTGATTTAACTGCAGAAGGCACAGAGCTAAATTCCATAAGCTCAGGAGAAGCCCTGACATGAGCTACGTGGAGCTAGCCATGAAACGCTGCTTTTAAAATTCACACAGGGACAGAATTAGCTAAATTCTGGTAGCTAAATTGAAAATGCTATATTATTAGAGCATTTTTTTGGCATGCCCAGCAGAACTGAAACCCTGGCTGGAGGACTGAGATCCCAAAACAACGCAAGAGGCTGCTGAACTCTCGGACCGCTATGCCAAGAGCAGACCTGCTCTGACAGCGAATGGGGAGGGCGTGGAAGTGCAGAAAGGGAAAAACGCGCCTTCAAGGCAGCTAAAACCCTCACTGCCTCCACTGAAACCAGTTAGCCCCAAGTTTCAAAGAAAAGATTTTTCTGAGAAAAGAAATGAATGTTGGGTTTGCAAAGAAACTGGACATATTGCCAGACAGTGTCCCAAAAGGATGAGTAATACTCAAAATGGGGCTAGGAAAGAAGTGGGTTGTTTGTGTGTCCCTGGAAGCTTGCCTGTGAACATGAGGGAACACATGCACCCAGTCACTGTGAATGGAGTACAGACACAAGGGTTAAGAGACACAGGGGCATCACTGGTGCTGGTAAAAGGGGATCTGATAGAGCCTGATCAGCTTATACCCAATAAATTTTTAACTGTACAAGGGTTCACTGGTGAGGAGAAAACATTGCCCCTTGCTAGTGTTCTCCTAGACTGGGGTGAAACAGGAGGCACTGTGCAACAGGTGGCATTAGCCAAAACTTTAGCAGTTGACGTCATCCTTGGCAACAATTGCAAACAGGATGGTGTGTGCAGTTAACCATAGCCAAGTGGCAAGGGAAAATTGTCATTCCTTAGACCCCATAGAAGCCATTGTGGAAACCACTGGGAGGATGGTTCCCCAGCCGGTGTCTCCTGATATGGAGACTAATGAAAAGGGGGTAGTAATTTCCCCAGTAACAGTTAACCAAACAGCTATGGAGGGTGACTCCAAAGAAGGAGGGGTGACCCATTGTCAGAGGGTTAGAGATGACAGTTATCCTGAGTGCCCTGACGCTAGAGCTAGGGACCCTAGTTTAGAGACTGAAAGGGACAAGTCCCATGCCTTGGGAATGTGTAAGGAGTTTGAAGCCACTCAGAAAAGAGATCCTAGTCTAGAGAAGCTGAGGGCTTGGGCAGACTCTGATGGAGCACAGGGAGGTGATGGAAAACATAAAGTTTATTGGGAAAATGGACTGATGTATACTCAGGATGGTAAGACAGAGGGAAGGGTGATAGGCAGGCAGCTTGTCATTCCATAGGGGTACCGTGAGCAGTTGCCCAAGATTGCGCACGATATTCCCTTGTCTGGTCATCTAGGAATCGCACACACTATGCAGCATTTGGCCCAGAATTTCTATTGGCCCAACTTCACCCAGCAGGTCTTGTCACCAGTGCCAAGAAATAGGGAAGGTGGGTAAGAAAACCCAAGCTGCCCTAATTCCATAGCCCATAGTGGAGGAGCCATTCCAGAGGGTGAGAGTGGATATTATAGGGCTTTTAAATATCCCCAGCTCCTCTGGGAAGAGGTTCATCCTGACTGTGGTGGATTATGCCACCTGGTATCCAGAGGCAGTCACCCTATCCTCACTGAGGACAGACAAAGTGGCAGATGCCTTACTTGGGATTTTCTCCTGTGTTGAGATTCTGCAAGAGGTTATCACTGATCAAGGGGGTTCCTTCATGTCAGACCTGCTGAAATGTTTGTGGGAGAAGTGTGGGGTGGTGCAGAGGTGCACAACACCTTATCACCCGCAAGCCAATGGGCTTGTGGAAAGATTTAATGGTACCCTGAAGTCAATGCTCCAAGCGTTTGCTGAAAAGCATGAGAGGGACTGGGAGAAATACCTTCCCCACCTGTTGTTTGCATACAGGGAGGTGCCCCAAGAGGCAACAGGGTTTTCCCCCTTAGAGCTCTTATATGGACCCTGGGTACGTGGGCCCCTAGACTTGATCCAGAAGGACTGGGAAGGCAAGCACACCACCCAGGGAACTCCCATAGTGGATTACGTCCTTAGGCTTAGGGAAAGGCTGAAGGAGCTTATGGGGACAGCCCAGAACAACCTGGCAGCTGCCCAACAGAAACAAAAAGTGTGGTACGACCGCAGAGCCAGAGCTCGCTCATACATGGTGGGTCAGAAAGTCATGGTCCTTATCCCAGTCCGGAAAGACAAGCTTCAGGCTGAGTGGGCAGGACTGTACAAAGTAGTTAGAAAGGTAAACGATGTGAACTATATCACAGAGTTACCTGACCAAAGACAGACAGAAAGGATGTACCATGTCAACATGATGAAGCCATATGATAATAGGACTGACATGGTGTTTTCAGTGTGTAGTCCTGGGAAGGGGACGGACAAAGGAGACCCCTTTCTGGACTTGCTGGAAGAAAGCAAGCGGGAGTCCTCTGTTGAGGCAGTGAAATTGTCACCCCAGTTGGCCCTAGACAAGATCCAGGAAGTAAGGGAGGTTTTAGCAGACTTTGCCCCACTGTTTAGTGCCAAGCCTGGACTAACCCCCTTAGCAACACACGATGTGGAGACAGAGACACAGATGCCCATACAGAGGACAGCATATTGGGTGTCAGAGGCTATCCAAATGGACATTAGGAGGGAGGTGGAGGAAATGCTGGATGTAGGGGTAATTCAGAGATCCCACAGCTCCTGGGCCTCACCCGTAGTCCTTGTGCCCAAGCCAGATGGCTCTACTCGTTTCTGTGTGGACTATCATGGACTGAATGCAGTCACAAAGTCAGATGCCCACCCAATACCCTGGATGGATGAACTCCTGGAAAAGTTGGGAGGGGTGACATACCTTATAACTATTGACCTGACAAAGGGGTATTGGCAGGTAGAGTTAACTGACAGAGCTAGGGAAAGGTCAGCCTTCATCACTCCAATAGGCTTATTTGAATTTAAAGTACTGCCTTTCGGAATGAAGAATGCCCCAGCCACTTTCCAAAGGTTGATGAACCAGGTGTTAAATGGTGCTCAGCAGTATGCCGTGGCATACCTGGATGACACTGCCATCTTTAGTGCCAACTGGGAGGAACACCTGCCCCACCTTAGGGAAGTGCTGGGCAGGATACAGAGGGCTGGGCTCACTGTCAAAGCTGAGAAGTGCCAGGAGGCCATGGCTGAAATGGCATACATCGGGCATGTTGTAGGCCGGAGACAGCTCCGTCCTAACCAAGTAAAAATAGAGGTGATCAAGGCATGGCCCAAACCAGAAATGCAGAAGTAGGTCAGGGGTTTTCTAGGGACAGCAGGGTACTATAGGAAATTTGTACCCAATTACAGTGCCCTGGCTGCTCCTCTATCTGACCTGGTAAACAAAAAGATGCCTAAGAAAATAACCTGGGAACCAGCCTGTGAAAAAGCCTTTACCAGACTGAAGGAGGCACTGTGCAGTACTCCTGTATTGACAAGTCCTAACTATAGCAGACCCATTATAATCCAGACTGACACCTGAGACGTGGGTATTGGGGCAGTACTGAGTCAGACATCCAACCAAGAGAAAGATCACCCTGCAGTGTACCTGAGTAAAACGTTACCTCCCAGGGAGCAGGCTTACTCTACTGTGGAAAAAGAGTGTCTTGCCATAGTGTGGTCCCTAAAGAAGTTACAGCCATACTTATATGGGCAGCATTTTGAGATACAAACTGACCATAACCCCCTGGTTTGGCTGACACAAATGGGAAAAACTAATGGTAGATTATTATTAAGATACAGTCTTGCCTTGCAAGGTTATGACATGATCATCTTACATAGGGCTGGAGCAACCAATGAGAACGCAGATGGCTTGTCATGTCTATATGAGGAGTGAACTGACTTAGGGAGATCATCCCATGCAGGGGATAGAGCCCCCAAATTCAGTCTAGGTGGGGAGGATTGTGACACTTGGCTAGCTGGTTATGATTATTGTATGATATTGGTAGTATAAATAAGTGGTCAGTGTATGAAATGTCAGTCTGTGAAATTTGGCCCTTTTAAATTACAAGGTGTCAGCAGCTGAATCCCAGGCTGTATTACACTGACCAGGAGATCTCTGTAATGTAATTAACTTCCTTGAGAAATTGCATTGTATGGCCTTTTTATGATCTCATGTTTTTTTGAAGTTGAAAACCAAATGTGACTTTATGAGTCTGCCAGAGGATGAGCCTATTAAACTTTTATGACATCTTAACAGGAACCAGCTACCAGTTCAAAGGAAATGCTTGATTAAAGACTGTCATAATTTAGGAAACGTGTTTTTCTTCTGATGTCACCTTATTTAAAATACCTCCTGGTAGGGAATCATGTTTGTGATTTTTAATTCTAAACAGGAGGAGCTAGATGACTCACAAAGGGGGTGGAGAGACAGAGTTAAACAAATACTTGTCTCTGAACTGTTTGTCATATCATTTTGGGACTCTAGAGAGACACAGCTCTCTGATCTAACTTTAAAACGCACTTCCAGAGGTAATACCTTAGATAGCAAAAATCTAAAATGTATTGTGGTAGGAGTTTTGCTTTGTAATGTTCCCTTGTTCTTTTATGTGATTGTGAGCTCTTTGATATATTGTTCTGTGTTTATATTTTTCATATTTTTATCATATTTTAGTAAAGTACATTTTCTTAAGATTCTGCCTGGGTCTCCTCCGTCATTTTTGCATGTGGAGTGCCTGTATTTTTAAGTCTGACGATTGTTCAAGGGTTGATGGTGTTACTAAGTTTGGTAAAAGGTAAGAATATACCTAAGGTCTCTTATAGAGTTTTAAGGGTTCATTTTGGATACCTGGTTAGGTGCCCTTAGGCGAAAGATATATTGCATCCCCCGAAGAGAATATTATCTGAGCCTGTACATTTGAGTACACTAGCATAAGGTTCACAGTTTGAATCCCCCAGAACTTGAGACTAAAGGTGATTCAGACCCAAAAACAGACAGAAGGGTTACCCTGTCTGTTACCTGTTCACACTGTTGCGCTCTGAGGTTGGCACTGTGGGAGCAGAGGGCCTGACCTGCGGAGTATGTTTTTGACACCGTGCTGCGCTGCTGTGTGATTGACCTTGATTGGGGGGAATACTCAGGTCGCTGCATCGGGGCATAGACCCAACTGATGTAGCTACTGCTTGCCAGTGGGCCTTAGCTGGGGAGGATTGGCAGTGAGTTACAGTGCTGCAGGGATGCTGTGATGCTATGGCTGATGTAGGACCCGTTTACACCACGGGGTGGAGGGAGGGATCCAAGGGAGAAAATGGGGCAAAAGGTATGTGCACTGAGCCATGTGCATGAGGGTCATTGGTACTCTCATGCCCTGCGCCATGTAGATCCCCACCGGCTGGGCATCAGGGGGAGCTGCTGGCAGAGCTGAGGGGTTGCCAACAAAACACTGTGAAACCCGAAAGTAGGAGTTGGCTGGGGGGGAAAAGCAGGACTGGAAAAAAAGAAAAGTATCTATAAATTACACTTTTCCTAACTTTCCCAGTGTGACATCATCATTGGCTATTGAAAGAAATAGTCTGCTTTCTAACTGGCATCAGCAGCACTTAGTTACTCAAAATTCCTCAAAAACAGATTTTCCAGACATTCCATTTTTATTTCTAAAGACATTTTCATAAAAACAGTTTCTTTTCCATGCAGACTTCATCTGTTCACATTGATTATACCCACCACAAAGTCATAATCCTGTGCCTATGACATCACAACCAGTTGTCATGGAAATTACTCATGTCACAAGTAAAGGGATTATGACATCATGGAAACAAAAGCAACAGGAACAAATGGATTCCGAGGGGATGAATGCCTGGTTTCCTGAAAATGCCTTTTGTTATAAGGCAGAGGATGTCCTGAAACAACATTTCAAGGGCACTTGTTTTGAAAATGAATACTTCTGATGCCAACTGTCATTTATTTGCAGACACCTAGAAATCATTTTAATCTTCCCCACTTCTGACTTGAGCAGAGAGGGGACAATCCACACTAAGGAGAGTGGTGGTGACTGTTTAGGTCCAATCAATTGTACAAGTGGCATTTAGGAAAACCAGCACACACCATTCATAGAGAAGGCATAGAAAACGAAGTCTCAGTCACTGATGGTGCATAGCAGAGTCCTTTTTTTCATGTCCAAAAAATGCAGTCATCCAAAGTAAACAGCAGGCAAACTAGTCTGCAGAATAAAACCAGGATACCCTCCCAACATGTTTCGCATGTATGTACTCTGTCAAGGGGTCAACATCGATGCAAAATGAATTGGGAGGGTAGCCTGTTCGGCTACCTTATTTGCCTATTTGCTTTGTATGATGGCACTTTTTTGAGCACAAAATACAGGAAACCTGTTTTGCACAGTCAGTGACCAACCAGGACTCCATTTTCTGTGTCTTTTCTTTGAGCTTGTCTGCCAGTTGTTAACTGCCATTTGCCCAGTCCTGGCTTGTGATTATTAGTTTGTGCTCTGAACATTCAGTATGGAAACTTGGTATGTGTGTGCGGGGAGGGGAGATGGAATTTAATCTTTTGTGGCTGGGACTGATATCGTCAAAGCAGGATTGGTCACACCCAAGCTGGTGAGAGAGCAGGAAGCCAGCTGGTGTGATTTTATGCTTTTTTCTGGAACATAAATACGGACCTAAAAAAAATTGAAAGTGTTTCTGTAAACATTCTCTCCTACACCAGCAATGAGCTGCCTACTCTTAAACTATTACAGCACAATATTTACAGAACAAACCTTCAATTATAGTAAATAAGTTTCAATTTATGGATAAAGGTGGTTTGAAACTGAAATTCCCTCATGACTTGTCCTTGTGCCTTAAAACAATATTGAAGTCTTTCCTGATACAACCTGACTCATATTCAAATCCTGTTTTCTGATTCAAGGACTTTATTTTCCCAAGTGTAACCTCTGCTGTGTCTCCTGCCAGCGCTGAGTGCTAAGGAAGGTGCGGATAGCCCACAGCAAGCCTTCCATGTCTAGGGGTATAGATGGCCCTAAACCAAACACAAAGGGCAGCACCTCACAACGCCTGTTCCATGCGTGTCAGTGGCTCAGTAGGTAGCACACTTGCCTCTGAGGCCGGGAGATCAGAGGGCTGTGGGTTCAGTTCCCACATCTGGCACTTAGGTTACTATCCCAGTACTGACACTGTAGTGCAGCATGAGAGGGGTGCTGCACTTCTAAGGTGCCGTCTTTTGGATGAGACGTTAAACCGAGGTCCCATCTGCCTGGATTGGTGTTAGTTCAGGTGGATGTTAAAGATCCCATGGCACTTATCGAAAAAAGAGTAGGGGAATTTCCCTGGTGTCCTGGCCAAATTTCCCCTCATTCACTAAAAATACCACCAACAATGTAATCTGGTTCAAGGTCAGTTGGCATTCATCTGTATCCCCTTCCCCTGGGTCGTACCTGGAAATAGGCAGAATTTGTCCGGTGCACTTACCCGGTCAACAAAAACTAAATAAATAACCAAAGCAAAACAAACAAAAGATCCAGCATCAGGCACTGTGGTTAAACATTAAAATATAATTTTATTTAAATATTTAAAAACAGATCCACATACCCCAGCTTAATGTTCCACTACAGTCCATTACCAACATTTCACGCTCATACTCGATACTTTCTCAAGGTGCCCATACTTTCCCCTTCCTTATAAAGGGCCTATTTCTTAAAGTGGCAGTGCTCACAAACAGTTTTATAGCCTTGCTAATAAAAAAACCTGCTTGCAAATATAGCAGGAACACTAAAGTGCAAATCATAATTCTAGCTATTGGTTAAATATCACAGAACTGTGCAAAGACACCCTTATAACAGTGATCCACACCCTAATACTAAAAATAAATATGATTCTAACTTTCACAAGTTAATATTGTCTCCAGACTTCAAAGATAATACAGAAGTCAGAATCAAAAACTCCTGTACGGAGTATCATGCCATGGAATTATTTAATCTTTTTCTAAACTCATGTATACTTTGCAATTTTCAAATTCCATTCCATTATTTCCCACAAGAGATTTAATGATTAAAAGAAATGTTATATATAAAAAACAAGTCTACATATTATGCGTGGAAAGTAGTACCCAGTTATCAAAACATGTATTGCGCACCTCATTTTAAAAAGAGAAACAATTCAAATCTATCATTCAGGCCTGATGCTTCAGTAGCATGTAATGTAAAAATCCACCAGGCCTCCCTCTCTGATAACAAATTATCCAAGTCTCCCCCAGGGCTAATGCTAGGTCTTTCTATGCCTCGAAATGAGAAACAATGTTCACCCAGAGTCTGCTGCTTGATACGGTTTGCCAAGACACTATCCAGCTCTCCTTTCTCTATAGCCCTTGCATGTTCTCCCACCCTCAGTTTCAAACTTCTTTTGGTTTTACCCACATAATGGGGCCTATGCATGAATATGCGGAGTGCCTATGCGCTACAAATCCATGGCACGTAGCCACTCAGCACAGACTGCACTCCCACGCAGGATGCACAGAATGGGGTGCACAGCCCCTATGCACCCGATCCCCCATCTGCGTGGACAGCAACACACCGGGGCAGGTGGGAGCACTATGCAGCAGTCACCATGGCACGTAGTGCTGTCCACAGGAGTGCAGAGGACAGAGCAGGTTACAGCAGGGGGAACCCTGCCGTAACGCCAGTACACGCCAGCATGCAAACAGTTCCCCAATGGGCCCAGACAGCCTGTGGGACACCCACCGGCATAGCAGCACCCCATCCCCACCCCTGTCCCATGTGCTGCCCCCCCCACCACCACCACGGTGTTGCACAAGAACACCCCCGCACCCACAGAGGAGCCCCAGCATAACCCTCCACCAGCCTATGCCTGGCATTCTGCCAGTCCCAGTGGTGGCCAGGCCCTGATAGCATCCAACATGCCCTCACCACCACGTACAAGCCTCATTCCATATGTGTGACTGCTCGCCCCCAACACACGTCCGCCCTGTCCCCAGCAGTGCTGGTCATATCCACCCCCCCAACAATAAGACTGCCCCATCCCCATGGCATAACATCCCCCCCACACACACACACACATGTGGACCTAGGCTCCAGTATCCCAATCCCATGTCTCCGCCGGAACAGTGGTTGCCAACGTGTGCCCCACAGTACAGCACAGTCGGTCTGCTCCCCCACGCCCCAGTTCCCAGCCCATCCGGTCAATCAGTGGTGTACAGTGGATCCCCCACCCCTACAGCACTGTCCCCCATCCCTGTAACTTGCTGCAGGTGCCATGGCCTGGGATGGCCAGTGGCACAGCCCTCCTGACACCTCCTCGGCACCAGCCATCCAAGTAATGCTGGGAGCACGCTGCTATATATAGGCTTTGTGCTCCCAGCATCACCTGAATGGCCAGCAGTCAGGGGAGGTGTGAGGGAGAGTGAAAACCCTTGGACTCCCCAGCCCACCCCCTAACCGGCACCAGTGCGCACTGAATCGTTGGTCCTAACTCTCACACCATCACATGTGTAAAGAAGCAGAGTGTAGGAGAACAGGGTGAGAGTTGAGAATAGCGACCCCAATGCGCATCCCGATGCCGGTGGGGGTGGGCTAGGGGTCCAAGGGGTTTCAACTCTAACACCAAATTTCCTCACTTTTGTAACTGTGGAACAACCCTAACTGATGCATTAAATGGATTTTTTTGCCTCTAATTTCCCATCTTTTTGAGAATGAAGACGATAAATAGTGAATGGAATGCAGTGGCTGGAGCTCGGGGCCCAAGTGATGTCTTGTTACATAGTAACAGGAACTGCAAAGCAAATGCAAGTGGCAGCGGTGACCCACATGGTAAAGCAAATGGAAATGGTAAAGCAAACAGTTATAGAAACGCAAGCGCAAAGTGACGTCAAAGTGAACAGTGACGGAAACAGAGACGCAAACGCAAGCACATACGGAACGCAGCTGGTAATGCACATGGTCACAGTACCGCAAATGGAAATGCAAATGGTAACAGTAAAAGCAATAATAATGCCAAAAAAACAGAAACGGAAACCAAAACACAGGCGCATACAGAAACACAAACCGTGGCATGCATGGTCATGGAACCGCTATTGTAAATGCAAACGGTATTGGTAACAGCAACAATAACGCAAAAGGAAACAGAAATGGAAAGACAAACAGAAGTGAGTGTGGAAATGCAAACCGTAACGCGCACGGGCACGGTACCGCAATTGTAAACACAAATGGTAATGGTAACAACAACAATAACGGCAAAGGAAACAGAAATACACATGCAAGCACATACAGAAACGCAAACCGTTACGCGCACAGTCACGGTACCACAATTGGAAATGTAAAGGGTAATGGTAACAGCAACAGTAATGCCAAAGGAAATAGAAATGGAAATGCAAACGCAAGTGCTTTCGGAAACGCAAACCGTAATGTGCATGGACATGGTAACATGATTGGAAACACCAATGGTAACGGTAACAGCGATGATGACGCAAAACGAAAGACACACACAAACGGAAGGTCGACCGCAAATGCAAATGGCAATGCACAGGCTGATACAAAAAAAAATGAAAACATAAACAGTAATGGAAACGCAAATGGTAACAGTAATGCAAACAGAAGTGCAAACGAAAATGCAAACCGTAACGCACACGGTGGCGTACACGGGAACGATGACGTGAACAGTAATGGAAACACAACTGCAAATGCTAACTGGCACAGTAATGAAAGGGCACACCCTTCTTTCCCCCCAAAACTACACTGAAAAAGATAGTGAATACAAAGAATGTATGCATAATAATGGGCCTCGGAGCAGAAAAAGAGGACTTGGCATACCAAATTGCTTATATCTCAGGAACCGTATGACATAGAAAAAAAATTACAATTTCATATGAATTATGACATTCCTGGCTAGTTTTGTACTTAGCCCATGTTTGGGGGGCTAAGCATTTTTCCGACAAAAAGTCCGTATCTCACATCGTTTCCGAGATACTGGCCCCGAAAGGCGCGACGGACGCTGTAATGTTATCCTATGGGAAAAGCGTCAACTTCAGAGTAGTGTAACTTTGCAGCCCTCCAATATTTTTTCACCAAACCACAAAAAGGCACATCTGTGGTATGTTGGCTGTCTTCCCTCCAAATTGCAGCCCAATAGACCAAACCATTCTTTTGCAGCAGGGTGGCAAAAAATTCCTGTTATTTTGGGCATAGTGTCGCAAAATAGTGTCACAAATCATGACACTTTTGCCAATGAAATCACGAAAGTGTCGTGAGTGCGACACTACTTTGCGACACTACTTTTTCCAGAAATTTGAAAAACATATTTCTGGGGTATTTAACCCCAAAATAAAGATATGGCTAGCATCCTGAGGGTCCAACTAGGTAAACACAAAAAGAATTGTGTCCCTAGAGGGTCCCAATTTTAAATGCCAAGCATTTTTCTGATCACCAACTGAAAACAAAATGGCGGATTTGCGACACTACTAGGGCCATTTGCGACAGTGAAAAGTGCATTTGCGACACTGTCAAACTTTTTATTAACTTTTCCCATTGACTTATAATGGGGCCTTGTTTTTTGAATAACTTTTGAACTGTTTAATATTTTTTCACAAAATCTTCAAAAGGCACATCTGGGTCCCCGGCCGCATGTTCCCTAGAGTTTTCGTTTCGGACCAATCGTGCAAACCATGCGACCTGTAGGCAGGAGCAAAGAATTCACCAAAAACGGTAAACACGCGCGCATATCTCACTTAATAACTCAGCAGCCGTATATCCAACCACTACAAAAGTTTGTAGATCCCAAGATGTATGGTTCTTGATTGTGCATTCCAAATTTCAGGTAAATCCGTTGAACAGTGGCAAAATTATTAAGGTGCAAAATTTTACCTTTAACCTTAAAAGGGCTATCAATCCTAACTATGGTAGCACTACTGTGCTACCATAATATATATATATATATATATATATATATATATATATATATATATATATAAGTTTTGGATTTTTGGGGGGTTAAAAGTATAGTAACAAATAAAATATTTTTTATGAGGTTAATAATCAAATTAAGTCATAAACTCAGAGATTCCCATTTTATGCTCCAAGCTATATCATCCTATACTAAAAGGGAAGTTTGTTCAATGACTTAACAGCCTATTCATACCTCTATGCCAATTCATGAGAATACAAAAAGAAATGGAAACCAGGAAAAAAACATGTTATCCTAAAATGTCCATAAATCCAAAGTCCCAGCTCTATGGTCAATCTATTTAAACAAAGCTATAAATCGCAAAACTCAACACTCAACAGTAATACACAGACACACACACACACACACACACACTTGTCAGCTCCTTGCCTGACCTGCTTTTTTCTCTCCCCTTTCCCAGTTCATGCCCTCTCCCAGGGGTCAGTTTTCTGCCTCCCATTGCTCTGCGCTGTCATGTTTCTACCAGTTGTTAGACTGTATTTCAGGGAGTAGGGTGTGCCATGCTCCTGATAGCAATATCGTGACATTTTGCACTTTTGCCACATTGCACTACTTTTGTTTGTACCTTATTAACATGGAAACATCTAGTCTGTTGTATTTGCTTGTTTTACTCCCTCCCCCCTCCCTTGGGTCGCACTTGGAAATGTAACCTGGGCGCCATGTCCCAATGGGCTACTACCCCTGCCTGCTACCCACAATGCAGGTTGAAGGGACTGGGTTCTGGTTTGGATGTTAAAAGGGGCTCAATACCAACAGTAGAACTATTTTCGCGGTGCCTCCACCCAGAGTAACTTTTAAGTGGGCCTGTTGACAAGCTAGTACAACCCCTTGGGATATTGTACCTACCCACTGCCCCACCCAGTGGTCCCACACATGGAGTAGCATAAAACACTTCTCTTTGCATTTAATGGTACTGTACAATTATTGGTGAGTGCTAATAATATGCTCACAGTGACCCCACTTACCAACAGGGTTCTGGCTTCTGGAACACACCCTGTGCACCTGTGAAGAAGGGTTAACAGCAATCACAATGCACCTTTTAGCTTCCCAGAGTAAACTAACATTCAGTAATAATATGCTCATGGACAGTGTTAATATTCAAACAACAAATCTTATTTATTTGAGGGTTAACAAAGGGGGTAAGGAATGCAAAGTAAAAAAAATGATTAAATAGCAGTCTTCTGGTTTGGCAAAGCATTCAAATAACACAGTAGCCCCCCGGACAGTCCAGTTAAAGTCACTGGGTACCCAGAATTTAGCAGTTGAAGGCCTGGCGTGTTGCAGCTGGTTGGTCAGCTTTGCAGCTGGTTGGCTGGCATTGTGGCCCTTGAAACAAAGAGATTTTAATTTACTTCTTTAACCTTTTTGTAGAATCATAAGCAAACTTGCACAAGCAATTTGTAATTCCCAGGCCCGATGGCCCTGTGGAACAGTTAACCAGCAGCCTGGCAACTGAAGCACAAAACAAGCTTGACAAAACAACTTTAACATTGGTTGCAGGGACAGACCTTGAATTTACTCACGGTACTGTGACCTTTGGATATGGAAATGTTGTCAAGCTGATTTGGGATGGAGCAGGATGCGATCCTCTGCCTCTCGGCTGCAGGCCGCAATTTTCCGTCTGTCTGGCAACAGGACCAGCATACAGGAACCAGGGCTAACACAACTCAACCCCATATCAAAGCGTCCCTCCCAAAGGGGGCCGCAACCCATGCTGGACATTGCAGTGGTAGCCGATTCCCCAATCTGGTCTTCAGGCAGTAGCAACTCAGTTTTAACATGCAGCAACAGTCTTTTTCTTTCTTTAGCATACAGGCTAGACATACACAGTTCAGTCTCTGATGCAATTCAAATAGGCCACACAGCTTACTCACTTGGCAAATGGCAGTGACGGAGCCAGGTTTGGGAGTGTTTGGGAGCCAGGGGGTGCCATTTAGTCAATCACAGGCTCCACAATGGGCACTAAACAGTGAATAAAGATGGTGGCGGGGCGCCACTACTCACACTGGGGCAGCCAGGAGGGTAGACCAGCCCCCCTCTAGCTCCGCCACTGGCAAATGGTAGTCTCCGGCAGTAAGCTGGCACAATTATCTTCCAGTCTCCTCCAAAACACAGGCAGGAGACAACTCTGTAACCACAGGCTTCACTTTAATCAGCAGTCTCTGAGGCAATGTTTTACCTTGCAGCAGTTTAGCTTGTCTAGCTCCAGAACAGGCTCTGATGAAGTTCAGTCAGAAATTGTAGTTTCAGGCAGAAACCTCGCTCCCTTTTGGCTTGGGAGCTTGAAGAATTCAGTCTGCAGATTTAGCCGTTCAAACAGCTTCCCTTTTGGGCTGTTAGATGGTGAAGAGGCAAGCAGGCCTCCCCACTTTCTTTCAGAGCCAAACACAGAGTCTCCTTCCATTCTGGATGCCCTCTAACAACTGCCAAGTTGGCAGTATAGCGCAGTGGTTTAAGGCTCTGAGCTGAAAATCTGGAGACCTGGGTTTGAATCCCACAGCCCCCACTTACATATACTGTGTGACCCTGAGCAAGTCTCTTAACTTCCCTGTGCTCCCAGGTTGCACCTGTAAAAAAGCTTTCAGCTTAGTGTGTCTCACCTGGTTAAACAATTGGAAAAAAAAAAGTTCAACTGTGCCCCCCTTAACTGAAGGAAACTGATTCCTGTAATCTAATTAGATGCTGGAGCTATCATCACAATTCTAGCATTCTGATTGGCTAAAATGGGTGCCAAGCACGCAGTTCACTATTTCTCCCAGCAGCCATAGCAGAAGAACCCCATTAGGGCCCCCACCCCACTGAGTTCCCACTGGCCAGAAAGCAGGGTCAAAGTACCAAAAATGGCTGCTGGATAGCAAAACATAAACAGTCCAACATTTAAGTTCATTTTTTAAATACAACAGTTTAGCTTTGATCACCCATGTGTACCTGTCATGTGGATAAGCAGTGGATTTCAGGTTCCAGTGCTGTCAATCCAGTACCTTTCATGAGCACTAGAAAAATTCACACACAGAAAAAAAAATTGTTTTTCAAATTAAAAAAAAGTTCCACCAAATTCCGAAAGTCATTTACTGTAAACCGTGAATTTCTTTTCCACAGATTACGTAAACTGTGGATAAGTAGCTAGGATAGGCAACAGTAAAAATAGAAAGGGACCTGGGGGTAATTATATCAAATGACCTAAAGGTGGGCAAGCAATGTGAGAAGGCAGTAAGGAGGGCTGGGGGGGGGGATACTGGGATGCATACGGAGAGGTATCACCAGTAGAAAACAGGAAGTTGTTATTCCTCTGTACAGACAGTTGGTGAGACCCCATCTGGAGTACTGTGTGCAGTTCTGGAGACCCCATCTCCGCAAAGACATAGACAGAGTGGAGGCTATCCAGAGGAGGGCAACCAAAATGGTGCAGGGTCTGCACCAGAAAACATACGAAGAAAGACTAAAAGAGCTTAATATGTATACCCTTGAGGAAAGAAGGAGAGAGGGGACATGATAGAAACTTTCAAGTACCTCAAGGGAATCAACAAAGTCCAAGAGGGTAGCATCTTTCGGAAAAAGAGATGTGCAAGAACAAGGGGGCACAATTTGAAGATAGAGGGGGGACGGCTCAGAGGTAATGTGAGGAAGTATTTTTTCACAGAGAGGGTTGTGGATGCATGGAACAGCCTCCCTGAGGAGGTCGTGGAGTCAAGAACAGTGGAGAATTCAAGAATGCATGGGACAGACATAAGGCAGTCCTAGTCGGGGGTAGGAGGAAGTAAGCTGTTGGTTAACTAGGATCTGCAGCTTATCTGTTAGGTAGGAAAATGGGCAGACTAGGTGGGCCAAGCGGTCCTTATCTGCCGTCAAATTCTACGTTTCTATGTTTCTATAGGGTATTACAGGCAGGCTTGCTAGAACAATGGTCTTTTCCTGCTGTCAGTGTCTATGTTTCTATGTTTCTATGTTTATATTAGTGTTCCATGGTTTGCAGAAGTCTAATCCATAATTTATTTAAATTGTGAATTACTAATCCATGGTTTAAAGCAGCAGTGCAATGAAAAATGTATTTTCAAAAAGCTAGTTTCACCCACAGTTAATAAAAGAATTATCATACCTGTCACATCTACTTTTTTAGGTACCTCCTAAGCTGCACACCTTGAGGTTTTTGTGTGTTTGCTCAGTTTTAACCCTTGCCAGACCTACAGGGCTATTTCTAAGTTCAGTGCGGCAGCCATCTTTTTTCTTGACAAAAATTAAAAAATTCTCAAATTTTCGCAAAACTAGAAAATGTTGCCGAAAAACAAAACTGGAAGATGCCTGGAATCTTTTATATTTAAAAAAGGTAGGGCTTTCACTTTTTTGCTCAGTTTCGTTGCACTGCTGTTTTGAATTCCACACACAGAATTTGGAAAGTCTGCTTCAGACGTCATTCCACTGAATTAGTCAGAGTTTTTTGAGATTCCATTGAATTTCTTTCTGATGGAATTTGAGAATTCTGCACGGAACTGGAAACATAGAAACATAGACACTGACGGCAGAGAAGGACTGCAAGGCCCATCCAGTCTGCCCATTTTTTCTACCTTATGAATGTGCCATAGGCCTTTACTCTGTCAATGGCCTATCTATTCATACTCACCTATATTGCTCCCTTATGCCTATTCCATGCCTATTTGAAGCCCTGCACTATGTTCATATCCACCAGTTCCTGAGGTAGGCCGTTCTATGCATCCACCACCCTTTCTGTGAAAAAGAACTTCCTCACATTACCCCTTAATCAGCCTCCCTCTAATCTCATGCTGTGTCCTCTCATCCTGCTATTTTTCTTATATTGAAACATGTTAGACTCTTTCACCATGTTAATGCCCTTAAGATGTTTGAATGTTTTTATCATATCACCTCTCTCTCTCTCTCCTTTGCTTTAGGGTATACATATAGAGCTCCGTTAATCTGTCCTCATATGTTTTCTGATGCAGTCCCTGTACCATTTTGGTTGCCCTTCTCTGGGCTGCCTCCATTTTGTTAATGTCCTTGTGCAGGTGTGGCCTCCAGTACTGCACGCAGTACTCCAGATGGGGCTTAACCAGTGTCTTGTAAAGAGGGATTATTACCTCCCTCTTATGACTTGCGATACCCCTGCTAATACACCCCAACATTCCTCTAGCCTTACCTACTGCTTTAGTGGTCTGCTTGGATGATTTCAGGTCATCTGTGGTGATGATGCCCAAGTCTCTTTCTTCCCTTGTGATTGCCAGCAACTTCCCTCCCAACCTATAGGTGGCTTCAGGGTTTCTCTTCCCTATGTGCATGATCTTGCACTTCTTTGCGTTAAACCCCAGTTGCCACTCTTCTGACCATTTTGCCAGTTTATCCCGATCTCTTCTCATTCTGCCCACCCCATCTGGATCATCTACTTTGTTGCATATCTTGGTGTCATCTGCAAACAGACAAATCTTACCCTCCAGTCCATCTGCAATGTCACTGATGAAGATATTGAAGAGGACTGGCCCCAGGACTGATCCCTGAGGTACCCCACTTGTGACTTGCATCTCTTCTGACTGTATACCATTTACCACCACTCTCTGTTTTCTGCCCGCTAACCAGTTTGCCACCCAACTGACCAACTTCTAATCCACTCAGAGCCTACCCAGCTTATTAATAAATATTCTATGTGGAACAGTATCGAAAGCTTTACTGAAGTCAAGGTAGGCAACATCAACTGCACCCCCTTGGTCCACCACTCTGGTAACCCAGTCAAAGAAATCTATGAAATTAGTTTGACAGAACCTTCCTTTTGTAAACCCAGGCTGTCTTGGATCCTGTGTTCCTATGGATTCCAGGTGTTGCACTATCCTTTCCTTAAGGAGTGCCTCCATAATCTTGCCACTACTGAGGTAGGACTGACTGGTCTGTAGTTCCCCTGCCTCCTCCCTGCTACCACTCTTGGGAAATGGGATCACACGAGCCCTTCTCCAGTCTTCTGGGACCTCTCCTGTGCTCAGAGACTCACTAGCAGAATTTTGTGGTCTCAGAGATGAGCTCATGACTTGCTGAAGCAGATGTCTGAACACCAGTCTGTGTGCGTGTGTGTGTGTGTGTGTGTGTGTGTGTGTGTATGCATGTGTGCTATACATGTGTATTTGCTTGTATGTGAGCATGGGTATGTGTATGCATGCATGCTGTACATGTCTGTGTGTGTGTGTGTATGTGGGCATGAGTATATGTGTGCATGCATGTTACACATGTATATACATGTATGTGTGCATGTGTATGTGCATGGGGACATGCATGCATGTTGTACATGTGTATGTGTAACCCCTAGGTGGCACTATCCCAAGGGCTACTACCCCTGCCTGCTTGGCTAGTTGCAGGTTAAGGGGCCTGGGTACTGAAATGGATGCCTCCACCCAGAGGACAGGGTTGTTAGTAGCAAGGCTAACCTGGGTACTGCCCTCTGGGATACTGTAACCCCCCCTCTTTCCCCTCTAGTGGCCTAGGCGATATGCAACAAACACTTTCACAGTAGCTGCTGTTCAGCATACAAATCCCCACACTGTTTGCACTTACCACCAGGGCTAGTTCCACCAACTCAACCCTGGAGACCTCCTGTAAAACAAGGTTAGGGTGCAGCAAACAACAACAGTATAGTGCTTTTGGTACAAACTGGAACCACAGTCAGATTAAATGCAAAACAAGTTAGATCTGATTTATTCAGGTGAACTGAACGGGGGGGGGCATAATCAAGTTGATTGATTCTGAAACTGATCTAGTCAGGCAATTATGCATGCACTTTTAGTCCCTGCACAGTCACACGCTCAGGGCAAACAGTTGGAAGTAAGGTAGGTGAGCCTGGAACGTTGCCCGGGGTAGGCCTTGCATTGCAGCTGGTTGGGGCCCTGTGGTGAAAAAGAAAAGGCATGCACAACCACACACAATATGTAATCCCGAGCCTGGAGGCTCAGTTCATGAAAGGAAAACAACAATGCAATCAGATGACAACACTTGTGATTTAGCTGAAGTTGCAAGAAGCTACTCTGATTGTTACTCACACTACCTAATATGAGACACAGGAGGGACTAAATGGAGACTGCAGATTGACAACTGGTATGCCAGAAGAAGCAGGGCCCACATGAATTACCGAGGTGTCGTTCTTGTCTGAGATGCTGAGCAGGGAGCTGTTCCCCGGGTGAGTCTCTCATCGATGGTGTTCTTTGTGCCTGGCTGGGCCAGTGTGGCAGGGCCCAGGCCGGGTGGAACAGTTCCGATGTCAGTCCCGGGAGGGCTGGATGCAGCCTCCAGCAAGTGTGGCACAATTACACAGCGGGGAATCAAATCGCTATCCACTAACAGCATACATGCATATTTAAAAGCAATCACCATACCACAAAACGGATAGCAGTCCGGCAGCAGTATCAGTGTCTCTGAGCAAAACCGGGAGTTCTGAGGTGAAAAGGCATCCTGACAGGCTGATCACATACAGCAAATCTTCGGTCTTCTTCAGGTTCAAGACTGGTCACAATTCAGTGGCTTTATTGCACTCAATTTTGGATACAGTCCAGTTACTAAGCCTTTCAAAAATGCCCTCTCAAGGGACAGCAGACAAACAGGCCAAACTCGGCCTTTCTACTGATTTCCCGTGCTACTACACAGGGGCAGTTGCTCGAATCTCTTGAGCTGTTCATTTTCCAAACTCTACCTCCAGACTGACTCACTGCAGCAGGCAGCTTGGGAATTTCCCTTTGGTCCAAAAGGTTCTGGTTAGTTGATCCATCAGTCTGTCAAAGCAAGGGCTCCCCCTCCAGGTGCATTTAGACGCCAAAGTCTCAAAGCTACAATTCCTACAGAAATTCACTCCCACAAGACCCTTGGGGACAGACTCCATTTTAGGGTCCCCAAAGGTACTGATTGGTCCAGACTAGCAGTCCAGGACTGAGATGGTGGTGATAAACAAAACTGTCCATGCTGCAAAGAAGGCAGGTTAGATAAACTACAACATCGTTACTATTACAATAATCAGCAAATGAGTACGGCTTCTAATAGAGTTTCCTCTGCGCAAATAGCAATGGCAGGACAGAGCGATAACACTGCAGCCCAGGTGGGACTCAAGCCTGAAACTACTCGGTCCCTACCCAGATTAATTTTATACCACAAGATAGGCAGCTCTTAAAGAGACAGGCACGGAGGCTAGCAGGGCACTTACATGCAAACACTTTAAATCTCTAGGACACAGAACACCAGCCTGGCAGTGGGCATTTAGGCAAGCCCAAGGAAGACTTTCAGGAACCCCCATTTATAGGGGGGGTTACATATGCATGCGTGTGTGCATACATTTGTGTGCATGTATGTGGGCACGGTTTAGTGCATGCATGCATGTTGTACATGTGTATGCATATGTGTGTGTGTGTGCATGTATGTGGGCATGGGTACATGCATGCATGTTGTACATATGTATGTACAGTATGTGTGTATGTGTGTGTGGTCATGTATGTGGGTGGGTGTGTATGTGTGATTGTGTGTGCACATGTATGTGGGCAAGGGTAAGTGCATACATGCATGTGTTTTGTATGTGTGTGTGTGTGTGTGTGTGCACGCATAGGTAAGTGCATGCATGCATGTTGTACATATGTGTGTGTGTGTGCACGTGAATAGGTAAGTGCATGCATGCATGTTGTACATATGTGTGTGTGTGTGTGTGGATGTGTGTGTGTGTGTGTGTGTATGTATACAAAACCAGTGTGAAATCCCATCTCTGTATAATAAGTTAGGCAGTCTTTCCCACCTTGACCTTGGCTGCCCCCCCTTTCTGTCCAGTGGAAACTGCAGACTTCGATTAGCATTGTGAGGCCCTGACTGCCAAGCAGATTGCACTGCCATTACAGCTCTAGAGGGCCCCCCCCGTGGACAGAAGGGACTACCCCTCAGCAGCTCCCCAAGCAGCATGAATGATTTGTATCTCTCACTGGGGCGGCAATATCATATACTGCAGTTTGGGTGGCGGAGCATATGCTGGCCGCATTGGTGGGAAGCAGCGTCTGTGAGTATACTACAGTCAATTAATGTGTCAAAAAATGGTAACATGACAAGCAATTCATTACCAGTGCGCAGATTCTGCCTGTTTCTCAGCAACTTTTAATCTTTCAAAAAAAAAAAAAGTAACAGCTGCAGTGTGATCAGTCCCTGGAAATTATCCAGTTCCAACGATAATAGCTTGATGTGAAGCCCAAATGCACAGAATGATAGATTGGAGTGATGGATTACTCCGACCAGACTAAATTCAGTGAGAAGGGGACATAATCCAGAGGAGCAGAGCTATGAAAGTAACACTAACAATCCTCACTTTAAACCCAGGACAGCTGCCTTAAAGCAACAGCACATTTTACAGTGAGACGTTTGACCTATGCCTTCGTATTCTATTTTGGAAGGCTTTTTTCTTCTGTCTGGTAAAACACCTTTTGTTCCCCATTTTGAATCTAATGTAGCATTTTTTTCAAATATCTGAAATAATTAAAAGGATGCTACTTCAAACAGGGCTCTCACCAGGTGTTCACCTATATTCTCAACTGTTATCCGGCCCAGTGGCATGGAGGGCTGTGGCACATGTGCCTTACCTGTCGCCACGCTGGCGATCTGGGTTCAGGAATAACCGTGGGCTGCTGGGGGTCGGCTGGGAAGGAGAGGTTTGAGCTTCCCAGAGACTGCTCTCCTCCCTTGGGGAGGGTTGGCTCAGTTGTCTTGGCCATCTACTGCCACAGGGTGGAGGCCGGGGTGTTGTGCAGGCTCCGAGAAACTTAGACAGGTGAGGACTGTGGTTCTGCTGTGGTGTGTGCACCTCCCTGTGCACATGTTTGCATGCCGCTGTTGGCAGGCTACGGGGAGAAAACCAAAAAACAGAGCCAGGCAGGCTTAATGAAGCTCTGCCTGCTCTCCCTTGATCCGCAGCACTACCTGGTCCCTGGGGCACTTCTAGATTTGTGCACTGGGGGGGACAAGCCTCCCCCCTCTTGCCCACTGTGGAGGGAATCCATGGGGGACTTAAGCTTCCGGGATGAGAGAGGCAGTAGCCAGTCATGGGGACCAGGGATGCATCTGAACAGCCGCCTGCCTGACCCTAGGAAGAAAAAGTTTTATGGCCAAAAAAAAAAATATTCTCAACTGTTTCTTTTCAGCATTCCCTGTTCCATAAGGAGAGGGATCAGTCTCTGTTGCATGCTAGTTCACCCTAGTCACCAGGAAATTGGTGATAAAGGAGAAATACAGTGTAATTGTAAGTCACTTTCCCTGGTAGAACCTGGTTTTCAAATGCTGGTTCCAGTTCAGTTACTGTTCCAACTCTGCAGTCTTTTTATTATCCTAGTGGGCATTTCTGATTTACCCACAGGTGGTAAGCGTCATTCAGAACTCTGTGATGTAGTATACCATCCTTGCTTAGCTCTTCCATTGTCGGTATAATGCATCTGTGCTTTACTATAGAATTCTGTCGTTGAGAGGCACATAAACTACATCATACAGTTCTAATATTGGACTTAATATAAATCATAAGACATCACTAAGGTTGCTAATAGGCCCATATAGATGGAAAACTAACAGAATTCAGTTTCTAGCACTTGTAACTGCTTCCGGAGTCTGATGAATCCTAGCAATGTATTCCATAGACTGCTTTGTATGTCTTATCCCTGTAATTTGTGCACTGCACATTCACATATAACTCATGTATGTGTTTATGTGTATGTGTATGTATGTATGTATGCATGACTCTAGAACCTTTGAAAATAGACTCTTGCCTAAAAGATTGTTTTGTTCAATAAAACCTAAAACTAACACTAGAATTGAAATCAGTATTTTAAAAGCAGTTTCTACTGGGAAATATTACTTTCATGTTCAGCGTAATGAGTGTTCAGAAGCAGCTGAACATTCTTCATAGTGTATGGTGGAATGTTGTTCTGCATGGAAATCCATGCTGTGAATATGCTTGCTGCATTGTAGTAGTGACATCAATATGTTGCTGTGCCACAGTAGCGACATCAATATGTTGCTGTGCTGCAGTAGTGAGATTAATATATTGCTGTGCTGCAGTGGTGAGATTAATATGTTGTGCTGCAGTAGTGAGATTAATATATTACTGTGCTGCAGTGGTGAGATTAATATGTTGTGCTGCAGTAGTGAGATTAATATATTACTGTGCTGCAGTGGTGAGATTAATATATTGCTGTGCTGCAGTGGTGAGATTAATATGTTGTGCTGCAGTAGTGAGATTAATATATTACTGTGCTGCAGTGGTGAGATTAATATATTGCTGTGCTGCAGTGGTGAGATTAATATGTTGTGCTGCAGTGGTGAGATTAATATATTGCTGTGCTGCAGTGGTGAGATTAATATGTTGCTGTGCTGCAGTAGTGAGATTAATAGGTTACTGTGCTGCAGTAGTGAGATTAATATATTGCTGTGCTGCAGTGGTGAGATTAATATGTTGTGCTGCAGTAGTGAGATTAATATGTTGCTGTGCTGCAGTGGTGAGATTAATATATTGCTGGGCTGCAGTGGTGAGATTAATATGTTGTGCTGCAGTAGTGAGATTAATATGTTGCTGTGCTGCAGTAGTGAGATTAATATGTTGTGCTGCAGTGGTAAGATTAATATGTTGTTGTGCTGCAGTAATGAGATTAATATGTTGTTGTGCTGCAGTAGTGAGATTAATATGTTGTGTTGCAGTGGTGAGATTAATATGTTGCTGTGCTGCAGTAGTGAGAGTAATATGTTGTTGTGCTGCAGTAGTGAGATTAATATGTTGTTGTGCTGCAGTGGTGAGATAAATATGTTGTGCTGCAGTAATGAGATTAATATGTTGTTGTGCAGCAGTAGTGAGATCAGTATGTTGCTGTGCTGCAGTGGTGATATTAATATGTTGTGCTGCAGTAGTGAGATTAATATGTTGCTGTGCTGCAGTAGTGAGATTAATATGTTGCTGTGCTGCAGTAGTGAGAGTAATATGTTGTGCTGCAGTA
Source organism: Neoceratodus forsteri (assembly GCA_016271365.2). Lineage (NCBI taxonomy): Eukaryota > Metazoa > Chordata > Ceratodontiformes > Ceratodontidae > Neoceratodus > Neoceratodus forsteri. The sequence goes on from CM028135.1 coordinate 1,069,528,307, forward strand.
ATTAGATTAATATGTTGCTGTGCAGCAGTAGTGAGATTAATATGTTGTGCTGCAATAGTGAGATTAATATATTGCTGTGCTACAGTAGTGAGATTAATATGTTGCTGTGCTGCAGTAGTGAGATTAATATGTTGTGCTGCAGTAGTGAGATTAATATACTGCTGTGCTGCAGTAGTGAGATTAATATGTTGTGCAGCAGTAGTGAGATCAATATGTTGCTGTGCTGCAGTAGTGAGATTAATATGTTGTGCTGCAGTAGTGAGATTAATATGTTGTTGTGCAACAGTAGTGAGATTAATATGTTGTTGTGCAGCAGTAGTGAGATCAATATGTTGCTCTGCTGCAGTAGTGAGATGAATATGCTGTGCTGCAGTAGTGAGATTAATATGTTGTGCTGCAGTAATGAGATTAATATGTTGTTGTGCAGCAGTAGTGAGATCAATATGTTGCTGTGCTGCAGTAGTGAGATTAATATGTTGTGCTGCAGTAGTGAGATAAATATGTTGTGCTACAGTGGTGAGATTAATACATTGCTGTGCTGCAGTAGTGAGATTAATACATTGCTGTGCTGCAGTGGTGATATTAATATGTTGTGCTGCAGTAGTGAGATTAATATGTTGCTGTGCTGCAGTAGTGAGATTAATATGTTGTGCTGCAGTGGTGAGATTAATACATTGCTGTGCTGTAGTAGTGAGATTAATACATTGCTGTGCTGCAGTGGTGATATTAATATGTTGTGCTGCAGTTGTGAAATTATTACGTTGCTGTGCTGCAGTAGTGAGAGTAATATGTTGTGCTGCAGTAGTGAGATCAATATGTTGTCCTGCAGTAGTGAGAGTAATATGTTGTTGTGCTGCAGTAGTGAAATTAATATGTTGTGCTGCAGTAGTGAGATTAATATGTTGCTGTGCTGCAGTAGTGAGATTAACATGTTGTGCTACAGTAGTGAGATTAATATGTTGCTGTGCTACAGTAGTGAGATTAATATGTTGTGCTGCAGTAGTGAGATTAATATTGTTGCTGTGCTGCAGTAGTGAGATTAACATGTGCTGCAGTAGAGAGATTAATATGTTACTGTGCTGCAGTAGTGAGATTAACATGTTGTGCTGCAGTAGTGAGATTAATATGCTGCTGTGCTGTAGTAGTGAGATTACTATATTGCTGTGCTGCAGTGGTGATATTAATATGTTGTGCTGCAGTAGTGAGATTAATATACTGCTGTGCTGCAGTAGTGAGATCAATATGTTGCTGGGCAGCAGTAGTGAGATCAATATGTTGTGCTGCAGTAGTGAGAGTAATATGTTGTGCTGCAGTAGTGAAATTAATATGTTGTGCTGCAGTAGTGAGATTAATATGTTGCTGTGCTGCAGTAGTGAGATTAACTTGTGCTGCAGTAGTGAGATTAATATGTTGCTGTGCTGCAGTAGTGAGATTAATATGTTGTGCTGCAGTAGTGAGATTAACATGTTGTGCTGCAGTAGAGAGATTAATATGTTGCTGTGCTGCAGTAGTGAGATTAACATGTTGTGCTGCAGTAGAGAGATTAATATGTTGCTGTGCTGCAGTAATGAGATTAACATGTTGTGCTGCAGTAGTGAGATTAGTATGTTGCTGTGCTGCAGTAGAGAGATTTATATGTTGTTGTGCTGCAGTAGTGAGATTAATATGTTGCTGTGCTGTAGTAGTGAGATTAATATATTGCTGTGCTGCAGTGGTGATATTAATATGTTGTGCTGCAGTAGTGAGATTAATATACTGCTGTGCTGCAGTAGTGAGATCAATATGTTGCTGGGCAGCAGTAGTGAGATTAATATGTTGTGCTGCAGTGGTGAGATTAATACATTGCTGTGCTGCAGTAGTGAGAGTAATATGTTGTTGTGCTGCAGTAGTGAGATCAATATGTTGTGCTGCATGGTAGGGAGTAATATGTTGTGCTGCAGTAGTGAGATTAATATGTTGTGCTGCAGTAGTGAGATTAATATGTTGCTGTGCTGCAGTAGTGAGATTAACTTGTGCTGCAGTAGTGAGATTAATATGTTGCTGTGCTGCAGTAGTGAGATTAATATGTTGTGCTGCAGTAGTGAGATTAACTTGTGCTGCAGTAGTGAGATTAATATGTTGCTGTGCTGCAGTAGTGAGATTAATATGTTGTGCTGCAGTAGTGAGATTAACATGTTGTGCTGCAGTAGAGAGATTAATATGTTGCTGTGCTGCAGTAGTGAGATTAACATGTTGTGCTGCAGTAGAGAGATTAATATGTTGCTGTGCTGCAGTAATGAGATTAACATGTTGTGCTGCAGTAGTGAGATTAGTATGTTGCTGTGCTGCAGTAGAGAGATTTATATGTTGTTGTGCTGCAGTAGTGAGATTAATATGTTGCTGTGCTGTAGTAGTGAGATTAATATATTGCTGTGCTGCAGTGGTGATATTAATATGTTGTGCTGCAGTAGTGAGATTAATATACTGCTGTGCTGCAGTAGTGAGATCAATATGTTGCTGGGCAGCAGTAGTGAGATTAATATGTTGTGCTGCAGTGGTGAGATTAATACATTGCTGTGCTGCAGTAGTGAGGTAATATGTTGTTGTGCTGCAGTAGTGAGATCAATATGTTGTGCTGCAGTAGTGAAGTAATATGTTGTGCTGCAGTAGTGAAATTAATATGTTGCTGCAGTAGTGAGATTAATATGTTGCTGTGCTGCAGTAGTGAGATTAACTTGTGCTGCAGTAGTGAGATTAATATGTTGCTGTGCTGCAGTAGTGAGATTAATATGTTGTGCTGCAGTAGTGAGATTAACATGTTGTGCTGCAGTAGAGAGATTAATATGTTGCTGTGCTGCAGTAGTGAGATTAACATGTTGTGCTGCAGTAGAGAGATTAATATGTTGCTGTGCTGCAGTAGTGAGATTAACAAATTGTGCTGCAGTAGTGAGATTAGTATGTTGCTGTGCTGCAGTAGAGAGATTTATATGTTGTTGTGCTGCAGTAGTGAGATTAATATGTTGTGCTGCAGTTGTGAGATTAATACATTGCTGTGCTGCAGTAGTGAGAGTAATATGTTGTACTGCAGTAGTGAGATTAATATGTTGTGCTGCAGTAGTGAGAGTAATATGTTGTTGTGCTGCAGTAGTGAAATTAATATGTTGTGCTGCAGTAGTGAGATTAATATGTTGCTGTGCTGCAGTAGTGAGATTAACATGTTGTGCTACAGTAGTGAGATTAATATGTTGCTGTGCTACAGTAGTGAGATTAATATGTTGTGCTGCAGTAGTGAGATTAATATGTTGCTATGCTGCAGTAGTGAGATTAACATGTGCTGCAGTAGAGAGATTAATATGTTACTGTGCTGCAGTAGGGATATTAACATGTTGTGCTGCAGTAGTGAGATTAATATGTTGCTGTGCTGTAGTAGTGAGATTAATATATTGCTGTGCTGCAGTGGTGATATTAATATGTTGTGCTGCAGTAGTGAGATTAATATACTGCTGTGCTGCAGTAGTGAGATCAATGTGTTGCTGGGCAGCAGTAGTGAGATTAATATGTTGTGCTGCAGTGGTGAGATTAATACATTGCTGTGCTGCAGTAGTGAGAGTAATATGTTGTGCTGCAGTAGTGAGATCAATATGTTGTGCTGCAGTAGTGAGAGTAATATGTTGTGCTGCAGTAGTGAAATTAATATGTTGTGCTGCAGTAGTGAGATTATATGTTGCTGTGCTGCAGTAGTGAGATTAACATGTTGTGCTACAGTAGTGAGATTAATATGTTGCTGTGCTACAGTAGTGAGATTAATATGTTGTGCTGCAGTAGTGAGATTAATATGTTGCTGTGCTGCAGTAGTGAGATTAACATGTGCTGCAGTAGAGAGATTAATATGTTACTGTGCTCCAGTAGTGATATTAACATGTTGTGCTGCAGTAGTGAGATTAATATGTTGCTGTGCTGTAGTAGTGAGATTAATATATTGCTGTGCTGCAGTGGTGATATTAATATGTTGTGCTGCAGTAGTGAGATTAATATACTGCTGTGCTGCAGTAGTGAGATCAATATGTTGCTGGGCAGCAGTAGTGAGATTAATATGTTGTGCTGCAGTGGTGAGATTAATACATTGCTGTGCTGCAGTAGTGAGAGTAATATGTTGTGCTGCAGTAGTGAGATCAATATGTTGTGCTGCAGTAGTGAGAGTAATATGTTGTGCTGCAGTAGTGAAATTAATATGTTGTGCTGCAGTAGTGAGATTATATGTTGCTGTGCTGCAGTAGTGAGATTAACTTGTGCTGCAGTAGTGAGATTAATATGTTGCTGTGCTGCAGTAGTGAGATTAATATTTTGTGCTGCAGTAGTGAGATTAACATGCTGTGCTGCAGTAGAGAGATTAATATGTTGCTGTGCTGCAGTAGTGAGATTAACATGTGCTGCAATAGAGAGATTAATATGTTGCTGTGCTGCAGTAGTGAGATTAACATGTTGTGCTGCAGTAGTGAGATTAGTATGTTGCTGTGCTGCAGTAGAGAGATTTATATGTTGTTGTGCTGCAGTAGTGAGATTAACTTGTGCTGCAGTAGTGAGATTAATATGTTGCTGTGCTGCAGTAGTGAGATTAATATTTTGTGTTGCAGTAGTGAGATTAACATGCTGTGCTGCAGTAGAGAGATTAATATGTTGCTGTGCTGCAGTAGTGAGATTAACATGTTGTGCTGAAGTAGAGAGATTAATATGTTGCTGTGCTGCAGTAGTGAGATTAACATGTTGTGCTGCAGTAGTGAGATTAGTATGTTGCTGTGCTGCAGTAGAGAGATTTATATGTTGTTGTGCTGCAGTAGTGAGATTAACTTGTGCTGCAGTAGTGAGATTAATATGTTGCTGTGCTGCAGTAGTGAGATTAATATTTTGTGTTGCAGTAGTGAGATTAACATGCTGTGCTGCAGTAGAGAGATTTATATGTTGTTGTGCTGCAGTAGTGAGATTAACATGTTTTGCTGTAGTAGTGAGATTAATATGTTGTGCTGCAGTTGTGAGATTAATACATTGCTGTGCTGCAGTAGTGAGAGTAATATGTTGTGTGCTGCAGTAGTGAGATTAATATGTTTGTGCTGCAGTAGTGAGATTAACATGTTGTGCTGCAGTAGTGAGATTAATATGTTGCTGTGCTGCAGTAGTGAGATTAATATGTTGCTGTGCTGCAGTAGTGAGATTAATATGTTGTGCTGCAGTAGTAGAGATTAACTTGCTGTGCTGCAGTAGTGAGATTAATATATTGCTGTGCTGCAGTGGTGATATTAATATGTTGTGCTGCAGTAGTGAGATTAATACTGCTGTGCTGCAGTAGTGAGATCAATATGTTGTGGGCAGCAGTTGTGAGATTAATATGTTGTGCTGCAGTGGTGAGATTAATACATTGCTGTGCTGCAGTAGTGAGATAATATGTTGTTGTGCTGCAGTAGTGAGATCAATATGTTGTGCTGCAGTAGTGAGAGTAATATATTGTGCTGCAGTAGTGAAATTAATATGTTGTGCTGCAGTAGTGAGATTAATATGTTGCTGTGCTGCAGTAGTGAGATTAACTTGTGGTGCAGTAGTGAGATTAATATGTTGCTGTGCTGCAGTAGTGAGATTAATATGTTGTGCTGCAGTAGTGAAATTAATATGTTGCTGTGCTGCAGTAGTGAGATTAACATGTTGTGCTGCAGTAGAGAGATTAATATGTTGCTGTGCTGCAGTAGTGAGATTAACATGTTGTGCTGCAGTAGAGAGATTAATATGTTGCTGTGCTGCAGTAGTGAGATTAACATGTTGTGCTGCAGTAGAGAGATTAATATGTTGCTGTGCTGCAGTAGTGAGATTAACATGTTGTGCTGCAGTAGTGAGATTAGTATGTTGCTGTGCTGCAGTAGAGAGATTTATATGTTGTGCTGCAGTAGTGAGATTAACATGTTTTGCTGTAGTAGTGAGATTAATATGTTGTGCTGCAGTTGTGAGATTAATACATTGCTGTGCTGCAGTAGTGAGAGTAATATGTTGTGCTGCAGTAGTGAGATCAATATGTTGTGCTGCAGTAGTGAGAGTAATATGTTGTTGTGCTGCAGTAGTGAAATTAATATGTTGTGCTGCAGTAGTGAGATTAATATGTTGCTGTGCTGCAGTAGTGAGATTAACATGTTGTGCTACAGTAGTGAGATTAATATGTTGCTGTGCTACAGTAGTGAGATTAATATGTTGTGCTGCAGTAGTGAGATTAATATGTTGCTGTGCTGCAGTAGTGAGATTAACATGTGCTGCAGTAGAGAGATTAATATGTTACTGTGCTGCAGTAGTGAGATTAACATGTTGTGCTGCAGTAGTGAGATTAATATGTTACTGTGCTGTAGTAGTGAGATTAATATATTGCTGTGCTGCAGTGGTGATATTAATATGTTGTGCTGCAGTAGTGAAATTAATATACTGCTGTGCTGCAGTAGTGAGATCAATATGTTGCTGGGCAGCAGTAGTGAGATTAATATGTTGTGCTGCAGTGGTGAGATTAATACATTGCTGTGCTGCAGTAGTGAGAGTAATATGTTGTTGTGCTGCAGTAGTGAGATCAATATGTTGTGCTGCAGTAGTGAGAGTAATATATTGTGCTGCAGTAGTGAAATTAATATGTTGTACTGCAGTAGTGAGATTAATATGTTGCTGTGCTGCAGTAGTGAGATTAACTTGTGCTGCAGTAGTGAGATTAATATGTTGCTGTGCTGCAGTAGTGAGATTAATATGTTGTGCTGCAGTAGTGAAATTAATATGTTGCTGTGCTGCAGTAGTGAGATTAACATGTTGTGCTGCAGTAGAGAGATTAATATGTTGCTGTGCTGCAGTAGTGAGATTAACATGTTGTGCTGCAGTAGAGAGATTAATATGTTGCTGTGCTGCAGTAGTGAGATTAACATGTGCTGCAGTAGTGAGATTAACATGTTGTGCTGCAGTGGTGAGATTAATACATTGCTGTGCTGCAGTAGTGAGATTAACGTGTTGCTGTGCTGCAGTAGTGACATCAGTATGTTGCTGTGCCGTAGTACTGATATCAATATGTTGCTGTGCTGCAGTAGTGACATCAGTATGTTGCTGTGTCACAGTAGTGACATCAGTATGTTGCTGTGTCGCAGCAGTGACATCAGTATGTTGCTGTGTCACAGTGGTGACATCAATATGTTGCTGTGTCGCAGTAGTGACATCAGTATGTTGCCATGTCGCAGTAGTGACATCAGTATGTTGCTGTGTCACAGTAGTGACATCAGTATGTTGCTGTGCCGCAGTAGTGACATCAATATGTTGCTGTGTCACAGTAGTGACATCAGTATGTTGCTGTGTCACAGTAGTGACATCAGTATGTTGCTGTGTCACAATAGTGACATCAGTATGTTGCTGTGTCACAGTAGTGACATCAGTATGTTGCTGTGTCACAGTAGTGACATCAGCATGTTGCTGTGTCGCAGTAGTGACATTGATATGTTGCTGTGTCACAGTAGTGACATCAGTATGTTGCTGTGTCACAGTAGTAACATCAGCATGTTGCTGTGTTGCAGTAGTGACATCAGCATGTTGCTGTGTCGCAGTAGTAACATCAGTATGTTGCTGTGTTAGCAGTGACATCAATATCTTGCTGTGTTAGTAGTGATATCAATATGTTGCTGTGTTGCAGTAGTGACATCAATATGTTGCCATGTTAGTAGCGACATCAGTATGTTGCTGTGTCGCAGTAGTGACATCAATATGTTGCTGTGTCGCAGTAGTGACATCAATATGTTGCTATGTTAGTAGTGACATCAGTATGTTGCTGTGTCTTAGTAGTGACATCAATATGTTGCTGTGTTAGTAGTGACATCAGTATGTTGCTGTGTTGCAGTAGTGACATCAGTATGTTGTTGTGTCACAATAGTGACATCAGTATGTTGTTGTGTCGCAGTAGTGACATTGTTGCATTGCCACAGTAGTGACATCAGTATGTTGCTGTGTCGCAGTACTGACATTGTTGCTGTGCCGCAGTAGTGACATCAGTATGTTGCTGTGTCGTAGTAGTGACATTGTTGCTGTGCCACTGTAGTGACATCAGTATGTTGCTGTGTCGCAATAGTGACATCAGTATGTTGCTGTGTCGCAGTAGTGACATTGTTGCTGTGCCACAGTAGTGACATCAGTATGTTGCTATGTCGCAATAGTGACATCAGTATGTTGCTGTGTCGCAGTAGTAACATCAGTATGTTGCTGTGTTGCAATAGTGACATCAGTATATTGCTGTGTCACTGTAGTGACATCAGTGTGTTGCTGTGTCGGATTAGTGACATCAATATGTTGCTGTGCTGCAGTAGTGACATCAGTATGTTGCTGTGTCACAGTAGTGACATCAGCATGTTGCTGTGTCGCAGTAGTGACATCAGTATGTTGCTGTGTTAGTACTGACATCAGCATGTTGCTGTGTCGCAGTAGTGACATCAGTATGTTGCTGTGTTAGTAGTGACATCAATATCTTGCTGTGTTAGTAGTGACATCAATATGTTGCTGTGTCGCAGTAGTGACATCAATATGTTGCCGCAGTTAGTAGTGACATCAGTATGTTGCTGTGTCGCAGTAGAGACATCAATATGTTGCTATGTTAGTAGTGACATCAGTATGCTGCTGTGTCGTAGTAGTGACATCAATATGTTGCTGTGTTAGTAGTGACATCAATATGTGCTGTGTTGCAGTAGTGACATATGTTGCTGTGTTAGTAGTGACATCAGTATGTTGCTGTGTTGCAGTAGTGACATTGTTGCTGTGCCGCAGTAGTGACATCAGTATGTTGTTGTGTCGCAATAGTGACATCAGTATGTTGCTGTGTCACAATAGTGACATCAGTATGTTGCTGTGTCACTGTAGTGACATCAATATGTTGCTGTATCGCAGTAGTGACATTGTTGCTGTGCCACAGTAGTGACATCAGTATGTTGCTGTGTCACAGTAGTTTTTTTTTATTTTTATTTTTTGTTTTTTTTATTTAGCCTTTTGTTGACCGGGTAAGTGCACTAGACAAATCCTGCCTATTTTCAGGCACGACCCGAGGGAGGGGGAATACAGATGAATGCCAACTGACCTTGAACCAGATTAAGCTGTTGGTGGTATTTTTACTGAATGAGGGAAATTTAGCCAGGACACCGGGGAAATTCCCCTACTCTTTTCGATGAGTGCCATGGGATCTTTAACATCCACCTGAACTACCACCAATCCATGCAGATGGGACCTCGGTTTAACGTCTCATCGGAAAGACGGCACCTCAGAAGTGCAGCACCCCTCTCATGCTGCACTACAGTGTCAGTACTGGGATATAAACCCAAGTGCCAGATGTGGGAACTGAACCCAAAGCCCTCTGATCTCCCGGCCTCAGAGGCGAGTGTGCTACCTACTGAGCCACTGACACTGACATCAGTATGTGGCTGTGTCGCAGCAGTGACATCAGTATGTTGCTGTATCGCAGTAGTGACATCAGTATGTTGCTGTGTCACAGTAGTGACATCAGTATGTTGCTGTGTCGCAGTAGTGACATCAGCATGTTGCTGTGTCGCAGTAGTGACATCAGTATGTTGCTGTGTTAGTACTGACATCAGCATGTTGCTGTGTCGCAGTAGTGACATCAGTATGTTGCTGTGTTAGTAGTGACATCAATATCTTGCTGTGTTAGTAGTGACATCAATATGTTGCTGTGTCGCAGTAGTGACATCAATATGTTGCTATGTTAGTAGTGACATCAGTATGTTGCTGTGTCGCAGTAGTGACATCAATATGTTGCTGTGTTAGTAGTGACATCAGTATGTTGCTGTGTTGCAGTAGTGACATTGTTGCTGTGCCGCAGTAGTGACATCAGTATGTTGCTGTGTCGCAATTGTGACATCAGTATGTTGCTGTGTTGCAGTAGTGACATTGTTGCTGTGCTGCAGTAGTGACATCAGTATGTTGCTGTGTCGCAGTAGTGACATTGTTGCTGTGCCACAGTAGTGACATCAGTATGTTGCTGTGTCGCAATAGTGACATCAGTATGTTGCTGTGTCACAGTAGTAACATCTGTATGTTGCTGTGTCGCAGTAGTGATATTGTTGCTGTGCAGCAGTAGTGACATCAGTATGTTGCTGTGCCGCAGTAGTGACATCAGTATGTTGCTGTGTCACTGTAGTGACATCAATATGTTGCTGTGTCGCAGTAGTGACATTGTTGCTGTGCCACAGTAGTGACATCAGTATGTTGCTGTGTCGCAATAGTGACATCAGTATGTTGCTGTGTCACAGTAGGTTTTTTTTTATTTTTATTTTATTTTTTTTTTAGCCTTTTGTTGACCGGGTAAGTGCACTAGACAAATCCTGCCTATTTTCAGGCACGACCCGAGGGAGGGGGAATACAGATGAATGCCAATTGACCTTGAACCAGATTACGCTGTTGGTGGTATTTTTACTGAATGAGGGAAATTTAGCCAGGACACCGGGGAAATTCCCCTACTGTGTGGGATCGGGCTGGTGGCAGAACGAGTGCTGATTGCAGCACTGTGAGGCTGCGCAGTGTTCTCCTCCTTCACGATGGAGGTGGAGGACTCCGTAGCAGTTGGCGTTGTGGCAGACATGAGAGAGAGTTCGGATGGAATAGAGGACGTTTCTAGAGCAATACACTGTGAATTGGAGAATACTCGGGCTGCATTACAGTCCGACTTAGGAGTAACTGACCTGGATTCGCTGCAGCCGTCTTCTCGGAATGAGAGGAAGGAACGACAGTGCGAGATTCGTTGTTGACCTAATCATTGGGAGGACCGCTTCGCAGGAAGTCACGAAGAGAGCTCTTCGGGGGTGCACCAGATGCAGGTCATGCTAACCGCCGGAGATGTGGATGCGGAAGATTTCTCACCAAAATGGGCCACGCAAGTTTTACGTGAACAATTTGGACTTTCACACCGAAAATCTTCTTTTCCATCAATGGACTGGTCATTGGAGGAGGCGTTAAGAGATTCGGGCTGGATGAAAACGGACATCGGGCAATGGATTCCTGATCCAGGTTGGACTGCTGTATCACCACTACACCTCACGCATGCCAACGCTGCAGAAACCCTGAGCTCAGGTAGGGACTTGGACAGGGAAAAAAATAATGCTGTACAGCCTACTAGTCAACGTCATTTGGCCTCTTTGAAGCCAAGCTCGTTGGGGGGTGATGATGTTACTAAAATTAGAGTTAATGTTACTGAGGAAAAGTCTAATACACAGCAAAACAAAATACCTATGTCGGAGCTGTTTAAGAATCAGTTGGAGCAAGCTCCTAGAAGAAATGCTGTGCGCTTGCGTTACAGGGGTGGCCTACCAACCCATCCTGATAGGTATTATGTTGCCAATTCATTGCTAAAAGGTTCGATGAATTTTTCCGAAAGATATTTTCACACTCATTCACATTTCAGGTGAAGACACTTTTGATGTAAGTTTTAAGACAGCTAAAGGTATGGAGAGATTCTGGGATAAATATTCCACTTTGAAGTCATCTCCACTTTGGGTACCCTTTTTTGCCTTACCCCTTACAAAACCCCTGATTCGTTATGTTACTGTAATGTTTCGTAATGAAGGGGTTAATGTTAATAACATTTACCACTGGTTACAAAAAGTGTGAGTTTTGGGACCTCCTGAGGCTATTTTGGACTTGGAAGGTATCTGGACTGGCAGTTGGAGATTTAAGGTGAAATTGCCACAAGTGAATGGGGAGGTAGTCCATTTGCCTAACAGTTTTTTTTAGGAAAGGACAGAGGAGTGTGCTTTTATAGTGGGCAGCCCCGTGCGTGCTACAAATGTGGAGCTAAAACACATCTTAGTAGCACATGGATCTTTGAAATGTTCACTGTGTGGAGGTTTTGGACATTCTGTGGATAGGTGCAGAATATTTTCAATGCAATTTATGTGATGAAAAGGTCACGCCTTCCATCAATGTCCATGGGCCTCCCCAATAAAAGCTGGGGTGGGACCCAGAGGATTTGGTACATAAGGCACAGGTTAAAAAAGGAGATGGGAATGTATCATCAGTGATAGTTGCTGAGGACGATATTCCACGAAGCTTACAGAAGCCTGAGGATAGGCCCATCATCCCTGATGAAACAGCAGGCCCTTCCAGTTCTGATGCCACTATTCAGCTAGGAATTCCTTTGACTAAGTCTGACTCTCCACAGGCATCTCCTTCTATGCCTCCCCCCTTTGAAATAGTTAAGCCCAGACGGTTTACTAGAGCTTCTAGTAAACCTTTATCAGTGACTTCGATTTCGGTCGACAATTTTTTTTCTCCTTTGCAGAAAGAGGGGAGGGATTCAGATCCGGAGTCTGATACATCGCATTTGTCGGAATTTATTTCAGAAGAGGAGGTTAGTAAAACAACTGAGCTAGCAAAGGAGAAGAAAGGAAAAAAGGGAAAGAAAAGGAAAGATACTTTTTCTCAGAAAACTGGGTCTTAAACTTTTACCTCACATCATGGCCTCTCTTAAAATAGCATCTCTTAATGTGTGCAGCATTAAGAATTTTAAGAAACGATTATCTCTTCTAACTGCCCTTAGCACATTACAGGTAGATGTTATTTTTACAAGAAACCAGACTTTCCTCATTGGCTGAGATTTCCCAAACACAAAAAAGGTGGGTATGGGGACCGTCTTATTGGACATTTGGCACAGACGTTGCAGATGGTATAGGAATACTGTTTACCTCCACACATTTCCGGATCTCTAAGTTAGTAGATATTTGTCCTGGGTGTGCTTTGCTCTTAGACTGTGCCTGTCAAGATTTTGAATTTCGGCTTATAAATATTTATGCCCCTCAGTCGAAGGCTGCAAGAATAAAATTACTGGAGGACATTAGACCTTTTTTATATACCAGAAGACATGTGATTTGGGAAGGAGATTTTAACTCTGATATTGATGCTAAATTTAAAGGAGATTCTCAAATGAAAAAAAACTGTATTGTGACTCTCTTGCCTTACGTCAGATGGTCACTTCTGCAGCTTTAACTGATGTATATAGATCTTTACATGCTACTGGGGGTTCTTCCTATCATAGGCATACCTTCTCTTCTTGCATAGATTTCTTTTTTGTTTCTAAATATTTGAAGCCTTATTTTTCACAAGTTCTACCATCTGAATTTTCAGATCACCAAATTCTAATTGGTTTTTTAAATCTAGAAAGTATTCCGCCAAAAATTCCAGCAGCAAGCCCTAGGTGGCGTCTTAATGTTTCCTTTTTAGAAAATAATGATAGTGTTACTGAGTTACAGACTTTACTTGCCGCAAGGAACTCGGTCATTTGTCTTTATGATGATCCTTTTTCTTGGTAGTTGGATACTAAGCAAGAGATTAAGTCCTTTTTGATAGCTAAAGGAAAAACTAAAGTGAATTTACAATACCTCACATATCTACAATACCGGAATCAGCTTTACAAACTGATGTCCTTTCCTCCAAAGGACAGGTCTCTTTTTCAGTCACAGATTGCTGAAATTAAAAGGCAAATGTTACTTTACCAATATAATAGAGCTAAATCCTTAGATATAGAGTTTCGATATGGGATGAAATCACATCCAGCTTCGAACCCCTATGCAGCCTGTAAACAGCGCTTAGATAAGACATTAATGGGGAGCTTATTATCTTCGGATGGAACTACAGTTACTTCCGATATGGATATGATGAAATTAGTACAATCCTTTCTTTTAGATTCCTTTGAAGGACGGTTGGGAAAACAGGACAGTTTCCCAGCTAAATTTTTGTCTGGTTTGCCTATCCTGGATAATTCTTATCACACCTCCTTATTACAGCCTATTTCCTCTTTAGAAGTGGAAACGGTGATAAAATCACTTAAAACAAAAACATCACCGGGCTTAGATGGCATTCCAAATGAATTTTATAAAAAGTTTTCTTCAGTAATGTGTCTTTTTCTCCCGATGGTTTTCAATTACATGTTGACCTCGGGTTTAAGCTTTCCCAGTTTTAATATTTCTCTCTTAAAGTTTTTATATAAAAAAGGGGATCCTAGGTTACTATCCAATTGGAGGCCCATTAGTTTGCTTAATAGCTATTATAAAATTCTTGCCCAAATTCTTACAAATAGATTATCTCTGGTATCGGATACTCTTATTCACCCGGCACAGTCTTGTGCGATTCCTCAAAGACGGATTCAACAGAATTTATATATTTTAAGAGAATTGTTTGAGTCTAGTAAAAATGGACAAGGATCAGGATTTATAGTGGCCTTAGATCAGGTTAAGGCATTTGATAGTATTTACCATTCATATTTATTTAATCTTTTATTGGCCTATAAGATCCCGAAACCCTTTGTACAATGGATTTCTTTATTATTCTTAGATGCGGAAGTTCACCCATTAGTGAACAGTCTTATGGGGTCTGCAATCCCAGTCACTAGAGGTGTCAGGCAGGGATGCCCTTTAAGCCCCCTATTATATGCATATGCTTTGGATCCCATTATTCGGTATATCCATAGTAGTAATGATATTTTAGGACTTGCTCCGGACATTTCCCTACAAAAGGTAAAAGTCTTAGCATATGCAGATGATGTCACTCTGTTTATGCAAAATGAGCTTTCCCTGCAGAATGCTTTGACTAGTTTTAAGACATGGGGTCTGTCTTCAGGGTCTGACCTCAATATATCTAAAAGTTTTATTTTCTCTTTAAACCCTGAGCAGGATTGTTTTTTTGATACCAATGGCATACCCTTTGCTTCCACACCGCGTAAAATTCTGGGTCTGTGGTTTGGGCATGGTGATATGGCAACCTTTAACTGGGAACAACGACTCAGCATAGGTGAAGCTAAAGTTAATGTTTGGAAGCAATGGAAATTTGGGAAAAAGAAAAGGGTTTCCATTGTTAAAAGGTTTTTGATTCCGGTCTTTTTATACTTGAGTTATATTTTTCCACCTCCGTTTTCATTGGAAACCAGACTTTTAGTGTGTTTTCCAAATGGTTTGAGGAACAGATTGAATCAGTCCATGAGGACTTTACTTACTTACCAGTTAAAAAGGGAGGTTTGGATATGATTAATCCACTCATCTTTTTTCACTCCATATTTTTATTTAATTCCTTTAATTTTCTTTGGGATTTACAACAACAGATATGGCAGGTTTGGTCTCGCTTTATCTGGGACCCTTTCTTGCAGAAATGGAAAATTGTTCCTCAAAAATCTCTTAAATATGATCGATTGCTATCTTATGGGGTGCCGACTTTTAAAAATGCAAGCAGTGGAATGTATCATTCCTATCCTTGTATCCCATTCTAGAAATCCTTTTATAATTATATTGTTTTCACAGTGCAAGGTAAGATCTTAGTCTTCCCAGAATGTGTTCTCTGAAGATGAATTTTGCCTTGCACAAACTGATGACTTTAGAATCCGGCCTTTGCATGGGATATTGTTTGGATATCTGCCCATGGCAGGCTAGGTGTCCGTGGTAATCTTAAATATAAGCCATTGACTGAAAGATATTGTTTGAGAGCAAATTGTATTTCCATAGAGGAAACGCTTTCCCATTTTTATTAGATTGTCCTTTTGCTAAACAGTTTTGGACAGATGCATCTGTTTATTGGAAACTGCCTGCTTTGGTACATATGACTTATAATACTTTAGTTTTAGGGGATTATACAGGGTTTTGGCAATCCTTTCATTTTAGTACTTTGAACGTTTTTTTTTCACTTATTCAGTTTCACTTGTGGCAAGCAAGATGTCAATTGATTTTCCAGCAAATTTCTATGTCTTCTCTTTCAATTATTTCTCAGATAGAAACTGATTTAGCAAGTGTAAAAATCAAGGATAAGAAAAAATTTTCTGAGGTTCAATTTTTGTCTTTTTGGAATCATTTTTTTGTTTAAAAGCCTTGTTGTATTGCAATCTTTTTGTACACTGTATATTATGATTGTATGGTGATGTTATGTTTTGTCTTTTAATAAACTTCCCCTACTCTTTTCGATAAGTGCCATGGGATCTTTAACATCCACCTGAACTACCACCAATCCAGGCAGATGGGACCTCGGTTTAACGTCTCATCCGAAAGACGGCACCTCAGAAGTGCAGCACCTCTCATGCTGCACTACAGTGTGAATACTGGGATATAAACCCAAGTGCCAGATGTGGGAACTGAACCCACAGCCCTCTGATCTCCCGGCCTCAGAGCGAGTGTGCTACCTACTGAGCCACTGACACTGACATCAGTATGTGGCTGTGTCGCAGCAGTGACATCAGTATGTTGTTGTATCGCAGTAGTGACATCAGTATGTTGCTGTGTCACAGTAGTGACATCAGTATGTTGCTGTGTCACAGTAGTGACATCAGTATGTTGCTGTGTCGCAGTAGTGACATTGTTGCTGTGCCACAGTAGTGACATCAGTATGTTGCTGTGTCGCAATAGTGACATCAGTATGTTGCTGTGTCACAGTAGTGACATCAGTATGTTGCTGTGTCGCAGTAGTGACATCAGTATGTTGCTGTATCACAGTTGTGGCATCAGTATGTTGCTGTGTCGCAGTAGTGACATTGTTGCTGTGCCACAGTAGTGACATCAGTATGTTGCTGTGTCGCAATAGTGACATCAGTATGTTACTGTGTCGCAGTAGTGACATCAGTATGTGGCTGTGTCACAGCAGTGACATCAGTATGTTGCTGTGTCGCAGTAGTGACATCAGTATGTTGCTGTACCACAGTAGTGACATCAGTATGTGGCTGTGTCGCAGCAGTGGCATCATTATGTGACCATAGGACCAAAACTCAGGCATATTGGGCCAAGATTTATCTAACTAAATTGTCACAACAAGCTCTGGAGACTGTGGAGGCTCAAATTAGGGTAGCTGAGATAAAGGGGGGGTGATCAAAAATCTTAAAAATAGGAAGTCTCCAGGGGAGATGGATATATGGGAGAATTCTACAAAGCCCTACAGGAGACACTGATGTCTATATTGCATAAGCTGTTTGAGGAGTGATGGAGGGAAAGGAAGCCCCAAAGACCTTGAGGAGGGCCCAGATATCCATATTGCTGAAACATGGTAAAGATAGCATGATTTGCAAATCACATCACCTAGGGTTGTCAGAACCCGCTGAAATTCTGGGTTCTGGATCTGGGCTAGAACTTTTTCAAATAGTTCTAGGGTTCTAATCTTCTTTAGAACTCAAACTTTCATTTTGTGTGCAGGATTGGATAAAAAGAACAGATAAAGATACTGAGAGGAGAAAACAACATACATAAAAAGAGCTGCACTCTCAGCACAGCCATAATATCGGTTCACTGCACATGCAGAAAAGAGAAACTCTTTGAGCCTCTCAAAGTGCAAATGCCAAGTGTCACAATTCCGTGCCTTTAGCACATCCGTATATGAGCAACACATTCTCTCATTTTCTCCCTCTAAAACATTCTGAGCATGTAATTCCCAATAATTAGTTTGTTTTCCAGGCTGGCATCCCCTGTTTTTTAAATGTATGAAGAAAAAAATATTTTTTTTCAGTAGTTAGAACCCTTAACACTTAGAACCCAAGGGTGTTCTAGTTCTAAATTAGAACTCAAACCCATGGGTTCTAAAAGGGTTCTAATCTTTCTAGAACTAGTTCTGACAACCCTAATATCATCCCATATCATTGCTACCCATAGACCTTAACATGTTTACCTCCATTTAAGCTAGTCGGTTGAAAGTATTGGTGGGACAGGGATGGGGCAAAAAGGGGTAAGGCCATCAAGAAATGGAGGGTAATAAGTACCAATGCCTGTAGTCTGGGCAACAAGTTCCCTGAACTTGATGGAAGAGGGATGCCCGGATATCATAGCAGTCACAGAAACATGGTACACAGAGAATCATGACTGGGATGTTAACATACCAGGGTACACAACCTACAGGAGAGACAGGGAGGGGAGAAGAGGGGGTGGAGCAGCTCTCTATGTAAGGGAAGGGATAAAAGCAACTGAATAAAAGAGTAAACAGGGAGGAGAGGAGGCACTGTGGGTCACCTTAGAGACTGGAAATGGCACCATAATCCGCACAGGGGTTGTATACAGACCCCCACATCAGGGGAAGGGAATGGACAGGGATATGATAGAAGGCATCCTTAGGATGGCAGAAAAAGGGGAAATACTGTTGATGGGGGACTTGAATATGCCAGACAACTGGAGCACCTTTGCTGAAGCCACATCCAAAAGTAGGGCCATTCTCAATGTCCTTCAGGTGGCATGCCTCAGACAGCTACGGAGACAGTGAGAGGATCTCAGATCCAGAAGTGGGTAGCCAGCTGGGAACAACTGACCACCAAACAGTGTGGTTCACGATAAACTCAGCTACAGAGTCAAGCCATATAAAAGTGAGGGTTCTGGACTTCAGGAGGGCTGACTTTGGCAAGATGGGAGAGTGCCTTAGAAAAGCACTAGCAAACAGGCTAGAAGGAGGGGTGGAGTAACAATGTGGAAACATCAAAACTGCCATCACAGACGCAACAAGCCTTTGTGTGATGCAAATAAACAAATTAAAATGAAAGAAAAAGCCACTATGTTTCTCAAAAGAGGTGGTGGGTATGGTTAGGGAGAAAAAGATAGCATTTAGGAAATATAAGGAAACACAGAAGGAGCAGGACAGAGAACTGTACCAGTTAAGGCAGAAGGAAGCAGGGAGGGTAGTCAGAATAGCAAAGGCCCAAACTGAGGAAAAGATAGCCAACTCGGTTAAGAAGGGGATAAAACATTTTATAGGTATATCAGGGAGTGTAGAAAGACAAAGGGAGGGATAGTGAAGCTGAATAGAATGGACGGTGGGTGGGCAGAGAGGGACAGTGAAAAAGCAGGGATACTGAACGAATACCTCTGCTCAGTATTCACAAAAGAGGAGGAGGGGGAGGTGCTTAATCCAATTAACAGAAGCACTCTGGATAGGGGGGTCAATCCCAGTCTTTCACAGAAGAAAGGGTTCTGAAAGAACTCCTAAAACTGAAGGTGGACAAAGCAATGGGGCCTGATGGAATTCACCCCAGAATTCTAAAAGAATTAAGGAGAGAACTAGTGACACCACTGACTACCCTTTTTAATAAATCATGGGAGGATGGTGTGATACCTGAGGACTGGAGGAAGGCGGATGTGATTCCCCTTCACAAAAGTGGGAGCAAGACAGAGGCAGGAAACTACAGACCTGTCAGTTTGACCTCTGTGGTAGGAAAAGTAATGGAAACACTTCTGAAGGAAAGAATTGTTGAGTACCTAGAGGCCAGTGGGGCAGAGGACCCAAGACAGCATGGGTTCACAGCGGGAAGGTCACGTCAGACGAATCTAATTGATTTCTTTGACTGGGTGACCAAAGTAGTAGACCAGGGAAGGGGCTGTGGACATGGTCTACCTAGATGTTAGGAAGGCATTTGACACAGTCCCACACAAAAGATCAATAGTCAAATTAACCAGCCTGGGAGTGGGTCCCAGGGTGGTAGCCTGAGTAAAACATTGGCAGGACAACAGGACACAGAAGGTAATTGTAAATGGAGTCCACTCTGAAGAAAGAAGGGTTACTAGTGGGGTACTGCAGGGTTCAGTACTGGGTCCAGTCCTTTTTAATGTGTTTATGTAACCCCCACCCCTGCCTTTTTGCCAAAATGACAGGTGGCATGCTGTTGAAGCTGACAGCAGTACCTGGTGGGGACCTGGATTCAGGGAGGATGAGGTTACTCGGCACAGGAGGACCTAGGCTTGGCTACTCTGCACAGGGGCACCCAAGTAAATCCGAACACAGGAAGCAATAACTGTAATGTCCAGAAGCCGGAATGGGATTCTACAGTGTGGCTTTTATTCACATACTAACTGAACAAAACAAAGCATAGACGGACCCCCATGGGGCTACATTTCCTGGTAATGCAGATTAGAGACTACAACACGGTCCACTGGAAGAATGAACCAATTATACTGTTTTCATGCTCTGGACCCACCAGGCACACAGCCCGGACCTGCACGCGCTTTGGGTACACAGCCCGACTGGCCCGGCTCCCTCGCCGGCCACTTGATCCACAGTCCATTGGAAGAATGAACCAATTATTCTGTCATGGCTCCCCACACCACTTAGAATCTGCGACTCCTAGAGAGATTTCTTCCTTACTTCTTATGACTCCCCATCTCACAAAGAGAATTCTTCTTTACACTTGTTGTGGCTCCCCACCACTTAGAGTCTCTGCGACTCTAGAGATTTTCCCTTTGCAACCCGTCTGGGTACCTCCTCATCACTGGCCAGCATGAGGCAAAGTAGCTCCACAGCAGAAATCCGTGAGGTGGACCTGGTTACTAAAGATGGGGTTTGCCCACCTCCAGCTCCCATAGCCCATACCCGGCCATTTCTCTGGAAAACTGAAACTTCTGAATGTAGATTAAGGGTAGATGAACTGGCATCTCCTCTACATATTACTTGAAATCACACAGCACTCTAGCATTTGACACTACTCCTTGTTTGGCCTAGTCCTATAGGCTTCCCAAAATGTAGCTCAATTCCTAGATTCCCACATGTCCCAGGGTGAAGAAAACATTTTTGCCCTCTCATGTTAGAGCAAACACTCACCCTTTAGTTGCAGGTGCCCCACAGGCGAATCACAAATCTTCCAACTTTCCAAAACAAATGCTGAACTGAAATGGCAGCTTTTCTTCCTCTTGGCAGAATTAAGGGGATTGCCCCAGGAATTTGCATGGGGATCTTTACATCCCCCCTCCCGGAGGAAGGGGCACTGAGACCCGAACAGCGGTCTCCACCACTTGAGCACACCTTCACTTACTCAAGACAAACTGGACACTGACTCCTTCTTACTTGAAGGCAAACTGGAACTGAACACTACCCTTTGAAAACTCCCAACGTTCTATCTAACTCCCTCTGCTGCAGATTCCAATGTGGCTTATGCAGTTGCGAAAGTTCTATTGGTGATGTCATCCTCAGTCTCAGCTGAGACTGAGAACAGAGTGAGACAGTGTGAAACCCATTTAACTGGAGTTCACAAGCTGCCTTCCCTGCCTACCACTAGGTCTTACTGGGATTCTAGTAACCCCAGGTAACAAGGGGTTACACTCGCCCTTGACCAGGAAAATGACTGTCCGCAGTCATTATTTACCCGGCCTTAGGCCATCCCACCCTATGTGCTACCTGCGGAGGGGGTGATCAGGCCCCCTCCTACCATGTGCAAGCACAGGCAGGCAACACTAAGGGCCTAGAGGCCTGGAGCTGACATGTCAGCCTCTACACTATCCACTTACTATGGACACCTAGTGGGTCTGGTAGAACTATCCAGAGCATAGCCCTGATAGATCAGCACTGCGGTCCCCATGGCCACTGAGAACCACAGCCTGTCTATCCCCCCTAACCCTCTAGGGAAAACCTATCTGCCTTTAACATAATACTCCAAAACAAAAACAACCCAGAGACCTCCCCGACCTTGGGTACCCTGCAACCACACACCATTAAAATACCACATTACTGCCTCCTCCCTACCCCCACAACCACACCTGTGGAAAGAAAGGGTTAATACAGCAATAACCATAACAATAACACCACAGTACTTTAAATTTCTACACAATAAAGCACTGACGAGGAACTCCGATGAGCCCCTCCTCCTCTTCTTGTCTTCTCTTCTGTCTTCCCAGGAACACCTGTAAGAAAAAGAAAGACAAAACACACACTCCTAATCTGCATACACAGTCTACCTAGACCCCTACCATCAAAACACTGCAGAATCCCAAAAAGATTTTTTAGAAAAAAGGTAGAAAAACAGTATTTACATTAGAATACAACAATGACATTATTTACAATACACATTTGGGGGGATGGAGTGCCCTAAAATTCCCAACTAATGACCACAAGGCCTGAAGGCTAGTCCAATAAAGAGTCTCTCCTGGGCCGGAGCCCGGTGAAGCACAGTTCTAACAGGCCAAAGTCCCGAAGGGGAGAGTCTTTGCAGACAGCTCACACATTTTTGAAGTCTGTAGTGTAGGGTGTGTACTGCAATGTCATAAAGATAGAAAAGTTCGGACTTACCAGCCACTTGTAGTACAAGACTCGGCACCAACCTGCACCTCTGCCGAAGACTCTCCCTGGCAACATTTCTTCCAATACAGCTGGGCGGACATCTTCTGGGAACCACAGGAGGGCACATCTGGGAACAGCTGGTCTGATGTCATCTCTGGAGATGGAACCTTAGAACAGGAACAAAAAGAAAACAGCTGGTCCAACGTCATCCGATTACCAGGCGATGAACAGGAAACAGCTGGGCTGGTGTCCTCTCTGGATCTGAAGTCATCTGGTGGGCCAGTTGATGGTTGCTGGACAGGACAGTACACTGTAGACTGATGAATGTGGGGCACCTGAGTCCTGGATATTCATATTGGCGAATCAATAAGGCACTTCACAGTCTGGTGTGGCAGTATTGACTACCACTGCTTGGCTCTCCATTTTGTAGGCACGGGCACATTTGCTGGGAGGTCCTTGCACTGAGGCCAATAGTACCGGGGATCAGGGGCTTGAATTATTACCCTGTCTGGGCGCACATAATTCACACAGTGGGAGATTTCATGTCCCTCTCCGTCCACCACTCTCATTCTGTCCATAAACAGTGTCCTGCCTCTCTTCCACTGGGTATACTTTACGCGGAACAGTCTATTCTTTACATGCTTGTTGGCCCCAGGATGCATACTTTTCATTGCTTCATCCCAGATCCAGGATTTCCTGCAGTTCTCAATCTCTTCCCAGACTTTTCGAGGAAAGGTAGGAAAGGTCATACCATAGATCTCATTTGCCTTCCTACGAACCAGTCTCTCCTCTTTACCTGCTTTGGTCAATCTGAGACCCTGGCCTGGCTTGGGGTGGCCAGTCCTGGTTCTGCCAATTCACGGATCCTTAAGGAAATTGAAGCGGATCCTGACTTCTTCCTCCTGTAAAGCCAGAGCAGTGGCATCACCACTTTCTTCCATACATTCCTCCGGGCAAGATCTTGAGGCTGTGACCGTTCCTTTCTCTGAGGCCACATAGGTTCCCCTCATCTTCCTCTTCACTGAGGATCTGAGCCCAGGAGTGAGCAGTGCGTTCTCACTCCTGAGACTATCCACTCATCACTAGGCGGAGGTGCGCAACTCCCATTCAAGGCCTCCGCATCTCATCTTCACCTAAGAGACTTGGGCTGGCCCCCACCCAGGGGTCTATTGATGCTTTATCCGAACTTTCTTTCTGGGATCCAGCATCTGAAACTTCAACTTCTGGTTCTGTCTCTAACTCTGCACCTCTAGCTTTGTGCCACACTCCCCAAGGGACCTTCCTCCACAGGCTCCGCCTGGTGCTGTGTGCTGCCAACTGCAGATTCCTGAATTTTTGTCCATGTGGGGGCCAAGCAGATTGGAGCGCTTTATACAAGCCATATTTTGTGAGGCATCCAGCACAGTGAGGAATCATGAAGGCGTCCTTCCAGCACTCAAGCATGTTGGCATACGCACTGGATAGTGGGAATCGCCACATCAGAGGCAGTTGCCCTCCATAGCACCACATTCAATATCTCTCAGTCTATTTACTGCTGCTGCTGTTACTGCAACCGGGCATGATCCGGTAGCTGAGCTAGCCCTGAGGCCATAACTGTAGAAAAATAAACAAAAGTTCACTGTAACTGGAAGTCCCACTTTAATGAACACACTCTTGGCTTTAAAATGGCTCCTCTGCTGCTGTGTTTGCTTTACTACCCCACCCTGTAATGGCGTCGGCAGCACTCCTGTGCATCAACATTTAGAATCTGGGTCAAGCCACTGCGCACCTGATTTACACAAACTACTGATAACTTTTGCTCAAGCTGCACAACTTGCTCTGATCTGGCTTTACACACATTTACAGGATTTTCCTTGGACTTTTCACATGCTGGTAACATTTATTTTATTCACAGTCCCTCTAAAGCTTCAGGTTTTTAGCACAGGATTGCCTGCTTTTACTAGTGTTGCATTTTGCTACAACCCACAGTCTCTCTCTGGCTGCAAACTTTAAACTGAGGCTAAATTCACTTCCATGCACACAGTCAATGGCTTAAGAGACTTGCACTTGCTGGCAGGACATTACACAGTCATTACTTGCAAAACGACTACACTGCTGCACACACATTTTATATGGCATAGGCTGAAAATCACTGTTTGAGCAGTTTCTTGAATGTTTGCTTACTGTTATCAGTAGCAACTTGCTGCAATGGGGAAAAATGGACTGCAGACAGTTCTCGAAGGCCTCGATACACAAACGGGCGGGCAGTCCTAGCGATCGTCTTTTAAACACCAAACTTACAATTTCCACTATCGATTAGCGGGTTGAGCCCGATTTTAAGCAAGAAAGTCTATTTTTGAACTGTTTACAACGCTTAGAATACTCCGCGACACTCCTCCACTGCCAGTACACGCACTCCTCTCACTCCCTCTCGAATGCTGGGGCATTCTCCGTAGAATGGCTGAGGCGGGACTGAGTGCAGCCTGACCAACCACCAGGCGCCAAGCAAAGAACCTCTTCTTCCTCGCGAGGGCTCTTCTCCTCACAGCGATCGTCGAGCAGAGCAAATTTAAACTGCAGAATGCAGCTTTTTTTTTAACTGACTCCAGGTGGGAGCCCATTTCAGCCACATAACATAGCCACTTACACTGCAGTCTCTCAATTCGCTCAGAAAGCATTTCCAACGTCCAGGGCATAATTTTCCTTTTGCTACCCGTAGTCTTCCACACTTTTCTTCACAACAGTTCATTTTAAAAGCATTTCAAACGTCCAGGGCACAATTTTCCTGTTGCTACCCCTAGTCTTCCACACTTTTCTTCACAACAATTCATTTTAAAAGCATTTCAAATGTCCAGGGCACAATTTTCCTGTTGCTACCCCTAGTCTTCCACACTTTTATTTACCACAGTTCATTTTTAAAGCAGGTAAAAATGCTGTAAACAATTTTGATGCAGGACAAGGGCACACTCTTTGGCTTTATAGCTCCTTGGTAAACAGTTGGCATTTTTTAAACAGCAGCACAAGATTCACAGCACACAGCAACACACACTAGGAAATTGCTTCAGCTTTTTTGGGCTACCCACTGCCAGATAGCCAAAACGCTAACCCCCTTGCCAAGCACCTTCCTTCCCGAACAAATCCAAAGCGGTGCCTCCATTTTTGTAACCCCCACCCCTGCCTTTTTGCCAAAATGACAGGTGGCATGCTGTTGAAGCTGACAGCAGTACCTGGTGGGGACCTGGGTTCAGGGAGGATGAGGTTACTCGGCACAGGAGGACCTAGGCTTGGCTACTCTGCACAGGGGCACCCAAGTAAATCCGAACACAGGAAGCAATAACTGTAATGTCCAGAAGCCGGAATGGGATTCTACAGTGTGGCTTTTATTCACATACTAACTGAACAAAACAAAGCATAGACGGACCCCCATGGGGCTACATTTCCTGGTAATGCAGATTAGAGACTACAACACGGTCCACTGGAAGAATGAACCAATTATACTGTTTTCATGCTCTGAACCCACCAGGCACACAGCCCGGACTTGCACGCGCTTTGGGTACACAGCCCGACTGGCCCGGCTCCCTCGCCGGCCACTTGATCCACGGTCCATTGGAAGAATGAACCAATTATTCTGTCATGGCTCCCCACACCACTTAGAATCTGCGACTCCTAGAGAGATTTCTTCCTTACTTCTTATGACTCCCCATCTCACAAAGAGAATTCTTCTTTACACTTGTTGTGGCTCCCCACACCACTTAGAGTCTGCGACTCCTAGAGAGATTTTCCCTTTTGCAACCCCACGTCTGGGTACTTCCCTCATCACTAGCCAAGCGCATGAGGCAAAGTAGCTACCACAGCAGAAATCCGTAGAGGTGGACCTGGTTACTAAAGATGGGGGGTTTGCCCACCTCCAGCTCCCATAGCCCATACCCGGCCATTTCTTTGGAAAACTGAAACTTCTGAATGTAGATTAAAGGGTAGATGAACTGGCGCATCTCCTCTACATATTACTTGAAATCACACAGCACTCTAGCATTTGACACTACTCCACTTGTTTGGCCTAGTCCTATAGGCTTCCCAAAATGTAGGTCAAGTCCAAGATTCCCACACATGTCCCAGGGTGAAGAAAACATTTTTGCCCTCTCATGTTAGAGCAAACACTCAACCTTTAGTTGCAGGTGCCCCACAGGCGAATCACAAATCTTCCAACTTTCCAAAACAAAGGCTGAACTGAAATGGCAGCTTTTCTTCCTCTTGGCAGAATTAAGGGGATTGCCCCAGGAATCTGCATGGGGATCTTTACATCCCCGGAGGGAGGGGCACTGAGACCCGAACAGCGGTCTCCACCACTTGAGCACACCTTCACTTACTCAAGATAAACTGGACACTGACTCCTTCTTACTTGAAGGCAAACTGGAACTGAACACTACCCTTTGAAAACTCCCAATGTTCTATCTAACTCCCTCTGCTGCAGATTCCAATGCGGCCTATGCAGCTGCGAACGTTCTATTGGTGATGTCATCCCTCAGTCTCAGCTGAGACTGAGAACAGAGTGAGACAGTGTGAAACCCATTTAACTGGAGTTTCACAAGCTGCCTTTCCTGCCTACCACTAAGTCTTACTGGGATTCTAGTAATCACGGGTAACAAGGGGTTACATTTATAAGTGACATCACAGAGGGACTGGAAGGAAAAGTATGCCTCTTTGCAGATGACACAAAGATCTGCAACAGGGTTGATACACAAGGTGGGGTGGAAAGGATGAGAAGGGACTTGGCAAGGTTGGAGGCATGGTCAAAAGTATGGCAGCTTGGATTCAATGCAAAGAAGTGCAAAATAATGCACCTGGGAAACAAAAACCCAGAGGAAGATTACATAATGGAGGGGGGAAGGTAGTAACAACAACAAAAAAGGAAAGGGACCAGGGGGTAGTCATATCAGATGACCTTAAGGTTAGCAAGCAATGTGAGAAGGCAGTAAGGAGGGCTGGGGGATACTGGGATGCATAGGGAGAGGCATCATCAGCAGAAAACAGGAAGTTGTCATCCCTCTGTACAGACAATTGGTGAAACCCCATCTGGAGTACTGCATCCAGTTCTGGAGACCCCATCTCCGCAAGGACATAGACAGGATGGAGGCAGTCCAGAGGAGGGCAACTAAAATGGTGCAGGGTCTGCAAGAGAAGCCATCTGAGGAGAGACTAAAGGAGCTTAATATGTATACCCCTGAGGAAAGGAGGGAGGGGAACATGATAGAAATGTTTAAGTACCTCAGTGGAATCAACAAAGTCCAAGAGGGTAGCATGTTTCAGAAAAAGAGATGTGCAAGAACAAGGGGACACAATTTGAAGATAGAGGCGACGCTCAGGGGCAATGTGAGGAAGTATTTTTTCACAGAGAGGGTGGTGGAGCATGGAACAGCCTTCCTGAGAAGGTTGTGGGGTCTAAAACTGGGAGAATTCAAAAATGCATGGGACAGACATAAGGCAATTTTTGTGGGGGGTAGGAAGAAATAGGCTGTTGGTTAAATAGGATCTGCAGCTTATCCTGTAGGTAGCGAAATAGGCAGACTAGGTGGGCTAAGTGGTCCTTATCTGCCATCAAAGTCTATGTTTCTATGAGGTCTAGCACCCAGAACAAACTGGATTTATCAACGGGCAGAATCTACATGATAATATCCGGTGTCTGCTCAATATTGTTTCATCACAAAAGGGAAACCCCCAGTTCCACGTAGCCATTTCCATGGACTCCGAAAAGGCTTTCAACTGGGTGGACTGGGTTTTCCTCCAGCATACTGTCCTGGCAGTGGGATCTGGACCAGTGTTTAGAAGGTGCAGTGATACCTTATATGAATCACCGGAGGCAGTGGTTAGGGTAAATGGGACCCTCTCTACCAGGTTCCCTGTGCAGCGTGGAACATGACAGGGGTGTCCCCTATCTCCCCTCCTCTGCGCCCTCAGCACTGAGCCCCCGGTACTGGAAGTGAGGCAAAACCTGGTACAATATATATATTTTTTTTAACAGACCCAACAACTTCAAAACCTGCCCTATATAGAGCATTGGAAGCCTTTGGTAGGAGATGAGGCTACTAAATAAACTATGCCAAGTCAGAGGTGATATTAGTCTGATGGCACCGCCCCATTGACTTTAATGACTTTTTCCCATTCTAATGGGCACCACATGACGCTATTCAATACCTGGGGGTACGAGTTACTCCACAGCTTTGTTAGCTTTACCATATTAATCATCTCCACCTCCTACAAGAGATAGCGGAAGATTTAAATACTTGGGCTCTACTCCCGTTATCCCTGGGGGGGGGGGCTACATTAAAAAATGAATGTCTTGCTCAGGCTCCTATATATTTTCCAGATGTTACCCACAGCTATTCCAAACTCTTTTTGGAAGAAGCTTAGAGGGATCATACTTAACTTTTCATGGCAGGGGCACCACATTCACATAGGGCTGTGCACTTTTATGTTTGCCCAGGGACAGGGAGGGGTATGGGGCGTCCCAATTTTAAATGATATTACTTAACAGCACAGTTTTCACAGTTGATATCTATGACAAAGCAAAAACTAGAGATGGGCTGGTACATTCTAGAGAACAGTCGGACTTTGCCGGGACCCCTTTATACGCTACCGTTCATGCACTGGACCAATCAAAGGGTGTAAGGTCTTAGCATGACTGCAGTTAAAAAAAAAATCACTGCGCCAGTAGAACACTGCCGTTTCCAGATGCCACCATTTTTTTACCCTATGTTAGTGAAGAAACCCCTTCAGTAGAAGCCCCCTCCAATAAACACATATGCACACTTTTTGTACAGAAAATGCCCACCCTAAGCATATCTGACTGTTTCAATTGAAATACATTTACATTCTTGCCTCATTCTGCATGCTGACAGTGTCTCTCGGACCCCGCCCCCCTCCCATCACTCGCCCGATCACTTACTTGCTCCCATTACTAATTACAAACCTGCTCCAACTCAGTCAAGGCAAAAATGAAATAATAGAAACAAATCACCCATATTTCATCAGAAAACGTACATGTTTTATAATCTTTTCCCTGCCGTTCTTGGAGCTAACAGTTTCTTCCCTTCCCCCACTGCCTGCCACTTAGTCACTCACTCAGATCATTCCGTTTGCCACCCTTAAGCCAGTATTTCACTACTCGCTCCTTTTTTCAGAGTCCCCCCTACCGCTTGAAGTATTCTACAGCGTATTGTTAAAGAGGACCTTCACCAGTCCTTTTGACTTTCATGCATAAATTACCCCTTCTTGCATTGATTCTGGAATTGTATTTCATTACTGTCCGCTGCAGTTAGTTTTTGCATTCTGAGCTGCTAAAAACTGCAGGGTGTACCAGAGCCTTTATAGCAAGCCTGGTGTTGCTGTATGCCCAGGGTTGTACTGCTGAAGTCACTACTGGGCAGAGTCAATTTCACACAAAAAAAAACATACTGGCAAGGCATTTGGATTTTGACAGAATGCATTACTAACAGAGTGTCTTAGGGAAGGGGTAACACAGTAGGTACTCTGAGTACTGGTAGGTTTCCCTTGCAACATTGTTGCAAGTGCATGAAACAGCACAGTGTGAGTCAGTCCTCTATCCTATAGTGATGTCATCAGGAGCTAGCAGCCCAGCAGCTGAACAGCAATGGCAAGTGCAGCAGGACTCAAAAACAAATCCAAATTATGGAAGGCAGAGTAAACCTTGGCCAAAAATAATAAATGCACACACCTTTTCAGGTCTAGTACTGTATATAATGACTACAAGCTGTAACGTTTTGGACCATCATGAAAGTTCCTCTTTAATTAAATGTGAGCACACTCACAGCAAAGCTCAACTCAGATCCGTAGCAGCAGCACCTACCACAACAGAGCTACACTCGTACTTGAAATCTACTTGTTAAACAAAAGCATTTCGTCTCCAGTAACATAATGTTTCACTACCCACTCCCATTCTCAGTCTTCCCTACTGTCAGCAGTGTTTAATAGTGTACAGTTAGTTAGTGATTTAATATTTTGATTAAAAGTCAACATTTAACAGCTCTCAGCACAGCTCCACTCAGACCCGTAGCAGCATGAACCAAAACAGAGTTCTACTTGTTCTCTGTCTCTCACCAGCATTTCACCACTGTACAGCTCCACTCATTCTCTCTGTTTCCTTAAGCTGAAGTTCTTTATCAGCACTGAACAGTGGAAAACAGTAACATTTAGCTAGGTTTAGCTAAGTTAATGAATGACCATTTTTTCTGATATTAATATTGCATACCGAAACAGACCTGTCACCACACAGTTCGACTCCCTTGCTTGCTTGATCACTTACAGGGTCAGAAGGCACACGGCCTGCAGCCCCGTGCCTTACTACACCCCTGGGCATGTGATAATATCTGTTCAATGCATACCCTGTCATGTTTTATTGCTTACTTATCGTCACTTTAGGTTGGCCAACTCAGAAAGGAGATCTTGAATAATGGAAGAGCAGCTTGAACAGTACGTGATGACATAACAATGGCTTCTGCTGCACTCAAAACAGAGCTGTGGGGGGGAGGGGCAGAGCCAACCACCAGCAAGATAGGACATGTTTTAGCAAATTCTGTGTTGGACTCATTAAAACATGTATTAGATAATGTATTTTGATACCGATTTTGGACTTTAAGTGCAGTGGATTACTATATAATATCTTTGGTACGTCCAGATGAACTTGGAGCATTTTTCTACAAGGGAAATCTGAAAAAAATGACTTCTGAAGCTGGAGGGAAGAACTTAAGGCCCAGCTGGGCCAGGGGACCAGCATAGCGAAGAAGGGAATTGTGGCCACTCACGATGATGTCCTACAGGCACTCAAGACATTAGAAATGTGGGTCATTGCACTTGACCAAAAAGCTGCTGACTTCTAGAGCGGACTACAAACATTTAAAGAGCAGTCTGCTGCAGTGGTGGTCAATGCTAAAGAAACCACACTTTGAGCCTCTTCATTGTCATTGCTGCTAGTGAAAGAAGACTGGGCCATGCAGACACGGCTTGAAGCACTGGAAAACCAGGCTTGAGCTAGTAATATAAGGATCTTTAGCTTCCCAGAGACTCCAGAAGGAGAAGACCCCAGAGGCTTTATACAACAGTGGCTGGGACACAGTTTGAAACTGGAGCCCTTGCCAGTGGTGTTGAAGGCATACCCAGTGACACCACGGAGGAAAGCGAACTCAGGAAGCAGTAACCTCACTGCATATAAATATTTATTCCCTGTACTTATTTTTCTCTTTTCTGTAAATTATTATGACCCAGGCTCTGTTTCAATACCCCTTGTAGCTGTAACATGCCTATTGTATAGTTGCTATTACTGTCTGTTGTTTGCTATGTATGTGAATTTATGATGTGGAGCCATTAGACAGGTGTACCGGCCTAATCTTTCGATTTACGATGCAGAGGATGGTATCTCTGCAGCTTCCTGTGTAGCTAGACCTCACCTTTCAGAATTTGCTTGTTACCCCAGAGAAAATTAGTGGATGGCCCCACGGGAGGCCTATTTCTGATTTTGGATGATGTGGGCCCTCCAGGCCCGTAGCTCAGCATAGGAATGCCCGAGTGACAATTCCAAAGTGTCATTTCTACATTTATTCCCATGCCTAGTTGGATGGAACAACTTAGAAAATCCAAAGAAAGATCAGATCCTGGCGCCCGGCCGGAGCACAGCCAAGCGGTTCTTACGTGACCTAGCGGCTGCTACCGCCGTTCCTGGACCAACATCACTTTTTGACTGGCTGCACAGCAAGGCGGTTCTTACGGCTGTCTCGCCGGCCACCGCCATTCCCGGACCCAACATCACTTTTTGACCGGCCGTCTGGTCCCGACTCCTGGACCAAAAGCCACAGATCGC
This sequence comes from Neoceratodus forsteri, assembly GCA_016271365.2. Lineage (NCBI taxonomy): Eukaryota > Metazoa > Chordata > Ceratodontiformes > Ceratodontidae > Neoceratodus > Neoceratodus forsteri. Next base: position 1,069,560,168 of record CM028135.1, read on the forward strand.
AGTGCCCCGAGCAGCGCATAGCAAGGTGGTTTTAACGGCTGTCTTGCCGGCCGCCGCCGTTCCCAGACCCAACATCACTTTTTCACCAGCCGCCCGGTCCTGACTCCTGGACTGAAAGCCGCAGATCGCAGCACCCTAAGAGACGCATAGCAAGGCGGTTCTTATGGCTGTCTCACCAGCCACCGCCGTTCCCGGACCCAACATCACTTTTTGACCAGCCGCCTGGTCCCGACTCCTGGACTGAAAGCCACAGGTACACCGTTGTCTGAATTTGGAGCCTGGCTGCTCCGGCGGCTCCCTCATTGGCAGCTGCGTTTGACTAGCACTCCTGATTGGGCCAACCGCAGGGAACATCGCTCCCGATTGGTGCACCTTTTTTTAGCCAGCTTGTCTGCATTGGAATACGTGTAACTGGGCACTTGTAGCTCTCTTGTGCCTGTTCTTTTGAAATATTACCTAAATATTCTTTAATTCTAACACTGCCTAAATGTAACAAATAGAATACAGAAAAATTCCTAAATTCTAACATAAACTGAATGTTATACTCTGGTGCACTGTCTAGACATATCTAACTGAGTGCATGTATATGAATTGTAAATACTGTGTGATTTTCTGTACCTGCTGAAACCCTGCCTCCAGGAGCCTTAGCAACAAGATGGAAGATCTGGAGGCTGTCATGGTGCAGTCAGACCTGGACATTGTGGCCATCACTGAAACCTGGTGTAATGATAACCACGACTGGGAGATGGCCATACCTGGCTACAACATATTCAGAAGAGACAGAGCAGGCAGGAAGGGAGGAGGAGTGGCACTGTATGTGAAAAATGACATAAGGGCCACAGAGATCCAGGAGGAACAAAATGGGGAGAGATACTGCGGGTTAAGCTGGAAAGGAAAATGGGGACAGCCATCCACAGGTGTGGTCTATAGACCACCAGCCCAGGAGGAAGAAACAGATAGGGAGCTGATGCTAGCCATCCAAAGGATGGCAGACAAGGATGAAGTAGTACTGGTTGGAGACTTCAATATTCCAGATGTGGACTGGAGCATCCCAGCAGCAGCATCCACTAGGAGCAGATTTATCCTGGACTCCCTTCAGGGTGCCTTCCTCAAGCAACTGGTCATGGAACCAACTCGGCAGAAGGCAATACTGGACCTTGTGCTCACAAACAGGGACAGTGTGATGGGGGTAACAGTGGGGAAGCACCTGGGAAACAGTGACCACCAGTCATTGTGGTTTGAAATCACAGAAAGAGCAGAACCAAACCACACAAAAACACGTATCCTGGATTTTAGGGGGGCAGACTTTGGGAAAATGGGGAGATACTTGAAAGAGACATTAAGGGGAATGGGACAGGAATCAGGGTTGAGGAACAGTGGGCAGTATTTAAAATGGGGATTACAAGAACAACAGAATTATGTATTAAGCAGGTTAGCAAGAGGAAAAGGAAGAGGAGACCATTATGGTTTTCCAAAGAGGTAGCAAAGAAAGTTAAGCCAAAAGATTGCATTCAGGCAATACAAAAAGACACAGGCAGAAGGGATATGGAGAAGTACCAGGAGAAGCAAAGGGAGGCAGAGAGGTCATAAGGGAAGCCAAAGCTCAGACAGAAGAACACATTGCAAAATCAGTGGGTAGAGGGACAAAACCTTTACAGGTACATAAGTGAAAAAAGAAAGACAAAGGGAGGGATAGTGAGACTGAAGGGGAGGATGGGGCGCGTGGAGGATGACAACAGTAAAGCTGACATACTGAACAGGTATTTCTGCTCAGTCTTTACTGAGGAAGAGGAGGGTAATGGGTCTGAAGGGAGTACAAGGGGTGAGAATGGTGCAGAAATGGACACAAGTCCCTTTACACGAGAAAGGGTCCTGAAGGAACTGGCAGTAATAAGAGTTGATAAAGCAATGGGGCCAGATGGGGTGCACCCCAGGGTCCTTAAAGAACTAAGAGAGGTGGTGGCCGAACCTCTGGCTATCCTGTTTAGCCGATCACTGGAAACAGGGGAGGTACCCAAAGACTGGAGGACAGCAGATGTAGTCCCCTTATACAAAAGTGGGAACAAAGAGGAAGCAGGGAACTACAAACCAGTCAGCCTCACCTCGGTAGTGGGGAAGATCATGGAAGCACTACTGAAGGTGAGATTGGTGGAACATCTGGTTGTCAATGGACTACAGGACCCAAGGCAGCATGGTTTCACCAGGGGGAGGTCATGTCAGACCAACCTCATTGAATTTTTGACTGGGTGACTAGGAAGGTGGATCAGGGAGGGCAGTGGACATGGCCTATCTGGACTTCAGCAAGGCCTTTGACACTGTGCCACATAGAAGACTATTATACAAACTGGGGAATATGGGTGTGGGCAGGACAGTAGTGTGGTGGGTAGGTAACTGGCTGGGTGGCAGGACACAGAGGGGGTGGTGGTAAATGGCTGTCACTCCACAGAGGGAAGAGTGACCAGTGGGGTACCACAGGGATCAGTGCTGGGACCGGTTCTATTCAACATCTTCATCAGTGACATGGCGCAGGACCTAGAAGGCAGAATTTCACTGTTCGCTGATGACACAAAGCTCTGTAACAGAGTAGACACACCAGAGGGTGTAGACAGAATGAGAAGCGACCTGCAGAAACTTGAAGAATGGTCAGGGGTTTGGCAGTTGAAATTCAATGCAAAGAAGTGCAAGATAATGCATATGGGGCACAAAAACCCTGGCACAATATATCAGTTGGGGGTGAGGATATAGCATGCACCAAGCAGGAAAGGGATCTTGGGGTTATCATCTCTGATGACCTCAAGGTAGGGAAACAGTGTGACAAGGCAGCAGGTAAAGCAAATAGGATGCTGGGATGTATAGGCAGGGGCATTACCAGCAGGAAAAGGGAGGTCATAATTCCGCTATACAAGACACTAGTGAGGCCCCACCTGGAGACAGTGACGGTTCTGGAGACCATACCTACGTAAGGACATAGACAGGGTAGAGAAGAAGGAGGTTCAGAGCAAAAGATGGTGCATGCATTGCATCACAAGTCCTATGAGGACAGGTTGAAGGAATTGAATATGTACTCTCTGGAGGAGAGGAGAGGGAGGAGAGAGGGATATGATTGAGACATACAAGTATCTTACAGGGAGGAACAGGGTGCAGGAAAACACTATTTTTAAGCGAAAAAGATGTTCCAGGACTAGAGGGCATGGGATGAAGTTGGAGGGAAGGCGATTCAGAGGAAACATGAGAAAGAATTTCTTCACAGAACGGGTGGTGGACAAATGGAACACCCTGCCAGAGGAAGTGGTGGGGGCTGAAACAATCACGGGATTTAAGAATGCATGGGATAGACATAAAGGAATTCTGGAGGTCAGGGGTAAGGTGCAACAGACTTCTAGGAAAACAAACTGAACTTACAAGCTCAAATGGGCAGACTGGGTGGGCCACAGGCCCTTATCTGCCGACACTGTCTATGTATCTATGTATCTCCTGTCTGCACTCTCATTCTCTCCCTCATCTTGTTTTGTTTTTCTCTCATGTGTAACTCCTAGGACTTTTTTTCCTGGCCCCTCCACTCCCCTACCTCTCCCGCAACTTGTTTCTCACTAAGCCCTGCACATTTCACTAGTCTCTGCTCGCACTTGAACCTGCCCTCAACTCCTGCAGTAGCCCTACACCCTCTCTCCTATCCTCCCCCTCTCTTGCTCCATTCTGACCCCACCCTCACCAACACTTGAGTCTTCTGCTTTTATCTTTCCTCGATCACCCCCACCCACTGCTGATAGTCTGTCGCCAGCCCCCCACCCCCTTATCGCACCATATTCACTCTTGCCCTCTTCCCTCAGCAGATCGCAGTGCCCCGAGCGGCACACAGCAAGGCGGTTCTTACGGACGTCTGTCTGGCCGCCGCCATTCCCGGACCCAACATCACTTTTTGACCAGCCACCTGGTCCTGACTCCTGGACTGAAAGCCACAGGTACACCGCTGTTTGAATTTGCAGCCTGGCTCCTCCGGCAGCTCCCTCATTGGCCACTGTGTTTGACTAACACTCCTGATTGGGCCAGCCTCGAGGAGCATCGCTCCCGATTGGTGCGCCTTTTTTAAGCAGCTTGTCTGCATTGGAATACATGTAACTGGGCACTCGTAGCTCTCTTGTGTCTATTCTTTTGTCCCACCCTCCTCCCCCTCCCAGGCCAACTTTAAATACTCTTCCTGACCCTCCTTTCCCCAGAAAATCACTTCCCTATTTGCTCTTCTATCCCTGCTGACACTTCTGGACCTGAGGCCCCAAGAATAGGCAGGACAATCGCTGACGAACTATAGAAACTTCCCTAGCCTACTAGTATCTATCAAATTAATTTCACCCTTCTACACAAAACTGTAATCCTAGCTTCTCTCTCTGCTGTTCCCCCCAGGCCTGGATCACAGAATGTAGTAATATACAACCTGCTCTCTGTTCTCAGCCTGTTTGCCCAGCTTGCCATAATGGGCAATCTATATTGGTCAGTCTCCCTGGCTTGGCTCATTATGGACTGGGTGATAGCTGGAGCCCTCCAACACACTGCAGGTGAAAGTTCGCCTCCCCCTCCAGTCCACATTGAACCAGAATCCCTGACAATCCTCCTCTACATCCCTTGCCTGCCTAAACAAGATACAGCTCTACTAGGGCACTGGCTGCTTAAATGACTCCCTGCTCCCAATGCTGCCGCTGCCCATGGCATCGTCTCTTCTGGCACCTTCAACTGGGTAACTGTCTCTACTCTTCGCCTCCTGCTCCAGGCTGGGTACAGTGAAACCAACCCTGGACCTGCCCTTCACTCTCCCCCAATCTGCAGCATCTTTACCCACTATGAAAGGTCTAAAAATAGTACACCTTAACATCCGCAGCCTACGCCCCAAAATGGCTGAATTGGAAGCCTGGACACTACGAATGTCTCCTAACATCCTATGCATATCTGAATCCTGGCTAAACTTGCTATCAAACAGCATGAAGTGTCCCTTCAAGGCAATGGCATCTTTAGACATAATAGGATGGGCAAAAGGGGCGGAGGGGTAATGATCTACTATAGGACAGGCCTCAATGTCACTATCCTCCCCACTCCTGTCTCCTCACTTTCTCTCACTGAGTCCCTTTACATTACCCTTACGCTTGGAAATGTTAAAAAATCATCATAGGGTGTATTTATATGCCCCCCAACCATGCCACCGCTGGTCTGCCCCCTCTCCTTGAATCATTAGGCAGCCTCCCAACGCATGACCTCATCCTATGTGGGACTTCAACATTGACTGGCTGCACCCCAATATTGGTAATGTCCGTGCCTCACTTGCTGATAGCAACCTTACCCAGTTAATCCATGACCACGCACGAGTCAATCCAAAATCAGGCAATCACACACTGCTAGACTGAATAGTCACCAGTTGCCCACTCAAAATCAAATCTGCTGGCACACTCTCCGACTGCATAAGTGATCACTCTCCCACCTTCTACGTATGGAGAAACAACTATACCAACCCTCCTCTCAAGATTTTCCTGGTCCAGGACATGACTAAGTTTGACGCCAACAGGTTCCTGTCATCCATTAACTCTACAGACTGGGGCCCCATTAATATACTTCCTGACATAAACCTAGCCCTAGACTTTCTAATCTCCACTCTCACCAAAATAATTAACCAACACACCCCTCAGAAAAAATGCAGATCCAAGGGTGTTAAAGCCCCATGGCTCTCTGGGGATATTAGATCTCTTATGGCCCTCCGGGACAAAGCTTGGCAAATGTACAAACAAAGTGGACTCCCCTCAGACTGGCTTATCTACAGGCAACTCAGGAATCAGTGTATAAATGCGGTACAAAAAGCTAAGAGATACCATCTCAAATCTCTTCAAACAGAGCATCTAAATAACCCAAAGGAATTCTGGAGACAAGTTAATGCCTTAGTAAAAGGAAGGGCTGTTGAAAACCCAAGCTCTATCTCTGTCAATGGCACCACCCTAGACGACCCACTCTCCATAGCCACTGGTTTCAACAACTTCTTTGCTGACCTCCAAAAGTACACCTCGAGCTTCCACAATGCTTCCTCTCCTCCCACAACTCTCCTGCCCAACCTAGGGGGTCGTCCTGAATTCCACCTGAAACTAGCAACACTCAAAGAGGTGCAGCAACTTCTATCTAATCTAAAACCAGAGGGCTCTCCCGGATTCGACTCTCTGGAACCAAAATTTCTTAAGTTGGGTGCCTCTGCCTTAGCTCGCCCATCCACAACTTGTTTAACCGGTCCTTCCTCTCTAACATAGTGCCAGAGAAGTGGAAGGTGGCAGTAGTAGTCCCAGTCCACAAAGGAGGACCTAACTCCATCATAGAAAACTTTCGCCCTATATCTCTACTTTCTCACCTGGCAAAGATCCAAGAGCGTATCATTTATAATCATCTCCAAGACTACCTGAACTCCTACAAGCTACTATCACCCTGCCAGTACGGTTTGCGAAAGATCCACAGTACTCTCACTGCACTCATAAAAGTAACATCTGACATCTTCCACGCAATGGATAAGGGCCGGGCCACTGGAGCCATATTCATGGATCTCACGAAAGCATTTGACCTCGTGAATCATGGGCTACTGCTTCGACAGCTGCATCTACTTGGCCTGGACTACAATGCGCTGCACTGGATGAAGAGTTATCTGTCTGATCATTCCCAAAAAGTTAAGTGGGATGGCTCCCTGTCTGGACAAAAAACAGTTTCCCATGGTGTCCCGCAAGGCTCAATATTGGGCCCCATGTTATTTTGGCTCTTTATCAATGACCTTCCCAACTTCTGCGGGGGTGCCACAGTCCACCTATATGCAGACAATACCATCATCTACCGCTCCTCACCAGATGTTGACCAAATAAATCGGAACCTTGCCTCAGACTTCGCCTCCCTGGAAGCCTGGTTCCAATGTAATCATCTTGTTCTCAACTCAAAGAAGACAAAATGCATGGTCTTCACCCATCGGCCTGGAAAAAAGCCTAACCTACCTACCCCTAGTATTTCCACTAACAAGGGTGACCCGTTAGAGGTAGTTCACTCCTTCAAATACCTGGGTGTGGCCTTGGATCCTGCACTATCGTTCAACTCCCATGTCTCTAACACTATCAAAAATCTCAATCAGAAAATTGGACTCCTATATCGCGTGCGCCTGCACCTCACACTTGCCTCTTGCCAAAAAATTGCTATTGCATCCCTCCTTCCCCTACTATCCTATGCTGCACCCCTCCTCCTCTTCATTAATTCCTCCTCCATGTCCCTCCTCTCTCAGGCATACCACAGGATTGGTCACTTTGCCATGGGGGCACCAACCCGTTTCCACCATTGTGATGTTCTCGCCTCACTGGGGTGGCCCTCCTATGGGGCAAAACTGAGATACTCCACCTTGAGTCTCACGTTCAAGCTTGTCCACAAATTCACCCCTCCCTGCCTTAGGGAACTTATATGCCTCAAACCAGCTTCACGCACACTTAGCTCTACCTCTCTCCCCCTTCTCATTATCCCCAAAATACATCTTGCCATATCTAGATGCTCCTTTTCATATGCTGCTGTAACTGACTGGAACTCCCTCCCTCCCTCCATTCTCTCCTGCTCCTCCCTCTCACAATTTCAGTCCCATCTGTCTGCCTTTCTGTCTTCTACTACCTGCTTCTGCTTTGGCTAAAGGGTGCCTACTCATGCACCTAGCATAATAGGAAACTAATGCGTGTGGGATTCTCTGGTCCCAGCCACTCCCAGGTATATTACTAGTATGTTTACTATGAAGTTTTGTACTATAACTGCTCGGTGTATATAGCCCATCAGGCATTCAATTTCATGTACCGCTTGTCAAACCTGTTGTCAATTGTTTGTGTACTTGCGACATTTTGTCTTGACATGTACTCTGCCTAATGACATCCCTGTAACATGAGAACTGTATTGCTTGTTACACTTATACGTTTGTGGTTGACTCTCAACCCCAGGTTGACCCTGAAAAAGGGACTGTAATTGTCTCAGTGAACTTACCCGGTTACCAAAACTCAAATAAAAAAATAAATAAGACACGGACATAACAGACAGTAAGGAAATAGCGAATCTATTAAACGAAAATTTTACAGACTTGTCCAGGTGTTTGAATAATTTCAAAGATGATATACAACAGAAAAATTAAAAAGTAAAAAGCTAGTACAGTTCCAAAGCTTTATTTCATGCATATTACAAAATTAGAAGAATTAAGATGTCTTGCAGGATTAGATGAACAAAAAGGGCCAGGTCCTGATCATGTAGAGGCTAAACTATTAAAGTCTGCTGCTGAAGAACTTGCCTGTCCCTTGCAAATAATATACAACAAACCTCTAACAACCCAAATAGTAACCGATATTTGGAAATGGGCACATGTACTGTATCACCAATTTTCAAGGGTGATCAAGCAAACAAAACAGGTAATTATACACCTATTTCATTATTGTCTCAGATAAGAAAGATTCAGGAAAGGTTTTTGCATACTCAGATAGTGGAGTATTTGGGAAGTACAATATACTTACAGCCTTTCAGCATGGATTTAGGGGTGGATGTGGCATGACAGTCTTGGTCAGGTTCAAAAATAATCTGCTGGAGAATATGGAGGAGAGTTTGTATACGGGAGTAGTGTTCGTGGACCTGACCAAGGCCTTCGATCTTATGGACCACCCATTATTATGTTTGCTTGCACACACGTGCAAGAAACATAGTGCCATCATCTGAGTTTTCGGAGGTGTGGCACCCGTCTTCCAATTCAGTCAGTGTGTTTGCAGGCGTGGCCGCAGTTCTCCAATGAACGCTGCAGCTGTCTATGACAGTAGTTGAAAATGCAGTGGCGTACAGCTGAAAGGGAGAGCTACGCTTCAGTGAGCAGCGATAAGATATCGCGTGCTCATGCGCGGTCCCCCCACACACACACACACACACGCGCATGCATACTGCTTGCTCGTGCTCCCCCCACGCACACACTGTATAGCGGTGCCAAATCCCGTCAGCTGTGCTGTGCTCCCCCCAACAGAGTTCCAGATGTCACGCTGGCAGCCCACAACAGCATGGCAACAGATTGTATGGCCGACGGGGGTGCCCAATCCCCCGTTGACTCCACTGTCCCCCCCCAAGAGACTACAGGGTGCCACGCGGGGCTCACCCCAGCATGGCAACAGATCGTATGGCCGATGGGGGTGCCCAATCCCCAGTCGGCTCCATGGCCCCCCCCAAGCAGCCTTCCAGCTGTCACACTGGGAGCCCACCCCAGCATGGCAAATGTCCCAGGTCAGATAAAAAAAAAAAAAAAACAAGAAACATGAAAGAAAAACCTTCCCTCGCTACTGTCCTGGCCCAATCTCCCCCACCCTTGCCCACCCACTGCGCACCCTGCCTCCCACCCCTCCTCACCCCATACTTACCTCCAGAGCTCGTGATGATCTTCGGTGGACCGGGAACACGCCTGCACTCTTACATAGAAACATAGAATTTGACAGCACATAAGGACCGCTGGCCCACCCAGTCTGCCCATTTCTCTACTCTACTGGATAAGCTGCAGATCCTAGTTAACCAGCAGCCAACTTCTTCCTACCCCACCCCTAGAATGGCCTTATGACTGTCCCATGCATGCTTGAATTCCACCACTGTTTTTGACTCCACAACCTCCTCAGGAAGGCTGTTCCATGCATCCATAACCCTCTCCATGAAAAAATACTTCCTTAAATTACCTCTGACCTGCCCCCCCCATCTTCAAATTGTGCCCCCTTGTTCTTGCTCACCTCTTTTTTTGAAAGATGCTCTCCTCTTGGACTTTGTTGATTCCCTTGAGGTACTTGAAAGTTTCTATCATGTCCCCCTCTCCTCCTTTCCTCGAGGTTATACATATTAAGCTCCTTTAGTCTGTCTTCATATGTCTTCCGGTGCAGACCCTGCACCATTTTAGTTGCCCTCCTCTGGACAGCTTCCATCCTGTCTATGTCTTTGCGGAGATCGGGTCTCCAGAACTGCATGCAGTACTCTAGATGGGGTCTGACCAGCTGTCTGTACAGAGGGATAATAACTTCCTGTTTTCTACTGGTGATGCCTCTCTCTGTGCATCCCAGTATCCCCACCCTCCTTGCTGCCTTCTCACATTGCTTGCCCACCTGTAGGTCATCTGATATGACTACCCCAGGTCCCTTTCCATTTTGTTGTTGTTAGTATCTCACCCCCATTGTGTACTCTTCCCTCGGTTTTGTTTCCCAGGTGCATTATCTTGCACTTCTTAGCATTGAATCTAAGCTGCCATACATTTGACCATTCCTCTAACCTTGCCAAGTCCCTTCTCATCCTTTCCACCCCACCTTGTGCATCAACTCTGTTGCAGATCTTTGTGTCATCTGCAAAGAGACATACTTTTCCTTCCAGTCCCTCTGCAATGTAAACATAAAAAGACATTGAAGGGACCGATCTAATACTGAACCCTGCGGTACCCACTAGTAACCCCCTTTCTTCAGAGTGGAGTCCATTTACTATTACTCTCTGTGTCCTATTCTCCAGCCAATTCTTTACCCAGGCTATCATCTTGGGACCCTCCCAGGCTGGCTAACTTGTATATTAATCTTTTGTGTCTTCAAAGCCGATCGCGAACTGAGGGAATTCCGGTAAGCTGTATAATGTAATAAATAGGGTTTTTTCAACTTTAGTGCATATCTCAGGCATTTTGGGGAATTTTTTCACCAAATTTTCAACATGGGGTTTTAGGGACTCCACCTCATGAATTCTGTCACTGTCATGGCGTTACTCGGCCCCGAAAGATGATTTCACGGTCACTGCGCGGAACTACCTTTTGGGACCGATTTATGAAATGACAGTGTCACAGTTCATGAGGAAGGCCCCCAAAAACCTTATGTTGAAAATTTGGTGAAAAAATTCCCAAAAATGACTGTTTTACGAGCATGCGTTGTGCTGTTCCTATGCACGCTCGTAAGTTCGTGAATTTTCAATATTTTCATTCCAGATTTTCAATACTGCCATTTTACCATACCTCCTTATGAGCAGTACAGCTGTCATTTCTCACATCTAACCCAAAATGTGTTTCCGCGAATGTAGCACACAATGGCGCAGTCGGTGTGCGAAATCAATGTTTGGGACACATTAAGAAAATCACAGTGTCACTGTTCATGAGCAGGGGTGTTAAAATGGCTATGTTAAAAATTTGGGGAAAAAATTCCCCAAAATTACAGTTTTACAAGCATGCATTGCGCTGTTCCTATGCACGCTCATAAGTTCACGAATTTTCAATATTTTCACTCCAGATTTTCAACATTGCCATTTTACCACACCTCCTTATAAGCAGTACAGCTGTCATTTTTCACATCTCGGACAAAACATGTTTCCAACCATGTAGCATACAATGGTGCAGTCGGTGTGCGAAATCAATGTTCGAGATAGAGTAAGAAAATCACAGTGACACTGTTCATGAGCAGAGGTGTTAAAATGGCTATGTTAAAAATTTGGTGAAATACATCCATAAAATGACTGTGTTATGAGCGAATATTGCGCAGTTTCCACGCACCCTCATAACTTCATGGATTTCTAATATTTTCAGTCCAGATTTTCACCACTGGCATTTTTCCACACTTCCTTATGAACAGTACAGCTGTCATTTTTCACACCATGGCCGAAATGTGTTTTCGCACTTCCAGCACAGAAATGCGCGGTTGTTGTGGGAAATCACTGTTCGGGACAGATTAAGAAAATCACAGTGACACTGTTCATGAGCGGAGGTTACAAAATCCCTGTGTTGACAGTCTGCTGTAAAAAATCACCAAACTAATTGCCTTATGGGTGTGCATTGAGCATTTTCTATGCACGCTTGTGACTTCACCAGTTTTTTTAATATTTTCACTGCAGATTTTCAACATTGCCATTTTTTGCACCTCCCCATGAACAGTACAGCTGTCATTTTTCACATCCTGTTCGAAATGTGTTTTCACACCTGTGGTGCCAAATGGCGTAGTCGCCGTGCGAAATCAGCTTTTGGCTAACAAACTGATATTGCCACTGTTCATAAGGTGGGGGTCACAAAAAACCATGTTGAAAATTTGGACTGAAAATGCCAAAGAACGCCTGAGGCATTGGGTTTCCGACCCTAAAGCCTCCAGCCTGTAGAGATGAGGGCATCAGGGTGTGACTTGGGATTCTCACCTGTAGTGCTCATACCATTCCACACCCTGCAGCCAGTGAGAGGCATCGAGGTGTGCCTTGGACTCTTCGACCCCAAAGTTCACCCCACTCTCCTATACAGGACCCATCGGTGAGTATTTCCTGATGGAATGGGGTGAGCATAAGGGCCAAAGACCCCAAGGCACACCGTGACACTTGTCAGTGTCTGCGGGGTAGGGTGTGGTGAAATGGCATGGCTGTTATGCCTGACAACCCAAAGGCACACCCCAATGCCTGTCACTATCTGCAGGGTGGTGGTGGGGTTAGCGTCAGTTCAATACTTCACTGCCATTCCTATTATGCAGCTCTCTGACTCCTACACTACCAATGCCAATGCCAGCAAGCAAACATTCGGCATTGAAAAATGCTTGTTGGAATCAAAATGGTCTGAGTTGGGCTTTGGGGACCCCGTGGTGAACTGGCTGCATAGTTACGTAACTGGAAGAAAACAGTAAGTGCGGATGAATGGAGTATTATCAGACCGTATGCTCTATGGATGTTTGCTGCAGGGTACCACAAGCCTTAATACTGGGACCAGTGCTATTCATGCTTTATATTAATGAATTGCCTACTCGATGTACTGATTCACACATGGTGTTGTATGTAGACAATGCAGTCATGTACACTGCAGACAAAAATGTGGAAAATGAAAAATGAAATCTGGAATGTGAATTTGAAAAAAATGTTTAATTGGTTTCAAATGACTCGACTTGTATTGAATAAAAATAAAACAAAAGGGATGTTATTTTGCCCAAATCATAAACTAAAAGCAATAAAATTACTTTTTGAAATTCACATTGCAGATGGCACATGACTGGAAATGGCAAAAGAATTTAGAAACTTAAGAGTAGTTCTGGACAGTTGAAAAATAGGAGTATTACATGCAGTTAAAGACTGTCTAACGAATGAAACAAGGCACACCATAGCTCAAACTTGTCTTGTTCCAATATTAGACTACGGGAATGTCATTTGCAGATTTGCCCTTTGGGCAAAACAAAGGGAACATCACTGCAGTATGTATAAGAAACTTGACTGGCTGACTGTTGAACAGAGAGATATAATTCAAATGTCATGTTTTGTATTTAACTCTTTGCACTGTGCACTGGATAGTCAAATGATAGCCTTTTTTGAACAGAAAGTAACAAACAGAGCTTTAAGATTCCAGGACACTACAACTTTAATAATTCCACTATGCAAAACCGTAAAGAAACAGAGAGTTTTTCAGCAGTTAGCTATAAAAACATGGACTGCTGTCCCAGACAGTATAAGGAACTTAACAAACAGATATAGCTTTAAGACATCTTTAAAAGACAGATAGATAGATAGATAGATAGATAGATAGATAGATAGATAGATAGATAGATAGATATAACGTTATTAACACTAAAAACCTGTGTACATACATGTAGTAATATACCACTAGTATGCCTCTGAGATTGTGGGTTGTGTAGTGAATGTGTGTAACTGGATTGTTGTATTATTGACTGCATTATAATGTTTAGTGTATGTTTTTTTAGCTCCGGATTGAGCCTGTAAAAAGGCCAGGTGGCCCGGTGCTGTTTACCTGGTTAACAACATTTTAAATAAAAAAAATAAATAAATATATGAGTACCCCAACTTTTTATCAGTGGGTTATGCTGTTTTCCCCCATATGTGGTGTTACCCTATGTAAGTCTGTCTATATTCACATTGTATGCTGTTTCTCTGTGAGTCATGATACCTGTTTATGAGTTTTGCTTATAAGTTTATGAGAAGAGGCTAAATGAGCTAAATATGTATTCTCTGGAGGAGGTGGGATATGATAGGGACCTTCAAATATCTCACAGGGGTAAATAAGGTATTGGAGGGGTGCATTTTTCAGAGAAAAGGGTGTTCTAGAACAAGGGGGCATGATGTGAAGCTGGAGGGTGGTAAATTCAGGAGGGATGTGAGGAAGTACTTCTTCACAGAAAGGGTGGTAGATACCTGGAACAGCCTACCAGTGGAGGAGGTGGGGGCAAAAACAGTGGTGGGATTCGAAAATGCCTGAGACAGGCACAAGGGAATTATAGGGCTAAGAAAGGGGGAGAAGAGACTGCACTGTAGATCAAGTAGGGTCTGCCGCAAAAAACAAAGGTTAACAAACGTGGGCAGAATGGGTGGGCCCAGTAGCACTTATCTGCCATCACCTTCTGTGTTTCTATGTTTAAAATTAATAAACAGAGTTTACACAAAGAAAGCAGATCAGTAAAACCAAACACAAACAGTTTATTCTTCGTCAAATGAACTCATTTGAAGGCTGTGCAATTTATAATTCATTGTATCAATTAGACACACGATGGCCTCGCTCGGACTATGACATTTATTATCACTCGTGAGGGGACAGACCTTTCTTAACTCAGTTGTGGCTCTGCCACTCATAAGTTATGGTCCTGCCCTCATTCGTGATGATAAATGGCATATTCGGAGTCTGGCCCTTGTGTATCCCATATTTATACATTATGCAGTCAGAACTTTAGTGACACCATACCTTGATTTATAATCATTTTAAATGCATTCCAAATCTTTTCAAACTCCTCCAGGTTTCTGTTATAGGTATAATGTACTTTTCCAAGTTTATAACTATCTAACATAAAGTCAAGCCATATTTTATATGCATGAGGGTCTCCATCCTTCCACGTGATAAGAATACATTTCTTGGCTAACCCTATATTGATCATTAATAGTTTATGTGAGTGCTGAGGGAGAGTCAAATCTGCATTTTCATAGTAACGTCATGCACTGCTGCTGTGTGTCTCTGATTATATTTATTCTAAACCCGATTTCCTTAAATGAACAGAGCTTCGATAACAAGCATTATCTGGACCAAGCACCCTCAGAGAAACACACATTCCAAGTGAAAACTATTGAGGGTGAGGAAACAAAACAACTGCAGCCAAAACTGCAGAATCCATGGGTAACTGAGGCAGAGCCAGGGCACACTAGCACAGAAATGAAGCCCCATACAACACTGTGAGCTGAATCAGGGTATTATTACCAATGCCCAGCCCAGCCCTGTCTGGTCCTGGTCTGAAGCCACTGCCAGTAGACTGAAAGATCAAGGTATGTAAATCTTGGACTGTATGCAATACCTGATGGCCTGATCCCAGCTTCCCATAGTTGCTAGTCTCTCCCTAAACCAACAGCCCTTTTAGTCTACTATCACACAAGTCATATCGACTGATCATCAACCTTATTCAATAAAAATCTTATTAAGAATAAAAATCTCCTATCTGCTCCTAAGAAGAGGAGTAATTATTTTGAATGTAACCCCCCCCCCCACATGCTCATGTGGAATTTTAGTATGTTCCAGATACACTACCCCAGATGGTAATGTTACCACATAAGGTACAGCCCTGAGTAGTATGTATGATACCAATTTGTTTGCAAAGGATGGAGTCGGCGGAGTGGGGGGTGACAGGAAGGAGCAGGGAGTCGCTGGTCACTCAGATTAATCTGGGGTCCATCTTCTAGTGACAGAGACATCAACCAAGAACTGGAGTGAAGTGGTATGGCTGTCTATGAAGATGGCCCTGAAGGGGTGTGGATTCATCGAGCTGGGTGTTCCCCAGGATCCAGAGGGGGAGTGAGTTGTGCTCTGCTAATCTCTGCTGCACAGAACTCCTCAAAAGAGAGGTACCAGAGTGTGAGGAGGGGTTCGCTCATGGTCCACCATACTGTCCTTTCCATGTATGACCATGTGTGGGGTTGCACCCCCCTCAAAAGCTCAGAGATGAAATAAGGAAGTGTACTGTACTGTACATACCAGGATCCCCACAATCATCTTTCTGTTGGTTGATGTCAAAAGTGCATTTTTACCCGAGTGCAATTATCCCATTCCAAGGCATTGCTCAGCTTTCCAATGATTGCCCCCCACCCAGGTTCAGTCTGCTTTAGCCTATTTAGAGTGAAGGCTGCATAAAGAGTTGTGTATTTAGCCATTTGCTGGTACAAGACATTATCCCCCAGAGGTCCTCAGCTTCGGTCCTAGTGTTTCCCTGAGGCAGTCAGAGAAATCACAGTTGCAGGGTGACATCAGGTGGGTGTTCACAAAAAACAGATCATGCACAGAATGTCTGATCCAATCCCTCCTGCTCCTTCTAATGAATCTGGGCTGTGCTTGTGCCGGCACTCACACCCAAGGAGCAGTGACTTTGCTAGCTATAGTAACCAAATCAACTTACAGTAGGCGCTGCTTGAGCCATGTGCGAGTATTTGGATTGTTCCTTTGTGGGCTGGGAACATTAATGTGAAAGTAATCTCCACAGCCCAGAGGTCCCTTGCGTCCTCTAAAACAAAATGAGACCCGGCATGTCCCCCTTGCATCACTGAGAGACTAGCCAGTTTATGTGTTCATGTAACTGTTGCTGGGCAGGAGCTCCGCTGCAGAGTATGAGCACACAATCACAGCAGTAAAAAGCTATTCTGGCCGGTGATCACTCTCACTTGCCATACCCCGTTGCCTGGAACTTCGCGCCAGTCAGCTGGCACCCCAGCAGGGACCTTTTCCCTTCAACCTCGCTACTACCCTACTAGTAGTCTGTGTTAAATCTGTAGGGGGGTCATACATGGGTAGGACAGGCATATGGGGTTAATGAAGACTGTTGCAAAAGGGGAGGGTGTAAGGAGGTGTGAAGAGCCACTAGGGCCCTCACCATCAGCATTAGATGGCATGGGCTGGGCAGACTTGATGTGCTGCAGGGCATCTATCTGTCAACTTGTATGTTTCTATGGTCCTGTGGTTCAGGAATCAAGTAAGTACTGCTCTGAAGCATTGCAGGGAGGACATGCTACGTTACCAGTAAATGAGCCTGGTTCAATGCTGAGACACAGAGTGAAAGAAAGCAGCCAGAGATTCTTTAAATCAAGGAGGTTATTTTCTAGACTACGCTGGACTGAATTATTACTTTTTGGACCTGTGTAAGTAACTAGTATTGATTCTGTTTTTGGGGTTGACTTGTCTTAGTTTTAACTTTAATTTGCCAGGGAGGAACTGTAGCTGGGAGATATTTGCAGTCATTTGTGACTAGACCTGGTACTTAACCTCTGTAAAATAGCTGTCTGAAAGGAAGGAAGGTACTCCCCTGGGTGGAGGGTCAGAGTTGTAGTTGATTGCTTCTGGACGGCATAGGTTTACTATCTCCCACCCTTCCCCACACACCCCCCCAAGCACATAACTTCCTTTATAGCAGGGGTTCTGACATCATTTCACCAAAACTGCTAACAACATACACCTGTTCATATCCTTAAAGGCACAGCACACTGAATAGGGGGTAGAGACACTCACAAGCTTGCACACACTAAAACAAGAACAAAAAAAACAACAAAAGAAAAGCATCTGTAACAGGAAGGGACACAGACATGTGGGGAGTGGTGCAGTGTACTGGCTGTGGAGCAGCAGTCTTCCGGGAGACATTCTGGAAACTGTGTTGCTGCCCTATTGCAGAGCACCTCTCTGGTCTGAGGAGAGGTTGCTCTCAATGCTGACCTGGCAATGATTGAAGACCTGCTCCCACACCCAGGGACCACCCAGGCCACCGCCACTACCTCAGAGGTTGCCAAGAAAGAGGAGTGGTTGAACCACAGTGGGCTCAGAGAGGGTTAGGGTGGTGGAACAGAGGCACATCCCTCCAGTTGTGCCTCTCTACAATTCATTCACCACTCTGGCAGAGCATGGTTCCTCTATGGAGGCACCCGCAGTGGAGACCAAGGAGAATGCTGGGAACCTCCACAATGGAGACATACAGGAGGGTGGCACAGGACCCCACAGGGGAAGGAAACAACTCCTGGTGGGGGACTCGATAGTTAGGGGGTAGAACTGGTGGAGGCAAGGGAAAGGGAGGTAAGGTGCCTGCCCGGTGCCATGGCTTGGAGGGAAGGAAAAGAATCCTCAGGATCGTGGGAGCAGCTGCAAGGGGGAGTGAGCTGGATGTTATTATCCACCTAGGAATGAATGACCTGGCTGAGAATGGGATTAGAGCAGTGCAACAGGAGTTTGTGGAGTTAGGGAGGGGCCTTAGACAAGTAGCACACATGGTAACTTTCTCGGAAGTGCTACCTGTCTATGGCATGGATGAGGCTAGGGTATCCCACATCATGGGAGTCAATGACTGGTTGAAAAAATGGTGCAGAGCTCAGGGATTTGGCTTAATTGAGGTCTGGGGTTCCACCTGGAGGGATGCAGGCCTATACAGGTGCGGTGGTCTGCATCTATCCTGGAGAGGAACCAGGATCCTAGGTGATGGGGTTTAAATGCTTCATTGGCAAGCATTTAAACTAATAAGGGAGAGCACTGAAAAGAAGGAAATCCTAGTCCCCTCCCAAAAAAAAATCAGGGTAGTTAGTGAGGTAAACACCAAGATAGAGCAGTCAATAGGGAAAAGGGCAGGGGTAAATGGAGCAAAAGACAAAGGCAGTAACAACAGGGATGGGGCAAGAAGAAATAAAGCCAGAAAAAAAGGGAGGGTAATGAGTACCAATGCCCGTAGTCTACATAAAGAGCTCCCCGAAATGGTGGCCTTGATAGAAGAGGAATGCCTGGATATCGTGGCAGTCACAGAAACATGGTAAACATAGAACCATGACTGGGATGTCAACATACCAGGGTACACAATCTACAGGAGGGACAGGAAGGGAAGAAGAGGAGGAGGAGTAGCTCTCTATGTAAGGGAAAGGATCAAAGCAACAGAACTAAAGGGTAAACAGGGAGGAGAGGAGGCACTGTGGGTCACCCTGGAGACTGGAAATGGCTGCACAATCCGCACAGGGCTTGTATACAGACCCCCGTCTCAGGGGGAGGAAATGGACAAGAAAATGATAGAAGGCATCCTTGGGATGGCAGAGAAAGGGGAGATATTACTGATGGGGGACCTGAATATGCCAGATGTTAACTGAAGCACCTTTCCTGCAGCCACATCCAAGAGCAGGGCCATTCTTGATGCCCTACAGGGGGCATGCCTCAGACAGCTAGTTTTGGATCCCACTCAGGAGGGATCAATCTTAGACCTGGTACTCTCAAATGGGGATGGAGAGAGGATCTCTGATCCTGAAGTGGGTAGCCATTGGAGAACAAGCAACCACCAAACAGTGTGGTTCACGATAAACTTAGCTGTAGAGTCAAGCCACACAAAAGTGAAGGTACTGGACTTCAGGAGGGTTGATTTTGTCAAAATGGGAGAGTGTCTCAAAAAAGCACTAGCAAACAGGCTAAGAGGAGGGGTGGAGCAACAACGGGGAAACATCAAAACTGCCATCACAGGGGCAACAAGCCTTTGTGTGAAGCAAATAAACAAATCAAAATGAAAGAAAAAAAACACTATGGTTCTCAAAAGAAGTGGCGGGGAAGGTAAGGGAGAAAAAGATAGCATTCAGGAAGTATAAGGAAACACAGAAAGAGCAGGACAGAGAACTGTACCAGTTAAAGCAGTAGGAAGCGGGGAAGGCAGTCAGACTAGCAAAGGCTCAAACTGAGGAAAAAACAGGCAACTCGGTTAAGAAGGGGGATAAAACCTTTTGTAGGTACATCAGGGAGCAAAGAAAGACAAAGTCAGGGATACTGAGGCTGAATAAAGAGAATGTGGGTAGGCAGAGAGCGATAGTCTAAAAGAAGGGTTACTGAACGAATATTTCTGCTCAGTATTTACAATGGAAAAGCAGGGGGAGAGACTTAATCCAGTCAATAGAAACACTCTGGATAGGGGGATTGATATTAGTCCTTTCACAGAAGAAAGGGTTCTAAAAGAACTCTTAAAACTGAAGGTGGATAAAGCAATGGGGCCTGATGGGATTCACCCCAGAATTCTAAAAGAACTAAGGGAAGAACTAGTAACACCACTGACTACCCTTTTTAATAAATCATGGGAGGATGGTGTGGTACCTGAGTACTGGAGGAGGGCGGATGTGATTCCCCTTCACAAAAGTGGGAGGAAGACAGAGGCAGGAAACTATAGACCTGTCAGTTTGACCTCAGTGGTAGGGAAAATGATGGAATCACTTCTGAAGGAAAGAATTGTTGAGTACTTAGAGGCCAGTGGGGCACAGGACCCAAGGCAGCATGGATTCACAGCAGGAAGGTCATGTCAGACAAATCTAATTGATTTCTTTGACTGGGTGACCAGAGTAGTAGACCAGGGAGGGGCTGTGGACATGGCCTACCTAGACTTTAGCAAGGCATTTGACACAGTCCTACACAAAAGATTAATAAATAAATTAGCCAGCCTAGGAGTGGGTCCCAGGGTGGTAGCCTGGGTAAAACACTGGCTGGACAACAGGACACAGTGGGTAATATTAAATGGAGTCCACAGTGAAGAAAGTAGGGTTACTAGTGGGGTACCGCAGGGTTCAGTACTGGGGCCGGTCCTTTTTAATGTCTTTATAAGTGACATTGTGGAGGGACTGGAGGGGAAAGTATGTCTCTTTGCAGATGACAAAAAGATCTGCAACAGGGTTGATATGCAAGATGGGGTAGAAAGGATGAAAAGGGACTTGGCAAGGTTGAAGGAATGGTCAAATGTATGGCAGCTTAGATTCAACGCAAAGAAGTGCAAAGTAATGCACCTGGGAAACAAAAACCCAGGGCAAGAGTACACAATGGGGGGTGAGATACTGACAACAACAAAAATGGAAAGGGACCTGGGGGTAGTCATATCAGATGACCTAAAGGTGGGCCAGCAATGTGAGAAGGCAGTAAGGAGGGCTGGGGGGGGATACTGGGATGCATAGGGAGAGGCATCACCAGTAGGAAACAACATGTTGTTGGCCCTCTGTACAGACAGTTGGTAAGACCACATCTGGCGTACTGTATACAGTTCTGGAGACCCCGTCTCTACAAAGACATAGACAGGGTGGAGGCTGTCCAGAGGAGGGCAACCAAAATGGTGCAGGGTCTGCACCAGAAGACATATGAAGAAAGACTGAAGGAGCTTAAGATGTATAGCCTCGAGGAAAGGAGGGAGAGGGGAGACATGATAGAAACATTTAAATACCTCAGGGAATCAATAAAATCCAAGAGGGTAGCATCTTTCAGAAAAAGAGATGTGCATGAACAAGGGCACAATTTAAGAAGCTAGAGGGGAATGGCTCCAGAGGCAATGTAAGGAAGTATTTCTTCACAGAGAGGGTTGTAGATGCATGGAACAGCCTTCCTGGGGAGGTCATAGAGTCAAAAACAGTGGGGGAATTCAAGAATGCATGGGACAGACATAAGGCAATTCTAGTGGGGGTAGGAGGAAGTAGGCTGTTGGTTAACTAGGGTCTGCAGCTTATCCGTCACGTAGGGAAATGGGCAGACTAGGTGGGCCAAGCGGTCCTTATCTGCCATCAAATTTTATACTTCTAGGTTACTAATGGCTTTTTGAGTCTCTATGAACAAATTGAATGAATGAATGAATGAAAGAATGAATGAATGAACGAACCCCAGTCCCCCATGGTATCCTGTCAAAAACTGCGGAAGAAAAATGGCGCAGTCAAAAACTGTGCCTCATAACAGCATGTGTGGTTTTGGAGTTTATCTAATCTAGCACGGTTTTGGACTGCACAGTTTTGGACTGGCTTCATTGCACACTTTTTGCCCCTCACTGTTTTGCTTTCAGTCTTAACATTGAACCGTCCCCTATTGTCTCCGGGGCCAAGGTGTCAGGTCCATATAAACTGACACATCTTTGTACAGAAAATGTTCAGGTGCCCATGCATGTTCAGGCACCCATGCACAGCATTCTTATTTTGTCCCTGCTTGTGAAGTGGGGCGGGGGCAGACATGACGGACCTAATTTCTCCTGCGACCTTAAATTCCTATGTTACTATATTCAACCTAGGGGTCCCTTCCTTGTTGTGTAAAAGGTTGGAGGAACCTTTATGTGGTACATAAGTGCACTTACAATATAACTTCACTGGCACCCTGGCTCCACTCTTCGTTCAGTGGAATGCCTGCATTTGTTCAAAAGATGCACTTTTTTCCCTTCATTCTTTGGTTATCCACCTCAGGCACTTACCCTCTCTTTCTAACATTTGTAGTCTTGTTAATCCACCTAGGCTAGTTTTAAGATTGCACTTAAATTTTTTGTTTCCCACTGTGATATTATACTATTTTTAAACCCTCACTGAATGCTTAATGTCACCTTGTATTTGTTAATTCACCAAGGCTAGTTCATGGTTTGCCCTTTATTCTATATCATCATAATTTTAAGTACCATTTTATTAACCCTCGCTGTTAGTTAAATGTTTAAGCCTATGTCATGTCTCATGATTGTTGTATGTAACTGGACGCTTGTGTAAACGGGCTGCAATGCTCACATGCCTTTCCAGTATAACCAATAAAAATGAAATAAAATGAAATGAAGTTCAAAGGTATTAAGAGTGCAATCACAATTTTATTATCCCACTCTCAGTGGTCATCCACAGCCCTTTACCATCCTGGAAGGGTTTAGACTTATTTGGGTGCCCTAATCACTCACTCGTCCATCCTCATCACACACACTTGACAGTCCATACCATCCCCAAAGGGTGGACTGACAGAAGCCCAGAACCTGGATTACCAGGCCCTTTTGCAATCGCCCCAGATTTCAGTGCCGGAAAACTGTACTGATCTAAACCTAAGCCTCAAAGGTGACACCTTAATTTGAGGTAAATGTCATTTCTTTTTGTTTAAAACTGTTGTACGGGAGAGAACACACAGAGCTTTGTATAGCTCATTCCCAGGGGTGTCCAGGAGGTGCAGGGTACATACTACATAGGTGAGGACAAAACAAACAATGTACAGTATACAGAATAATGTATAGGCAATCTCATACAACAAGGCTATGTTTCCATCAAGGGGTTGTGATGACATCATAGGGACCTCAAGATCAAAGCTCACGAGGTCACTGATGTCATCATAATCCCTGAGCTGGAAACATGGCTGAGTGTTTTTTTTTTTTTACTCTCTTTTTTTTATCGCTCCTTATCGCCCTCATTGTTCCACTCCTTCAGGCATTGCTTATGCCATCCATGTTCCTTGACCTTGAGTCTGCCCCCTGGAGTGCCCCGGTAACTCCTTCCTCCTCTTCTACCTCTGTAAAGCACCTGCACACTGGGGATCTGCCAGTGGTTCCTGGACTGGATGGCGTAGAGCGGCCGTCATCTAGGACTGCCAAGGGTTGTTTTCCACTTTTCTCCCTTCCCATTCCCCCCCCCCCCAGGACATCGGCTCAGGCAAGTGCGTGCTGGCCTTGCATGCTGCCAAGTGCCTAACAACATCCTCCTCTCCCCGACTCCAGCCCTCTGGAGCCGCCAATGCCCCGTGAGAGTCGGTACTTCTACCAGCCCCCAGGGACGTCAGGTGCATGCAGCACCCCTGGGAACCCACCCCAAAGGAGGACAGCATCCGTTGGGACGCTCTATCCTCCTTCCCCCTGCCGACCCTCAATGACCCGAGTCTGTGCCCGAACCCGGGTCTCCGGTGTGGTGCGAGGTGTGGCGTCCAGCACCTCAACCCTCAACACCACCGGGCCAATGGCTGAGTGTTTTGTTTGGTTTTTTGTTATGCACTTTTTGGTCAGGAAAGACAAACTATGCCAAGGCTTGTTTCTAGGTGCACCCAGGGAATACAAGGAAGTTAAGTGACATGCTCATGGTCACACTGTATGCAAGTGGTGGGATACAAACCCAGTTCTTCAGGTTTGCAGCCCAGTGCTATTAACCACTGTGCTATACTGCCTCCTAGTTGGTATGGTTGACCAAATATTATTTTATAATGTCTATGGTCCTCCATCCACTGTGCTTAATTTCTCTTCCTGCTGCTCAGTGACTAAACACGCTGCGTGAACTCACGCTATACCCAATGTTGTTTCGGTTTTGCACTACTGTTCTACTGTGCCACACGTGCTTGGCTCTGTGATATACTGTACTACTGTGGTACAACAGGGTCTGTGAGTGGATGGATTGTTTTCTATACACAGCAGCCCCTGGCTCTACACTGTACAGTAACTCACAGGCACAGTCAATGAATGTACAAGAACCAGAGCAACAGGAGAACTTGATCACGAAATAGAGAATACAGGATGGGCAACTATGCAGAACCAGTGTGTTCTGCCACAGAGGGATTCTGATTCCCTCTGACCTCGAGAGCGAAGCTCGAGAGGTCCATGGGAATCAGAACCCTGAGATGGCAAAACACATTAGTTGTGCATAGAGTTGCTCATCCTGTAATTTTTATAGTGTATAGTACTGTGTCAAAAATGTGTTTTGTGAGTTCTTTTGCTTTCAAAATGAAACTGACTCATGCAGTCTCTAGAGGTTCTAGAATGCTGTTCTACCACAGTAGGGTAGAACAGCATTCCATGACTTTGAAACTATGGTAGAACAGCATTTTGAAAAGGATGGGACTGTATAACAACACTCCACTATACACTATAGTACAATACAAATAAAAAAAGAAAGGGAAATTCAGATGATGCAAATAATAATGCAGTTCAAACATAAATAAATAAGGGATATGCAGAGGTTCAGTGTGTGATAATGCATTTATCTTGTACAGTTTCCAGTGACTCAAACACCCTGCCACGAAAATAAGGCACGAGGAGAGCAAGGCCTACCGGAAACTGCATGATAAATGCATCATCACACACTGAAGCACTGCATATTCCATTTATGCAACAGGTTTAGATGTTGTGTGTACGTTTTGATTTTGGTAGATGTAAATAATTTGTCAAAAAAGGGAAAAGAAAATTGAATTTCATGCTGTTTTGGGCTAATTATAAAAAAAAACTAAATGGTGTCTATAAATAAAACACCACTCATATTTTAGATATTTTTGTGCTGAACATTTTTCGTGCTCACAGTACCATGCTATCATTTTTTGTTTTAAAGTCATTCACATTTGTTTGTCAAAAAAGTGAACAAAAAATTACATTTTCTTCTGTTTTCTTGCTAATTATAAAAAATATTTAAGGTATCTATAAATAAAATACCACTCATTTTGTAGATCATTTTGTGCTGAACAATTTTCATGCTCACAGTACCATGCTATGTTTTTTCATTTTAAAGTTATTCCAATTTGAATATGGTTAGTACTGCTTCTGAGGCCGAACATTCTAAATGAATTCTGAAGAGAACTGTGTAGATAAATGGGATATTGTGGTGATAAATAAATTTATCACCATAGTATTGTAGATAAATGGTTTTATTCTACAGTTTTTATCATGACCCCTGTTGCATAAGTAAAAATAGCTGGGCAATGATCTGACTTTCCCAGCAGTTGGGTAAGCAGGGAAACTACAAATGCATTGCATGAAAAGGCATTGCTGCAAAATGCGGTGTCCATGGACTAACCAGCATTGACTACCAGCTAGGGTGGCGAGCAGCCACAGACAAGTCTGGGTGGTTCCCAGACATTCTTATTGAAAGACCTTTAACTGAAGCTGAGATGCGATGGAGTTCCAGAGGATGGAGTCCCCAGGAGAACGCATCTTACCCAGCAGTCAGGTAATATCTGGGAGTAAAGAAGTGGGGATTAGTGTGCTGGAGGGTGTCGGCACAGGGAGAGGTAGTCATGAGAAGGGAGGGAGGATATGAATTTAAGATGTGTGTTAGTCCAGAATTTGAAGATCAGATGAGTACCATGCATGAGCCACCGTCCCCCCAGAAAAGGCCATTCTACACTGCAGTACAGATTGCAATGGTCTGTCCCGTGAGGAAGCCTGTGACGGTACAACATTGGGGTGTGTTAGCCATAGGTTTGCTTCTTAAATAAATTATATTGTACTTTAGCAATGGTGTGTGCACCACTTTATTGTTAAATTGCTTGAAGCCCTTCTTAGTGGTTGCACCTTTAGTGGCAGTCGGAGTGCGTGGGTTTTTTGTTTGACCTGTGAGTGCTTGTGGGGGGCAGGAAGCAGTTTAGGGGGAGAAAATTTAGGTCGAGGAGTCTAAAAACATGTAAGCACTTGAGTGTGGTGCCATAAACAATGACTCCATGGTCAAAGTTAGGGAGAACCAAAATGATAAGCTGCGAAGTGAGAGAGGCCACTCCAAGGACAACTTTACGTGAGTAAATAGCAACAAATTACACAAGGCAAAACTCGGCCACCAGTCACTGTCATTCACCTGCAAAAAGGCAAGTTCCATTCATTTCAATGGTGCAAAACTTCTTACTTTGCTAAGGTGCTCACAGTGCAGTTCCACACATATACAATCAAAGACGCAGTCCCTACAGACCCTCTCGATGTTTCACATCACTGTCTCGAGCCAGTGAGAAAGCGTTGTGACAGTGACGAGTAAGTTAAATGTTGAGTGGACCTGTGGGGACTGCCTCTTTGATTATATATGTGAGCATGGCCAAGTTTTGTCTTGTGTAATTAGAACCAAAAGGATATCCCATCATGCAGTGGTGGTGAGGCCTGATTTGAGGCATCTCTGGTCCATCCTGGTGAGGATGGAGTCACTGAGCCTTAGTAGAAAGGTGGCTCTGGAATGATTTATCTGGAAGCCACACTGGAAGAGATGGAGGAAAAAGAAGTTGTAGAAGAAGGCAGTGAGCCAGCAGTGGGCAAACTGCTTCTGAACTTTGGCAAAGTCAGGGTGGAGGGAAAGAGGCTGGTAATAACTTGAGGCCAAGGAGTCGCCCCCCTGTGGTAGAGGGATGACCTTTGCTATCTTACATAATCTGGGCACTCTGAAGGAGAGGAAAGAGAAGTTAAGGAGGACAGTGATGGTGTAGCAATTCAGGGGTGGGAAGGCATAGAAATGCTGGGTTGAGGTCGTCAGGGTGGCTCTTTTTTGAGTAGTCAGGGCAAGAGGGGGCCTTGCAGGTGTCAACGAGAGAGACTGGGTTGGAAATAAAGAGAGGTCTAGATAAGTAGGGGGAGGAGGGAGCTGGGGAGCTGCATGGTGCAGAAGTCAGTGAGGAGGGACTTTGCATAGCTTGTGAAGCATTTGCTGAAAGCATCAGCAACTTCCATGGGGCAGAGTAAAGGGTGTCGGCAACTCACAGTATGGGGTGGCAGACTGAGAGTGTGGGCCAAAAAGGTAATGAACCAACTTTCAGAATTTGAATGGGATATTCATTTAGGCATGGAAGTAGTTGTTAAAGTGGTTTGCCTTAGTGGCACTTGGGTGTTTAAGACATGCATTTCAGAGTCAGTAAAACAAAAAAATGGTGCACACGCCACAAAAGCTGTGTTGATCAATTTGTTGCACAAAGCAAGAAGCTAGGACACCAGTCCACGACCAAACACCCCTACATGGCACCTTACCCAGAAGGGTCTGTCAGGGGATGGTGTTTGGTTACAACCCACATGTTCAAATACTTTAGTGATTCAAATATTCATCAGTGTCATCGTGTGTGCAGAGAAAAGTTTTTTCAAAGTGCAATATAAAACATATAATTCATATAGATATATAGTCCCAATGATACAAGTCAGAGATAACTACAACATCACATGACTTTCCTCATTTTCCTTAAAAACAAAAGGAACTGCAGAACCAAATAAAACTGCATTTCTAATAAGACACAAAGGCTGTTAGGAGAGGGGGAAGGGAAGGGGGGGGATGAAAACAGATTCGAGTCAGGGAATTAAATACACAGAGGATATTTCCTGATACTGCAGACTCAGCTTCTCATTTTTTATTGTTTCATAATATATGTGGTTAAGTCAAGTCAAAGTCTACTCAACCTCAGCTGTGCAAACAATATGGTAACTTTCCTTATGATAGTAAAATGAACTCAACAACTTTAATTTTGCACAAGCAATATTTTTATCACCAGATTTGGCCAAAGTCTAAAGACCCGAAAAGCTTAATGTTTAAATGAAGTGTATACTGAGAAAGAGCTAGGAAGGAAGGGGATAGTTCAGTTCAGTTTATTGTGTAGGGATAGTTTCCATTGAGCACGCTCATTTACAAGGAGGTCCCTGATACAAAGTATTAAACATCACAGACACTAAAGGATACATCATAGTAATACAGTAGGTATATCATGGTACATAGAGTAGATTGGTTGTAACAGATATACAAAGGCAAAAGCATCACATGACAGTAAGTTTGCCACCACCTAATAAAAATCATCACGGCCAGCCCGGTGGCGCTGAGGGTTGAGGCACTGGACGCCACACCTCACGCCATGCTGGCGACCCAGGTTCGGGTACAGACTCGGGTCGTCGGGGGTCGGCAGGGGGAAGAAGGATTGAGTGTCCCAACGGATGCTCTCCTCCTTCGGGGTGGGTTACCAGGGGTGCTGTACGTACCCGACATCCCTGGGAGCCGGTGGGAGCACCGGCTCTCACGGAGCACTGGCGGCTTCAGAAGGGCTGGAGTCGGGGAGGGGAGGACGTTGTTAGGCACTTGGCAGGCATGCATCAGCACGTACCTGCCTGAGCCGACGTCCTCGGGGGGGGGACAGGAAGCACAGGAAAATGGAAACCAACCTCGGCGGTCCTAGATGACAGCCACTCCAGCTGCCCAGTCCAGGAACCATGGACAGACCCTGTTGTGCCAGGGTGCTCCACGAAAGACGAGAGGAAAGGTAGGAGTCACCCATGGGCACTCTAGGGGCAGACTTAGTGTCGGGTGGGTAGTATGAGCGAGCCCGAAGGAGTGGAGTGACGGGGCGATAGGAGGAGAAAAAAAAGCATCACAGACAATAAAAAATAGATACAGATAGGAAAAAAAGAACCAGGGAAGAAGAGGAGGGGAGATAAGGATTAAGGGTTTGCATTTCGGAGCTGCTTGTAGTTGAGGAGGTCTGTAGGGGAGCTTGAAGGCTTGTTAGAGGCCCAGGCTGTATCATAGACTTTTCCAAGGTCTGCCAAGACACAGGGGTGTGGTAACCCTTGACCCTGGTCCTACAAAGGGGAACATGTTTGTCCCTTGCCTTAAAGAAGTCACTGTGGCAATGGCCCAAAGCCTCATGAACACCTTGAGAGCTGGTGATGTGGATCAGTAAGTAATGGAGAAGTCAGTCAGTAGGGAGAACAGGTCCAGATTGAAGAGTGAGTGGGATTGGAGGGTCCTTGGGGGTCTGTAGCTCTGAGAATCTTTCTCATAGAGAAGGTGGGTCAATGGACACAGAGGATATCCAAAAGTGTACCAGTGTGACAATCTGGTGTGGGTGGGTGGGTGGAGAGCATCCAGTCCATGAGGGAATGGTTTGGGGACCTCAGTTTTAGGTGGGTGGGTTCATCAATAAGCTGTGCGAAATGCAAGGCATGTGTATTGTAGATTATTTTCTTGGAGTAGAGGTCCCAGTTAATTTTTGTTGAGCTCACCCAGGAGAAAGATCTCCCCTTATGGAGGCAACCACTGAAGGATGAGGGGATCCAGTTCCCCTCAGCTGTTTAGAACCAGCAGAATGGCCCATTCAACTGGAATCGGAAGGAGATGCTTAGTAGACCCATGTTCCCCCAACTTCTTGTGAGGCAGTATAGGGCAGTGGTTAAGAGCACCGAGGCAACTTTATGGAAGGCAATATAGTTTTGTGGTTAAGAGCACTGAGCTGCAAACCTAGAGTACTGCGTTTGAATCCCACAGCCACCATGTGCATACTGTGTGAGACCATGAACAAGTCAGTTAATTTCGCTATGCTCCCAGGATGCACTTGGAAACAAGCCTGAGCTTAGTTTGTCCTACCTGGCCAACAATTGTAAGACGAAATGAAAAATAGAACTTCTTAGTCGTGGTTGCACCCATGCACCCCTGAGGCGGCCAGGGAAGGAGAGGTTAGGATAACCTTCACTAAACGCAGAATGCAGCGGCCCAGTTACTGACGGGCCTTTTGAAGTCCATGCTCTGCACTGGCTGCCAGTCAGGTGGAGGGTCCTTTTCAAGGTGGGTCTTCTCACCTTTAAGGCCCTATATGGGCTGGGTCCTGGTTACCTTTTCAGTCAAGGCTCTACAAATTTTGAATGACCTTCCTGAAGAGTTGCATAACTGTACAAGTCATGGCACTTTTAAAACAGAATTGAAGAAAAGCTTTTTAAAAAAGTTGATATGCCAGTGCTATTCCTAACATGTCTTTTATCTTGATGTTATCTGTACTTACTGTATGTTATTTGTACTTACTGCATGTTATTTGAGTATTCTTTATTGCATGTATTGTTGTATGTAACATCTAGACTGTCTCTGTTGCAGTCCCGGGCCGCACATGAAAAAAGGGCCTTGGCTCATGTGCTTACCAGGTGAACAAAAGTTTAAATAAAATAAATAAATAAATCTGTCTGAGCTCCTGACACCAGTGTCCTCTGCTCGCGCCCTCCGCTCCTCCTTGAGGGGCCTCCTGGATGTTCCCAGGGTTTGGTTCAAGACTTCGGGAGACCGTGCTTTTAGTGTCTTGGGGCCAACCCTGTGGAACTCACTTCCATCTGCTGTCTGGGAGGCTCCCTCGATTGAGGTGTTTAAGGGGAGGCTAAAGGTCCACCTCTTCAGCCTGGCCTTTGATTACTGATACCATCCCTTGCTTTGGCCAGTCCCTGAAGATTGACTTCTGGAAACCTCAGTTTTACTGAATTTTAATTTTGTTGTTTTTTAGTGTGGTTTTAATATGGTTTATTTACTGCTGTATGTCTTTGTTTATGTTCGGTACCCAGAGCCTCCGGGATTGGGAGCCTTACAAATAAAATTGACTTGCCCTTGCCTAAACCATCGGCAGGAGTACCAAAGCAGCAGTAGATAGGCTGATGTTAACTGAGACAAAGTGGGGGAAGGAGATCTTTCCAGTTAAGACCTCATGAGATTTTCAGCTAGCAGAGGAGAGGACAACCTTGAAAGTAAAGCTGGGCAGAAGGTACATAGCCATATCTCCTCCCGTGCTTGCCCCAGCCTTGTCTACAGACAAGGCAGCCAGGAAGGGAGATGTAGTTATTTCAGATGTTTTTGGACAAGCATGTCTCAGACACGTTGACCACCTCGTGCATGGTCTGCAGGATCCTGAGTCCACGTTGGTCCATCTTGGGAGACAGGTTCCAGGCATTTAGGGGAACATAAACCCAGGATCACATTTTTTACTATAATCGTGTATACCCCAGGTGGGGCTTACATTGTGAGCAACTGGAGGCTCCAGGTGGGTTCCCCTGTGATGCCTACATCCTCTGGCAGGGACTGGTGCTTGAGGCAAGGAGTAATTGTTGCCTTAATGTTCTTTCACTGCGTGTCGCCAATGAAAGGGGCGCCCCTGCACCTGAAAATGAACCAGAGGAATTACTGACATCATCACTGCAAACCAGACTGTAGTTTTGTGTGGATTAGGTGTTTAAAAAGCGTTAATGTAGCAGCAACAAAACTGTACAAGAGAGCAGCCGGCTGTGGATACAGAGTGTAAAATGGACATTACCATCTTGTTGACCCTTGACCCCCACAATTGACTAACCGGAATGCAAGGGGTCCTGGTGAAGACTCAGGCACTTTAGAAGAACAGCAACAGAACTCGATGCCCTTTTCTAGGGCTGTGCAGGTGCCAAATGTTATTTCCTGAATACCACAAATAGTGGGCTATCCGAATATTTGGAACCGAATAACAAATTGTCCACTATTCAAGTGATATTTGGTATTTGGATGGCGTGTTAATAAAAAAAGCTCCCCCCCCCTTCCTAGGTGGCCAGGGCTAGTCTCCTAGCCACCATCCTCATTCCTTGAATATTAAATTCCCCTCCCCTTACTCTATCTCTGCTTAAAATATTGAAAACATTGTGATTATTGCCAGCTCCACCAGGAACTGACAGCGACCTGTCTCCTCTGACAAGCCTCGCACTTCCCAAAAGCAGAATATTCATTCTAAAAGGGCCCCCCGCCCACACGCTGACTGATTAAATGAGGGCGCTGGTACCTTCAATTCCCAGGTAGCTCAGTTGGGCACCCCCCCCCAGTGGCGCCTACTCTGTAATGTCAGCCACAGCCACCCAGTGTCATAAGGGAGCGAGCGGATAGTGGAGGAAGGGGGCAGGTCAGTAGGATCAAAGTAAAGCTAGGCAGTCTGATTGGTTGAGACTGCTTAGCACCACTTACCTACCCCTTTTCTCTTGATCACGCACTGCCCACACTCGCTCCCTTATGACACTGGCTGGCTGTGACAGACAGACACTATGGAGCAGGTGGCAAGAGTCCATGCTACTGAGGGGGTTAGACTGAGCTAGCCAGGAATTGAAGGCATGAGTCCCCCTCAATTCATCAGTCAGGGCAAGGGGGTCCCATTTGGAAATAATATGCTGCTTTTGGGGGGGTGGGGCTTGTCAGAGAAGGCAGGTCTGTGTCAACTCCTAGTGGAGCAGTCAATAATCCCAATGTTTTAATATTATGCAGACACAGAGTAAGGGGGGATAAATATTAACAGAAACAACAAGGTGGCCAGTAGACTAATCCTGGCTACATGGCGAGGGGAGGAGAGGCTTTTTTAAAGATATCCCAGCCAAATAACAAATACCAAGTACCCAAAACATTTGACACTCCCCTCTCCCTCCGAATATTATATTCTGTAGAATATTTGGAAAAAGGTGTTCACACACACAGCCCTACCCTTTTTCAGTCACTGAGGGAGCCAGATTGTGAGTGACGAGCCTGACAACAAATAAGAGACTGAGAAGGGACTGAGCTGAGCTGAACCCCTCCCCAGCCTAGGCGGGGTTTGGAGCAGTCCTGCCCGAGTGGTTGGAGAGGAGAGATGTACCGAGGAGGAAAACTAAGGCCTAGCGAGGTAGGGAAGCAGCCTTTCTACCCTGTCTGGTGTGCCAAGGGAGGAGGAGGTGGTAAGGAGCCTGGCTCCGGGTACTTGTACCTATGAATGAGTGAGTACCTACTCGGGTGAGGCGGGGTAGCTCATCGGCCTCGGCCCTTCTGAACTTTCCACGCTGCCATGTGCTGAACAAGAGAGAATGAGCACTGTGATGCAGGGATTGGGCCTAGCCTGGGCTTACATCCACCATCCAGAACCAGTAGATGCACTCATGGAATGACCAGAAGTCCAGGTAGCTTTGCACAGAAACATTTATTTAAGACACATAGTGAGCCTGTTACAAGATAACTAACTGGAGGACACCAAAAACAAATACCCCAATGCTTCAGCCAAAAAGGGTTTTGTCTGGGGTCTACATCCAGTGTCCACCTGCTGCTGTGACATCACCCGATCAGAACTGTCTGAGGCTGCTGCCAAATCAAATCAGTACATGTGAGTACTGGCCTGCCAGCTAGAAACCTCTGTTGATGAATTTTCCTTGTTGGATTACAATTTCCTCTGATAAAAAAAAGTGCTAGCCAAAAGTCTGTTTGGTGGGGCAAAGCAAGCTTGCATATCTGTAGGTGCACCAATGAAAGACCCCGGGAACCACAAGAACAGGCCTGCAGCCGTGTGTAGTTTACCCGGGTGCTCAGTAGTTGAAAGTAGAATGGCAGTTTAACTAAAAAGTAAAAGTCCTGATAGCACATTGAAACTGTGGGGATCTGCTGTTGCGGGTAGTGGGTGGTCTGCAGTACATTTGAACTTCCTGAAACCTTATGTGTCTGTTGGTGTTAGGAAGCCAAACATACCATCTCTGCAGAGAGACCTGGACACCAGAGTTTGCAATGCTTTGGATGACACACTCAAAATATTGGAAATGTTGATACTTGTGACTACTGCTCAGACTGTTTGCTGCATAATCCCTATTTCCCCCACAGGACCTGTACTCCCCAAAATTAAAGTCCTGTTATAAATTCCTAAAATGTTGGTATGTGAGCTTATTATTAGCAATCTACACTAATTGGAACAAAAATGTTTTTTGTTTGACTTTAAAGTGTGGGTACTGGTACTTTTGAGCCTCAAATGGTAAGCGTCGGAAAGTTATTGGGCAGGTGGGCTGACACTGCATCCCAGGGGGCAGTGTTCCACTTATTATCTGGCCCACTATTTCCTCCTCTGGATGGAGGTGCCACCCAGTTTTCCCTGTTCCCCTTCAACCCAAACCCCCCAAGTAAAGAGTCTAACGAGCCCAGGCCCCTCAACCTTGCTCAGCCCCCCCCCCCCACGGGTGCAAAGCAAGGGGTAGTAACTGAGAAGTAACACCTGCTACACCTGTACTAAAACCCAGTTACAATTGTAAATTTGGATATGCGTGGTCTGTTTATTTATTTATTTGAGTTTTGGTAACAGGGTAAGTCCACTGAGACAACTGCAGTCCTTTTTTCAGGGGCTAACCAAAAGTGCAATATGCATACAGTATGGTGCTTTAACACAGCAATTGCAGTTACAATGGAAAAATTGATATACAGCGTTCAATGATCTACAGGATTAATGATACAGACAGATACAACCACAGGTTTACGAAATAACAAGCAGCTAGGTTACACAGTAGTGCGACAAATACAGGACACATTCAAGAGAGCGCACTACAATATATAGTTGTTAGCTAATGATATCAGACACAAGATGGCTAACCAATAACAGTTCTGTTTCTAATAAGAGCTTGAATGCAAACCTGATTTCTACCCCTGTATACCATTGCTAATGTACATCTGTGGAACTAATGTAATCTCTGTAAATCATGCCTGAGTCTAATGTGAGCCTGATTTCTTCCCCTGCAGACTGTAGTAAGGTATATTTGTGTAACTTATGTAATTAGTGTAAATAATGCTTCTAAATGTCTTTTTATGTAACTAATTCTGAGTCGCCCCTGAAAATGGGATCTCTGATCTCAGTGAGCTTGCCCTGTTACCAAAATCGAAATAAATAAAATAAATAAATAAAGGTGAGGCACAGAGGGCAAGGTAAGAAGCCAGGGATAGGGGAAGATAAAGGACGAGAAATAGCGCTGTTGGGGTTGGAGTTTAATATCACCAGTAGCAGGAGCAAGCTGTAGAGGCAGAGAGAAAAGAAAGTAAGTTGGACTGGAACTCAGAGAGGGTGGTGCATGACAGAATGGACAGAGGAAGGGAATTCCAGTCAGACACAGATGCACAGGTGAATGATTTATGGGCCACAGATAACTGTGTTTAAGTAACCTACTGTATGGTTTTGTGTGTGTGCTTTGAAATAGTCCAATTTTTCCCTTATTTAGGGTCCCCTATTAATGCAGCCTGTTTCCAGGCCAGTAGTCACTTTTTAAATTACTGAGCTGTTCTGGATCCCAGTGACGTCAGCCGGCTGAGACTACAATGAAGCTCAGCTGGTGTCACTGGGTTCCACGTCCCTGCAGTCTTCGGTTCAACTTATGTCACCGGGTTCCCCTTCATTTTAGTTATCAGTTCAACTGATGTCACTGGGTCCTGGAACAGATAATTTATTAAAAAATTATTATAAAATGGGCACCGGAATCCTCAAATCATGATTGGCTAGAACTAGTCACCTGGCTGTGCAGGAAAGCAGTACTGCCTACAGTCATCCTGGTATTTAGTCTCATCACTAAATCAATACACAGCTTAGAATTTTAAGAAAATGTTTTTCAGCCATCTTTTTTTCACACTAGATAAACCAATCTCATTCCTGTCTCTGTTCAGGCCATCTGCTGTGTTCAGCACCCCCCCCACCACCACCACCAAATAACAGTCACAAACACCACTTGTCAACAGAACCTATACTCTGACATATTTTACCATTTTTTTTGTTGTGTGTTTTTTTTAATATGAGCACCAAATAAGCTGCAGTTATTGAAAATGGCACCAGACTGCAGCCTCAGTGCCCGTTCAGTTGGCACTCACAGCTGTTATCCCTACCCTAACCTTGACAACTCACAAAACAAAAAGTATTACAGTAAGAAATAAAAGTTCTACTGAGAAGTGTTCTCCCCTCCTTGTAGTTACCAGTGAGTGAATGAATGAATGAGAGGCCGAGCACATGGGCAGGCAGCGAACCGAACGTTAGCAAAAAAATTGTACGGCATTCACAGCAGTCGTAACAACAGTCCAACATAACTGGAGAAATTCTCACTAAGGCCACAGCTTTAGAAAGTTAAGATTTGCTGCACTACTGTTGATGAAAACACAAAATCATAGAATCATAGATGTTTGTCAGCAGAAAAGGACCTTGTTGGCCCATCTAGTCTGCCCTTGTTTTCCCTCTCCCTAGGTAGCCTTTGTACCCCAGTACACCTCACTTACTTGTCCCCCCCCCACACACACTGATCTCTGCCCTCATCAAATACATCAAATGAATGCCTGATCACTGACACGCTGAATCTGCAGCTGTATTATTTGGAATGGTGCCTCTCTCAGCTCTGATATTCCTGATCAGAAATAGGCTTCTAGTCCCAAATCCATCAGCAGTACCACCGATGATTTACTTTAAAATAAAAAAAAAAATGGTTTTGTTAGACTGACAAAAGTGCCTATAAAAAGAGAGAAACACCTCCTGGTAGTGCTGCAGCCACTTTCCCTGCAGTCAGAGTCCGGTCCTCCCATACCCAAGTAATGACAGTGCGGCCACATATTATGACCGTACCAGTAGCAGGATAACAAAGGACCACTGCTGGGGCCTCCAAACTATGAGAGGACTCTGACTATCTTCAAGACTGCCTGCACACCGGCCGACTGCATGCCTGCCTGACTTCCTGACTGCCTGTGCACCGGCCGACTGCATGCCTGCCCGACTTCCTGACTGCCTGCACACTGGCCGACTGGATGCCTGCCCGACTTCCTGACTGCCTGCGCACCGGCCGACTGCATGCCTGCCCTACTTCCTGACTGCCTGCACACCGGCCGACTGCATGCCTGCCGACTTCCTGACGCTGCCGCGCGGCCGACTGCACGCCTGCCCGACTTCCTGACTGCCCTGCGCACGGCCGACTGCATGCCTGCCCGACTTCCTGCGCACCGGCCGACTGCACGCCAGCCCGACTTCCTGACTGCCTGCACACCGGCCGACTGCACGCTGCCCGACTTCCTGACTGCCTGCGCACCGGCTGACTGCATGCCTGCCCGACTTCCTGACTGCCTGCGCATCGGCCAACTGTATACCTGCGCGACTTTCTGACTGCCTGCACACCAGCCGACTGCATGCCTGCCCGACTTCCTGACTGCCTGCACACTGGCCGACTGCATGCCTGCCCGACTTCCTGACTGCCTGTGCACCGGCCGACTGCATGCCTGCCCGACTTTCTGACTGCCTGCGCGCCGGCCGACTGCATGCCTGCCCGACTTCCTGACTGCCTGACCACCAGCGCAAGTAACTGCTACAAAGCAAAAATGGTACAACAGCATGTGTAATAACAAACAAAAAACATTCTCTCAAGCTCTCCCTCTCTTGCGGGTCTCTATATACAGCAGTCAACTCCCAGCTTGAACAAGTTGTGGCCACCACTCACCGCCTCCATCTTCCTCCTGTAAACTTAAACATATTATCTAGTCTGTGTGGGGTTAGCAGGTGTCAGTAAGGTTCCTGTTTTAATAAATGCAGTAGCTACATTTACTGGTACAGGTAGTTGGAAGGGTTTATAAGAGGTGTATTTTTTTGAACTACAAAAACTACAACTATGGTAGCCTCATTGGGCCAAAATAATAAAAATAAAGCTGTAAACACAAACAAGATCCAGTTGGTGGAGGAACTATTTCACCAAGTATTGAGACATTTTTTGTGCATTCTTTTATACAAAAACCTTTTTATTTAAAATTTTTAACACATTTAAAATTAATAAGCCTATTTTATAAGTGCAATAAGACAGTCCAGGGTGTGAACTGTAGTATGATCACCACTAGTACCTTTCAACCTTTCATCACTCAAATGTGTGACAGTACGTGTGACAAACGGGCAAAATGTGTGACACATCATCAAAAATGACACTGCAAGCTCAGAACAGTCTAAATCTGTGCCCTTATGTTATTCATGTTTGCTGATAACTGAGTATCATAGATTATCATGAATTTCTGCATTAAAGTTTCAACGAGCAGTGTGGAATATTACCTGTGCCATGTGAGACAGAGGGTTTCTGAGGGGTAAAATGAGTGACGTACCTCGTAATGTGTGACGGGTGAGAGGTATGTCACCACTCTTCCAGGGGCAGTAAGGCACTTGGCCAAACTACTGCCTACACCCAGCCATGTCTTATTGCTTATGTATTGGATGGGAATGATGCTGTATTAATATGGGGTCCTAAGTAAGAAAAAGCAGTAGCATTTTTAAAACACGCACAAAGCAATACACTGAGCTGATTAAACAGATTTCACACATGTCCAAATGTACAATTGTAGTAAAAAAATGCAACTATCAGGGATTATTTTCCCTTTAACTAGACTCTTCCATCCCCTTGGGTAGATTAAGGGGGCCACTGGTAGGGGGAGGATCAGGATTGAGTTTGGTAGAGTAATAGGGTGAAGAATAATTAGTCATGGTTCAGTTCCGTATGGAGCGAAGTGGAAGTGCGTGGAGGAGGGAGGGAACTGTGGGGGGCAAGCACCAGAGGGCCCAGAAGTGGAGCAAGTTGAGGGACTACAGGCACAGTTGATATACCAGTGGGTTCTGTGGGGTTTAGGGGTTGGTGAAAGGAGGGAGAGGGAGGGCTGAGTTAACCCCTGTACAGCGTTTGTGGCCCTCATACCACTTCCCCCTGTCTCCTTCCTTCCCTGCAGCTCCCCTAATACCATCCTTATAGTACCGTTCCCCTGTCCCTGTGCAGCTTTTTGCGGCCCTCTTACCACTCTCCCCTTGTCTCCTCCCTTCCCTGCAGTTCCCCTTATACCGATTCCTATTTTTGCACTTTAACATGCATTTATGTCTATTCTGCAATCTTTTACATTTGCTTATACAAATTATTTGCCTCACTTGTGTAAAATGATTAATTGTATTGTACAAAGCTTCTACCCCACTTGTGTAAAATGATTATCCTAATTGCTATGTTAGTCCTGCTCTGCTACCATTGCATTATTATGTTGGTTTTGTACATTTGTCCTTGTCTACTCTATGTCCAGGTCCATCTTTCAAGGGAGGTAGTATAGCACAGTGGTTTAAGGCTCTGAGCTGCAAATCTAGAGACCTGCGTTTGAATTCCACAGCCCCCACTTGCATACTGTGTGACCCTGAGCAAGTCACTTAATTTCCCTGTGCTCCCAGGTCGCACCTGTAAAAAAGCTTTCAGCTTAGTGTGCCACTCCTAGTTAAACAATTGAAAAAAAAAATCTTCTAAATGAGTTTTTCTCAATGATGTTTCACCTGGTAAAATAAAGCTTGATTGATTGATTGAATCCCAATAGGAAAAACTAAGAAGCCAAGCAAGTGGAGCAGGAGGGAGGAAATGGTTCAATTGGGCAAAATACAGGATGAAAAAGAGGGAGGAAGAGGAGCATTGGGGAGGTGTGACAAGAGGCAGTAATTAAAACTGTTGGCAGGTACACTCAAAGTCAGCAGAGAGGTAAGAGACTTTTTTGGGGGGGTGTCAGTGGTAATGGTAGAGTCATTTACTATTATTACTTCTATATAGCTTATGTTTATTATGCATAGTGGTTTAGGGCTCTGAACTGCAAACCTGGAGACCTGGGTTTGAATCCCACAGCCCCCACTTGCATACTGTATGACCCTGAGCAAGTCACTTAACTTCCTTGTGCTCCCAGGTTGCATCTGGAAACAAGCTTCAGCTTGGTGTGCCTCTCCTGGTTAAACAATTTCCCCTTTCCCTTTATT
Organism: Neoceratodus forsteri; assembly: GCA_016271365.2. NCBI lineage: Eukaryota > Metazoa > Chordata > Ceratodontiformes > Ceratodontidae > Neoceratodus > Neoceratodus forsteri. The sequence continues at coordinate 1,069,599,925 of CM028135.1, forward strand.
ACACAATTCTGCAGCTGAGGAACCTCAGGTCCTAGCAAAGGTAAAACTATGAACAAGGGTTAAATTGATCAGGTACCCAGAGGAATTCAATTTCCCGTATATTACAAAGAAAGTTGGAGGCAGTATTGTGCAGTGGTTTAAGGCTCTGAACTGCAAACTTGGAGACCTGGGTTTGAATCCCACAGCCCCTGCTTGCATACTGTGTGACCCTGAGCAAGTCCCTTAACTTCCTTGTGCTCCCAGGTCGCATTTGTAAACAAACTTCAGCTTTGTGTATCTCTCCTGGTTAAAAAAAAAAGTCCCTACTCCTCTGATAACTTTCTCCATCGATAGTTACATCTCCTAGAGATGACAGTCTCACCTGCCCCTTGCAAATCTAGAGATGTAGGGTCATCTCCTGCTAAAGATTTCCAGTTTTTAAAATGGGTAGGGAACTGGCTGTGTCCTGATTGGTCAAAAAAACTATGAAACAGTGTGGTTCATGAACAGGAAATGGAACCGTCATGCTGTCAAGTCTTATCTCATACTTACCCCCTGACGAAAACCAGGCAGATCCTGTGTACATTGGAGCGTATGTGGGAGAATGGGAGGTTCGGATGTAGGGTCTGTTTGTAAGGATTTTTTTTCCCATCATTCTCAGACAGATACATCTCTCACACACTGTGGAAATGGTTCTTTGATTTATTTTAGAGGAAGAGCTCCCTCTGCTGGGTTCTGCTGCACCCTTGGGAAGTACAACAATGTAAGCAGTCATATCCCTAAAGGGGGGGAGGGGAGTCACATTAAAACATAATGCAGATGTCTAAAACAAGTTAGGGGTACCAGACAGGATTATAGAAATCCTGTTCAGAAAAAAACTACTTAATAAAATGCTGCTGAGACAGAACCGAAGTGGAACCTCATTCACTGGTGGGAAGGCCAGTCCTTTTTTGGCAATTTTCTTGGAACACAGCAAGGCTTGTCAGTATGTAAGCAGTACACTGATGAACAGAATGAGTTGTGAGGCACAAGGCAGAACCAAGTGCCTTCAACCAGTCGAGATGTGCATTAATTCATGTCATTACCACACTTCCTGGAGTTTGTCACTGCGCTTATTAAATGGAAAAAAAAAAATCAAAATCTGAGCTTTGCAGAAATGTGAAATCAATGCTCAGCCAAGGCAGACAGCTAATTTTGTTTTTAAAGTGTCTTTCCCAGACTCAAGGTGCTACACTGTTAAAAACACCACATAAGCATGATAAAAAAAAAAAATTTAAAGAAACAGCTACATAAAATAGCAGTATAGGTTAAAACTCCTAAAATTATATCAACAGAAATGTTCTACCAGTTGATCAGTACCAGAATGAGTACACAATAACTAGTAGCAATTTAGTCTTCAAAAGTCTGGTAAAAAAAACACGCTTTCAATGAAACTTTAAAGAGCCCATGATGCATCTGGGAAAAAGTAAATTATACGCCAGTCTAGTTGTAGATCCTGTTGTGTTCTGTTTTTATCTTCCCTTTATTCTCTGTCACTAAGAGAACTTGTATGGAAATATAATCCTAGCCCTGTGGATTTCACCTGCACCTGCTGTTTGTCTACACAGGATGGCATAAGCTCCAGTTTGTAACATCATAACCATTTCCATGGCAAATAATTCTGCTTCCTAAACCCTGTACTATGACATCATCTGTAGACAGGTAGGAGGAACAGGTAAAGGCTGATGGACGCAGATCCTATTTTCATGGAACCGTTTGCAAATAATTAAGAGGGAAAAATAAATACAATTTGTGAAACAGAACCGGCACTTTGTGTAAATATTATGGTTTTTCAATGTTTTCCCAGTGTTGTCACATGCCTTTCACGTGCTTCCTGGTTCCCGTCTGTGAATCTTTAGATTGTAACAAGGGATTTAGGTTGGTGGGTGCTAATGCGGCCAGCCATGACACATACATGCTGTAACCCTGATCCCTGTACCTGTTCTCATGTTATACAATGTAACTTAGGCCCTATTCGCACTGCGGGACGCTGGAAAATGGTTCTTTAACACGGTATTAGAAACGGATTAAAGCTTACTGTTTTAAAGCATCCGCACTGTGGAAAGCGAGTTTGAAAACGTGTTGGTGCCTTAACAAATCTGTGTCAGTATGTTCTCACTGCAGTGGTACTATCCATTTTCTGGCACTCTCAGCACCCGAAAGCTGCTTCCCATTATGCTTTGCGGTGACACTGAAAGCTGCAGAATCATGCTCTGGAAACCATGTTGTCCTGCTGTCACTGACGACAAGTCTGAATTAGAATTGGAACCATTCTGAAAACCATGCTCCAGCCTACCTCGAAGCAGGGTTTGGGCACGGTTCACTAAAACAGTTCACAAGTCGTGCTAAGTGTGAACGCAAACCACGCTTGCGGCCACTTAAAATGTTTTACCACTGATAAAACGTTTTAAAGTAGCACAGTGTGAACAAGGCCTTAAAGTGTAATTAACCCTGAATTTGTTCTTGTATTGTGATTCATGCAATAATGCTGTCCACACTTGTGCAATACTGTGATTTCTTATCTGTTTTTATGTGCTCTTTAATCCTGTATGTATTTTTTTGTTACTGCTTGTAATTAATTCAGGGTCACCCCTGAAAAGGGACATTTTTGTCTCAGAGGGCCTACCCAGTACCAGTCAATAAATTTCAACAAATAAATCATTTTTAAAGGTTTCCACAGCTAGAGCTAAACTGATTGATCTCGAGAGTGAGTTCTAGAGCCGGGGACCACCACTGCAAACGCATGGTCCATGGCTGATTTTAATTTCCTAACTAACGCAGACGTTGAAAAGTAGATTGCCATTTATAATTAACTATGTAATGTGTGACTCTGCCTTTAAGAACAGAGTATAAAGTGACAGCACCGCAGTAGACCAGCAGCCTTTGAGAAAGCTCAGTTTTAAGTAAAACACATCAGATGATTAACAGAAACCTTGATAAAGCTGACATGTTACTAAGTATAACTTAGTTTCATGAGTAAATCTCCATTTTGTTTGTCTCATATTCCTGCTGTTGGGTTGATTGTACCAGTCTGTTTGCGTTGGACTGACAAAAGATGGAACATGTACCTCTCCCAACTATAGTATCCTCCTCCTGGTGGGCAACTAACAGCTCATGGATGTAATGAGGGCTCAGGGCCTTATCATTCCAAAAAACTCACAAGCATATGTTCCCCTTCTGTGGCAGATAATGAAAACTATGAAGAGCATATGGTGTTTCTGTTTAAAATCAGATTTAATACTGAAATGAAACTGGTCCTCTGATTTCATTAATATTTCAGTTCTGTTTTTTTGCTGTTGTGTTTTTTTAATCTCTATTTTTATGTTGTCTTGGGCTTGTGCAAGCAATATCTTGTGGTAGTAGGAGAAATGCAGAGGTGTGTCCGTGTTAGCGAATGCAGGGCACGCTTTAGTAGGTGTGTCCCTCTTTCCCCAATTAGCCAGCATGCTAGCGCTGACACAAGTTTTATGTAAAGTGGACACAACTTGCAAGAAATGTGCCGCTCTAATCAGAGATAAGCTTGTCATGCAGTGGCACAGATGACACGCCTCCCATATGTACCTTTCCTGGTAAAACATTTCAATAAACATGGCGGCTCCTGCCATCCGCTACACAATACCCAGAAAGCCGACTTCAGGGGCGCCCAATCCCCCTGTTGGCATGCCCCCCCCAGTTCAATTTGTTTGCTAAAGGGGTGCCCAGTCTCCATCAGCATAATGCCCCCCCAGTTTAATTTGTTTGCCGATGGGGGTGCCCAATCCCCGTTGGCATAATGCCCCCCAGTCTAATTTGTTTGCTGACAGGGGGTGACCTATCCCCATTGGCATAATGTCCCTCCAGTTTAATTTGTTTGCTGATGGGGCTGCCCAATCCCCATCGGCATCATGCCCCCCGCCACACACACACTTTCTTTGCCAACGGGGTTGCCCAATCCCTGACAGCTTCAGCCCCCCCCCAAAAAAACTTATGTGGCACACTGGGAGCCCACCCCAGTGCACCCAAATGTATTTTTTTGTAAAACCTGCAAATAAAAAACTTTCCCCTGATGTGTTTTTTTGACCCTGTAAAACAGAAAATGGTCCCTCGTCGTCAGGACTCCCCTCCTCCTCCAACCGGCACCCACCCTCTGCGCATCCCACCTCCCTGCAACCCCCCTCACCCCATACTTACCTCCGGAGATCCAGCACAGCAATCTTCGGTGAAGCAGGAGATGTATGAATTGTTCAAAAGCCAACTGCGACCTGAAGAAAATCACGGTAAGCTTTATAATGGCATCAATGGAGGGTTTCAATTTAGGTGGATATCTCCGCCATTTTTTTTATTTTGGCTCCAAATTTTCAACATGGGATTCTTGGGACCCCACCTCATGAACACATGCACTGTCATTTCGTTATTTGGTCCCGAAAGGTGATTTCGCAGTCACTGTGCAGAATCACCTTTCGGGACCGATTTCAAGCGGCAGTACCACTGTTCATGAGGTGGGATTCAAGCTATTTTTGACCTGAAACAATTCAAAAGCTGACTGTGTTACGGCGTGTGTTGCGCGAGTTTCCATGCACCTCATAACCTCGACAATTTTTAATATTTTCACTCTAGATTTTCAACATTGCCATTTTGTCACACCTCCTTATGAACAGTACAGCTGTCATGTTTCACATCCTGACCAAAATGTGTTTTTTGCATATCTGGCGCACAATTTTTTATTTATTTTATTTATTTAGCTTTTGTTGACCGGGTAAGTGCACTAGACAAATCCTGCCTATTTTCAGGCATGACCCGGGGGAGGGGGATATAGATGAATGCCAACTGACCTTGAACCAGATTAAGCTGTTGGTGGTATATTTACTGTATGAGGGAAATTTGGCCAGGACACCGGGGAAATCCCCTACTCTTTTCAATAAGTGCCATGGGATCTTTAACATCCACCTGAACTACCACCAATCCAGGCAGATGGGACCTCGGTTTAACGTCTCATCCGAAAGACGGCACCTCAGAAGTGCAGCACCCCTCTCATGCTGCACTACAGTGTCAGTACTGGGATATTAACCCAAGTGCCAGATGTGGGAACTGAACCCACAGCTCTCTGATCTCCCGGCCTCAGAGGCGAGTGTGCTACCTACTGAGCGGTCACTGTGGGAAATCAACTTTCAGGATAGATTAACAAAATTGCAGTGCCACTGTTCAAGAGCAGAGGTCTCAAAATGCCTATGTTGAAAATTTGGTTAAAAAATCCCGAAAATAATTGTGTTACGGGAGTGTGTTGCGCAGTTTCTACACACGCTCGTGACTTCACCAATTTCTCATATTTTCTCTCCAGATTTTCAAGATTGCCATTTTTTTACACCTCCTCATGAACAGTACAGCTGTCATTTTTCACATCCTCCGTAAAATGTGTTTTCGCACCTGTGGCGCCAAATGGCAAAATCACCTTTCGGCTAACAAACTGACAGTGCCACTGTTCATGAAGTAGGGTCACAAAAAGCCCATGTTGAAAAATTGGAGTGAAGACGGATGGGGCGTTAGGGTTTTCAACCATAACGCCCCACCCTGTAGAGACTGACAGGCATCAGGGGTGCGACTTGGGATTGTCATCCATAATGCTCACGCCATTCCACCCCCACCCCCACTGCCACCACCACCCTGCAGCCAGTGAAAGGCATCAAGGTGTACCTTGGACTCTTCAGCCCCAAAGTTCACCCCATTCTCCTATACTGCACCCATCTCAGCGTATTTCCTTATGGAATGGGGTAAGTGTAAGGCCTGAAGAGCCCAAAGCACACCACGACACTTGGTGTCTGCAGGGTAGGGTGAGGTGAAATGGAATGAACGTTATGGCTGATGACCCAAAGGCACACCCCAATGCCTGTCAGTCTCTGCAGGGTGGGTGGGGTTGGCATCAGTTCAATACTTCACTGCCATTCCTATTATGCACCTCTCTAACTCCTGCACTACCAGTGCTAATGCCAGCAAGACAACATTTGGTACTGACAAATGCTTGTTTTCTATTCTGTCTTTATGAGCCCTTTCTACATTACTGCTAGACCTGTCCCTCAGGGTCCTCCAAGGTGCCATAGCTAAACCTACTACCAGTCCTCTACAGGAGCCTTGCCTCCATGCTGCCTCAGAATCAGCCCCTCCCCCACTGGGGAAGGAGGGAGACCCATACCCCCTTCCCCCCTACCTGCACTGTTCTTCGTGAGGCTGACTCCTGAAGGTTCCAGTTTTGATCTTCTTCGGTTCACTGTAGGTCATTGTCAGGCTGGCTTCGGGGTCCATTCTCTGTGTTTCCTCCCACCCTGAGGATGCAGGCACTCTGGGAGATCCAAGGGGGTATGCATGCCGAGGTGTGCTGCCGTGCCCGATCTCAGCCTGCATCCTCCCCTCCTTCAGCATCCCTGACTTCACTATGACCTGTGGTCACCCAGGTGGCAGTATAGCAGTGGGGACAGTAACCCTCCCTCCCCAGAAGAGCAGAGCGTTCTCTGGTACACTCATTCCCCCCCAGCCGATCTCCGATGACCTGAGCTTCTTCCTGAACTTGGGTCAATGGCGTCAGGAGCAGTAGTGCTACCACTGTGCTGACAGAGGTCCTCTTTTCAATGAAAATAAGTATTAGAAAGCTGGTTTATATTTTGACAGTTTTGCAATGGATAAAAATCACCTTTCTGTCTTTTGAATTAAAGTCCTATAAAAAAGTTTCAACTTATATTTGTTAACTTGCATTTATTGTAACAAGTTGAAACACATGGACCTCATTGTAAATGAGCAAATGTTCAATTGAGTGTATCCAATTCATAAAGTAATTTATGAATAAACATTTTACTACTACTACATGTTGTCAAGAGGCAGCACTTAAAGCTTCTAAGCTTGTATCTTAAACTTTTCATTAGCCTAATAAAGGTATTATATGTACCATGTCCATGACCTTTGGCACCAACCAAAAACTAGCAAGGCTCTCGCCTTCCCCAGTCTTCTCCACCCAGGATGGCACCCAACTGGAGGTCGTCACTGCATTCAAATACCTTGGCATGTGGCTTGATAGTAAATTAGACTTCTCAGTCCACATTGATGCCATACACTCCAAACTTCAACCCAAGCTTGGCATTCAGTACCGTAATGCCCCTCCCTCTTCCCTTGCCAGATTGGATACCCTCTGTAAGGCCTTCGGTCGCTTTGTTTCTAACTCTCCTTCCCCCACTCACCATTGTTCCCTCTATTCCTCCCGTTCCATCTCCCCTTCCCCATATGTCACCAGTCCCACTGCTCTGCCTTCATTGGCAAATACTGGTTTAACTCCCTTCCCTCCTACCTATCTTCTTTTTTCTCCCTCTCCGTCCCCTCTAGTGTTGCTCAGTTACTATCCTAGAAATCAGGATACCAACAGATACCTCCGATTTGGCCAGACTGCTGCTGTGGTAGGATAGCAATGCTATTGACCAAGGATCCTACCCTCTACGATCCAGTGCATGGATCCTACAAACATTGTGGAGCCTGTGGATCCTAGCAACAGACCCAGCTCAGATCCGAATTATCTGACCTAGGATCCCTGGATCCTAACTAGGATCCATCGCTATCTGTCCCCGGATCCTAACTATCTGACCTAGGATCTCTAGATCCTAACTAGGATCCATCACTATCTGACCCTGGATCCTAACTATCTGACCTAGGATCCCTGGATCCTAACTAGGATCCATCGCTATCTGACCTCAGATCCTAATTATCTGACCTAGGATCCCTGGATCTGACCTAGGATCCATCACTATCTGACCCCAGATCATAACTATCTGACCTACAGTAGGATCCCTGGATCCTAACTAGGAGCCATCGCTATCTGACCCTGGATTCTACATCTGTCTTTGCTAGGATTTCTAGTAGGATCCTAGGTAGGATACCAGCACTATCTGACAGATGTAAATGTAAATGTAAAGTTTATTTCTATAAGGCGCCCTTCCCAAGCTCAGGGTGCCTTTACAAAATTCCACAAGCAGCATTAAAACCACAATAACAAATAACATTTTATCCATAACAAATTTAACATAATTTACATCACTGAAAATGCTTGATTAAAAAGGAAGGTCTTTATGGCTTTTTTAAAACCCTCCACAGACAGGCTATTTTGTATCTGACAAGTTAGAGAGCTCCACAGGGTAGGAGCCATAAAGATAAACATTCTTCCACCAGATGTTTTTAAGGTTACCCTGGGAATCTCTAGCAATCCCTCGCCAGAGGATCGGAGGGAGCGGGAGGGGCAGTAAGAAGTCAGGAGTTCTTCCAGGTAGTGGGGTCCCAACCCGTGTAGGGCTTTATACTGTAGGTCATCAACATGACCTTGAAAGTGATCTGCCACTGTACAGGCAGCCAGTGCAACTCGCGAAGCACAGGTGTTATATGGCTGGACCTTGGGCTTCCAGTCAACAACCTAGCCGCCGCATTTTGCACCAGCTGCAAGCTGCGAATATCCACTCCTGGCAGCCCTAGATAAAGGGCATTGAAGTAATCAAGATGACTGGCAACAAAAGCGTGGACCAGGATAGGAAGATCCTCTGATGGAACCAGGTGTTTCACTCGTGCTATATTCCTTTGATGGAGAAAGGATGATTTGACCATGGCCGACACCTGCGCCCTCAGGGTCAGGCCCTAGTCAAATATAACACCAAAGTTACATACCTGGCCAGATGCCATAAGCGGGGTCTCCCCCAGAAATAAACCTGAGGGTTTTCCCGCCCATGAACTTGACTTCCTCACCCCCCGGTTCCACCACCAATATCTCTGTTTTTCCCGGGTTCAACTTCAGCCAATTGGTACTCATCCAATTCTGTATCTCCAGGAGGCAGTTGTTAAACAATATACTTGACTCAGACTCCTGCTCGGGCACAAAAGACATATAGAGTTGAGAATCATCGGCATAGCAATGAAACTTCAACCCATATTGTCGTATAATGTCCCCCAATGGAAGCATGTACACTGCAGATAACATGGGGGACAGCACCGAACCCTGTGGCACCCCACAGCATAGACAGTGAGAGGCCGAAGAATAAATCCCCGACACTACTCTCTGGGTCCTACCCAGCAGATAGTGGTAGGATCCACAAAAGCACTATCTGAGCAACACTAGCCTCCTCCTCTTACTCTCTACACTTAAGGGACACCTGCACCTTCTCTACTTCTCACCCCCGCTCATGGTCTGGTCAAGCTGCTTTCTCCTATCGGCTCCCCTCCCTTTGGAACCTACTTCCTTCTCCACTTCATCTAGCCCCTTCCCTACTATCACTAAAACGCCTACTAAGGCTCACTCCTCCCCCTCCATGTACCTGTCACCCCTCCTACTAACTCCTCTGCTTCCAATCTCCTATCTTAGCAGTGACTCCTATTTTCCTGGCTTCCTCACACTCCTGCTCCTCAGCCCTTTCTCATGGGAGGGCTCATCTCACCCTAACTCAGCTTCTAGATCTTGTGCTGCCTGCTCTTGTATAATGCAAGCAACCTGTGTATATTCACTGTCTTAAATTGTTAAATTGTTACCAACTGAGCTTTTGCACATGTAGCTGCTGTTATTGCACTTCTTATGTTTGTTACTGCCCGTTTGTCAACTCACCCACCCCTCTCTCCCCCCCAAGTCACACCTGGAAATGAGCATCGGCTCAGTGTGCCTTTCCTGGTTACCAAACTTTTAAATAAATAAATAAAACTAAAACAACTTTTTTGTTTTTCTTCCTGTGGGCTGAGAAAGAAACAGATTTTGTAAGCAGAAAAGGACTACAAGGCCCATTCGGTCAGCCCTAAACCTACCTACCCTATGTGGTGGCAAGGGGCCCTATGCTGCCACCAGCTTGCCCCACTCTCTCCGAGAGATTCTGCAGCACCCATGGTAGGAGCTGTCATCTAGGCATAGGTCAAGAAACATAGGCAAACCAGGAAAAGTCATAAAATTCACAACTAGTTTTTTATTATTCTCAATAATAAAATAAAACTGTGCAGGATAGCTCTTGCTACAGGCAATTCAAACAAACAGAAGTCCTTCATCTGAAAGTCTCTTTAAAACTGAAGATAGATAGATAGATAGATAGACGGACAGACAGACAGACAGACAGATAGACAGATAGACAGATAGATGGATAGATGGATGAATGGATGGATAGATGGACGGACGGACAGACAGACAGACAGATGGATAGATGGACAGACGGACACATTTATAAAGAAACAGACAGACAGATACTGTCTGTAGACAGATGGATGGATAGATAGATAGATAGATAGATAGGCAGACAGACAGGCAGACAGTGTCAGATAGATAGATAGATAGACAGGCAGACAGATAGATACTGTCTGTAGACAGATAACAGAAAGAGATAGATAGATATAGATACATTAATAGGTAGATCTTACATGGCAAACTTGTAGCTAGCACGCCCGCCCTCCAGTTCTTTCCCGCTGTCGCACTAGTTTGCAAGACAGACACGGTAGAACAGCGATCAGTCGCCCGCTTAATTCGAATTTTTCATCATCTTTTTCTGCTGTTAATCTTTTCTCCACCACCTGTGGTGTATGTCGTCTCATTTAAAGAAGAAGTGCACCAAGTGTGGCACCCAAATCCTGCATGGGGACGACTGCTCCCGTTGCCTCCTCTGCCTGGGGCCCAAGCACAACTTGGCCGAGTGTGCTATTTGTCGGGCTTCAACAAGGCCACACGGACTTGTCGCATGAGGACCCTTGAGGCCCACCTTCTTACTCAGTGGCTAGCTTCAGTGGAAAAGGAGCTTCAGGAGCTTAGGGAGAGGTCATCATTGCTTGCCCCAGAAAAGAAGAAAAAGAAGGACAAGGAGAAGCACCGGGAGAGAAGCCAGTCTCCTCGGGGTGAAACCAACCTTCCTTCGGTCGACGACCAGATTACGTCGTCCTCCTTCAAAACCATGAGTACCACTCTTTCTGGGCCTTTGTCTACTCTGGCGGGTCGGACACCCTCTCCCCCTCCCCCTCCTGCCGAGGTGAGTAGGCAGCCGGGGGTCACCTCTTTAGAGGTCCTTGTGTGTTCTCCCACTAGCAGCACTGCTGATAAGCCACCCTCTGACTGTGTTGCCGGGCGCCCGGCCCTGACCGATCAGCCTGACTGCAGTCTTCCTACCGCTGCCAGCCCAGCCGTGACTGATAAGTTGACTGACAGTACCTCTGTCGACCACACAGCCACTATTACTCTCCCATTGGGCTCCCTTGTGCACCCTGACTCCGGGAAGAGTGTGCTCATGGAGGAACCTTCATCCCCGCCGGTTTCCACCCCCAGGGATCTGCCACCTGTTCCTGACCCTTCTTTTCCTTCAGGAATGCTTCTAGACCTGTCATTGGGGTCCCTCTCAGAGCTTCCCTCTTTGCCAGGCTCTATTCCACCGCTGGATCCCCCTCTTCCCAGGGATCCATCACCGGACCTAGGACTTACAGACATGGACCCTCCTCCTTTGGGACACTGGGGCCCCTTGCCTGATGCCCAGCAGCCCTTCAGTGCCTCCCCTGGTTGGGCCTTCAGCCCCACCTGCTGGCCCCTCTGGTGGTTTCCCGGGGCCTGAACCCCACTTTCCACCACCAGACCCTTCTCTTCCAATGCCGGGCCTTGTGCCGCTGACACCGGGTTACCCGCACTCTTCGGGTTACCCGCCGGGCTACCCGACGCCAGGCTACCCGACACCAGGCTATCCACCATTTGGATACCCAATGCCTGGATACCCTTCCCCGGGGTTCTCTGGTTACCAGTACCAGCACCCATACTGGCATCCCCCCAGCTACCCATCGTACCCTGAGTATCCTGGGTTTCAGCCTCCTCCGCCACCTCCTCCACCTCCACCAACTGACCGTGATGCCATCCTGGCATGGTGGCAGGATGCCAGGACGCAGCTCCTGACTGAGCTACAACAGTCACAGCCTCAAGGGGACCATCCCCTTCCAGGGGCCCCACCCCCCCATCCAGTGCCCTCTGGCTGCGCCTTGGGCTCACTCCCAATGGGTGCTTTTGGAGTAGATCCCTCTCTACCCAGCAGACAGGAATCCTCCAAGTCAGATGAGGACTCAGACAGCGATCAGTCAGAACCCCATTCTCCCGGTGAGCCTCAACCTAAAGAGTCCCCTAAATCCCCCGAGAACCCTTCTTTGGAGGAGCTCTTACGGACTATTCAAAAGGCCTTGGGCAGGCCATCCAAGGAACTAGATCCTCAATGTAAAAGACTAGCTGAGCATCTAGACCTTGCCAATGTGGACCCTCTCCCTATTCCCCCATGGATGGGTCCACATGAGGATCCTGTGTCCACTATATGGCAGCAGGGAAAGTGGATAGAACCTACTTTCCCCCGGAAGGGATCTTGCACCTCACTTCCCAAGCCAAAGCTGACTCCATGGTCATCACAGCTGCCCATGACCATTCAGCCCAACTGAAACATCTCAGCTCCTCTCCTCTGGACAAGGACTCGAAACAGCTGGACCAATATGGCAGAAAGATTTACACCGCGACCACCTGTGTGATTCGGTCACTTAATTACATCTCGCACATGGTGGCCTTTCAGAAGTCCTCTCTTTCAGAGTTAGAGAAGGATCTTCAGGATGTTCCTGATGAGCAACTCAGGGCCAATGTACTGGAGAAAGTGAGGATGAATAAATCATCCTGCCAGCATGCACTTCGAGCCACATATGATTCAGTGGACTATGTGGCTCCAGCTGTGGCCTCAGGGATCTGCCTTAGGCATCTAGCCTGGCTGCACCTGGCAGGTCTGGCACAGGATGTACAGTCCACTCTTTTCGACGTGCCTTTCAGGGATCCTGTCCTCTTTGGCGCCGACATGAAAGATATCATTACCGGGCTGCAGGAGAGTGGTAGGTCTCTAAGAGACGTATGGTCCATGTACTGGTCAGGTCAGAAGAAACAGCCTTTTCATTGCAAAAGAAACTGGAACAAAAATCAGAACCAGGGCAAATGTCAAGCTAAACGTCGTGCCACTGGTTCAGGAGCACAACTTCCTCAGGCCAAGTTTGCCAAGGCGGCCTCAGAAGCTAAGGCTCCCTTCCCTGTCCTGACTCACTTTCCTTCCTCCTGCTCCCTCCGTCCCCCACGGAGGAACCAGTAGGAGGGAGGTTTGGCCTACACCTGGCAGGGTGGAAGACCATCACTGCAGATGTATGGGTGTTACAGCTCATACAAAGAGGTCACTCCATCGACTTCCTCCAGCAAATCCCCCGGAAAGGTCTTATTACCCGCCAGGCCAGATCCCCATTGTCCACCAAGAGATTTGGGCTCTACTCCTAAAAGCTGCCATAGAACCCGTTCCTCTGGATCAAATAGGAAAGGGATTTTACTCCCTCTTCTTCCTAGTTCCAAAAAAGATGAGGGACTTGAGACCGATCTTAGACCTCAGCATGGTAAACCACTTTGTGGAATACAAGCGGTTTCGCATGCTGACTCTGCAGAGACTCCTACCCCTGCTCCTATCAAACACCTGGCTGTGCTCCCTGGATATGCAGGATGTCTACCTTCATATCCCTATCCTTCCAGCCCACTGCCGCTTTCTCAGGTTCTCCTATCTGGAGAACCATTTCCAATTCAAGGCACTTCCCTTTGGTCTCTCCTCAGCCCCCTGAGTTTTCACCAAGTGCCAAGCAGTGGTAGCGGTGTTCCTTCACCACAGGGACATATACATGTTCCCATACCTGAATGATTGACTCTTTTCAGCCCCATCCCCGGACAGCCTGAAGGAGTCTCTCTCCTTCACTCTGGATCTGTTTTCCCACATGGGAATTTCAGTCAGTCTACCCAAATCCCAGTTAATACCCTCCCAGAACCTCCAATTTATTGAAGCAGTGCTGGATACAGTCCAGAGGAATGCCTTTCTACCACTAGACCCAGCGGAGACCCTGGTCTCACAGGCCACCTTGGTGGCCAAGTCTCGGTGGACCCAGCTCGCTCCGTGCTTTGTCTCTTGGGTCTTATGGCTGCTGCCATTCCAACTGTCCCCCTGGCCAGGCTGCACATGAGGGTCACCCAGTGGTCTCTTCAGGTCCAGTGGGATCAACGGTCGGACGACATGGACCAGTGGGTCATGATCTCCAATAGCCTACAGAAAGCTCTCCTCTGGTGGCAGGATCCCACCAACTTGTTGGTGGTGGCCCCCTTTTACTTCCAGGCTCCTTCCCAAACCCTTACTTCAGATGCTTCCAATACGGGTTGGGGAGCTCATCTATGGGACCACAGAACGCAAGGTTCTTGGTCTCCAGCGGAGGAGAATCTTCACATCAACATCCTGGAGCCCAGAGCAGTGCTCTATGCTCTCCAGGCCTTCCAGTCTTTACTTCATCTGGGAACACTTCTCATTCAGACAGACAACATGGCCACTGTCTGGTATCTGAACAAAAAGGGAGGTACCCGATCGTACCCTCTTTGCAAAGAAGCAATGAGGGTATGGTATTAGGTGATTCAGCACTGCCTGACCTTGACAGCAGTCCACGTGCTGAGAGTTCACAATACCCTGGCAGACAGTCTCAGCCAATCAGTAGCCAGGGCCCATGAGTGGGAACTAAAGCAGGAAGTAGTAGAAGACTTGTTCCTTCTATGGGGCTGACCAGACCTAGATCTGTTTGCCTCCCCATCCAACGCAAAACTACCCAGCTTTTGCTCGCTGCTTCCCAGGCATGGTGCTTTTTGGTGAGACACACTGTCTCTCTCCTGAACAGGGAGGTTTCTGTATGCATTTCCTCCCTTTCCTCTCATTCAGAAGGTTCTTTTGAAACTTCCAGCAGAGGGAGCTCACATGATCCTGATTGCTCCTCTGTGGCCCCAGCAGATTTAGTTCCCGCTGTTGCAACAACTAGTTCTAGAACCACCAGTTCCTCGGCCGCTTTCTCATGACCTACTGTCACAGCACCAGGGCACCCTGGTACATCCGAATCTCAAGTCTCCTCATCTCCATGCGTGGCACCTGTGAATATAGCAATTTCTCACTACGGAGTGTCCTCCCAGGTTGCTTAGGTCTTGGTGGAGGCCAGAAAACCCTGTACCAGATCCACCTATGCCATGAAGTGGAAGAGATTTTCTATTTGGGCCACAGCCAAGCGCTTGGACCCCTTTTCTTGCTCGGCCTCACAGGTGTTAGAGTACCTCTTACATCTTTCAGAGTTGGGTCTTAGTTACTCCTCTCTTAAGGTCCATCTCTCTGCGATGTCAGCCTACCACCATCTGGTGGAAGGCAAAACCCTAGCACAGCTAGAGTTTTCCAAGACTTTCTTGAAGGGGATCCTTCATCTCAAACCTCCAGTCCAGAACTCTTGTCCTCCCTGGGATCTTAATTTTATGTTGGAAAAACTTACTTTGCCCCCTTTTGAACTGGCAGCAAGTTGCGAAATGTGTTTCCTGGCTTGGAAGATGCTGTTCTTGGTTGCAGTTACTTCAGCTCGAAGGGTTTCAGAGCTTCAGGCCTTTGCTTGCAGAGAGCCTTATTTGATTTTTCACAAGGACCGGGTTGTCCTGCGGACTAATACTTCTTTTCTTCCGAAGGTTGTTTCGGAGATGACTCTCAATCAGAGTGTTAAACTGCCAGTTTATTTTCCTCAGCATTCCAACAGGGGGGAATATCTTTTGCACACCCTCAATGTACACAGGATTTTGAGGTACTATACCTCCTGGACTAAGGAGGTTCGAAAGTCGAACCAGCTCTTTGTGGCCTTTGCTTCCCAGTGCCAGGGCAAGGCTATCACTAAACTGACTCTTTTTCCATTTGGCTGGCTAACTGTATCCATTACACTTACCAGAAATATGGGAAAACCCTTCTGGGAATGGTCAAAGGCCACTCCACCAGAAGCGTGGCCACTTCTACCGCCTTTTTCAGGAATGTGTCCACTGCAGATATCTGTGCAGTGGCCACTTGGTCTTTCGTCCACACCTTCACTGAACACTACAGTTTGGACAGTGTCTCTTGGCGTTGAGCTGGTTTCGGCCTTGCGGTTTTGCAAGGTCTTCTGTCTTAAGGCAGATCCTTAGTTGGCAGACATCTTCCTCCTCCCAGAACCTCGTCTCCTACTCCTTCTTTTTTAGACTGCGTAGAATTCAGTCCTATATGTGAAGACCTACTGCAGGAACCCTCTCGAAGTAAGATATAGCCGTTACGTAAGAACTTACCGTAACAGTAGATCCTTGAGAGAGGTTCCTGCAGTAGGTCTAGTTTCCCACCCACCTATCCTCCAGCTCCTGGAGTCATTCCTTTCTTCTGTCTAGTCCTCTGGCTCTGCCAGGGCACAGGGTCCCAGGAGTTGTTACTCCTTTTTCTGCTTCCTATTTCTAGGTCTCTGGTGGAAAAGAACTGAAGGGTGGGCACGGGATCGCCCCTTTATAGCTCTAGCTGGATGTTGCGCCACCTGATTCCACGGGGCGTCCCCGCTGATGATTGCTAGCTACAAGTTTGCCTTGTAGACCTGATGCCAGGGGGCACAGTCCTATATGTGAAGACCTACTGCAGGAACCTCTCTCAAAGATCTACTGTTACGGTAAGTTCTTACGTAATTGCTATGTAGATAGGTAAGTAGGTAGGTAACATATATTTATATAGCACCCCATCCAGGAGATTCTGGGTGCCTTACATAAAAACAGACAGTGTAATACAGATAAAATACATTTCAAAAAAATATAAATACTTCCAGAAATACAAGTTAAAACAATAAATACAACCTTTAAAATATAAACATAGCTCTGATCAGTCCAGGTAGACCAATTTAAAGAGATGAGTCTTTAGACCCCCTTTAAAAGCCTCCACTGTCGGGGCCTCCCTAACAAAGATGGGCAGTAAGTTCCAAAGGGCCGGTGTGGCGACTTCAAATGCTCGGTCATCGGATGTTTTTAACCTGGCCCTTGGAACTGCAAGGAGGCCCCAGGTGGAGGAGGGAGTGAACTAAGGTGGCAGGTGTCAGAAGATCAGTCAGGTAGCCAGGGCCCAGTCCATATAGGGCCTTACAGGTGAGAAAGCCCACCTTAAAGATGATCTTTCACCTGACAGGCAGCCAGTGCAGAACTCGCAGGACTAGGGTCATGTGACAGGACCTAGACAGGCCTGTCAGCAGCCTGGCCACTGCCTTCTGCACCAGCTGCAGCCCATGGAGGGTCCCTCCATTGACCACAAAGTACAGAGCATTACAGTAGTCAAGCCTGGATGTGTTGAAGTGTGTACCAGTGTCGGCAGGTCTTCGGGCGGAACTAGGGGTTTAATCCTGGCGATGTTCCTTAAGTGGTAAAAAACACTTTGGACCACAGATGACACCTGTGCATCAAGTGTCAATTTGTCATCCAGGATGACTCCAAGACACCTTACCCTAGGGGAAGCCATCGACGGAGTGGATCCCAGGACCAATCCTGTTGTCACACTGGAGGCACTCCCATCACATCCATGACCTGGCTCAATCACTAGGACCTCTGTCTTGTCGGGATTCAGTCACAACCAGTTGGATGATATCCAATCATTGATCTCAGCCAGGCAGTTTTTAAGTACTTCCATGGCATCCTGTGTTCCAGGGGCAAAGGACATATGCAGTAGGGTATCATCTGCATAACAGTAAAAATCCAAACTGTAACGCCTAATGAGCTCACCCAGGGGTACCATGTACACTGTGAATAACACTGGCAACAAGACTGAGCCCTAAGGAACTCCACAAGGCAGGAGTTTCAGGGATAAGGAGAAACACCCCATCACCACCCATTGCTTCCTATCCGAGAGATAGGACTCAAACCAGTTGATGACAGTACCGGTGAGTCCACAATATTCTCTAAGGTGATCTAGAAGCACAATGTGATCCACGGTGTCAAATGCTGAAGAGAGATCCAGGAGAACAAGAACTGACCTGTCTCCTCTATCTATGGCCCTTATGGAGCTTATTTTTCACCCTAACCAACGTCATTTTGGTGCTATGCCTAGCCCTGAAACCAGGCTGGAATGGCTCATAGATGTCAAAGGCCATGAGGAGCACTTCAAGCACCTACTATTTTCGCAACAACCTTTCCCAAAAATGGAAGGTTGGAGATTGGTCGATTATTCACCAGGATATCAGGGTCGAGCAATGGTTTCTTCAAGAGAGGTCTCACCAGTGTCTCTTCAAGGTATCAGGAACCCCCAACCCCCCGACAACTAACACCGGATTATCCTGGCGAACATCGGACCAATGGTCTCGACGCATCCCAGCAAGAAATGCATAGAGGCTGGGTCCAGCTCACAATAAGCATGCCTCAGCTTTGAAATCACCCCATTGACCTTAGCCACCTCCTGTGGTCTAAACTCCTCCCAAACAATAGGAGTGCCCTCACTCCCAACTGGCTGACCAGTGCAAGGCAAAACTTGCCTCACTGATGAGATTCCCGACCGGATGGAGGACACCCTGTCAGAGAAGAACTGAGCAAACTCATCGCACAATGCGGTTTGAAAAGCTTTTTTCTGCTGAAGACAGACTGGATGAAGCAGTCTGTCCACAGTCCGAAAGAGCTGAGATGGTCTGTTCTTCCCTGCAGCAATCTCTCTGAACAGGAACTTTTCCTTCTTATGATTGATTGCCCCCTGGTACTCACCGTAGTAAGCATGCAGGGCCAATTTGTCATCCTCACAGTGGGTCTTCTGCCAGCAACATTCCAACTTCCAACCCTTGATCTTCATCGCCTTAAGAGCCCCATCAAACCAAGAGGGTCTCAAGTGAGAAGATCTAGGTCATACATGGACCGATGCGATGGCTTCAAGCACCACGGATTATTATAGGTGGCCACTGCCTCACCTGTGCCAATCACACTGGCAGCAGTCACACCAGATAAGTCAGGTCCACCAACAGTCTCTCTGGGGACAGTCCCCTTAAAGGGTGATAGCTGGTCATCTTGACAGGGGGGCACTATCAGGGGGGCCCCAAACGTGAACTCCACTGTGCAATGATCAGACCAAGTGACTCAAATCAATCTTGAGGTTCATGACCTCAAGCCCCAGTAAGAAAACTAAGTCCAGTGTGTGTCCGTGGTGGTGGTTCACAGAAGCAACTGCTTGTGTAAGGCCCAGTGATGTCATCAGCTGGAGGAGGTCATAACCAAATTGTGAGGATTGGTCATTGATCCAGGTGTTGAAGGTCCCTAGAATCTGCCATTGGGGGGACTTCAGTAGACAGAAAGACATAGATAGACAGGCAGACAGACAGATAGAGATGCATTGATATAAAGATACATTGATAGATGCATTAATATGTAGATAGATATATAGATAGACAGACAGACAGGCAGACATAGATAAATAGACATTGCTATACATTGATAGATCAATAGACAGATATACATTGATAGAAAGATACATAGACAGACAGAGATAGACATTGATATACATTGAGATACATAGATACATTGATAGATCGATAGACAGACAAATAGACAGTGATAGATAGACAGACAGACAGACAGACAGACAGACGGATAGATAGATACTGTAGAGAGACAAACAGATATTGTAGATAGATAGGTAGGTAGGCAGATAGATACTGTCTGTAGATAGATAATGATAGATAGATAGATAGACAGATAGATAGATAGATAGAGATACATCAATAGATTCTGATGGCACATAGAGACCCATTAGTGTATCCAGTGTTTGCTCATTTCCTAACTATCACTGTGTCTGACCTGACAATGGAATAGAGTTACTGGGCCCCTTACTCTTCCAATGCCGCAGTGGCCCCTTCCCTGGCTATCCATACTCTACCCCACTTTGGTCTTATTGTCCCCATGTGTTTATCCCATTCCTGTTGGGAACTGGTCACTGGAGTGGCTTCTACCACTAGCCCTGGAATACTATTCCAGTTATCCATCACTCTTCTGTGAAAAAGCACTTCCTAGCATCCCTTTATAATCCCCCTATCATACTTCCACCCATGCCCTATGATTACTGTGTTTTCATTCCTTGTGACTAGATCCCTGGAGTCTACCCTGGTGATACCCCTCAAGAACTTGTAGGTCTCAGCCATGCCTTCCCTCTCCCTTCTGGCCTTCAGAGAGTATGTGTTCAGCATCTCCAGCCTTAACTCCTGCATGCTCCCCTGCTGCTCACGTATCATTCTCCTAATGCTTCTCTAATCCCTTTCCAAGTGGTCCTTGTGCTTCCTGAGGTTGGGGCTTCAAAGCTGAGCACAATACTCCAGGTGTAGTCTCATTGTGGATCAGTAGAGGTGCAGTATCACACCCTTCCATCTACTGATGAATGACCTACTCATAGGCCCCAGTAATCTGCAGGCCCTTCCATATAGAAACATAGACAATGACGGCAGAAAAAGACCACAGGTCAATCCAGTCTGTCCAAAGTTCCCTATCTGCCCGGGGACCTATTATCCATACGTAGTAGTATCCCCCTCCCACCCCCTTACTCCTCTCCCTGCTGCCAACCTGAGCAACCATCAAACCTTTCCCTCTGTTCCAGCCATACTTGAAACCACTTATAGTCTTGGCACCAACCACCTCTGTTGGCAGACTGTTCCACAGCTCCAACACCCTTTCCATAAAACAGAACTTCTTCACATCCCTCTTAAACCTTCCCCCACCAGTTTCCACTCATGGCCGCGGGTTCTTGACTCTACTCCTGCTAAACAGGTCCCCTCAGTTCACCTTGTTTATTCCCTTCAGGAACTTGAAGGTCTGTATCATATTCCCCCCTCACTTGTTCTCCAGTGAGTACATGTTCAGTATCTGGAGATGATCTTCAGAAGATCTGCCCTGTTGGTCCTGAATCACCTTCGTCACCCTGCATTAACCCATCTCCAGCCTGTCCCTGTTCTCCTTAGGTGAGGACTCCAGAACTCAGCACAGTGTTCCAGATGTGTCCTCACCAGTGACCTATACAGAGGTAGTAGTACCTCCTTTTCCTGCTGTCAGTACCCCCTTCCGATACACCCCAGCACCCTGTTAGCTGTACTATAGGCCTTGTTACACTGACCTGATTGTTTGAGGCAGCCATTAACGATGACTCCCAGGTCCCGTTCCTCTGCTGTAGTGTTCAGTTTAACCCCTCCCATCCAGTACTCTGTCATGTTTTTTTCCCCAGGTGCATAACCCTTGCATTTTTTGGCATTAAATTTTAACTACCAAACCTAAGATCATCTCTTGAGCCTTTGTAAATCCCTCTGAATCTCCCTGATCCCTTTGTCGCTATCTACCCTCCCACAAAGCTTTGTGTCACTGAAATGGTGAGGGGGTTGTACAAGAAGCCATACAAGGAAAGGTTGCACGAAGTCAACATGTACTACCTAGAAGAGAGAAGAATGAGAGGGGACATGATTGAAACCTACAAGTACCTTACAGGAGTGAACAAGGTGCAAGTGGAAGGACTATTTCAGAGCAAGGAAGGCAGTAGAACAAGGGGGCATGCAATGAAGCTAAGAGGGGAAAGTTTAGGAAAGATGTGAAAGATACTTCTATATGGAAAGGATGGTAGATGACTGGAACAGTCTGCCAAACGACACAGTGGGAGCACAGACTGTGGGAATCTTGAAGCATGCGTGGGATAGGCACAGGAGCATATTAGGTAGAGAAACGCAGGAAGGGAGTGACACCTATGACCAATTAGGGTCAGTGGTAATGGAATAGGTAGGGACAAGGGGCAGACTGGATGGGCCTGAATGTCCTTTTCTGCTGACAAAATCTATGTTTCTGACACAATTTCCCCAGATGCCCTCTCTAACATTGCGGCTTAACATATTGAAGAGAACAGGACCAAGGACAGATCTCTGCAGCACCCCACTTGGGATCTCCTTCTCTACCAATATGACCCCATTTAACACCATCCTCCGCTGTCTTTGCTACCCATCTATGTCCCTAGTGGTGCCCAGGTCCTCCAGCTTCTTCAGCAATCTTCTGTGAGGCACCGAGTGAAAAGCTTTGCTGAAATCAAAGTAGAGTAAATCCACAGTGTGACCCTTATCCACTAGCCTCATTATCCAGTCAAAGGAAACTATCAGGTTGGTTTGACAAGGTCTCCTTGCCACAAACCCGTGCTGTTTACTATCCTGTAGGTCAGTGCTCTCTTGGTAGTCCCAAAGGTCCTCTTTGATCAGTGATTCCATCAGTTTAGCAACTACAGAGGTAAGGCTGACAGGACTGTAATTCCCTGGTTGCTCCTTGTCCCCTCTTCCTTATGTAGCAGGACTATGTCTGCAACCCTCTAGTCTTTTGGAACTACCCCTGTCTGAACTGAGCTACTGAATATTTAAACTGAAAAAAAATGTCTCCTTGGAAACAGAAAATTATTGCTAATGGGCTTCTTTTACCTTAGTTTAACTATGCTGCAAGTCTTTTTTTTCAGTTGGGGGGGTCAAAGAATTTCAAAGTCTCCCTGTTGTATATGACAGTATTTGTTATTTTGTTTTATTAGCATGAACTCATACTCATCATTGCATTTTGCATTCTCACCTTGGTTGGCTTTCTCCCTCTACATATTCAGTATTTCTTGATTGTTCGGTATTTAAAATCATTTTTTTTCTCTTGGGCCTCTGTCAGATTTAATAAAGCATAGGTCAATGCTTCCTAGCTTGAGATCAGCTAAAGGGGTTGCTTTAGTTGAAAGGTTATGTAAATCTACTGCTGGTGCTCTTGCTTTTTCTATAGCTGCTGTTCAGTTTTGGAATGGTCTTTCTGACACATTGCTTCCTCTTTTTATATTTGAAAAACACTTTTTTTTACAGTTTTTGTATCATCGTCATTTTTTTTGTACACTTTATTTATTCAGTGGTAGTCCAGGGCATCTCTCCAGGGTACCCTTGCAACTACTACTACTACTCCCAGCCTGAAACCTTCTCGGGCGGGTGGCTCTCCCCCGGATCACCTCACCGGGCGAAGGGCCTGACCCGCGGCCCGCCCTTGGTGACCTATCTGCAATTAGAGGGACAGCTGCAGGACCAGGGCAGGAGACGAGAGATCCTAGCGAGGTAAGTCTGGCAGCCGGATAATGGTGGGTCTCAGGGGCCCCTTTGCCTCCATTTAGACCACCAGGGTTTTCTACTTAAGATTTCCCTAGGAGTGCGACCGTGCAATGGCATTCAGGCACTGCATGCCGATGCCCACCGATGCTCCACCCCATGACAGATCACAGCGCCCCAAGAGGTGCACAGCACAGTGAGGCGGTTCCTACGGCCATCTCACCGGCTGCCACCTTTCCCAGACCCAACAACACTTTTTGGACCGGCCGCCTGGCCCCAACTCCCGGATACAAAGCCGCAGATCGCAGAGCCCCGAGCGGCGCACAGCACAGTGAGGCAGTTCCTACGGCTGTCTCACTCTCCACCACCTTTCCCAGACCCAACAACACTTTTTGGACCGGACACCTGGTCCTAACTCCCAGACACAAAGCCACAGATCGCAGAGCCCCAAGTGGCACACAGCACAGTGAGGTGGTTTCTATGACCGTCTCACCAGCCGCCACCTTTACCGGACCCAACACCGCTTTTTGGACTGGTTGCCTGGTCCCGACTCCCGGACACAAAGCCATAGATCACATCGCCCCAAGCAGCGCACAGCGCAGTGAGGCAGTTCCTATGGCCATCTTGCCGGCCGCCGCCTTTCCCGGACCCAACAACGCTTTTTAGACTGGCCGCCTGGTCCCAACTCCCGGACACAAAGCCACAGATCACAGTGCTCCAAGTGGCACACAGTGCAGTGAGGCAGTTCCTATGGCCATCTTGCCGTCCGCCGCCTTTCCCAGACCCAACAACGCTTTTTAGACTGGCTGCCTGGTCCCAACTCCCAGACACAAAGCCGCAGATTGCAGTGCCCCCAGCAGCACTCAGCACAGTGCGGCGGTTCCTACGGCCATCTCGCTGGCCGCTGCCTTTCCTGGACCCAACAACGCTTTTTGGACCGGCCGCCTGGTCCCGACTCCTGGACACAAAGTTGCAGGTAAGCTGCTGTTTGAATTAGGAGCCAGGCTGCTCCGGCGGATCTCTCATTGGTCGACTGTAATGCTGCCTAAATGTACTGAATAGAACTGGAAAAATTCCAAATTTGTAAGCTAGCTGAATGTTAAACTAAGTGGAAAATTCCAAATTTGTAAGCTAGCTGAATGTTACACTCTGGTGCACTGCCTAGACTCACCTAACTGAGTGCATTTATTAAAGTTGTAGATACTGTGTGATCCTCTGTACCTGCTCAAACCCTGCCTGTCCTGTCTACACTTTTATTCTCTTACATAAGGCCAGTGGCGTCGGGCCTCATTACACCCCTGGGTGGTCTGGTATAGCACAATACTGCCCACCCTGTCGGGTATTATTGCTTACGTTTACTATGAAGTTTTGTACTATAACTGCCCCATTTATAGCACATCAGGCATTCAATTCATGCACCGCTTGTAAAATCTGTTGTCAATTGCTTGTGTACTTGCAACATTTTGTCTTGACATGTACTCTGCCTAATTGCTTCCCTTGTAACATGAGAACTGCATTGCTTGTTGTACTTATACCTTTGTGGTTGATTCTCGACCCCGGGTCGACCCTGAAAAGGGGACTGTAATTGTCTCAGTGGACTTACCCAGTTATCAAACTCAAATAAATAAAATAAATAAATAAATGTTGCTGCGCAGAATTTCTTGCAGTGCCCCCAAAGCTCATCAGGGGCCATTAAGGGCAGTGCATACCTGGATCCCCAATTGGGAGGCGGTGCATAGCCCTGGATCCCCCGGGAAGAGAGAGCAGTACTCCGGAGGCTCAATCCCTTCCCTCCCCTGCCGACCCCTAGTGGCCCGACTCTGTTCCCAAACCCAGGTCACCAGCGTGGCGTGAGGTGTGGCATCCAGCACCTCAACCCTGAGCACCACAGGGACAGCTTAAAGTCATTGTAATTGTGATTGCAATTTTGGTTAATGTATTCTGTTTTCACTGTATCATTGTCTTATGTTATTCTGTATTGTCATTGTAGTTTTTTGCCAGGGCACAGCCTGAAAAAGGACCCTCGATCCAGTGTTCTTTCATGGTTATCAAATTAAATAGCACTACTAGGGGTTCAGCCAGTTCCACAGCCAATTCCTTGAGTACCCTCGAGTGTAACCCATCCAGCCATGGGGCCTTATCTACCTTTAGGGTTTTAAGACTCTTCTGTACCCTTTCTCTGTTGAATACTGGCCGCCTCATTTCAGGAAAGCCTCTAACAGCTGCCTTGATGCCACTATCAGGCAGGGGCTGACTGTCTTCCCTTGTGAAGACATAGCAGAAGTAATTATTAAAGATGGCTGCTTTTTGTTCGTCTTCCACTAGTCCCTGCCCTCCCCAATCCTAACAATACCCACTCCCTGCTTTCCTCCTCCTCTCATTGCTTTTCTTTGTGCCTGGTTAAAGCCTTTTTCTTACTCCTCACTGCTTCTCTGACTCTTTCTGAGAAACATATTGGTCTTTTGTAGCTGTTTCATTTTGTAACAATTCTCATGCATGACTCTGTTTCCCTGAGAATGGTCCCCTTGATTGCCCCCCTCCCATCTTTCCTCTACACTTCCAGTGCTGTTCCTCCTGGTCAGTTTGTCTCAGATCAGCTCCCTTATCCAGCTGAAGTCTGCTCTAGGACTTCAGTTTTTGATAGGGGCATTGTGGCCCCGAGGGCTAACCCGAACCAAATGGAGTTATAGTCACTGGACCCCAGTGGCTCCCTACTCTCTCTTCGCTCACCATCTCCAAGCTGCCTTGTTGCACTGGGCTGATGACTTAAAGTTGTCTCAGACAGTGACTTCTAGGTCCTTTTTTTCAGTAGTCTCAGCCCCCTTCACTTCCCCCATTCAGTTTAAAGACGCCTTTATCGCATTAAAAATACTCCAGTCTCCAAGGAAGCAAAAACCCTTTTCAGTACACCGACCTTCTGGTTGATTTTCAGCTTCCTTGTCTGGCCCATCTGTTCACAGGTAGGACCTCAGAGAAGGTCAGAGTAGCAGTCAGCCTTTTCTGCATGGTACTCAGCTTCCTAAAATAGCCTTCTCTTCTTCTAATTTGTACAGCACTGGTTGTTTTTTATTTGCTGATGATGTAGCAGTGCTTGGATAAGGAGAGCAGGAGACAAACTCAGAGAACGGAAAAGGTTTACTGGGTGAAAAGCACCAAAGAGGATAGGCAAATACACAGCCGTGTACGCTATAACTCTTCTCTATATGCTACGATAACCTTATACTCTACTACTCTATTCTCTACACTCTTGTGAGAACCTTATACTCTACTACTCTATTCTCTACACTCTGTGATAACCTTATACTCTACTACTCTATTCTCTATACTCTGTGATAACCTTATACACTAGACTACTCTATTCCCTACACTCTAACATACTAAGATGCCAGCAGAGTAGGCCTAAAGGTCTATCTAGTCTGCTTGAAAATCAGCACCCCATGAGGACACCGTTGCTGCCCTCCCCTCCTCCTCTGTAAATCCCCCCGACCCTGACCCCCAATAGAGTTACACCTCCAGGTCTGGCATTTCCCACTTTTACCTTCCCCTTATATCTGTCCCAGCTCCTCTTGAATATCTCCACTGTACCCACACCACCAGCTCTACTGGCAGTGCGTTCCATGGATCCACCACCCTCTCGGTGAAGTAGCATCTCCTAGTCTCCCCCCCCGAGCCTCCCGCCAACCAGCCTCATGGAATGCCCCCAGGTGGCCCCCTCCTCCCACAGCTGGAACACCCTATTCTGGCTGACTCTGTTCACTCCCTTTAGATATTTAAAAACCTTGATCATATCCCCTCTGTCCCTTGTCTCCTCCAGGGAGTACAAATTTGGCTCGTCAAGTCTCTCCTCATAGGATCTTTCCCCCAGGCCCTGTATCATCCTGGTCGCTCTCCTCAAAATGCTGTCCAGAAGTGCAATGTCCTTTTTTAAGTATGGGTGCCAAAACTGCATGCAGTACTCTAGGTGAGGTCGAACCAGGCAGTTATAAAGAGGGAGAAGCAGCTCCCATCTTCTCAAGGTTATCCCCCCTGGCAATGCACCCGAGCATTTTATTTGCTTTAGCCACAGCCCTCCTACGCTGTTCAGAGTTGTTCACTTTGGCATCTACGACCACCCCCAGATCCCTTCCCCCAGAAACTGCAGTTTCTCCCCAAAAAAGTACTCAAGATCTGGGTTCTTAAGCCCCAAGTGGGGAACCCTACACTCCATGGCATTAAGCCTCAATTTCCAAGTGTGTGACCACCACACTTTAACAATTCTCGTGCATGATTCTCTACAATAACCTTATACTCTACAACTCTGTTCTCTATACTTCTATGATTCAATACCTCTATCACTCTATCATTCTATTATTTCATTACACTATAACAGCATGATTAGCATAGACCAAAAATCAAAGCATAGTGTTCAAGGATTGAGAGCGGTGATCACCAGTGCACTTCGTTGGCTGGCTTAGCTGAACTGGGAGAAATGAAGGGGAAAGAACTAAAACGCACAAGAGCCCCAAACATCGGTAAAGCCTCCTGTCTGAAGTGGGGCTCCAGGGAAAATGAAATGCAGAAAAGCTGAAGAGCAAACGTTCAAGCAACTGTAGAGCTTCCTGGCTGATGAAGGACCCCCGGGAAACGGGATGCAGAAGAAACTGGCTGAAGACCTCTGGACTGAAGTAGGAGTCCAGGGAACACAAGATGCAGAGCAACTGGCTGAAGACCTCTGGGCTGAAGCAGGACACCAGGGAAAATGAGATGCAGATGAAACTGGCTGAAGACCTCTGGGCTGAAGCAGGATCCCAAGGAACACAAGATGCAGGAAAAACTGGCTGAAGCCCTCTGAACTGAAGCAGGATCCCAGGGAAAGCAAGCAGCAGATGAAACTGGAAACAACAAACTGATTGTTGCACTCGCACGGGACCTGGGCGACACTTGGGGGAACCGGCGGAAAACACCAAACTGGGTAATGAGGGGAGAACTCTAAGGAAGAAGCCAAAGAAGGATGGCCAGCACAGTCTCTGGTTGGTCACTGTTTGTGATGGTCTGAAGTCGAGCAATAATCAGATGAAAAGAATGGCATTAGGCAAAGAAATTCTTGTACGAGTAGGCAGTTCAGTGGCAGGCAGGGCAGTTCTTGACAAGAAAAGCAAGTTTGGGGTTAATCCAACAGTCTTCGGAGCGAACAAGGCACATTCAAACAGAAAGGGCACTTTAGTACATGCAGGACAAATTCGGGGTTAATCTAACAGTCTCTTGAAATAACCAAGGCAAACTTGAGCAGAAAGGCAGTTATACTGTCACGTACAGGCGCTGTTCCTTTAAATACAGGCTGAATGTCAATAAAAGGTTTTGCCTTTTTCAAAATTCCAATGTTCCACAGAAACGTTGTCTATAACAGGAGCCCTAGGAAGGTGATGCAAGGGGAAAAACCTGTCAAATGCTAGATATAACTAGCTACACGGGGACCCTGGAGTACGACCTCCTACAGGCATTTGAGTATGAAGGAGCCTAACAGGGGGATTATCCAAGGCTGAGGATAATCTGGCTAGCTGGCATGCTAAGGGTCCCTCACTAAAGGTCCCTCCTGGACCAAGAGGCTATGGGCAGTTATACAGGTTACTAGCCCTTGGCTCAGGCTGAAGTTACTACGTTGCTGGGGTGGCTAACGGTGTACCCACTCCCTTTTCCTTGTTGCTGGCTGAGGCCAACACCTGAGTGCACTTTTAAAACAGCAGAACTTTGTACTCTTTAAATACTAGCTGTGGCTGGGCTGCTAGTGGCCATTTGACTACTGGCAACCTTTCTCCACTCTGGGGCACTCTCCCTTTAAGTGTGGGTCTGGCTTCCCCTAACTGGCCCACCTGGAGCTGAATTAATTGAACAGATGTGGAAAACAATAAAGGAAAAGTGTCTGGGCTACCTGGTCCCTAATCCACTGCCACACCTGGCTAATGTGCTACCACCTTGTCTGAGGCCCTCCTTGCCCTGACAGGCCCTTTTATTTAATTCTTTAAATAAATTGAAGCTCTTGAACTAAGTAGCATTGTCCAGTCACCCTCCTGGCTAGCTTTAATGTAAACTGGGGCTTTGCCCTGCCCCTGGCAGCAGTTTTACCTTTTAAATTAATTTATGCATTTATTCAGGGTCATCCCACCCTGAGCTCTGCCTCTAGGGAGCTTTAATTTACATACAACCCACCCCTCTCCTTTGCTTCCTTGTTGGGAGCTAATTTAAATAAATTAATATATTTAATTACGCCTGCCCTCCCCCCCAGCAGTCCTTTACTAGGGGCCTTGCCTTGCCCCACTCCTGGGTGTCCCTCTGTGCACCCTCCAGTGCGGAAAACAACTTTCTTTTTATTTAAAAGTTTGGGCCTGTCAGCAACTGCCCACTGGTGCTGCCGCCAACTCACCGTCCCAGCCCGGGGAGAAGTAGCATGGAGGAGAGTTGGGGGGGGTGGGAAGTGACATCTGTGGGTGGTCCTCCTTTTCAGGCACTTGTGGAGCTGACTAAGGGGCCTTGCTGCTCCCGATGCTTCTCCCGGACACTGGCTGCTTGAGAATGTGGCCCGCTTGTGGGTGCCACTGACAAGGGATGGAAACTTTTACTTTTAATTTATAAACAAAACAAAAAATGGGACAAAACTGAGCCCACACCATGGATCCTGACCACTGACTCTTCACTCAGGGACCTGCTGGAACACTTCTGGACTGCCGCAACTACGGACACACCGACACTGACAAGCAGGGACAAGAGGAGAACTGCAGGTATACTTTACACATTACTTTTACCTCCCTGCATCCCCTCTCTCCTGATAGGCGCAACACCTGACTTTTTCTTCGCGTTTTTGTTAGAGCGCCACGGCCAACTCTCCAACCACACTGTTACTACCAACCACAATTTTCAATTAAAATGGGCGTTACTGGCCACACGGAGTCCTTCCTGATGCTCGGGATGCCGATTCCTCGTGACCAGTGAGGCAAGCAGCTGCCCAGCATGAGCTGGGCACGAGATGGCATGGGCTCGTGCCAAAGCTGGGCACGAGATGGTTTGGGCTCGTGCCAAAGCTGGACACGAGATGGTGTGGGCTCGTGCCAAAGCTTGGCACGAGATGGCATGGGCTCGTGCCAAAGCTGGACATGAGATGGCATGGGCTTGTGCCAAAGCTTGACATGAGATGGCATGGGCTCGTGCCAAAGCTGGACACCAGATGGCATGGGCTCGTGCCAAAGCTGGACACGAGATGGCATGGGCTCGTGCCAAAGCTGGACAGGCTGCAGGAAACAAAAAAAAAGTTTCTTTTAAAACTGCAGGCTGCAGTTTTCTTTTGCATGGGCTCCTGCTGAGTTTGGCCCCCCACCCTGCCACCTAACCTACTGGGGCACTTGGATGCCTACCTGGGACACTGAGGGCTGCTGGGGACACTGGAGGATCACAACATTGGGGTATTACAAATGGAGTCCCTGTCAGGTCATTCATTCTTTATGTAGCTCGGCACCACAAATCTGGCCTTGAAAATTGTGATTTTTTTTTATAACCTGAGAGTTTTTGTAATTTAGCAGGTGATTATTTCATCCTAATTAAATCTTGCTTAGAAAGAAGAAAATAGGAGGTAATCTTTTTTTTATTATTCATTGTAAAATAATACAGATGGACAACATTACAAACATTTGTAAAAATGTTCAAGAAAGTCCCATAACCAGCACCGGTCCAAATTTGTCACACGACAGTGGACTATTCTCTTAGAACCACACACCCTACCTAAACTACAGATTTGTTTTTTAAAGCCCATTTTATAAGCAGGATAACACACTCAAGGGTGTGCATTTATGAGTGTGTGTGTGTGTGTGTGTGTTTATTTCAAATGTTTAACCAGGAAAGACATACTGAACTGATATTCATAACTGAATAATGCGCTTCCTGGGTTGTTGCAGCACTCAGCCATGCCTTGTGCCCAAAAGCACTTATCACATGCATCATTCTATTATGATCACACATGTTATGTGTTATTCCATACTTAAAAAGAGCAATTTGATATTGAAAGAAGTGTCATGGATACACAGACACATAGATGCTGACAGCAGAAAAAGGCTCTTGGCCCATTCAGTCTGCCCACCCTACCTAACTATTCTGCCTTGCTCTAGTGGCAATCCTCCCTTTTTTACTGCCCCCCCTTTCCTAACTAAACCCACCTGCCTCTCTACTGTATAGGTAAGTATTTCCAAGATATCTCTTTGTTAATCAAGAGTGTCATCTCGAGCCATCTTTGCATTCGAGAACT
This sequence comes from Neoceratodus forsteri, assembly GCA_016271365.2. Taxonomy (NCBI): domain Eukaryota; kingdom Metazoa; phylum Chordata; order Ceratodontiformes; family Ceratodontidae; genus Neoceratodus; species Neoceratodus forsteri. Next base: position 1,069,631,150 of record CM028135.1, read on the forward strand.
CAGAACGAAGCTGAGCAGGTCTGGAATGCAAAAATACAAACATACATACGAACAGACGAAGAAGCCAGCAGAAGAAGGCCATTTGGTCTATCTAGTCTGCTCGTACTGCAGGGTCCATAGCTTGAGCTACTGTCTCTGCCCTCCCTCCCCACTCCTCCCATCCTCCCTACCCATGATCCTTACCTTCCCCCATGCCTATCCCAGCCCCTCTTAAAGCTGTCCACTGTCTTCAATGAGATGACCTCTTCTGACAGTGAATTCCAAGTGTTCACCACACTCTCAGTGAAGAAGTGCTTCCTGACCTCCCTCCTAAACCTCCCACACTCCAGCTTAAAACTGTGCCCCCTCGTGTTAGGGTTGCCCCTTAGTTTAAAGAGACCCTCGTAATCCACCTTATTTATCCCTTTCAAGTACCTGAAGGTCCCAGTCAGGTCCCCTCTCTCTCCTTTCCTCCAGGGAGTACATGTTCAGTGCCCTCAACATCTCCTCATATGCCTTACCCTGCTGACCTGCTATCATCTTTGTAGCTCTCCTCTGGACCTTCTCCAGTAGGATCATGTCCTTTTTGAGGTGTGGGCACCAGTACTGAACTCCATATTGTTACACAGATGTGGCCTTCCAGTGACCTGTACAAGGGCAGTATAACCTCCTCTCTCCTATTACTGATCCCCCTAGGTACGCATCCCAGCATCTTGTTTGCTCTTGCTGCTGCTTTCTTGAATTTCGTGGAGTGCTTCAGGTCACTAGTGATCATCACTCCCAGGTCCTTCTCCTCCTCTGATGCAGATACCTGGACTCCACCCAGGTAGTACTCCATCCTGGGATTCTTGATTGAAACTCTTGATTAGCCAAGAAACATCTCAAAAATACCATTTAACCTTTATTAAACATTTTTTTTCCAGGTTTCAATACCTGATACATAGATACACAGACACTGATGGGCAAAAAAGGCCTGTTGGCACATCCAGTCTGCCCACCTTGCCTAATTATTCTGTACTGGCCCTAGTGGGCATCCCCCCCCTTTGTTTCTGCCCCCCTTTTCTAACAAATGCCACATGCCTGTCCCATCCCTGCTTGAAGCTGTTCACTGCCATGGCCTGTACTACATCCTCCAGTAGCTCTTTCTGCTTGTTCACCACTCTTTCTGTGAAAAAGTGCTTATGGACGTCCCTTTTGCATCTCCTCCCCTGATAGTTTAAGTGGGCTTCCTGTTGTCCCTGTAAATGTAGTAAAGGAGTGAAGTTTCTCAGCACCCACCCTGTTTATCCCATTCAGGTACTGTAAGCCTCAGTCATGGCACCCCTTTCCCTCCTTTTCTCAAGGGTGCACATGTTCAAGTCCTGCAGCCTCTTCTCACAAGTCTTGCCCCCCTCGTCTGTGGACCATCTCGGTTGCCCTGCTTCCACCTTGTCACAGTCTCTCCTCAGGTGTGGACTCCAGTACCTTGAGCAGTATTCCAGGTGTTGTCACACCAATAACCTGTACAATGGGTGGATCACCTCACGACTTCTACTGCTTATCCCCCTCCCCATGCAACCCAGCATCCTTGTGGCCTTGCCCACAGCTGTATTATAATGTGCTGTTGTTTTTAGGCTCTCCGATATCATAACCCCCGAGATCCTTTTCCTTAGTAGTGTTTTCCAGCACCACTCCCCCATTTCATATTTGCACTCTTGGGTTCCGCTTCCCAATGTGCTGCACTTCAAATTTGTTCACATTGCAGCCCAGTTGCCATATCCTTGACTGACCCTCCAACCTGCCCAGATTTTCCCTGAGTTCCCTTATCCCTTTATCTGTGTCTACCCTTGTGCAGATCTTTGTGTCATCTGTGAAAAGGCAGATCTTACCCTCGATGCCATCCACTATGTCACAAATGAACAGATTGAAAAGGACTGGGCTCAGCTTTGACTCCTGGGCTGTCTCCTTGTTACTTCCCCTACCTCTGAAAACTCCCCATTAATTACTACCTTTTTTTGTTCTTTCCCTCAGCCAGTTCTCTCCCTAAGTGGTCAATTTTTCCCCCACCCCTAAGTCTCTTATCTTTTTGACCAGCCTCCTGTGGGGGACTAAGTCAAAGGCCTTGCTGAAATCCAAGTATACCGCGTCTACTGCCTGTCCCCTATCTGCTGTCCTGGTCACCCAAAGACGATGAGATTTGTGTGGCAAAACCTTGCCCTCATGAACCCATTCTGTCTGAGATCCTGTAACCCATTCCCTCCAGGAAGTTCACCAGCTCCTCCTTTAGTGAAGACTCCATAATGTTTCCCACTATAGTCATTATTAACACATACCAAGAAATGAAACACGTCATTCTTTAAGGATTTTTCTCTTCTTATGTCATTTCATGGGGCTACAGTGGTGCACAATTATTTAAGATGCTGCCTTTAACTTGCTTTAGTAGTCTAAATACAGATCTGAATCAAAATAATGAGAAGAGATGCAGTCTTTACATGGTTGGTCTCTAACATGCCTTAAGCCATTAATGGATGGCTTCTGGAATTTTGATTGCACTGGGAGAAGTTGGGACAAGAGTAGGGGGTGTTCATGAAACTCTAGGGTGACATCATAAGACTATTTGAATATCTGAAAGGGATCACACCATCAGAGCAAATGCAGCTCTCCCAGATGTACAAGAATGAGAGGACGGAGGGAAGGGGGGTTGCTCAATGTATTCGTAAGGAGAAAGATTCAAGGGAAACATTAGGAAGGACTACTTCACAGAATGAGTGGTGAACACTTGCAATCAGTGGAACAGATAAGGGGAGTAAAGGAGTACTTGCACCCATTTTTATGTTTGCTTGCACGCATGTGCAAGAAACATAGTGCCATCATCCGAGTTTTCCAGAGGTGTGTCAGCCTCTTCCAATTCAGTCAGTGTGTTTGCAGGCGCGGTCGCAGTGCGCCAATCACTGCTCCAGCTGTCTATGACAGCTGAAAATGCAGTGGCATACAGTTGAAAGGCAGAGCTCCGCTTCAGTGAGCAGAGCTCTCCCACACATGCAAGCACGCATATTGCATGCTGATGCGCCTTCCCCCACACGCACACACTGTGTGACCGACGGGGGTGCTCAATCCCCCATCGGCTCCATGCCTCCCCCGCCCCCAACAATAGCTGTTCAGGTGCCATGCTAGGAGCCCAGCCCAGTGTGGCAAAAACTGTCATAGCCGACAGGGGTGCCCAATCCTCCATCGGCTCCACGGCTGCACACACCCCCCCCAAAAAGCTTTCCATGTGCCACGCTGGGAGCCCACCCCAGTGTGGCAAAGCATGTTATGGCCGACGGGGTGCCCAGTCCCCCATCGGCTCAGCCCCCAAACAACCTTTCCAGCTGCCAGCCAGGCCCACCCAAGCGTAGCCAGCGTCCCACGTCATCTAAAAACCTGTAAAAGAAGAAAAGCGTTCCCCAGTCTCCCCTCCCCCCCCACAACCGCACCCCCACTGCGCACCCTGCCTCCCCACACCCCACCTCACCCTATACTTACCTCTGAGCTCGGTGCGATGATCATCGGTGGACGGGAACACGCCTGCACTCTTCAAAGCCGACCGCAAACTGAGGAAATGCCGGTAAGCTGCATAATGGAATAAATAGGGTTTTTTCAACTTTGCTGCATATCTCGGGCATTTTTTGGAATTTTGCACCAAATTTTCAACATGGGGTTTTTGGGACCCCTTCTCATGAATGCTGTCGCTGTCATGGCGTTATTCGGGCCCAAAGGGTAATTACTGCGGTCCTCTTGTGAAATCACCTTCGGGACTGATTAACAAAGCGACACTGCCAGTGTTCATAAGGTGGGCTCTCAAAGCCTATTTTGAAAATTTGGTGGAAAATTTCCAAAAAATTACTGTTTTACGAGCGTGCGTTGCGCAGTTCCTACGCACGCTTGTAAGTTCGTGAATTTTCAATATTTTCACTCCAGATTTTCATTGCCATTTTACCACACCTCCTTATGAGCATTATAGCTGTAATTTTTCACATCTCACCCAAAATGTTTTTCCACCCATGTAGCGCACAATGGCGTAGTTGATGTGCAAAATTAATGTACGGGACACATTAAGAAATCACAGTGACACTGTTTATGAGCAGAGATCTTAAAATGGCTATGTTGAAAATTTGGTAAAAAAATTCCTAAAAATGACTGTTTTTCGAGCATACGTTGCAGAGTTCCTATGCACACTCGTAAGTTCACAAATTTTCAATATTTTCACTCCAGATTTTCAACATTGCCATTTTACCACACCTCCTTATGAGCAGTACAGCTATCATTTTTCACATCTTGCACACAATGTGTTTCCGCCCATGTAGCGTACAATGGCGCAGTTGGTGTGCGAAATCAATGTATGGGACACATTAAGAAAATCACAGTGACACTGGTCATGAGCAGAGGTGTTAAAATGGCTATGTTGAAAATTTGGTGAAAAAATTCCCAAAAATGACTATTTAAAGATATGCGTTACCGCAGTTCCTATACTGCGCTGGCAAGTTTGCGAATTTGTAATATTTGCACACCAGATTTTCAACAGTGCCATTTTACCACACTTCCTTATGAGCAGTACAGCTACCATTTTTCACATCTCATCCAAAATTTGTTTCCGCACATGTAGCGCACAATGGTACAGTCAGTGTGCGAAAACAATGTTTGGGACAGATTAAGAAAATCACAGTAACACTGGTCATGAGCAGAAGTCTTAAAATGGCTATGTTGAAAATTTGGTGACAAAACTCCATAAAATGACTCTGTTACGGGTGAGCATTACGCAGTTTCCACGCACCCTCGTAAGTTCATGAATTTGTAATATTTTCAGTCCAGATTTTCACCAGTGGCATTTTTCCACACCTCCTTATGAACAGTACAGCTGTCATTTTCCACAACATGGCCGAAATGTGTTTTCACACTTTCAGCGCAGAAATGCGTGGTCGCTGTGGGAAATCATTGTTCGGGACAGATAAAGAAAATCACACTGACACTGTTCATGATCGGAGGTCCCAAAATGACTGTGTTAACAATCTGCTGTAAAAATCCCCAAACTAGTTACATTACGGGTGTGCGTTGCACAGTTTTTATGCACGCTCGTGACTTCACCAGTTTTTTTAAGATTTTCACACCAGATTTTCAACATTGCCATTTTTTACACCTCCCCATGAACGGTACCGCTGTCATTTTTCACATCCTGTTCGGAACGTGTTTTTGCACCTGTGGTGCCAAATGCCGTAGTCACTGTGCAAAAGCAGTTTTCGGCTAACAAACTGATATTGCCACTGTTCATGAGGTGGGGGTCACAAAAAAACATGTTGAAAATTTGGAGTGAAAATACCAACGAATGCCTGAGGCGTTAGGGTTTCTGACCATAATGCCCCACCCTGTACAGAATGACAGGCATTAGGGGTGTGACTTGGGATTCTTGCCTGTAATGCTCATACCATTCCACCCCCACCCGCACCCTGCAGCCAGTGAGAGGAATCAAGGTGTGCCTTGGACTCTTCAGGCCCAAACCTTACCTCATTCTCCTACACCGTACCCATCTCACCATATTTCCTGATGGAATGGGGTGTGCATAAGGGAAAAGACCCCAAGGCACACCGTGACTCTTGTCAGTGTCTGCAGGGTAGGGTGTGGAGAAATGGCATGGTCGTTATGCCTGACGACCCAAAGGCACACCCCAATGCCTGTCACTCTCTGCAGGGTGGTGGTGGGGTTGGCTTCAGTTCAATACTTCGCTGCCATTCCTATTATGCAGCTCTGTAACTTCTACACTACCAATGCCAATGCCAGCAAGCAAGCAAACATTCGGCATTGACAAATGCTTGTTTTTTGCATGATTTACACCCACTTTCTGATTCTAAGAATGTATTTCCTACCCTCTACATTTAAAGTATATTTGCTACATGTGCCAAAAAAAATGTCAGCTGTACTAACCTCAGCGCTATGCTCTGACAGAGTGGAAGTAGTAGTGGGGAGACAGAAAAGAGCATCAGTATCAACTCTGACTACACAGTACAGTACTGTGCAGTACAGCACAGGAAACAGGGTCAGAAGTTATCTGGCAGTCCAGAAGCCAGGGTTGTTGTAACCCTGCAAAATATGAAAGATAAGGTCCCAGCACTATATAGCATCAGGAAAGTTTCTCAAACTCCGTGGCAGTAGTGGGCAAAGAGAGACAGTGGGTGCAGCAGCCTACTGGGTTGGAGACTTGGAGCTGGATTTTCAAAGCTTAGGTTCCGGTGGTGCACCGAACTCCTTTGCCGCAACTGTGCCCGATTTTACAATCTCGAGCACAGCTGTGACAGTTTTCACATTTTACAGCAGCTTGTGCCAAATATCCGGTGCAAGCTCCGTAAAGAAGGCCCCTGGGATTGCTACAAGATTACACCACGAAAAGGTAGTCTAACTGGCAGCAATTCGCGCAGGGGGTAGAACATCCTGTTCACCAGCCAGGAGAATGCTACAAGCCCAGTGCGCAATATATTCGGCGCACCTGGAGCTTACAGGATTCAGAGCCATTTGGAAATCCAGCTCGTGGTTTAGAGGCCGGATCCGAGATTGATCTGCAGGTGGAATTATCACCATTTAGATGAAAATACTACCAGGCTGAAGAAGCTACCAATTAATACTTCTCAATCCTAAAAATTAGCTAGAATAGGCTTTTAGAACAAGTAGTGTGTCTGCCAACACTGTCACATGAATGTCGGCTTCCCAGGCATTACTGTGCTCAGATTTCTGTAAATTGTGGATCCTGAAGGATTTTCTGCTGCCAGTACACTCCTGGTCACCAAAGCACTATTGTGTTCGAAAGTGTTGATGTAACCCCTCCCTCAAAAAAAAAAAAATAAAGAGCAGTAGTGATGCTAAAAGAAATTTACCATTAACATTTATTATTATTTAATGTGGTTGATGTGATGTCCTTTGGTGAGCTGCTTGAAAGACGCCCTGCATGTTGGAAACATAGACTTTGACGGCAGATAAGGACTGCTTGGCCCACCCAGTCTGCCCATTTCCCCTACTTATTGGATAAGCTGCAGATCCTGATTAACCAACAGCCTACTTCCTCCTATCCTCCACTATAATTGCCTTATGTTTGTCCCATGCATTCTTAAATTCCCCCACTGTTTTTGACCCCACGACCTCCTCAGGAAGGCTGTTCCATGCATCCACCACCCCCTCCCTGATAAAATACTTCCTCACGTTGCCCCTGAGCCACCCTCCCTCTATCTTCAAATTGTGCCCCCTTTTTCTTGCGCATCTCTTTTTCTGAAATATGCTACCCTCTTGGACTTTGTTGATTCCCTTGAGGTACTTGAAAGTTTCTATCATGTCCCCCCTCTCCCTTCTTTCCTTGAGGGTATACAAATTAAGCTATTTTAGTCTCTCTTCATATGGCTTCCGGTGCAGACCCTCATAGTCATGTCTCTCATAGGAATGCGATTTACAGAACGGTTTGCGTACGTGCTCATTATTTCCAGTGTTGTTATTAGAGTGCCAAATTAATGGTGGAACTGCAGTCTATTTACGGTGGGTTTAGGTAAGGGGAAATGATTCTTTGTCGCGTGTTTTTGTAATACATGCTTTCCATGCTGATTATATTTTTAAAATGAACAGTCTGCGTTCTCACACAGGAAAAACAGAATTCAGAATCCTGCTTGATGCTGACGTTGAGACGCGTGAAGAGTTCTTGGCTGTACAAGAGGTGCCGCAGCCTCCCATTTATTTGGAGAGAATAAAAAAAAGAAATGCTTCATAACCTGGTGTCTGTTTCTTTTGAGAAAGACAGAACCAAAGCTATTGTTTTTTATTAAAATAATGTGGGCTTCCTGATAATTGGGATTTTCAGACAACACAATACAGGAATTTATTGATTTTGTTTTCTAAAACTTGGGAAGGTAATGGTGAAAACTGACTAGTTTCATTAAACTAATAGAACAATTATTATGCAGGTAGAATACAAAGTCTTTTATTAACACAATAAAACACAATTAATAAAATGCCCAACTGCCTATTTAATAAAGTGAACACCTGGGGAAGGATTTTCAAACAGTTCTCTTTTTGGTGCACATGCGGAATAACCTTGTGGGTTGGCAAGATTTTTCTGCACATGCCGTATTTTCCAGGGTGGAGTAGTTTGTGACCTGTTCTGTGATTTACAGCAGGTTGCATCCGCAGCTGCCCCAAAATGCTTCATGTGGTAGTACAGATGTAGCATCCCATGCAAGATGGGAGCGCGTTCCGTGGTGCTGCCGATCACCCACAGTCAGACCCCAGCATGGCCCAGTAGGTCCCCCTTCACATCCCAAATGGATAACTCCTGTGGGTTTCACACAGAGTGCCATTGGGAGATAGAGGACAGCCCAACATGGGCTTGTAGGAGCCCCCGTAGCTACGCTAGCTACCCATCTGGAAAATCAGAAATGCCGCCAGTTCCAAGGTATTTTTTTGTACTGGCAGCTCCTGCTGGGATTGAGTCCCCAAACCATCTGGAGGAAGAAGGCTAGGACCCTGGATGGACAGTTGGTCTTAGGGTTAGATAGGGAACTCAGGAAAACTGGATGGACCATTGGTCTTTCTCTGCTGTCATTGTCTATGTCTCTATGAAATCTGGCCCTGCTCTTTAAGCACAACTTGTCCAATTATGACATAATTTCCTGTTGGTAGTTTCCGTGAAATGGCATCTGCCTTGTTTCAATGTGTAACAGATTTTTAGATATGGATAGCTCCAGATGCTGGACACCTACAGATAAGCTCAAGACTTCTTTTAAAAGAGCCTTTGATGGACTTTGAGACCAGAAAAAAATGTTCTTTCCCTTTTGAAGACATATTCCGTGTCACATCTTAGAAATGAATTCACATCGGCCTAATTTGGGACAATTACTGAGAGTATTTGTTAGTCATAAAAAAATACCCCCCCCCCTTTGTTTTTTTTCTAGCAGTAATGAATTTTGGGTAGTAATGTGCAGAATTTTCAAATTCTGATCAAACAGAATTTGGTGGAATTTTGGAAGATTCTGACCAATTCTGCAGAATTCCATCAGTAGTGTTACTCTGATATTCTGTATGCTGAATTTCAACTGCGGATTAGTAATTCACGATTTACATAAACTGTGGATTAGATTTCTGCAGACCCTGGAAAACTAGTCTGTGGTTTGCGTGATACCAGGTCAATATGTTGTACGCTTAATAGCATATGACAGAAGCACTAAACAGAAACAGCGCAGTACATGACAGCGAGAGGGTGCAATACCGCAAATGGTTCTGTGAGCGGTACTGCACCCACTCACTATCCCAGGCAGAGGATAAGACCTCTGTTGGGACAGGCTTCCAATGAGCAGCTGTCATGGCTTGACAAGATGAGCCACAGGCAGCAAGGGATGAAAGCAGAGTGTTTGAGACTGGGTTCGATTCTCAGTCCCAGATGCATGTTGTTGTTTTTTTTCCTGCACTTTGTGCAATATTTACTTTAACACCCCTCCCCACCCGGAGTTAGTTATCTTAGTTGGGGGGTGGGTTCAGGGGGCACAGCCCTGCAGTAGAAAAGACATGCCGGATGAATGAAATTGCGCTGTATTGGTAGTGATATGTATGTGCATAATATCTTATGACATTATGACTTCGCTACTGGTTTGTGTACTCTACAAAAACCTAATCCACAGTTAAAACTGAATGACTTTCGGAATTCTATGGAATTTTTGGATAAATTCTGAAAAGCATTTTGGAATTGGAATTGCCCTTATGGCAGACTTCTGCCGTCAGAATGCCATATTCTGCACACAGTTCTAATTTTGGAATCCTTAGATTTATTGCCAGTTTTTTTATTGATTCCTCAGATATTTGTAAAGATGCCTTTTTTACTGATTTTATAATTAAAGGGGAACAGTCAGCACTAAAAGCCCCATTCCCAAGTGCGGGGCTGGTCCCAATTTGCAGATTGTGTACAAAAACATTATTTTTTTTTCTGTTTACTACAGTATAGCTGGTTGTATCAGGTGGATTCTGCTGACTTATAAACTGGTATGTGCTGTAAACAGAAATCCCAGAATTCCTTGCAGCTAGCAGGGGGAGATTCAATAGCCTGCAGTGCATGTTAGAGTTTATATAGGCTCTGATGTTTTATATGCGGGTCCCGCTGTCCTTCTGGGGTTAAGTACAGTCACAGAAGACTATACTTAGCCTTGGGAGAACAGTCGGACAGGCAAACATCTGATCTGAGCTCATGAAAGCTCTAACATGAACTGAGGGCTGTGGATGTATTAGGATGGTCCTAGCACTTGTTTTTCGGATGGCAAACAGTACAACACCCCACCAAGATGTTTTATTTATTTCATAGTGAACGAGGTGAGCAAGCAGAAGAGAGCAGGAACTTTGAAAAAGTCAAAACCCAAGTGTTGGGAGTCAGCACTGAACTGGATTCTCGGATCTTCATTCTTGGAAACACCTGTTCTTTGTTCTGTCTAGACAGTTATGAAAAGATACGGTTAAAGATGAAAATAAATATTTAACGACGGCAACACTAAGCCTTCAAAGAATAATTCTAAGTTAACGGAAGGACAAATCAGCTTTGAGCATTAACGACTGGGTCAATTACATGACAAACACAGCCTTAAATGAAATAATGCACCACATAGCCAAGAACTCATTTGCATAATTTAGGAAAATCTGGAAACCATACTGGATACACTGTTTTTGACTTACTCAGCAGACCTATAAATAATGTAATGTATATTATTAGATCTTATTGTATACTATATTTTCTGAAATCTAGGATGTAATATGATAGTCTATTGTAACCTTAAAATATTTGTTATGAAATTCCCTTGCTATAGCAGATTCTATAACTGCTATTTATGTATGTGTCTTTTTGTTAAAATCAGTCAAATTTTAAATAAAAAAAACACATCAAAAGCATGCATCTCAGACGGCGCATGCATGCAGTGAGGATACCAACCTGATTCGGGAGCTCCGGTGCCAAGCTAATATCCATTTAAATTAAATAGTTAAAAATCCTTTTTTCGTTAGCCAGCCAGTCAAATATATATCGTCTTTATAGCGCAGTTACAACTGTGTGGAAAAAGTGCATGTTGGTCTGGTTTTTTTTTTATTCAAATATATTTGCCAAAGACGGAGGTTCACGGTCTGAATAATGCCCGGCAACAGTAAACACTCAGCGGCTCACAACAACTGCCACAACAGAGTGAATGCCAGCTTCTCTTCTGCACTCCCCTCAGAAAAGCATATCTCCTCAGGTAAAAGCGCTATCTCTAATAAAGGGGACAAAAGTGACATGAATTTTATTAAGGACATGTTGGTATCCATTAAAGCAGATATTGCTGACTTAACGCTAATAAATCACTTCTTCAAAAATAACAGATAATACCACATGTCTGGATTCCTTTGAGGAAAGATTATCCTTTATGGAGGAATCACTTACAAAACTTGAGGACTTTGTAGAAGGGGAAGCAAGGCAAATGGGGAGACTATTGGAGAAAATAGATGATTTAGAAAATAGGGGTCAGAGAAATAATTTAAGAATAGTGGGCATTCCTGAAGGTTTGGAAGGGTCAGACACAGTTCGTTTTTTGCAAGAATTCCTCCCAGCACTCTTGAATTATCATCGGAACTGGCCAATCGAAATAGAAAGAGCCCATAGATTGCTATCTGCCAAACCTAAGCCAGGCCAAAGATCCAGACCCATTATAGCTAATTTTGTTGCAGTTTACGGTGAAAGAGGAAATTCTTAGGCGGGCCAGGGAAAGAAAAGACTTGTTGTCATGGAATGGGGGAAAAGTTTACATATTCCAGAACTTTTCGTCGGAATTGGTAGAAAAAAGGAAACTAATTACCTCTGTCAGGAATATACTACAGAAGCTGAACATTAAACAGTTTGTCAAATACCCAGCAACATTGGTTATTTTAAAAGGGGAGAAATGTTTTCGTTTAATAACATTGAAGAAGCTTGGTCCTTTAGTCACAAAAACTGGCCCAATTTCTCCATTCAGAAAGATTCTCAGAGGGGAAGAGATTTTCAACTCTCGTCCGCAAGTGCATCAGCCTTGGAACACACCCACGAGCCCACCTACTCAACACTGCGCAAGATCATGCAGACAGGGACTCCTTCAATCAATCATCTCCCAATTCTTGACCCCTAAATCTAATGTCGTTGTTTCAGTGAATACTAAACCTTTGCCGAAATCTCTGGCTTGGTCTGCAAAGTCCTATAGGAAGACTATACCTATTTCTAAACACAGATACAGATCTACAGAGGCGTCTGCGAAGACTACCGAGCTGCAAAATAAATCAATAACAAAGCCACATGTCTCAGTCACAACTCTGCATTCTGAGCCCCAGTTAAACTCACACTTATCACAGGCTGATTTGGAAGCTGCTTTTGAAATAGATGATTCTTCTGGCTTACAGGAAGGCTGAACTAGAGACTCGGATGGTTATTTAAGATCTGTTTTGTCTGAGTCCCTCCGGACTGTATGATACAGTTCTTCTCCAGAAGAGAGGAAGTTACTACTTCAATCAGCAGCTATCTGACTGGTTTAATTTGCTCACATGTCCTTACACAGGAAATTAATACAACGGATAAAGTTATGAGGAGTGGTAAGAGAACACATTAGAGGAAAGTAGAAGTTGGACATTGCAAAACTGAATGTCTGCTGGATGCTAAGATTATCCAGACTAAGAGAATATTTGCTTACATCATAAAGATTGCCAAACATTGTAATCATGCAGGGAATCTAAGCCTTGCACTTTTTGGGATCTTTTATACTAATATTGTTTAGAGAGGGCCTTTTGACATGGGTCTGCATTAGGCAACAGTGCCACTTACTGGTGCATGCTATTAGTACACCTTTTCTATTATTATTATTTTTTTGATCTCCAGGACTCATCAGAGGCAGCTTTACTTTAGAGATTACCGATTTATTAATATCTGGTGGTAAGTTTCTCCTTGCTGTCTGTTGTTGTCTCCCAGTGGTGATATCTGTATAGGTTGGGGGTATAGGCACTGATTACTGGAGGATCTTACCCTAATGCTGGGTTCCCACGTATAAAACTGGACTTTGTTAGGGTCTACAATTCCCATCTTGGTTATCTCTAAAATAATACAGATTTAATTTAATCCAAGATTCCATCCCAACATTTTTTTGATTCAGCTATTGTGTGTTGTCAATGCCTAACACTGGTTTAGCACTGGTGGATTGTATCATTACCCTAAATACAATTTTACCACTCTTCCATCCCCAGATGTATTTGTTCTACAAGAGATAGTAGTATTCCTTGTTCGTTCATTACATCTGTTGGGATTATAGGGAGTTTATCTTCCTTTTAAGTCGATATCTGATTACTGGGTGTACTGTTTAGGGCTATACCTATGACGCACACTGTTCTTACTGTGGGACGTTATTGGCAAAATATTCATTCAGTTGCTAACTGGGGTCTGGGGACTTTATGGAATGAAATCTATAATTTCATGTTTAAGAAGGTCGAGTCTGTCTGAAAGGATAACTATCAACACCTAATGTTTTATTATTCAATATTCTAGATATTTTCTATAGGGTAGAAAGATTCTCTTTCAGGACAGACCTAAGTTTTTTTTCTTCAGCAAGGAAGCGTCTTGACCCTGAACTACATTGGGTATTCTAGGTGGGGTTGGGATAGGCAGCAGGCATAGACTAAATATATTTTAAACTTCTGAGATTCATGGTTATTCCAGACTGCAGTTGCCTACTGATGTCTCCATGGAAAAAAGAATTATCTGCTGTGAAATACTATAGGAAGGCTTAAATGTATTTTTTTCCTTTTATGTTTATATGATAAACATTTCTGAAATAGTTTAAACTTTTAAGATATGTCCTTGACTGCTTGCATTCATAAACATGTTTATTGTTTGGCATTGAGTTAACTGATCAGCTATCTGGCTTTGAACCACTGGAAGTACCTTGAGGTATTTGCTCGGTACATTTTCCTTTGGTTCTTCCCTAACAGCTCTATTTGTTGTTTTTGTATATATATATGTATATACACATGCATTCTTTTCAGTTGTCTTGCATAGGCTAGTTAATAATAAGTTTTCAGGATTTGCTGTTCTTTTTATCATTTTCTTTAACCTTATTAAGGATTGATTTTCTTGAATTTAATGTATAATATTTGTAGTGTGTTTCATAGTTAGTTTACATACAGTTTTAACTTAACCAATGATAGATTATTTCTTGCATTGTGTTTAATTGTTTGAAATCTAGTACGTATTGTGTGATATTCTTTTAAATAAAATGTCAGTATTGAACTTCATCACATGGAATGTACATGGTCTTGGCTCCCTCATTAAGAGGAAGAAAATGCTGACTCACCTACAAAAATTCAAGGGTGATATTGTTTTTTTACAGGAAACACATTTAATACCAGAAGAGGTGGATAAACTTCAAAGACAGTGGGTTGGGCAGGTGGCTCATAACTGTTTTTCATCCAAGAAAAGAGGATTAGCTATTCTGATTTGGAAAAATATCCTTTTTTTAAAAAAAGAACATGTGGTTGACTTGGAGGGTAGAATACAAATCCCAGCTGGATACATACATGGTAGAGATAGTGCTTTATGCAATGTTTATGCCCCAAATGGAGACTGATCTGCTTTCTTTCAAGAACTACTACCATGTCTGCTACCATTTAAGGATTCTGAAATAGTTTGGGGCGGGGACTTCAATAATGTTACAGACCCACTGCTTGATAAATCAGGGTCCCCAACGCAGGCCAAACAGTTCACCTCACATAACTATTTACAGGAATTACTCAATGACCTGGGACTTTTGAACGTCTGGTTTATGGCTAATCCTAATGCCAGAGATTATTCCATTTTCTCTGCACAGCAAGATTTACTACTTTTTTATGCCCCTTACACTATATAATGAAGCTTAGATGCTAGTTATGACTCCATCATCATTTCGGATCATGGACTTCTTAAAATCTCCTGTCTGCTTGAGGGAGCTCCCAAGAAACAGTCCAGATGGTGCTTTAATAAATCATTACTTCAAGAACCTGAGTTTAAGGTCTGGCTCTCTAAAGAAACAAAGATATACTTTGAACTCAATGATAACAAAGAAATCTCCTATCTGATTTTGTGGGATGCTTATAAAGCTTACAGGGGGCATAATTAGATGTGCTTCTGTAAGGAAAAAGAAGAAACAAAAGGAGTTGGAACAAAAAGAAAATCTTATTAAACAATTAAACAAAATCCTACGGCAAATCAGGATTTAGTATATCAATTGATAGCTCTGAAATATGAAGTCAATAAACTGTATTCCAGTAAAGCAGAATTTGCTCTTTTTTTGTACAAAACAACTATTTTGGGAATGTGGGGAAAAACCAGGGAAACTTTCAGCATATAGATTGACAAAGCAGCACCATCAAAACATGATTCATAGGACACGTACGAAAACCAATTCTGTAACTCACAGTCTGCAAAAAAATAATGATTGTTTTCTGGAGCTCTATGAAAATCTTTATAAGCCTATTACTACTAAACCTACAGCTGACAAAGACAGCTTTTTAGAAGCAGCTGAGCTACCCTGTTTATTTGAAATGGAGAAAGAAATGTTAAACAAACCTCTTTCGAAAATGGAGATTACTCAGGTTATATGAGCCTCGAGTTCTCAAAAGGCACCAGGTCCTGATGGCTTTTCTAGTGACTTTTACAAACAAAATCATCCAATTATCATAGACTATTTAGGGGAATTATTTCAAGAAGTTTTAAAGAAGGGTCAACTATCCGGCCCCCTAAATGATGCTTACATACGTTTAACTGCAAAGAAAAACAAGGATCCATTAGAACCAATAAATTATCATCCAATCTCTCTTTTAAATTTTGATTATAAGATCTTAACTAAAGTTCTAGCCAATAGACTTATTAATATCATTCAGCAATTAATGGGTAAAGAACAGGTGAGTTTTGTCAGTGGTCATCGGGCTTCGGACAATCTCACAAGACTCCAATAATTTAGGCTGCTACAGTGACTCATCTGCAATTGCCCTATCCTCAGATATAGGGAAAGCATTTGATTCTTTAGATTGGGCATATTGACAGAGGGTCCTAGAGAAACTTAATTTTGGCTCCACCTTTAATAATTGGATAGCAACAATATATTCAACACCCAAATCTGCTATTATTTCAAATGGGCTAATTTCTAAACAATTCCAACTTTATAGGAGTACCCGTCAAGGTTGCCCACTTTCCCCTTATCTCTTTATATTAGCATTCGAACCTTTGTTAAGACACATTAATCTTTCTACTCAAATTCAAGGTACTCAAACAGGTAAAATAGATAATAAAACCCTTGCTTTTGCAGAGGATTTGTTAGTAACTCTTTTATACCCAAATAAATCATTAGATGCTCTGAATATTGCGTTGAATGAATGTGCTGCAATCTCTGGGCTAACTGTGAATTTGGATAAATTGGAGGCAATCAAGCTTCAGGTTTCCAGACAGGACACCTTAGATATACATCAGAGTCTTAAGTTCTTGTGGGGGGATAAATTAATTCATTATCTGGGGATGCAAATGTTTAGTTCTAGTCCTAAAATGGTACAAGTCAACTTATCGACACTTATAGGAGCTATTCAGACAGAGATCGAAAAATGGTCTAAGTTTAACCTTTCCCTGTGGGGTAAGATAAATTCAATCAAAATGATTCTTGTACCCAATATTTTTTATGTTCTTAATAATTTAGCAACAAAAATGCACAAGGATTGGTTTAAAAAGCTAGACAAGATTTTTTCACAATTTTTATGGGATAATAAACCACCTAGATTAAGTATTACAAAACTGAGAGCTCCATGGAGAGTAGGGGTTTTTAATTATCTTTGGTGGCAAGGGTATCACTGGGGAGTCTTTCTCAAACAGTCAGCACTTTGGTTTGCTAAGGATAACCCAGGACGTATGCCACTGTGGCTCCTTACAGAACTAGAAGTAGTCAGGGCACACAGGTTGACAGACATTCTCTTTAGACCTATTCCTTCTTCCCTTAGTTCTCACCCCACTATTCCAGCCACTCGCTGGTTATTTAAAGCAATAGCTGATAGACTACATCTAGGCACTTTACCCTTGGAATCAGCTTCTATTTGGGAAAATCCTTGTCTTACGTGAAATGATTCCCAATTTAAGAATGACAGATGGAACAAAGCAGGTTTCACTCAAGTGGGATACCTGTTTGACCCTGAATCAAAGATTTTCCTCTCCTTTAAAGAAATCAGGGAGAAATTCCATATATATCAGATTGGACTTTTGGTTATATTTACAACTATGAGAGAAGGTTACTCAGTATACCTCTAAAATATATACTCCTTTTATGAAGAGTTTGGATTGAGATCAACTCTTAAAACTTGCCTTGATGAGGAGAGGTTCTAGCCTTATATATAAAGCTATTTCAGATTGTGACATTGATATAACCTCCTCAGCTAAGACTTCTTGGGAAAAAGATTTAAAAGTTAAGATTTCAGATCAGTGTTGGGAAAGTTATTGGAAAAATGCTTATAATTGCAGTAGGGAGGTTAACGGGAGACTTACCCAATTCAAAATACTTCATAGGTACTATTTCTCTCCAATGAGATTAAATAAAATATTAAACTCTCACAGTCAAATTTGCTGGAAGTGTGGCTCCTCTTCAGCAACTTTGGGGCATTGGTTTTGGCAATGTTCAAGAATACTTCCCAAGTGGAAGGAAATTCATTCATTGTGCCAAAAGATCTTAAAGGTGCAGATCCCATTCTCACCATTACTTTTCATATTAGGAGATACCTCATAGTTATCCTCTTTGTCCAGACCTTTTCAGCTCTGGTTATTAAACCTCATATTAGCATATAAAAGATTATTACTGCAGAATTGGAAATCTCTAAGAGTTCCTGTTTTAAGAGAGCTTTTGGACTGTATAGGGTCCATTGCTAATAATGAATGAATTCGTTACCTAGTCGCAAACAGATTGGATAAATTCAATGAAATATGGGAACGTTTTCTTGCCTTTTTGACTTTATAAATGCAATGTGACTGTTAATTCCATTATTATACTGTAAATCTCTGTCCTTTGAAATTTTGATATTTATGCATTGAAAGTTGAAGATTAATTAATTGGAGTTTACTTCTGATCACAGCTTAATTTGTATGTATATTTTGGTTTGCTTCTGTGAAAATCCAATAAACTTTTAAATTGAAAAAAAAGCATGCATCTCAGTTTAGGAACAGAAGCATAGAAACACAGAAAAGGAAAGGACACAAAATGACCTGAGCAGTCCAGCTAGCCTGTCCCAGGAATTGATGTTGGTGATTGTTAACCAAGAGAGGCACATTAAACTGAAGCTTGTTTCCAGGTGTGACCTGAGAGCACAAGAAAGTTAAGTGACTTGCTCAGGGTCATACAGTATACAAGTGGGGGGCTGTGGGATTCAAACCCAGGTCTCCAGCTCAGAGCCCTAAACCACAGCACTATATTGCCTTCAACTAAAATCAGTGAAAAGAAAAATGGATTTTGTGATGGTTTTTCCAAAGACATAAATGCTGTTATAATACTGTACAACTAGTTTTTTTCTGTGTGAAAATAGTTTTGCTATTTTCATGCAACGTGTCAATTGTGCAACACTAAAATGGAGCTAAATGGCCCAAATGGTAAATTTTCAATGGGCCCGAATTAGGTGCTCATCACAAAATGCAAAATCAAATTTGTACAATTTCAGCTGATTAGCATCATGCACAGAAACTGCTTTGCACCAAAAAAAATAGTTTTACAATATATAATGATGATTTGTTCTGCTAAGAAATAATTGTGCTTTATTTAGTTTGCGCTTACAAGCGCAGCCCAGCAATGTGCCAGTGACTAATATGAGAGACTGCTGAACTAGGTTAGTAAAGGCAAAACAACGTGATGTTACACAGCCGGAGGTTATATTCATGAACATAGCCCATTGTGCAGACCTGTAAAGTCCACTCAGCAGTATTGTTTGCAATCATTGCTTTTAATAAGGGACTGAGCTGCACTTTTCCTCTACAGAACGATGTTGAGGGTCCCCAGGCAACTCATACTTCTCTGATTGTTTCTCCAGGAGCAGCAGACCCTGTCCATGTTTCAGATGTAAGCAGAGTGGAGAAAACCTGGTGCAGTGACCAAGAGGCTCTCCATACGCGCTTAGATGCTGTTGAAAAGGTAATGGGGGGGATATAAAGTGTATACAGGAGACTCCTACCTATTGAAGTAAAGTTTGTTTATAGAGGTAAAACAAAACGTTAACTCAGATTGTTAGCTGCACTCAGATTTTATTACAACTTCAATAACCTTCCGCTAGTAATAACTATACATACTTTGGATAAGACGTTACAGAATTTTACCTGGGGAGGGGGTCACACAGGCTTTGTTAAAACAAGCTGCAAGCACACAAATCAGTGGACAGCCTGGGTTTGCTTGGGGGGGTGGGTAGGTTCAGGAGAGGTGTGAGGAAGTACTTCTTCACAGAAAGAGTGGTGGATTCCTGGAACAGCTTTCCAGCGGAGGTGGTGGGTGAGAAAACAGGTGGGGTTTAAGAATGCATGGGATAAGCACAAGGGAATCAAAGTGGAAAGGAAAGGGAGGGAGGGAAAAACAGCTCTAGATTGGGTACAGTCTATGGTAGTAGTGTAGGTAGGAAGGAATGGTCAGACTGCATGGGCCAAGAGCTTAGCTGCCATCAAATTCTATGTTTCTATGTTAAATATGTGCAATATGGAATTTATATTACAGCAGTCCTGATTTTGGTTCTTAAAGGGGGGAGGATGTAACTAGCCTGGCCTGGTCACAATCTGAGGCCACAATAGCACAAACTGACAGATTGGCAACCTTCCTATATAGCCCCTTACCTTGGGGCCTATTCAGCCAATCAAGCATAGAGGGCAGAGTAAAATTTTGGAGGGACACCCAAAAATGGACCCAATGAGGGGCATTCCCCTTAGTGTCTGAATCCCTCTGGCACAATAACAGAATCAAGATGGGGTGAGAAGCACGACAGAGGGGTATCTGGAAAACAGCAGGATTACCTCAGATACGGGATATCACTGACAAAGAAATAACGGCACTACTCTCGTTTCCACAGGTGGAGGCTAGTTATGTTTTTTTCCTAGATATCAATTCTGGAAGCACCTTCAACTTAGGAGTGCAGTAAAACCCCTGCTGAAAGCCAGATACAAACACCCGGAAGATGATACATGGCCTTTCCTACTGCAGGCAACTGCCAGAGAGAAAGGGGGAGCAGCACATGTGTACTCACTCTGCTTAGGGAAGCTTGCTTAATGTTCCCCAAAACAGCAAAACAAGACTGGGAATGAGAGTTAGCAACACAGATTTCAGATGCAGATTGGAGTCAGTGATGAGCAGAAGCCTACAAGGCCCCCCAAGGGCATACAGGCAAGCTGACACAATACAAGATTTTGTAGATTCCATGGAACTCCAGCCAAACCAAAACAAATTAAGCTGATTTGCACAGATAATTATTGGAGATGCAATGTCCCTGGGGCACACCTCCTACATATATTATGGAGTTATGACAAATTAAAGACCTTTAAGGACAGGGTTCTAGAAATTAAGCAGGAGGCTGTAGGATTCCAGATCCCCCACAGACTGTTTTCTGGGAACAGCTAGAGGCCTGGAACAGGCATCAAAAGAGCAGAAAGCGTGGTTCCAAGCAGCATGGGTAGGAGCAAAGGGGCTCATGTTGCCAAAACGGAAGCAGCCAGACCCCCTTCCCCTGATGAGTGGGTACTGAAAATGGGCAGAATGGCAGCAAATGAAAGTCTGGCACATGTTGCCACAAATAGACAAATTCTAACCCACCTGCCAGGTGGCAGAATGGAAATTAAAGCTCCTGAGAGGGTGCAGAGAAGAGCTACTAAATCAATAAATGGGAGTAGCGGGCTAGAATATCGACAAAGGCCAACTTCCTTGGGGTTATACACACTAGAATACCACAGACTGAGGGGTGATATGTGCCTGGTCTATAAAGCCCTTTTCGATGATGAATTATGGGAGCAGTTGGGGCTTGAGTATAATAGAAGAGCACACCCATTACAACTAAAAGGGGCCACTTACCAATCTAACAAGAGGAAGCACTGGTTTTGTGTTAGAATTACTAAGCTATGGAATGAGCTCCCTGTAGAAGTGATAGCTAGTAAAATGATAACGGAGTTTAAGACCCGCCTGGATATCCATCTAACGACATCAAGGGTTACGTTTAAAATTGGCGAGCTATAATGGACCTAAAAAGTCTTTCAGAGCTCTGTATCTACCTATGAGACCTATGACCTCCCATCACCCCCCCAACTGGAATAACATTCAAGTGAATGCAGTACTGTACAGTACCCTCTGACCAATGTATACGTATCAGGAAAAACGAGACCAGTGAGACAGCTATGGTGATAGTGCAAGGTGTTTAGCTTTAGTTTACAGCTCAAGTTCCTGCCTGGAAGTTATAAAAAGCTACATTGCATAATGGACTGGAGATATATGAGAGGTGATAGCATAATGGAAAAGATGACCATACAGCCACTGCATTATTTCCAGATATTTCACATTTTGAAATATATTCTCTCTGGTAGCCCTACAGTGGTACTGCAAGCAGGTGGGAAATTCTCTAGAGATATCACAAACATTTCAGGGAACATCTGAATTATCTAAATATTTATTTTGCTGCAGCTGTCTCTGATGAATATTGGTGCTTCCCGAGAAACCGGAGATGATACTTTAAACTGAAGATTCAGGCACAGTGTCACTGTTTTAGCAAATTCCAAGGCAACTGTTTGAACTGTTTTGTTAACTGTTGCTTGTTGTAAAACAACAAATCTTTTCAGTAAAAGGAATAATATAAAAAAAAATGAACTCAAGGGTAGGGATGTCATGGTATGACAGTTTCCTGGTATCCCACGGTATCAGAAGTCATGATATTGACACCACAATAGCCTAGGTTCATATATCAAGGTTTTCAGGACTTTCAACTAATTTGTGTTTTTTAAGGACAAGTGTCTCTTCCTCACCAGTTGATCCTGACATGAGTTTTAGAAGGCTTTTTTTGTACAGAAATGATGATGTCCAGAAAACTGTGGTATTACAGTAACCACAGCATTCTATGTGACAGTTACCGTACTGTCAAAATGTTATACCGTGACACCCCTACTCCTGGGGTGGCCCAGTGACACAGTGGCAGTGTATTGTGCTGCCAACTAAGAGATCAAGCTTCATGTGTGATCCCCGTAACCTACTTCTTAGGTGGATTGAATGGTATGTGCAACAGGGAGATCAGCTGCACGGAGCCCTCAGAGGAAGTGTGCTGACTGTCCAGTGTTCACACAGACACCCTGCTGGTACATCATGGAGTGACACCATTCCAGCCTCCACCACTTCTGCTGGCAGTCTGTGTCAGGCATCTACCACCCTCTCAGTGAAGAAATATTTCCTCACATCCCTCCTGAACTCCCCTCCTCCAGTTCCTTTAGAAGTGACTTCAGTCAGTCTGACATCAGTAGTGGGAAACTGAAGGAGTCACTTCTAAAGGAAACACTGGTAGATTACCTTGCATCCAGTGGGTTACAGGACCCAAGGCAGCATGGATTCAGGGGCGGGAGATCATGTCAGACAAATCTGATAGATTTCTTTGGCTGGGTGACCACAGAAATTGGTCAGGGGGGACCGATGGATGTGGCCTACTTAGACTTCAGCAAGGCCTTTGACACCATGCCACATAGAAGGCGCATAAAAAACACTGGGAAGATTGAGGTGGGAACCAGCATGGTACACTGGGTATGTAATTGGCTAATGCATAGGCAACAGAGAGTGGTGATTAAAAGCATTCACTTGGGGGAAGGGGGAGTGACCAGTGGTGTTCCCAGGGCTCAGTACTGGGTCCAATCCTCTTTCATGTCTTTTTAAGTGACAACGCAGATGAACTGGAAGGGAAGGTGTGCCTCTTTGCAAAACACACCAAGCTCTGAAACAGGCTGAACACTCTGGAGGGGGTGGAGAGAATGAATAGAGACTGCAGAAACTTGAAGGAATGGTCAAGGGTATGGCAGCTGGGTTTCAATGCAAGAAAGTGCAAAATCATGCACCTTGCATACAGAAACTCAGAAGCAGAGTACAGAATGGGGGTGGGGTTACTGACAGTCACTTAACAGGAAACATAGAAACATAGGAATTGTCAGCAGATAAGGACCAGTAGGCCCATCCAGTCTGCCCATAGGCTCTATACATTGCATGTGGCCACTGACCCTATGTGATCAATGGCTTTTCATCACTCCCTCCCCTCTCAAGCTTCCCATGTGCCTGTCCCAGGCATGCTTAAACCCCTCCACTGTGCTTGCCCCCACTACCTCCTGTGGCAGACTATTCCAAGCATTGACTACCCTTCCTGTGTAGAAAAACTTCCTCACATTACCTCTTAATCTACCCCCTTCCAATTTCATGTTGTGTCCCCTGTGACAAGGCACAACCTCGCCACGGGATTCAGGTTCAGCTTTGCCGTGGTTAAGGAGTCTCAGGAAGACCAGTTTGTTAACATCAAACCAACCAGGTATACTTTTATTTTCTTAATATGGTTGGTGACACAGAACTTTGGGCTTCTGCCCTTTTTTTTTTTTTTTAAGCCCCACTGGGGAAAATTAAACAAAAACAGAAATAAAGAGGCCTAGCTCCGGGTGGGAACGTGAACTAAACAATCCCGACCTAACTAGAACCCCCTTTTCCAGAAGGCTAGACCTTCTGGAAGAACACAAACAGTAAAACGGAAAACTCACAATGGAAATAACTTTTTCCTTTTTGGCCTAATTCAGGAGACCAATCTCCTGAGGGTTGCTTAAGGGACTCCTGATCTGGAACACATCCAAGCAGCTTGTCAGTCCTCTACCCCTGCAGCAGCTGCCTGCTGGGTTTTCCTTCCGGTTTTTAAAGCTCTCCTGTTTGTGCAGCTGCAGCCAATCAGCCAAATCAGCTGCAGCTGTACCCTGACTATCTTACTCAGGGAAACCCCCTCTCCTCCAGTACCTGAGTTTATCACACATCCCCCTCCCCAGCTCAACACTATAGGGTTGGGTGGCCTGTGCCGAGAGGTAGGGTCTTCGGGAAAGTCCATCCGCATTTCCATCCAGTGTCCCTGCTCTGTGGAGGACCACAAAGAGGTACGGTTGTAGTGCAAGGAACCATCTCGTCACTTTGGCATTTCTTTCCTTGTTTGTTTGCATCCACTTGAGTGGAGCATGGTCCATCACCAGAGTGAACTTGAGACCTAGTAAGTAATATGTGAGGGTTTCCTTTGCCCACTTTACTGCAAGGCACTCCTTTTCCACTACAACATACCGCTGTTCCCGGGGTAACAACTTTCTACTGAGGTACAGGATGGGGTGCTCTTCACCTGCTACCATCTGGGAGAGTACTGCCCCCAATCCAACATCCAAGGCATCTGTTTGCAGAATGAATTCATTATCGAAATCTGGGGAGACCAGTACCAGATCAGAACAGAGGGCCATCTTGAGGTCGGTGAATGCCCCATCCACTGCCTCTGACCACCTCTCGATGTCCAGTGCTCTCGCCCTGGTTAACTCCGTTAATGGAGCGGCCCGAGTGGCAAAGTGAGGAATGAACCTCCGGTAGTAACTGACCAACCGTAGGAAAGCCCTCACTTGCTTTTTCTTGTTTGGTTGTGGCCAGCCTTGGATTGCCTCTACCTTCCTCACCTGGGGTTTCACCAATCCCCGTCCAACCACATAGCCCAAGTATTTTGCTTCTGACAAGCCGATCTTACATATGGCGGGGTGCACTGTCAACCCGGCTTCTCGTAACGTATCTAGTACGGCCTAGACCTTCTGAAGGTGAGTTTCCCAGTCCGTACTATGGATGACCACATCATTGATAAAGGTGGCAGCATAGTGAGAGTGTGGGCGCAACAGTCGGTCCATCATGCGTTGAAAGGTTGCAGGTGCTCTATGCAGACTGAATGGGAGGACTTTATAGTGGTATAAACCCCCCCAGGGCGATGAAGGCAGTCTTCTCCTGGGCTGCCATTGTGAGTGGAATCTGCCAGTATCCCTTCATAAGGTCCAAGGTGGAGAGATATCTGGCCTTCCCCAACTGGTCGATCAGTTCATCGACCCTAGGTAGGGCGTATGCATCAAACTGCGATACCTCGTTTAGTTTCCTGAAATCATTACAGAACCTCCAAGTGTTATCCGGTTTTGGCACAAGGACGATGGGGCTTGACCATTCACTATGGGACTCTTCTATGACATCTAGCTTCAACATCCTCTTGACTTCGGCTCGGATTTCTTTCCTCTTGGCCTCTGGGATATGGTAGGGTCTTTCCTTTATCCTTAAGCCTGGAGCTGTCACAATGTTGTGGTAGACTGCGACTGTCCGACCAGGTCATTCAGAGAACACATCTCCGTTTCACTGAACCATTTCCACTGCTTCTTTGTACTGTGTAGGAGACAGCTTGGGTGAGATATGGACTTGCCCCTCTGTTTTACCTTCTGCCGGGGTTACAGCCAATGAGACACAGCAGGTCTCCTGGTCTTGCCATGCCTTCAGGAGGTTAATATGGTATATTTGGAACTTCTTCCTGCGATCGGGTTGGCTTACTTTGTAGTTCACATCACCAACAGCTTCCACGACCTCGTACAGACCCTGCCACCTGGCAAGCAGTTTGCTTTCTGCTATGGGAACCAGGACCATCACCTGATCCCCTGACTGGAACTTCCAGATCCCCACCTGACGGTCATAATAAGTCCATTGGGTTTCTTGGGCCTTTTCTAAGTGTTCCCAGACAATAAGAGTGACCTGGGCCAACCTTTCCTGCATTTGGGAGATATACCCAATCACACCGGCTCCTTGTGGCAGTTGCTCTTCCCAGTCCTCCTTTAGTATATCGAGGATACCCCTTGGCCAGCGGGCATACAACAACTCGAAGGAGGAGAATCCGGTGGGTGCCTGGGGGACCTCTCAGATAGCGAACATTAAGTAGGGAAGGAGCAAGTCCCAGTCCTTTCCGTCTCGGCTCACGACTTTCTGCAACATCCCCTTCAAACTCTGATTAAATCATTCGACCAGACCATCTGTCTGGGGGTGGTACACTGAGGTCCTCAGGACTTGGATCTGGAGGAGTCTGAAAAGCTCCTTCATCAAACGTGAGACAAAGGGAGTACCCTGGTCCATCAGTATCTCCTTTGGGAATCCGACCCTCACGAAGACTTGAATGAGCTCTCGGGCAATTGACTTCGAGGCCGTGTTATGGAGCGGGATCACTTCCGGATATCTTGAAGCATAGTCTATGATGAACAGGATGTGTTGGTGGCCCCGGGCTGACCTGTCTAGGGGGCCTACCAGGTCCATCGCAATCCTTGTGAAGGGTTCATTGATGACTGTCAAGGGCACCAATGGGACTCTTAACTTCGGCCGCGGGGACACCAACTGGTATTCTGGGCATGAAGCACAGTACCTTCTTACCTTGGCATAAATTCCAGGCCAGTAGAATCTTCAGAGTATGCGGTGCAGTGTTTTTTCGACCCCAAGTGTCCTCCAAGAAGGTGAGCATGTGCTAAATCCAGTACCGCCTTCCTGTGTTGGCGGGGGACCAGGAACTGTTCCACATCATGTTCTTCATCCAGTATCACTCAGTATAGGAGGTCATTATTTAACGTGAAATATGGTCTGGGTCCCTTGGCTTTGCCGTCTACCAGAACCTCGTTAATCTCAACAACCTCTGACCGGATATTCTGAAAGAGAGGCTCGTCTATTTGGTCCCAACCAAAGTTCCTGGAGGCTATCCCGAGGGTACTCAATTCAGGGGGATTCGACTCTATCTCCACTTCTGGGTCCTCCTCTTCCTCCCTACAACTCTCCCCTCGGGCACCAGACCGCTCACCCTTTTGTCCCTCTGGGAGCGGGGTTCTACCTCCCACCAGCACAGAACTGCCATTGGCAGCCAGTATCTTGGTCCCTAACTTTTTACAATCCCTGCGTTCCTTTTGTGATTTCCGGGACTTTCCTGTCTCGGGGGTACCAATGCCCATAAGGGAAATAATCGGGTGACTCCTCCGACCCCTCGGGGATTCCTAACACCATAGCCTCAGTTACTGGGGCCCTGGCCTTCCGGGTTCCCCCCTCATGGAGTAATGTCTCAAACCCTGGGAAATCTCGACCCACCAGGACAGGATGCGCCAATCGAGGGAGGACCCCCACCATGACCTGCCTCTCTTCCCCCTGTGCTTCCATGGTAACTAGCACCGTGGGGTAATAAAACACTGTGCCATGGACACAGGTGATCCTGGTATGTTTCTGGAAATTAATTTGGGATGGTTGCACCAAACTGTGAACTATAAGGGTGACCTCACTCCCCGCGTCGACAAGGGCCACAACGGCCTGTCCATTTACCTTAACCACCCAGGTAAATCGGTGTGAAGGGCGACCACCCCTACCACATTAATCAAATGGCAATCACTCTGTTGCACTGCATTGGCTCGACCCCATTCGGGCAGTTGGCAATTACATGTCCCCACTCCCCGCACCCATCATATATGGCGGCCAGTGAACATAGCTCTTTCCTGGTGTTTCTCCCCTTACCCAGCCAACTGCCTGCATGGCACTAGTCAGCGACCCTGCAGGCTACATGCACACATTGCATACCCCTGAGGTGGAGGAGGCACACTCCCAGGCCCACCACAGGGATCACTAGCTCAGCAGAATCTGGCACCCAACTGGGAGCACTGCCCCAGCAGTTCTTCCCCAACCTCCCCAGCTCACACACCCGCTGCCTGAGTCTGCTCCCAAACCTGGATCACCAGTTTGGAAGCAAGGGAGCATGACGAGCTACCTCCTAGACTATTGTGTGGCCCCCAATATATTCATAGGTTTCACAGGTGAATACAGAGCAAAAACAGACTTGTGTCCACGATGCTCGCCAGCTGACTTAAAGGGGGACTGATATCTTAAGAGCATCCAGATTTTGTTTGAAGCTTTCCATTGAGGGGTTGCTCACTACTTTTTGAGATAGTGCATTCCAAGTTGCCTTGACCCTTTGATTGAACCACATTTTTCTTCTCCAAGTTCTACAATTTTCACTTTTTAGCTGAAGAGAATGTGCCCTAGTAGAGAGTTGTTTGTTCGGAAGTTGCATACCTAGTCTTTCCCATAGGTCATGATCTGTAAATGCTCTAAATAACATGCACATATCCCCTCTCCATCTCCTGTATTCCAATGAATACAACCCCAATTCACTAAGTCTATTTTGACATTCTTTCCCCTCCATGCCCCTAATAGATCTTGCAGCTCTCCTCTGTATTCTCTCTATTCCTTCAATCTCATTTTTATGGTACAGGGACCAAACTTGTGCCCCGTATTCCACAATAGGTCTCACCAATGCTCTGAACAATGGAAGCAGAACCCCTCTATCTCTGCTGGCAATGTGCCTCAAAATACAATTCAACACTCCATTAGCCCTTCTGATAAGTTTATTGCAATGTGTTTTGAACTGAAGATCATTTGTAATGATTATCCCCAAATCCTTTTCTTCTGTGACAACTTTTAGATTTTTATTACCTACTAGGTAGGGCTGTTTGGGATTTTGTTTGCTGAGATACATGACCATGCATTTCTCTGGATTTAGTGGAAGATTGAAGGTATTACACTATAAATCTATATGGTCAAGGGCTTTCTGCATACTAGAGTTTGTCCGCTGATGCCCTACTTCCACTCCCAACCTGCAGTCATCTGCAAACTTGGTAATCCAGACCCCCATCTGCTTGCACTTTAGTTGTGAGACATAGATGTTAAAAAGATATGGCCCTAACACTGACCTCTGCGGCACCTCACTTGTTATTTCGGACCAGTCAGAGTAAGTGCCTTTTATGCTCACTCTTTGTCTTCTATCAGTGAGCCATGAACGAATCCAAGAAACTACATTGCCATGTACCCCTATAGAATTTAAAGTGCTGATTATTTCATGATGCGGTAATTTATCGAAAGCTTTTGTGAAATCCAAGAATATAACCTCTACAGATTTGCCCATATCCAGTCATTGGCTGACCCTGTTATAAAATTCCAGCATGTTTGTCTGGCACGATTTTCCCTTAGTGAAACTGTGTTGCGTATCATCACCCAGTTGGTTTATCTGTATGTAGTCAGTTATATAATCCTCGATAATACCCTCTAGTATTTTACACAGCGTGCTTGTTAGGCTCACAGGCCTGTAGTTTGATGTGGACTGTTTGTCTCCTTTTTGTAAAGGGGAATGACAGTGGCTTGTCTCCATGACCCTGGAACTTCACCTAAGTCTAGTGTTTGCTGAAAAATGTGGCTAATTGGTGCTGCTAGTGCCTCTGCCAGTTCCCCAAGTATCCTTGGGTGGAATCCATCCAGCCCTGGCGATTTATTCTGGTCTAAGGTGCTTGATCTTTTATTTGCTTGGGGTCAATTAATATTGGATTATGAGTGATTTTCAGTTTCCCCTTCTCTAAATTTGTGGGTGTCTTTTTGGCTAAATACTGTGGAAAAGTATTTATTTTGGACCTGAGCTATCTGTTTATTGGATAATGCGGTGATCCATCTGGGCTAACCAGGGGCCACAAATTGTTTGATACCTTTTTGTTGTCGTTAATGTAGGAGTAAAATAGCTTATAGTTCTCTTTAGTTTTAACAGCTAAATTTACTTCATAATCTGCTTTAGCCTTCTTGATGCCTTTTTTTAATAGATCTCTGGAGTTTTCAGAATTTCCCTTTCTGTTTCCTTTGAGAGCATTAATGAGATTTAAAAGAATATTTCTGGGAGCACACCATCAATGATACAAGAGACCTTTAGCCATATTGTTATTCCTGCCCCCTCTTTATTGGGGGAGATGCGCCTCCAGCACTTTCTGGGAATCAAACCAGAAACCATGTATCCCAAAAGCTGCAACTCTAACCATTCTGCTTCAGGAAAATTCACCCTAGCTGGGACAGAGAGCACTTTTTACTTTCCACTTGCTATACCATGGGACACCACTAGATGGCTTAATTGCTCTAACAATTACTCAGCACAACCTCTCACTGTTATTCATAGATTTCACCACTAGATGGCACTGATCTGCACAGACTGCCATTTCTCGTTTATAACATATAGAATAATGCATGGGCAACCATATTCCTTGGAAACCCTTGCCTCAATGTTTTTATGCTGAGGTTCTTTATCTTTTAGATTGCTTTCCTATTTTGGGCTCACCATGACCCAAACCCAATGCCATCATAGGGCTGATTCCCCCTTTCTCTGGGCTGAGACACAGATCAGGCACACTGATGAGTCCTGAGAAGGATGAAACATGTGTCTGTCATCTGTTCTCAGCCTTTGTAGAGTGTGTGAGATGCCATTTGGCACAATATACTCCTGCTTAAAGCAGAACCAGTCTAAATTATTTCCAGATTTTTTGCATATGTTTCCCATGAGACTTTGCATTATTGGCTAATGAGTAATTTTGTATAGCGTCATGTACAACTGCGTTTCCATTGAGAGGTTGAGATGACTGCATATAAACCTCGACAGTGAAGCTTGAAAGGTCCATGCATCATCTCAAGCCCGAAATGGAAACACATGCTGAGTTGTGTGTGGCTGTTCACTTGCCATTTCTTGTTTATTTAAAAAAAAAAAAATCACCCCATTCCTAGATACTCACTACGCACCTGGTGCCCAGAGTTACAAAGAAACATAGAATCTGTCAGCAGAAAATGACCCCTTCGCCTACCAAGTCTGTTCAAGTGTTCCCTGTCCATTCTACCTCTGCAGACCCTACCTGGCCTCCAATGACCATCTCCTTTCCCTGCTTCTTTTCTAATACACGCCTTTGTTTATTCCATGCACGCTTAAGGACCCCCCACCACCACCATTCCAGTCTCCACCACTGCATCTACCACCCTCTCAGTGAAGAAATATTTCCTCACATCCCTCCTGAACTCCCCCTCCTCCAGCTTCTTTGCATGCCCCCTCATCCTAGTGCTCTTCTTCATTTGAAAATGGGTCCCCACCTGCGCCTTATTTACCCCTGTGAGGCACTCGAAGGTCTCGATCATGTCACCCCTCTCTGTCCTCTCATCCAGGGTGAGCACACTGAAATCCTTCAGTCTTTCTTCATAGTTCTTCCTGTGCAAACCCCACACCATTTTAGTTGCCCTCCTCTGGACAGCCTCCGCACTGAGGTGCAGGCTCCAAAATTGGACACAGCACTTCAGTAGGTAATGTACCAGGGAGGGTTGTATATTTTAGTTTGAAGAAGTCTGTGAATTTAATTTCTATCATAGATAAATTCAGTGTCAGGCGACAGTCCTGCAATATTAATGTTTCCACTGTATTAATGCCAACTGAAATGGAAGCGCTTAATAGGTTAGGGACATTACCCTGCACTGAGCTGTTCTATGGTTGAACTGAATTTACAAACGTTTACAAGTTAAAAGGTACAACTTTAGGTCCGGCATGGGTAGTAAGCAGCTGGGTGTTGGGTGAACAAGGAATGAAACATTTTATTAACTCATTTGCTCCCGGTGGCCATTTTTGGTTGAATGTAGCAATGGAAGGTTCCAACGTCATATGGCGTCTATGGGAACAACTGTGTTTTTAAGCAATAAGGCATGACCAGGGGTTATGTTAATGATATGAATGCCTCAACATTGTGGCTATAACATAGACCTGGTGGTTGCAGCATAACTCCTGGGAAGTTAGTGTTCCAGAATATAGACTGTTCAGAAGGGACATGGTGGGTAGAAAGGGGGGAGGAGTGGCATTATATGTCAAGGAAACCTTTAAAGCAACTAAAGGACAGAGTGAGTACAGTGAGACAGAATTCCTGTGTGTCACATTAGAAAAAAAAACTGGAGCCGTAGTAAGAATAGGAGTGATATACAGGCCTCCAAATCAGGGGGAGGAGTTAGACCGGCAAATGATGCAGGTGATTCAAAGGGTGTCAAACAAAGGAGAGTTTGTACTACTGGGGACCTTAATGTGCCAGATGTAGAATGGGGAATCTCAAAGGCAACATCAGCCAGGAGCAGGGAGAGACCTGAAGTACTGCAGAGATTGCTTCTACATCAGCTGGTTAAGGAGCCCACAAGGGGGGGGGAAATATTTTGGACGTGGTACTCACAAATGGGACAGTGTTGAAGAGGCTATTATGGTTGCACACCATTCGGATCGGAATTCGATTCCACAATCCTCATGAGGTGATTAATGTGCAATTGAAACATGGTTACGAAGTAACTGATACCTCTGTAGCTAAGTTACGTGGTGCATATAAACAAGGCCTATGAATGAGGTCACAGTGATGAGATGTGAAGGGGAATAGAACTAGATTTGTCAGCCTCTAAGCAGAGTTGTGTTCCACATCACATCAAGTACTACAAAACAGTACATCTTTTAACTCTTAAAAGGAACAAGACAAAAATGCTTCTAAAACTTGCAATTGTTAACATATTCTCTCTACTGTTTCTGGCAGTGCCAGCTCTTTAATCTATTGAAGCTATCTTTTAAAGTCCCTATAGTGGTGCCGCACGATAGCCCAGTGGAAGTGTGTCATGATTCTATCCTGGGAACCCAGGTTCAGAAGTGAGCCTGGGAGCTGGGACTGTGTGTGGCCCAAGGCTGAGGAGTGCTGCTGAGTGCAGCAGAAGCCAGCCCAGAGAGGAAGGGAGGGATCTAACATCACGGCAGCCCCCCCCAGATGGTGAACCAGGAAGCTTGCGCTTCTGCCAGGGGAGGTGTATGCCCAGTGCATTCTATGCCTAGCCAAGGCCAACAGATGCCACGCCTGCACTGTGGGAGGGGAGAGGATGTGTATGTGGGTGACATCAGGATAATGGCCAGTGATCCTCGGCCCCTGAACCACAAACCACCCCCCACCATGAGATTCTGTTGCCTCGGGGGAGGGAGGAGGACCCTCCCCATGGGTCCAAGCCAGGGAGGGCAAGCTGTGGGGAACAGCAGGTGATCAGGCAAGTGGCCCAAATTGGCTGGTGTCCTGGCCCTGATCAGGGTACATCCTTGCAATGGCACTGTCTAGGGCAAAAATAGCGATTTAAAAAAGTCTATACTACATGATCCTGCTGCAGCAGTCTCAGGCAGCTTGTTCCGCACTGTGGTCTGTCTAGATTCATGCTCTGAACACCTTTCTCAGTACTTATTTCCTTGTCGTTCTCTTAGAGAGTGGAAGACATAGTTGACCATCTGCAAACAGAGGTGAAGGTTCTACTGGACAAAATCGAGGCACCAGACTGGAACTTCCCGGATGTTCCCGAAGGCCCAAAAATAGATATTCTTGACTCTG
Organism: Neoceratodus forsteri; assembly: GCA_016271365.2. Classification (NCBI taxonomy): domain Eukaryota; kingdom Metazoa; phylum Chordata; order Ceratodontiformes; family Ceratodontidae; genus Neoceratodus; species Neoceratodus forsteri. Next base: position 1,069,664,463 of record CM028135.1, read on the forward strand.
GTATGTGTACTTTTTAACTTTGTTCAAAGGAACTTTGATAGCATTTATTTTGGCAACTGTAACAAAAAAAAAAGGGCATGGCCTGCTTTCCATTCAGTAAGTAAGCATCTGGGCTCCCTTCCTGAACCATAAAATTTTAAATAAAAATAACTTTAGGAAATGGAGTTTAAGTTCACATACAAACATACAAGATTGGCACCAGATACAAGCCTTACGGTCTATCTAGTCTACTCGAGTGTGCAGCACTTCAGTCTGTTTAGACTGCAGCTGCCCCCACCCCACTTTTTCCTTCACACGCCCACCCCCCGACCCCTCACAGTTTGTACCCTCCCTTTGAAACTGTCCCACCCCATCTTGAAGTTCCCCATTGCCCGCAATGATATGACTTCCTCTGGCAGCACATTCCACCCTGCAACCACCCGTTCTGTGAAACAGTGTCTCCTCAATTCCCTCCTGAACCTGCCCCTTCCAACTTCAGAAAGTGTCTTCTGGTTTCTCTTCCACCTTTTAGATTGAACAAACTCCTGGTGCCTCCTCTGTTCATGTCCTTCAGGTACTTGAAGGTCTAAATCATATCCCCTCTCTCTCTTCTATCCTCCAGGGAATACATATTAAGCTCCTTCAGTCTCTCCTCATAAGGTTTGTTTCCCAACCCCAGGATAATTTTTGTTGCTCTGTGCTGTACCTCCTCCAGTAGTTTGATGTCCCTCTAAGTAGGGGCGCCAGAACTGCACGCAGTACTCTAAGTGCTGCCTCACCTGAGACCTTTACAGGGGCAGAATGACTTCTCCACACCTAGAAGTAATCCCACTTGCTATGCACCCCAGCATCCTGTTGGCCTTTGCCGCTGCCTTCCTGCACTGGGCTGAGAGGTTCATTTCCCCGATTACGATCGTGCTCTTGATCCCTACTGCATTGTCGCCAATGAAAATGTTAAGCAAAACTGGTCCCAGCACCAAGCCCTGTAGGACACCACTTGTTACTGCCTTGGGTTCCTATGCCTCACCCACCACTACTACCATCTGCCGTCTATCTTGCAGCCAGTTCTCGACCCATCTGACCAGTTTCCTCCCTGCTCCCAGACTGCTCAACTTGCTGGTCAACCTACCGTGTGGCACTGAATCAAAGGCCTTGCTGAAATCCAGTTAGAGGATATCCACCACATGACCCCTGTCCAGTGCCCATGTCACCCAGTTGAAAAAGTCTACCAAGTTCATCTGGCAGGATCTGCCCGAGACAAACCCGTGCTGCCTGCCGTCCTGGAGATCATTATCCTCAAGAAATTTTACCAACCTTTTCTTGAGGATGGTCTCCATCAGTTTTCCCATAACTGCTGTTAGACTCACCGGACTGCAGTTCCCCAGTTTGTCCTTGGGCCGACTCTTAAGGAGAGGCATCATATGCGCTACCTTCCAATCCCTGGGCATGCACCCCATTTCCAGAGAGGTGTTGAACAGGTCCACCAATGGCCCTGCCAGGACTGTTGCAGATTCTCTCAGCACTACGGGATGCACTCCATCTGGCCCAAGTGCCTTGTCTACCCTCAGGGCAATATTCTACTGCAGGTCCAAGAAGCATGATCCCCGTACTAGCCACATTAATGTAGGCTAGACGGTTTGTGGAGGCATTTGTTCATGTTTAGATTACACTGGTTGTGTGTGTGGTGGGGGCACTGGTTCATACTTTGGTTAAATTACTTGTGTGTGGTGATTTATGCTTGGGTTAGGCTGGTTGTGTGCTGGTGTTAAACTCAAGTCATCAAATTGAGCAATTTCACGCTTAGGTTGAACTTTTTTGTGTGGTGGTGCTGGTTTATAGTTAGGCAAGACTGGCTGTGTATGGTGGTTATAAAGAAACAGATGATGTTGGTAGAAGAAGACCATCCGTTCATCCAGTCTGCCCCATTTTACCCTATCCTACCCTGTGACCTATTGTCTAGGTGGGGTTTATGCCCTCCCTTCCCCTTCGCTCCCTGCCTTACTGCTACCCTCTGAGTAAATAATAGGCCTTTTACTCTGTCCCAGCCATGCTTGAACCCACAAATGGTTTTTGCACCCATCACCTCAGCTGAAAGGCTGTTTTATGGCTCAACCACTCTCTCAGTAAAGTAACATTTTCCAGAAACTTTCCTGAATCTCACCCCCCCCCCCGTAGCTTCCACATACCCACTTTGTTTTGTTACCTGCTGTCCCAGCGGAATAGTTAATCGCGGTGTACCCTATTTATTCCTTAAAGGAACTTGAAGGTCTCTATCATGTCACCCCTCTCGCTTCTGGCCTCCAGCAAGTACTGTACAAGTTTAGTGCTCTACACCAATCCTCATCGGATCTGCCCTGTTGGCCCCGAATCATTTTAGTTACCCTACGCTGCACCATCTCCAGCCTGTCCTTCTCTGTTTAGGTGGGGACTCCCGAACTGGGCACAGTATTTCAGATGGGGTCTCACCAGTGACCTATAGTGAGGCAGTATTAACCCTTTCGTCCTGCTATCAAAACCATTCCCAATACACCCCGGTAGTTTATCTGCCTTGCTGTAAGCCTTGTTGCATTGGCTAGTCTATTTTAGGGAGTCACTTATGATGCCTCCCAGATCCCTCTACACTGAAGTAGGGCTCAGCTTAATCACTCCCATCCAGTGTTCCATCCTAGTATTCTTTTTCCCTATGTGCATCACCTTGCACTTTCTGGCTTTGAATTCCAACTGCTTAATCTTGGACCACCTCTCCAACCTTTGCAGGTCCCTCTGCAACTCCCTTGCCAGATCCTCACTGTGTACCTTGCCTCAGAGCTGAGTGACATCCACAAAGAGACACATCTTGCCCTGTATTCTTGCTCATATGTCACTGATGAACATAATGAAAAGGACTGGACCCTGGACAGACCCCCTGTGGCACCCCAATCGTGACCTCCTTCTCCACAGATTTGACCCAACTGACCACCACCCTCAGCTGGCTCCTCCCTAGCCAACCTCCTACCTGTCTAACTAGGTCCTTCGCTGCTCCCAGATCTAACTTTTTCAGCAGCCGTCTGTGTGGCACAGAGTTGAATGCTTTACTGAAAGTAGAGCAAATCTACTGCTTGTCCCTTATTCACCGCTCTGGTTACTCAGTAAAAGAACACCATCAGGTTGGTCTGACAAGACCTCCCTGTCACTAATCCATGCCACTTACTATCCTGAAGCCCATTTCTCTTCATGTAGTCCACTAGGTCCGCTTTGACTAATGTATCCATCAGTTCACCCACAATGAAGGTCGGACTGATGGGCCTATAATTTATCAGTTGCTCCCGGTCCCCTCCCTTGTGGAGAAGAACATCCGCTATCCTCCAATCTCAAGGAACCACCAATGACTGTAGTAGGCTGTAGAAGAGCCCTGCCAGGGGTTCAGCCAGTTCCAGTCCCAACTCCATGAGCACCCTCTGGTGATTCCTATCCGACCCTTGAGCCTCATCTATTTTCAAGGCTGCAAGTCCTTTTCTAATCCTTTCTCCTGTAATTATCACCTGCCCCATTTCCGGGGTACCCCTTGTGGCACCCTTTATGCCACTCTCTGGAAGAGGCCTTCTGAATACTGAGCAGAAGTGGTCATTTAGAATGGCTGCCTTCTGCTGGTCCTCCTCTATTACCCTACACCTGTCAGTCTTAAAATTCCCCTCTCATCTTCCTTTTTGCCCTGATGTGCCTGCACAGCTGCTTGTACTCTCCCTTTACCCCCTCTGCAATATGCAGCTCTGTGTCTGCTTTCACATCATTGACTATCTTTTTGGCCTCCTTCATCTTTACCCAGGATCTGCTTCATCCATCCATCTCATTTTTCCTTGTAGCTAATGAAGACTCTTTTTTGGCCCTCACTGCCTCCATGACCTTGTTCGGGAAATGGACTGGTCTCCTGTACCTGTTACCCTTGGTAACCATTCTCAGTCATGATTTAGTTGCTTTGAGAATGTCCCTTTTTTTTTTTTTTTTTTTATATTATCTCTTTTTCCCCTCCTACGTGCCCCAGAGTTACCTCTCCTTCAGGGCGCCTAGGACCCGGGCATTCCCCTACTATCTCCCCTTAGCCACCTACCTAATATTTGCAGCCTTCCTCGGGCTAGTCCGGTGTAACCCTTGCACCAGATGGGTCCCCCTCCTCCGAGGGGAAAGGCACCAGCGGGGGCAGAACCAGCACACTACTATTCTCTCGGACCCTCGGAGCTGCTGAGGCAATTGTGGCTCTCAGGGAGTGTTCAGGGATGTCCGGGGCCGACGTCCGTCATCCGGTAAACTTCCGGAGCGGATTTTCTCGTTTTTCTTGTTCCTCCCTACTTACGCCGCTATATGCATTGCCTCTAGTCTCCACTAGGGCCTCTGCATGAGCCGAAGATGCTCCTGACCCACCCCAGGACAGGAGGCAGTCCGTCGGGACGCTCGATCCCTGCCCTTTCCCTGCCGACCCCGAGACCGAGTCGTTCCGAACCGGGTCGCCGGTGTGGATCGAGGTAAGGCGCCAGCGCCTCAACCCTCTACGCCACCGGGCCGGCCCGAGAATGTCCCCTTTAATTTCTCCCCAGCTTTTCTCCACCCCCTAATTTTGTCCACTCCAACCAAGTTACCCTTGACTAATTCCTTCATCTGGTCATAGTCTTCTCATCTGAAATCCAGAACCACATTCTTTGATGAGGGTATACCAGTTCCGAGGACCAGTTCAAGCCATATAGTTCTATGGTCACTGGACCACAATGGTTTCCCCAACCCGCACTCCCCAGACTATTTCCAAGATGGTAAGCACCATGTTGAGAATAGTGGCCCATCTTGTGGGTTGCCTCACTAGCTGCACCAGCAGGCAGTCCAGAAATGTATCCGGTAGGGCCTGGCTTCTAATGCTTTTTGCTGCTGGAACGTCCCAATCTGTGTCTGGTATATTGAGATCCTTTATCACCACTGTATCTCCCTTTGTGGCCCCCTTCTCAGTTTCTGCCCCCAGTTCCCTATCCCCCTCATCCCAACCACCCCGTCACAACTGCCTTCCAGATGTTGTGAGTTGTACCCACAATTCCTGCTTCAGTTAGACTGGTCGTGTGTGGGAGTGATTTTGGTTTATGCATAGTTTAAACTGTTCAGACTCGCATCTGCCCAGGTATGATGACCCAATGTGGTTCAACATTTCTAAAAGGGAGAGTACAGCTAGACATATCGGTTAAGCTTATCTTAAAATCTTTCCATTTAACAAGCATGCAACATCACTGGGAAAATCTCATTGGCAACTTCTGCCTATCTACATGTGATGATACAATGCACTATTTATTAATTACAATTGGCTGCCATGGAAATGAATATGACATCACAGGAGATTATGACGTTATGTGTAAACAAGCAACAGTAGGTGTAGGCCAAAGGGCAAGGGTCCATTGTTCATACATTTTTTTTAAAACCTCTTGTATTTAAAGAAAAAAATACAAGTATTTCTAATAAAGCATAATACGAAGATTTTAAAAACTGAAAATATTGTAAATACGTTCAAAATGGTTTGTGATTTCCCACATTTTCCAAAAGATGCCAAAGGCTCTTTAAAGGTCACTGCACAGATGTTTTAGCAAGCCCCCCCCCCCTGCCAGCAACATGTTACTTCCACACATTACCCAGTTATTCTGTTAGCAGAAAAAGGACTGCCAGCCCATTGTGTCAACCCATTCCTATGTAATGTGGGGGTGAGAGAGCCGTAAAAGCTCTTCATTCCCCCCCCCACCTCCTCCCTTTTGTGGTTGCTTCTGGGCCATAGTGGAGATAGGTAAGAGATGTGTCCAGGGTGGTACTTATATGTAATTTTGTTTCCACACTTAGATTCGAACTGAACTCCATGAGACCTGAGGTGGACTGCCACCAGTTATTTTCTATCATCTGTGCACTTCTGGACTCTCCAGTGTTGTTCAACTTTCCTTTGGTTCTATGGTATTCCTCACAGCTTCAGCAAGTGCTCCAGGGCTTGGTCTGACCTCCATCACCATACATCTGGCCAAAAAAGGACAGAGGAGAGATTTGGGATCTATGTGAAACAAGGACATTATTCTTCAGCACCACCCCCCTCAAAACCTGTGTTTGATGGGGGGTCAGACAGGGCTGCCAATCCCTGCTCTGACCTGTGAATCAGAACATTGAGTTCTAGGGTCCTGACTTTTGCCAGCTCTGCCTTCGGATCTTAAGGAAAAGCTCCTGGTGTTTCCAAGCTTTTTTTGTTATTTAAAGCAGCAGTGCAATGAAAAATGTTTTTCAAAAAAGCTAGCTTCAGTTACAATTAATATTAGCTTACGTGTCAAATCTACTTTTTAGCTTCCCTGCTAGGCTGTGCACCATGAATTTTTTTTTTGTATTTTCTTTATCCTAATCCTTGCCAGGTCTACTCTAAACCAAAAGAGGTGGGCATCTTTTTTTTCTGGAGAAAAAAACAAAATGAAAACATTTATAAAATAGTCAAATTTTGGTGGAATTAGAAAATTGTACCACCAAACAAACGACATAAAAAGAAAACTGGAAGATGCCTGGAATCATTTACTGTGCAAAAAGGTAGAGTCAAATTTTTCGTCCAGTTTCATTGCAGTGCGGCTTTAAAAAGAATAAGCTAATGATTTGCCTTTGCTAAAGTGAGGTCATTATGAAACACATGATTTATACATTTTCATCATTAGTTTTGAAACATCCTTTGAAAAAGCACTAGAGAGCCAGTTTTAGCTGGGATTCACAATTCATTCTGTGCAATCCACATCGGACTAATTTCACCTCCATAATACTGTACATAGCACAGCTTTGCCAGTGCTCACTTACGGACACCTTCATTTGTCATGTACTCACGTGCATATTAAGAAATCCTATCATCCCTGAAAGGGCTATACTCCTTTGATGTGCAATACAGAGAAGACAGAACTAGCCTGCAGTACCATGGGCAACTCCTGCTACATGCACAACAGCAGTAGCTGATGGGGCGTAGGCTAAAGCAAAATGGGAATCATTGTAGCCTCCCCAGATTTTATTCGCCTACCCGTATTCTAGCACGTCGCTTTTCCATTATCGGTCTTTCTTTGTGCTCCAGCCTGAGACTCCATTGGTTGCAGTCCATCAGTGTCTCATGCAGCGGATATTGCATCTTGTACTGGCTGCTAGGTTGATGAAAATGAAGCAGCTCAGGAGCTGTCCGATGGTCCAGTGGGTAGCGCTGCGGACTCCCATGTTAGTGACCCGAGTTTGGAAGAGGGCCCGGGAAGCCAGAAGGATGACCCCAAAGGCTGGGTAGGCACTGCTGTGTGGTGGCGCTCCCAGTCGAGCAGGGATGGTGTTAGGTCCTGCCATTCTAGTGACCCCAGCAGTGGGACAGGGAGCTTACCTCTCCCATAGGGGCACACTAGAGGATGCAAGGCTGCATCAGGGCTAGGCCTGATGTCGTGAAGGAGGGCGGGGTCAGACAGCAGAACATACCCTCGGTGGCCACAGGATGATTCTCCAATCATCACAGTTCTGCACCACATACAGGGCCCTGGGGACTTCTGAACAGTGTTTCAGAGGTGCAGAGGATGGACCGGCGATAGTGTAGACTATTGGGTACATGTAGGACCTACGCTATTAGCATAGAGCTCAAGTTATGCTATTTAGTCTAGTCACCCATTCTTTGCATTTTATTAGTTTATTTGGGTTGCGGTTCATTCCCACACCCTCCTGTAAAAAAAAAAAAATGTGTGTCGTGTGAACCCCCAACTTAAATAAACTGACAACCAAGTAAGGCATGTGATAAAAGCAGTGCTGTATTCAGGAAGCTTTTATGGCAAGCTTTGTAGGCGTACCAGATAATCTACATATCGTCGAAGGACCTCCTGCCTTGAATCCCACTACAGGAGGCACATCTGTGGGGGATCTTCCCCATGTAAGTCATGGTGATGGGGGGATCAGGAAGGAAGGCGGCTCAGTAGGACCTAAGGGAAAAAGTAAGATGGAAAAAAAACTGAAAACGCTCCTTGATGGACTCACTTTTCATTTAAAGCAGCAGTATTTGTTAGTTGGCAAAAAAAAAATATATATATATATATATATTTTTTTTTTTTAGCAAAAATTAATTTATGACACCTCTAGATTCATCCTCAGTGTATTATTTTTCTCATATACTTTTAAAACAGCTTTCATAGCTGATTTTGTAATTAATGATGCAAGTCATTAAAGGTGGCCGCCCCTGACAAGTTTTAAAAATCTATTCTGCTGAGGTTACTTGTGTACATATCCGATTCATACTGTGGATGTATAAGGATGGTGCTACCACATATTGCTGATGATAAATAGCACTGCTCTATAACAAGATATTTAATTTTTTTCATGGTGGGTACAGCATGGGCATGGGAACTTTTAAAATTTTCAAAATCCAGTATTTTCAATCAGAAATGAATGAAAACATGCCATCCCGGTAGCACTGAGGGTTGAGGTGCTGGATGCCACACCTCATGCTGCGTCGGTGACCCGGGTTCAGGAATGAGCCCGGGTTGTCAGGGGTCGGCTGGGGGGGGGAGGGTGAGCAGCGAGATTGAGCCGCCTCAAGGCAGCTCTCTGCTCCTGGGAGGGACTGGAGGCTCCCCAGCCACTGGCGCCACCCAGTGGAGGATGGATGGCAGTGCCGACTTGAGGGAGCTCTGGCAATAGCCACGAGGAGGGACGGAAGGGGCTGAGCCAGCATCACAGGATATGCATACGCTTCCACACATGCATGACACCCATGTGCTGGGGCCCCAAGGAACAGGGGAGAAAACGGGCCAAAAACCGCAGAAAATATAAATATAAAAAAAAGGAATGAACGAAAAAAAAAAGGACAGATGGGTATATTCATGTTTTTCCAGAAAATAGTTATTTCTAAAAAAATAACTACATGGTTACTAACAAATACTGCCACTTTAAGAAGCAACTGCAAGTGGCAGCATCAGCATCACGAGGAATGAGCTGACTGCAACTGATGCAAGCAGCGGCATCAGCATCATGAGCCGTGGACAGATTGCAACTGATGCAAGCGGCAGCATCAGCATCACGAGGAATGGGCTGACTGCAACTGATGCAAGCAGCGGCATCAGCATCACGAGCCATGGACAGATTGCAACTGATGCAAGTGGCAGCATCAGCATCACGAGGAATGGGCTGACTGCAACTGATGCAAGCAGCGGCATCAGCATCATGAGCCGTGGACAGATTGCAACTGATGCAAGCGGCAGCATCAGCATCACGAGCTGTGGACAGATTGCAACTGATGCAAGTGGCAGCATCAGCATCACGAGGAATGGGCTGACTGCAACTGATGCAAGCAGCGGCATCAGCATCATGAGCCGTGGACAGATTGCAGCTGATGCAAGAGGCAGCATCAGCATCACGAGCCGTGGACAGACTGCAACTGATGCAAGCAGCGGCATCAGCATCACGAGCCGTGGACAGATTGCAACTGATGCAAGCGGCAGCATCAGTATGATGAGGGTTGGGCTGACTGCAACTGGTACAAATGGTGGCACCAGGATCACGAGAGTAGGCTGATTGTAACCGATGCAAGTGGTGGCATCAGCAGCATGAGGGGTGGGCTGATTGCATTGATGCAAGTGGCCGCATCAGCATCCTGAGCTATGGGAAAATTGCAACTGATGCAAGTGGTGGCATCAGCAGTATGAGGGGTGGGCTGATTGCAACTGATGGAAGAGGTGCCATCAGCATCACGAGGGTGGGTGACTGCAACTGATACAATTGCTGGCACCAGGATCACGAGGGCAGGCTGATTGCAACTGATGCAAGTGGTGGCATCAGCAGCATGAGGGGCAGGCTGAGTGCAACTGATAAAATTGGTGGTACCAGGATCACAAGGGTAGGCTGATTGCAACTGATGCAAGGGGTGCCATCAGCATCACGAGGGTGGGCTGACTGCAACCGATGCAATTCACGACATTGCATCACAAGAGCCATGAGCTGATTGCAGCTGATACAAGCGGCAGCATCACAAGGGGTGGGCTCCTAGAAGTAGGACTCCTAATACATGAGGCCACTGGGTGAAGCACCAACAATGGTGCATTACTGGGGTTACATACAGATCTGGATCAAAAGACCAAGGAGAGAGAAAACAATAAGAGTGGGACATATAGAGAAAGAGAATGGGGTGGGGTAGGGGTATAAGCAAATCCTAACCTGCAATGCTTTCTTTCCCCTTTAAGGGAGCACAATGGGTCTGAATTAAGCCATAAGGCCTGATGTGGCAGGTCTCATGTGCGAGGTAATGCTTGGGGGGGGTAATGTTCCAGGCATGTTCCCTCCCAGGCACATGAATGCTAGGTGTCCAGCACAGCACAGCACCTCCCCCTTTCCCACCCATGGCCCCTCCACACAGCACTCCATGTACAGCTCCTGGGGGCTACGAATGCCAGCAAGCTCATCAGCATCTGATGGTGAGAACCCATTGAAAATGTAGATACCTTGGGGGTAGTACTGAATAGTACTCTCATTTGAGCCCCATGTAACTCATGTCACTAGGATAATTCATCATAGACTGAGTCTCCTATTTAGGATTTGTTTAGTACCAGAGTGCCATAAGCTGCTAGGCCACAGACTACTATTTTCTATATGGGACTAATGGGCTACCAGTGTATGCTGTAATTGAGAGTTCGACTGAAATTAAGGGCCCCTTACAATGGTATCTGCTGCTTTATTACTAATTTCCCCAGATTAACGCATCACTGCACTTTGTACCCGGTTGCTGGTTGCCTTTCCATAGAAGATAGGTGTAAGCTACATATAGGTGTCGTGTTCCACCAAGGCATACTGGAACAACTTTCACAGTTTCTTCTTTATTCAGTAGGACTCACAAGGAACCGGATCTCAAAATAGAAGGGGATATACAAAATACCAAGAAAAATCAAATAGCCGACACCAGTCAGCTGTGTTTACAAAATTATTTTATTTAAAGTTTTAAAAACATACTGCCACAGCATCGTGTCGTGACAAAGCCCCCAGTGCTGTGGGGGTATGTTTTAAAACTTTAAAGCCTTTTTGTTAACGCAGTTGAGTGGTGTTAGTATTTGCTTCTTTCTTACTGTAATTTTGTATACCATGCACACTCATAGCAGTGGAGCTGTATTGCTACGAAGTGATACGTCTTTCGGATGAGATGTTAAACCGAGGTCCCATCTGCCTGGATTGGTGGTAGTTCAGGTGGATGTTAAAGATCCCATGGCTCTTATCGAAAAGAGTAGGGGAATTTCCCCGGTGTCCTGGCCAAATTTCCCTCATTCACTAAAAATACCAACAGCTTAATCTGGTTCAAAGTCCGTTGTCATTCATCTGTATCCCCCTCCCCCGGGTCGTGCCTGAAAATAGGCAGGATTTGTCTAGTGCACTTACCCAGTCAACAAAAACTAAATAAATACACAAAACACCACTTCAGAAATATTTTGGTCAAAGATCTTTAAAGTTTAAAGCACCTACCTTTCACTTTTCGCTACCAAGTGAAGTTGTTAATTGTTCCAGACTGAATACTTTTAAAGCCAAGCTCAAAAAATGGCTATTTAACCAAAATGTCTGCAGACATGTTTTTGAAGGTCATCTGCATGTTATTGTTCATTGTAATTTCTACAGTATATTGTATTTGTTGTCAAGCTGCCTTAACTGTATGTTGTATTCTGCATTTGTTTTGAGTCTGTTGTAATCATGCACTTGTCGCTTGTGAAAACAGGCATATTGCTCATCAGCTAACAACTATAATAAATAAAAAAATATGAAATGAAATCTTATTCTCTTGCTTCTCCCATGCTGACGTCATAGCTCTTCATGTGTGACATCACAAACTGTTGCCATGGAAATGATTGTGATCTCAGAAAAAGAGGGTTATGACTTTTTTATTCTATATATTATAAATCATGACATCATTCTTGGCCAGTCAGGATTGCTTGTTCCAAAACATTGTAAGTACCCTTTTTGTCCCCCACAAGAGGTTGTTTTACGCAAAGAGGCTATGTTCCATTAGCACAGTCCATTTCATCACACAGGAGTGTCTCTAATTTTCTACAAAGTCAAAACAGTTTTATTTTAAATTCAAATTAATTTATTTTATTTTTTTTTACAAAAAAAAGAAAAAAATGTTCAACATGATTAATGGGGAACAGTCAGCCCCAAAGGCCCACACACTCAAGTGTAGGGTTGGTCTCAAAGTGTACTTTGTGTGCAAAAACATTTTGGTTTACTTACTGTTTACTGTTGTTGTAATGTCCAGTTACTGACGTGGAACCTTTGTAAAAGAGCCTCGGCTCAAAGGTACTTGTAATCTTAGATATAAATAAATAAATTAAAAATAACTGTAGTATAACAGATTGTATTGGACTAATTTTGCTTAATTCTAGGCTGACATCTTCTGTTGCTACAAATCCCAGACTCCCCTGCAGCTGACACCAGAGCAGCAGGAACCGTGGGAGATTCAAAAGCCTGCAGTGCATGTTACGAGTTTATATAAGCCCTGATTTTTTGTTTGCTAGTCCCGCTGTCTTCCCTGGGGTAGGTACAGTCACAGAGGACTGTACTTAGCCCCTGGAGAAAAGCAGACCTGGAAAGCATCTGACTGAAGAATATAAAAGTGCTAACATGCACTGCCGGCTACTGAATCACCCAATGCTATCTACTGCTCTGATGTCAGCTGCAGGGGATTCTGGGATTTGTAGTAACAGAAGATGTCAGCCTAGAAGTAAACAAAATTAGTCTGATACAATCTACTCTACTACAGTAAATAGTGAGTAGATCAAAATGTTTTTGTACATAAAGTGCACACTGGGGCCAGCCCCACACTTGAGTGTGGGGGTCCTTGGTGCTGACTGTTCCCCTTTAATAATATGTTTATGTGTATAGCTCCTGTGTTCCTTATGGCTATAAGAGTTTCTTCTCAAGTCATCTGTATGCCAGAATGTCTCAGCTTCACTTTGCAGTTCCCTCGCCCAAAGTACTCAAGAATGCACTCTTATAACCATAAGAGACACGGTTACTGTACATATTAACATATAATATAGGATCAAACACTTAGTAGGGTTTACAAATGTCACATATGAATGAATTGGTTTCCTTGTCAGCAGAATGTCAAGCCATAGGTTACCTCAGTATGTTCCACAGCAAGTGGAGCATCTCCGGCAGTTTGAGTGACACTGACATTCTTGAAAACAGTAATAATTCACAGTTCTGACATCATTCAGTGAATTGCAGGATTTCTAATGTACAGCTGTGAATTATGACACAAAAAAAAGTGTTTTGGGTGTTGGTAAATTACACGTCTGATCCTGTTTTATATAAATAGGTTACTTACCCGTAACTGTAGTTCTAGGAGTGGTACATGATACACAGTCACACAATGGCAGATCCCTTCAGAAGAGCTGATTCGTCAGAACATCTTTAAACTAAGCTCTTCCCATCATCTGGGTGGCATATCCCTCAGCTCCACCCAGTGACATCAGATCTTCCTTTTTGCTGGAAGGGTTTGGTCTCCTCTGTTGCAGCTCTGTGCATTGTAGGGCCTACAGTATGCCACTGGCAAACTTCTTCTCCAGCCCTTGGTGATGGAAAATGGAACACGAAGAAGCAAAGCCAGTTCCCGGCTTCAACTAGTTTCTCACATGCTGACAGAAGATGTTGCGGAAAACCCATGAGTCGTGCCTTTACTGCCTCAGGACAGCACATGATGTCATGGGTTGTAGCCTCTGCCTGACAATGCTCCCCCTCAGTGTTAGAGGATGGCAAGACTCATCTTCTTCTCACCTGGCCAATCGAGATCCTAAACTGTGGCCAAAAGGTAGTTGCAAGGAGGCCACTGTGGCAGGGTACTTGGCTTAACTCGTGGCCATGGAAGCAGCAGTGGGAAAGGCTGCAGTGAGCACCTCCTCGGCCTCAGTGCTGCTCTTGGGTGGGGTTAGCTTTGGAGTGTTTTTCACAGGTGACTTTCGAGAGATGTGTCAGGCCCGTTGGTATGAAACACAAAAACACATAAGCATTGCTGTGAGTTGTGGGACCAGGAGAGATCAAGCTCCTGCTACTCCCTCAACTCCCCCAACTGCTCACAGTTTGCTGAGTGCCTGACTTTGACCGAGCCAGTTGTGATCAAGGGGCAGGTCACTAGCTGCATGGTAACCCTGTCAGGCTTGACGACTTCGAGAGTGGTCGATCAGGCGATCGAGATTTTTCGTGACCTGGTCAACCAGCTGTCAAAGGGATCAACGAGGAGTTGATCTACAAGATCTTGGTCTTCCCGGTCCTCACCCAGGAGGATGTGGAGCAGTCAGTGCCCCAGACTGCGACAACTCAGGACCAGCCTCCACCAGTGGTCGATGAATCAGCTGTTCTGAAGGATCTCCCATCGTGTGGATAAATGAACCACATCCCTATCCCTAGAACCTCATTTGTGTGTAAATGTCATATTTTAAAAATAACTTCCTGGATACTAAAAAATGCTTTTACTTAGAAATAACACTGCATTACATGGTTCAAATTACTGCATAAAAATTTAACTGCAGTATGGCGGTGAATGTATGTTTATGGATCCAGAGCTGAATGCATGAGATATTTCTTCCTTTAGATGCCTGAACAATACGCCTGTAAAACAAGTCAGAGAATGATGGGCGTTATTTGATGTATTGGGACACAATGGTACCCTCCCACAAGAATCCTGCTGAAGTTAAGAGAGAAGTCTCTGCAAGTTTAGCTACAGGTTTTAGTGGCTGGCCACTTTGAAATCTCAAGTTTATGGTACAAAAATATTTTCAAATAATAATTGTTTGGCTAGTTTATGCTGGACACAGAATGGATGTTGTTGACAGAGAGTAATGATTGCAACTGAAAAAAACTATACGTTGTACACAGCTCTGTAGAATTCTACAGTTTGGGGATACTGTACATTCTGCACAGAATTCTAGTTTTTGTGGAATAAAATCTTAAAGTTTCTGTTGCTCCCATTCATAACCTAATCCAACAGTATTAGTTACCAAAAATGTCTTAGTAGATTAAAAGTGCAGTGTTTTTTTTAGACATTCAAGATACTGGAAAAAAATCGATACTGCAAATAGAGAATATGCAACAGGCTGGCTCAAAATACACAATTTATGTTCACATGTGAGAGGGCAGGACCATAGTTTATGAATATCCTGACCCCTAACGAGTGATGATAACCTGCATATTTTGTGTCGGACCATTGCATATTTGATTCATACAGCATCAATTTACAAATGATAGTTTTTAAATCAGCTGTTTGTAAGCAGATTTAATGGTTTCTCCTTGATTTCAACCACTGTCTTCAGTGCTGCACATGGCCATTGTTATTACATTTTTTATTTTTTTTATTTATTTAGTATTTATTTACCAGGTAAACACAAGTGCACACTTATTTTTAGGCACAGTCCTGGAAATTACAATGCAAAGAAGCAGTTAACATACTGTACTGGCATACAAATATGGCAGATTTGAAAACATGAGCCTAAGTTAGAACACAAAGTTGAATAAAAAGTAACAGGAGATCAAGTGCAAGGGAGGTCAGGTGCCTACCCTGCGCCACCGCTTGGAAGGATCGGAAGCGAATCCAAAGGATTGCTGGGGTAGCAAGGCAGGAGGGTGAGCTAGACATCATTGTTCACCTGAGGACGAGGGGAGGGTAGTGCAGAGGGGGTTTGCAGAGTTTGGGAGAGGTCTTAGGTGGCACGCATGGTAACGTTCTTGGAAGTGCTACCTGTCTACGGCATGGGAGAGGCCAGGGTACACCACACCAGGGGATTCAATGAATGGCTAAAGAGCTGGTGCAGAGCGGAGGGATTTGGCGTCATTGGGGACTGGGGGCAGTCCCACCTGGAGAAATGCGGGTTTGTATGGGAGGGACGGCCTGCATCCATCTGGAGGGGAGCTGAGAGCCTTAGTGAGAGGTTTAAATGTTTCATTGGCAAACATTTAAACTAGTCAAGGGGGTGGCAGAATTATACAAGAAAGAATCAACTGCTCCCACAGGTTAAGGTAGACAGACAGATACTAGAGCCAAGAAAGGAACATTTAAACTAGCCAAGGGGGATGGTGGAATTAAGCAGGGAAAAACCAACTGCTCGCCCCCCCCCCCCACAGAGGAAGGTAGACAAACAGGCTGATACCGTAGTCGTGGAAGCAACAAAAGGAAACACAAAAGGAGGTAATAGCGGGGGAGGCATGGAGGGAAGGCATAGGGATTGGTATGGGGAGAGCTGGTACAGAAGGGGGCGTCAAAACATGGAAAGACATGTGTACAAATGCTCGGAGCCGGGGAAACAAGATCCCAGATTTAGTGGCCTTGATGGTGGAGGAAGACCTAGACATTGTCACAGTCACTGAAACATGGTACAGAGGAAACCATGACTGGGATGTTACCATACCAGGGTACACAATCTTCAGGAGACAGGAAGGGGAAAAAAGGGGGGAGGGGAGGCTATGTACATCAGAGAGAAGATCTAGGCAACAGAGTTTTGGGGGGGGAGACAGCAAGGGGAAGAGGCACTATGGATCACAGAGATGGAAATGGCACCACCATCCACACTGGAGTCATCTTCAGACCTCCAGCAGAGGGGGAAGAAATAGACAGAGTATTAGTGGAAACCACACACAAAATGGCAGAGAAAGGGGAGGTGTTGCTGGGGTGGGGGGTGGGGACTTAAACATGCCAGATGTTAACTGGAATACATGCAGCAGCCACTACCAACCAGGAGCAGAGATATCTTGGATGCCCTGGAAGGGGCGTGCCTCAGATAGCTGGTGAAGGAGCCCACACGGGAGGGAGCAATACTAGACCTGGTTTCCCCAAATGGTGACAGAATGACAGATCTATCAGTGGGCAGCCATCTAGGGACCAGCGATCATCATACAATGTGGTTTAATGTGAAGACAGTAGTAGAGTCAAGCCACTCAAAAGTAAAGGTCCTGGATTTCAAGAGGGCAGACTTTGCAAAAATTGGGGAGCTCCTCCAGAGAATCCTGGTGAAGGGGAAGGGAGGGAGGAGTGGAGGAACAGTGGAAGAAACTTAAAGGAGCCAAAGCAGAGACAACAGGCCTCTGTGTAAAGCTAGTAAACAAAGCAAAAAAAATAAGTAAAAAAACGCTATGGTTTTCAAAAGAAGTAGCAGGGAAGATTAGGGGAAAAAAGTAGGCATTCAGAAAGTACAAGGAAACACACAGGGAGAGAGGTGGAAATGTACCAGGCAAAGCAGAAGGAGGTGGGGAAGACACAAACTATAGAAAGGACAGCAAAATCAGTAAAAGAAGGTGACAAAACCTTCGGGTATATGAAGGAAAGGAAAGACCAATGGAGATATTGTGAGGTTGAATAAAGAGGTGTGTGTGTGTGCAGAGGGGGACCTAAAAAAAGCAGAAATTCTAAACAAATACTTCTGCTCAGAATTTACAAAGGAAGGGGAAGGGGAGGGATCAAACTTAGGGGGTAGAAACACACATGGGGGGGGTGGACACCAGTCCATTCACGGAGAGTCCCCTAAAGGAACTCTCGAAACTAAAAGTGGACAAGGTAATGGGACTGGATGGGATGCATCCCAGAATACTGAAAAAACTCAGTGAGGTACTAGAGGCACCACTGGCAGCTCCATTTAACAAATCACTAGAGGAGGGAGTGGTACCAAGGGACTGGAGGAGGGCAAATGTGGTACCACTAAACAAAAGTGGGAGCAAGGCGGAGGCTGGAAATTACAGGCCAGTCAGCTTGACCTCAGAGGTAGGAAAAATCATAGAATCCATGTTAGAGGAAATGATTGTGGCATACCTGGAGGCTACTGGAGCACAAGACCCAAGGTAACATGGCTTCACAACAGGGAGATCTTGGCAAACAAATCTGATAGACTTCTTTGACTGTGTCACCAGGGTGGTGGATCAGGGATGGGCGGTGGACATGGCCTACCTAGATTTTAGCAAGGTATTTGACACTGTCCTACACAGGAGGCTAGTAAACAAGTTGTGCAGTCTGGGAGTAGGTCCCAAGGTGGTACAATGGGTCTGAAATTTGCTGAGCAACAGGACACAGAGGGTGGTGGTAAATGGAGTTCAATCCCAGGAGAGGAGGGTGACAAGTGGGGTGCCACAGAATTCGGTTCTGGGGCTGGTCCTCTTCAATGTCTTCATTAGTGACATTGTGGAGGGGTTGGAAAGGAAGATAAGCCTCTTTGTGGATAACACCAAGATCTTCAATGGGGTAGACACTCCAGACAGGGTGGAAAAATAAGACGAGACCTAGGTAAATTGGAGGAGTGGTCAAGAGTGTGGCAGCTTAAATTCAATACAAAAAAGCTCAAAGTCATGCACTTAGGCCACAGGAATCCTGGAGAGGAATACAAATTGGGGGAGGGGGGAAGATACTAACAGCAGCAAAACTGGAAAGGGACCTGGGGGTAAACATAACAGATGACCTGAAGGTGGCCAATTAACGTGAAAAGGCAGTGGGAAGGGCCGGAGGGATGCTGGGGTGCATAGGGAGGGGCATCACCAGTAGAAAAGAGGAGGTGGTGATGCCTCTGTACAGACAATTGATCAGGCCACATCTGGACTACTGTGCTCAGTTCTGGAGTCCGCATCTCTGGAAGAACATTGAAAGAATGGAGGCGGTTCAGAAAAGGGCAACAATAATGGTGAAAGGAATGCACCAGAAAACATATGAGGAAAGACTGAAAGACCTCAATATGTATACCCTGGAGGAAAGGAGAGAGAGGGGGTATATGATAGAGACATTCAAGTACCTCAGGGGAATAAACAAGATCCAGAAGGGCATTATCTTAAAATAAGAGAGACTTTTCAAGACCAAGGGGTCACAATATGAGGCTGGGGGGGGGGAGGCGGAGACTGCTGTAATGTGAGGAAGTATTTTTTCACAGAAAGGGTGGTGGATGCATGGAACAGCCTCCTAGCAGAGGTGGTAGAGGCTAAAATGATTGGTGAGTTCAAGAATGCATGGGATACACAGAAGGCAACCCTAGTGGTAGGAAAGAGAGGGTAAGCTGCAGATCATTTAGGATCTAGAGTTTAAATAGGTAGGGAAACGGGCAGGCTAGGTGGGCCAGGAGGTCCTTACCTGCTGTCAGAATCTATGTTTCTAAGATACAGAAACCATGTCCATGGGAAGGCCAAGAACCAGATGCTTCACCCAGCAATATTCCTCAGATGGTAAAAAGAGGATTTGTCGATGGCTGACACCTGAGATTTAAGGGTCAGGCCATCATCAAAAATAATGCCCAGCTTCCCCACCCGATCTGAGGTAGTCAGCTGAACACCACTGAGCCAAAGCCCAGAAGGCTGTCCTGCTGACAAACCTGCCTCCCGACGATCTGGGTCCACAACCAACACCTCAGTTTTAGCAGGGTTCAACCGCAGACAGCTGGCAACATATCCAGTCCTGAATCTTGGACAGACAGTTGTTAAATACCAAGAGGATCACATCTTGTCCAGGCAAAAAGGACATGTACAGCTGAGTATCATCTGCATAGCAGTGAAAACTCAGACCGTACCACCTAATGATCTCTCCCAACGGCGGCATATACACTGCAAACAACATGGGTGACAAGATGGAACCCTGCAGTACCCCGCAGGATAGGAAGAGAGGGGCTGAAGAATGAATTCCAGACACCACTCTCTGAGTTCTACCTTTGTGGAAAGATTGAAACCATCTGAGGACCGTTCCAGATAGTCCACAGATGAACCGCAGACGCTCCAGCAGCACACCATGGTCCACTGTGTCAAATGCTGCAGAGAGATCAAGAAGGAACAAGACAGAATGAGTCCTCTGATCTCTCGATATTAGGTCATTTAGCACTCGAACAAGGGCCATCTCAGTACTATGCCTCTTCTTAAATCCTGACTGGAGAGAGTCATAAATATCGTGGCTAGATAGATGATCGTCCAGCTGCAGCGCAACCACCTTCTCAATAACCTTACCCAAAAAGGGTAGGTTAGAGACAGGTCTGTAGTTAGCCAGACAGTTCAGGTCAAGGTCATTACCACAGCCTCTTACCTGGCTTGTTTGATGGGGGTGTTAGCCCATTGATGCTGTGTGTCGACTGCTCCACCCGCCCAGCCACCCTCCCACTCAAGGCTGGCCCTCAATTTAAGCACCACCCTAGTCACATGACTTCCTGTTCACTTTTTCTCTAAGTGCCCACTTTACCACTGGCAGGTTATACCAACTCTAAACTAGAGGGTGCTCTCTGAAACCCCTCCCCTAGACTCCTCCAAGCCTCTCCTTTGCCCTTTTTTCTCCTCCTTTCCAGTGCCTGACTCTCTAGTGACCCACCTCCTGTCACTCCCCCCTCAGCTTGTACTACCCCAGTCTCCCATCCCTTAGCCATCACCTGCCCACCTCCTCTCAACCCCCATCTCTGACCCCCCATACCACCGCCAGCCCCACCCCACACGCACTGCCCTTCCCCAGGTGGCTACTAGGAGTCGCTACTACACCCACCTTTTTCAGCCAGCCACCCACCTTTTTTTCCTGGGACTTTCACCACGGCTGCTGGGATCTCCCCTGGGATCCTGGGTTTTGAACCTGGTACCCCTCGAACTATAGTCTGCAACTCTGCCACTGCACCACAGTGACTCCCACATTTCTGGGTGTCAATATGTTCCCCTTATACTAAACCACCGATGGTCCCAAACACAGCACCATGGCAGTCTATGTCCACCTCCACAGCATGGCATGTCCCTTACTAATGATGCTATCTGCTCCCCAAAGTCCCACCACTGAGCTGCTCCCCCGCCCCTCCCTCCAGCATCTCTCCCACTTTGGCCACCTCTTTATCCCCCACCACACCCACTAGCACACCTACCCCTGCCTCATCCTCCCCACCCAAATTCCCCACGGCCCACCCTTTTTCTTGCCATCTCTTCCATCCGCTCCCTTCCAACACCGTGCTCCGAGACTATGAAATCCGCACATACCGCCCCCCGGGCAGTATAGGCATTGTCTCCCCCTGTTCAGGATCATCTCCATACTACTCATGCTATCCGGTAACATCCACCCCAACCCAGGTACTGGCACCTCTGGCCTACCATGACTTCCCCTCCCCCCCGTCTCTGGTCTGCATATCGCTTCAATGAATATATGCAGCATACTTAAGAAAGCTGAAGTCCTACAGTGCTGGATCATGCAGCACCAGTCTTAGCACTGGTCGAGACATGGCTCTCCAAATCCACCCCCGACTCCTTCATCTCCATCTCTGGGTACGCTCTCTATAGGGAGGATAGAGTAGGCAAGCAGGGCGGTGGCTGCGCAATCTACTTGCGTGACACCTTACTGGGCCACGCCCCACCCCCACCAAAACTGGATCACAGCGCCCAAGCTAGGTCTCTAAAAATCACCCCTGACCCATCTAAGACCCCACTTATCACCGTGGCATACATTCCCCCATGGAAACAGACCCTTGCACTCCTCTCCCTCATGGAGTACCTCTCTAACCTCCCCCACAAGGTTGAGCATATCCTGCTAGTTGACCACAGCATAAACTGGCTCGCCAGCTCTGCTGTCTTGGCCAAGGATACGCTCACAGCCCTGGACCTCTCCCAAGTAGTAATGCAGCTGACCAGACACAACCCCTCTACCAGCACACACACCCTACTGGACATTGTCCTTTCCAATAGACCCCATAAAATTGCAAGACATCACTGTCCTACCTAATGCCCTCAGTGACCACTCCCCAGTAATCTTCTCATGGTCCGGTAGGCTGCCCAAACGTGCACCAAAAGTCACAATCCGACAACAGCTCTGCCCTGGTAGCATCTTAAATTTCAAACAGCATCTCGCCCACTGGGACTGGTCCCCAATACGCCTTGCCACCAGCATCGATGTTGCACTTGAGTACTTCACCAACTCTTTCAACTTAGCCTGTGACACCTTTGCCCCTCTCAAAAAGACCCACTCCAAGCAGCACAATACACCATGGATTACCCCATCCCTCCTCACTCCACTGAGGAAGTGAGACAATCAATTACACAGAGCCATGGACTCATGCAAACCAGCTGATATACAGGCATTGAACTAAGCGTAACAAGTGCACCTGGGCAATTTGAAAGGCAAAAGCCGAATACTATAGGTCGACCCTAACCACCTCGTGGAGGTCATCTCGTAAGTTTTAGGAGAATGTGGCAAATCCCAACCCCCCCCCACCAAACTCAGTGTAGATGGCTCCATCACCACCGATCTGAAGTGTATAGCAGACAGCCTCAATACTAGCTTTACCGATCGAAGCTCAGTGCTTGCCAATAATTTCTTCTACCCAATGCCCGCCCCTAACCACTCACTCTCCCACGCCCCCCTTTCTACCTTCGGACAATCTCCACAAGAAATCAAGCCTTACCTTGCCAAAGCCCTCAATGGGTCCAGCCCCCAAAATGACCCCTTGGATACAAGACTCCTCCAACTAGCATTTGATGAGCTACTCCTTCCCCTGACTGACCTCCTAAACCACACCCTCTGCCTCGGGCAGTTACCCAGTGCCTGGAAGACTGCAGTAATAATTCCCAACCACAAAGTGGGGGATAACTTATACCCTGAGAAATACCGACCAATCTCCATCCCCCCCCCCAAAGCCCTTGAAAAGGCCATGGCAGATCAGCTTGCTGACTACCTCATAACCCCTGACCTGCTCTGCAAGGAACAGCACGGTTTCCGCTCAGGCCATAGCACCACAACAGTACTACTAGAATTCTCTAGCTCCCTCCACACTGTACTTGACAAGGGCCAACTGGCCAGAGCTGTGTTCATTGACCTCTCCAAGGCCTTTTATACGGTCAGTCACCCCCTCCTGCTTGACTCCCTCCTGCATATGGGTTTCTCCCAAGGCCCCTTAGCTTGGTTAACAAGCTACCTAGCCTCCAGGTTGCAATGTGTTACGATCAACACGATGCTCTCTAGTACCCACCCTATCCTCTCAGGAGCCCCACAGTTCTCCATCCTGGGGACAATACTCTTCAGTCTGATCATCAATGCTCTACCTAACTAGTGTACCAGCACGGTCCTACTATACGCAGACAACGCCGTCCTCTGTGCCTCCCACGCCAACCCCACCAGTCTGCAGGCCTCCCTCTAGCTCTCTTTTAGTCAAACTGAATGCTGGTTTTTGGACCATGGACTGGTCATTAACCTGAACAAAACCAAAGCCATGATTTTCGCCCACCATTAAAATAAGCTTAAAAGCTCCCCCCTTCAAATCCTCTCCAGCACCCTCCATCCCCTCGAAATAGGTCACTTCCTACAAATACTTGGGCATAACCTTTGACCAAGCTCTCACCTTCCACACCCACATAAACGCCCTCACATCAGCAGCCAACACACGAATCGGCCTCCTCTACCGCCAGAAAGACTGCCTGCCACCAGAAGCTCTCCGGCTAGCCATCACCTCCTCAATCCTATCCTTAATTGACTACGCCCTGATGATCTATGCAGCCGCTGATGCCACTGCACTAGGTAAGATAAAAGTATCTCTCAATAAAGCATGCAGGCTCCTGTCAGGTGCTGACCAGCTCACTCACCTGCACCCTCTACTCCCTCACCCAGACACTCAGCCTCGAGGAAAGGCTCCAATACCAGTCATGCAACATGGTAAAAAAAACCTCCTTGGGTTAACGCCACCTGGACTCTCGTCATCTCTCCACCACTCAGCCCCTACCATTACCACGTGTAGCTCCGATAAATCTTCTCTACCAGTCCCTAGGGTAAGGACCTCCCTAGCCTAGAGGTCTTTCACCTACAGTACAGGGCCCTGTCCTGGTACAAAAGCCCAAAAGGGCGAGACGAGAGAGAAGCAGATATTTCCCAACCTGGAAAAGGAGCTAAAAAAGCTTACGGGGATGGAGGGCGGGAAGGTATTACCTACTGCAAGAGCCTCTCTCGAAGATCTACTGTTATGGTAAGTTCTTACGTAACTGTACTATCTTACTTTGAGAGGGCTCTTGCAGTAGGTAATTACATATAGGACTGAGTCCCAAGCAGTCTGGAACAAGAAGAAGCAAAACGGGAGGAGGAGAGCTACTCAAAGTAGGTCGTCTAGCTGTGAAGGCCTTAGGAAAGGAGGCCTTACAGAACAGCAAGCCTGAAGCCTGCTCTACGGCGAGAGGCAATATCCAAATTCTAATGTTTTGTAAAGGTATGGATGGAAGTCCAAGTGGCGGCAGCACAGATGTTCGCTGCTGACACATTCTTCAAACAAGCTGCTGAGGCAGCGACTCCTCTGGTGGAGTGGCCTCTCACTTGACCTGGAAGGGTGTTGTTGTACTTGTCATAACAGAAAGTGATACAATGAGCCAACCATTTGGACAGGCATTGCTTAGAAACAGCATTGTCTTCTCTTTTGTGGGCAAAAGAGACAAACAGTTGATCAGTCTTTCTGAGATCTTTTGTTCTGTTAGTGTAGTATCTCAGACTCCGGTGAACGTCCAGAGTGTGTAAGAGATACTCCCCTTGATTGGAGTGCTGCATAAAGAAAGCAGGTAACTCTATGGACTAGTTCAAAGTAGATTCCACTACCACCTTGGGGAGAACCTTACGGTTGGTGCACAGAGCCACACGTTCCTTGTGAAAAATCAAATACGGGATTTTACACATCAGGGCCTGGAGCTCGGAAATCCTCCGAGCAGAAGTAATGGCCACTAGGAAGAGAGTCTTCCATGAGAGGAACTTCATGTCTGCTGAGGCTGCCAGTTCGAAAGGAGGCAGAGTAAGCTTCTCGAGGATGAAATTCAAATCCCAAGAAGGGGCAGGAACCCGGATAGGGGGTCTCAAGTGGACAACCCCTCTAAGGAAAGTCTTAGAGACCTCCAGCTGAGAAAACATCCTGCCTGCAAAAGGGACATGGTAGGCCAAAATGGCCGCTATGTGTACCTTCAAGGACGAGTGACAGACCCAGATCAAAGAGGTGGCACAGGTAATCCAGCAGCTGCCCAACAGAACATGAGAAAGGCTCAAAATCTTTTGAAGTGGCCCAGATTGTGAACCGTTTCCATTTCATGGCATAGGTAGACCTAGTGGAGGGTTTTCTAGCCTACACCAAAATCTCAGCCACTCGGGGTGAAACCCCAAATCGGGCTTGAGCTATGTCTGTAGAAGCCATGCGTACGGTTGAAGAGACTTGAGACCTGGATAGACCAGGGTCCCCTGATCCTGGGTCAGTAAAAGTCACGACAGAGGAAGAGGAAGAGGAGGTTCCTCTGAGTATTGTTGCAGAAGACAGAACCAAACTTGCCTGGGCCAGAAAGGAGTGATCAGTATTATTCGAGCTCCTTCTGAACCGAGTTTCTGTAAGACTCTCGGAATCAAAGGGATTGGGGGGAAGCATAGAAGAATCTGTCCTTCCAATCTAGAGACAGAGCGTCTCTCCAAAAAATGCTGCGCTCTGGAGCGAGCGAGCAGAAGTCTGGAAGCTTTGCGTTTAGAGGTGAGACCAACAGGGCCACCTGTGGTGTTCCCCAACATAGGAAGATATCGTCTAAGACCCCCTGATCCAGTTGCCACTCGTGAGCTTGAGCAGACGAGCGACTGAGTTTGTCTGCTAAGATGTTCTCGACTCCCGGGTGTGAATTGCAGTGAGGCAGTGAGGTGGAGGTTGTGCTGTACTGCCCAATCCCAAACTCACACTGCTTCCCTGCAAAGCGGGTAGGAACAAGTCCCTCCCTGTTTGTTGATGTACCATACTACACACATATTGTCCGTCTGTATGGCTAAGTGGTTTAGAAGGACATGCAGAGCTTGAACAGCATAAAGCACTGCCCGAAGCTCGAGCACATTGATGTGAAGCACTTTCTCGAGCTTGGGCCAGGAGCCCTGGGTCCTGTGAGGTCTGAGATGGGCTCCCCAACCTTCGCCCGAGGTGTCTGTGGTCAGAGTCTGGGAGGGGGGAGAAAGACAGAAGAGAACTCCCCGACAAAGGTTCTCCTGAACCATCCACCACTGCAAGTCCCGAACCATGGGGGAGGAGAATAGGACAAGTTGGTCCAGGTTGTCTACCAACTGATTCCACTGAGACCGAAGTGACCACTGAGAGATCCTCATGTGGAGCCGAGCGCGAGGGACTGTTGGGATTGCAGCCACCATAAGCCCAAGGAGGCAAAAGACCAACCTGGCACTGACCCACTTGCGGCCGGACAACAGACTGACCTGAGCCTGGAGTGTGGCCGCCCTGTCCGGTGGCAGGAAGGCCCAGCCAGAGGTCGTGTCCAGGATCACCCCGATAAACTGGAGCCTTGACATCACCACTGAACAGCACCGAACCCCAGAAGGACGCTTCCTGAATAGCGGACTGCACTTCCAGGATCAACCCTGACACACAGAGCCAGGCATGACGCTGTAAGCCTACGGCGAAAGCAGAGCTCCTAGCAGCAGTGTCCACTGCATCGTAAGTAGCACAAAGCATGTGCCGACTGGCCGAACGTGCAGAGCGGATGAGGTCAGCCACTTCCTGTTTGACTTGTGAGTCCAGAAGGGAGTCCAATTTGGATTCCACCTCACTAAGAATCGCCTTCTGGTAATCCCCCATATGACCAACATAATTGAGGGCCCTAATATCCAGAGTGGAAGAAGCATAGATCTTCTTCCTATACTGGTCCAGAAGACGGGATTCTTTGTCAGGTGGAGACGAGCTCAGATGTTTCGTGTTAGCTGTCCAGCCATGAGCGGCGCTAATCATGACCGAATCAGCTCGAGGGTGAGAATCTAAAAAGTCAACACCCTCGGGAGCCTGATATAGCCTGTTTGACTTCCGAGAAAGTGGGGCTAAAGCCGACGGCTGCTTCCAAATAGTGGAAACAAGATTGGCATGAGGCTCAATCCAGGGTGGCACCAAGGTGGGAGCTGTCATGGGCAGATCCAGATGCTCAGTGAATTTCTTACGCTGGAGATCCAGCTCCAATCAATGCCACTTATGAACCTCCTGGATTTTGCGCAGCAACTCCATAAAAGAAGGGTCCGCCGAAGGGGACTTCGGAGGAGTTCTTGGCCTGGGCTTAGACGGAGAGCGTGGCTTGTCGTCTGGCTCGGAACAACCGTCGGAGTCGTCCGAGGTGTCCGAGGAGGAAGAAGATGATGATGAGGAAGACTCCCTCTCCCGGTGTGGGGGGGGGGAGGAACGGACCCCTTGAGAAGCCCTCGGGAAGCGTGTCCTGCCCCGCCCTGGAACCAGAGGGTTCGCCCTGGTGTCCGAGGTGGGAGGGAGTCTGTCGTCGTGACCAAAGGGAACCGCACTATTGTCGGAGACGCACTTCACCTCTGGTGAGCTGAGCCTTGGCCTCAGCTCACCAGGAGGCCAGAGTCTCTTCAAGTCCACCGCTGAGGGGCGGTGGAGGTGGAGGAGGGGATACGGGTATGGATTATATCCATAAGGCGCAAATCCATAACCTGACGGTGGGAAGCCCAGCGTCGGGTATTGAGGCACCAGGTACTGCAGTGTTGGATAGACCGGCGTCGGATACTGTGGAGCCAGGTAAGACGACAGAGTCAGATACCCGGGAACCGAGGGGTCTGCCGGAGCAGACAGCCCAGCCAGAG
Source organism: Neoceratodus forsteri (assembly GCA_016271365.2). Taxonomy (NCBI): domain Eukaryota; kingdom Metazoa; phylum Chordata; order Ceratodontiformes; family Ceratodontidae; genus Neoceratodus; species Neoceratodus forsteri. The sequence goes on from CM028135.1 coordinate 1,069,691,998, forward strand.
GGACCACGGGCGGGTCTGGAGCAGAAGGCCCGGTGGGTGGTGGGCCCGGCGTTGGCGCAGCATCCGGGAGTGGGATATCGTCTGGGGTCAGCAAGACTGGCATCGGGGCCAGCGTACGGGGAGCCTACATCAGGTCGGTCAGCCCAGCGGGCGGACGGTCTGACGGGGGCGCAGCAGGAACCTCGGCATCGCCCGGGGATGATGGGGAAAAATCCCTGGGGTCCAGCTGAGGAGATCCAGGGTCACCGGAAGGCATCGAAGGCTGCGGGGAGCCGGGAACATCGGACGTGGGAGGGTCCGGCATCGGCTCAACCGCCGTGCAGACGTCGGGCAAGCCGATGTTCGACTTATCAGCGGGGTCCAGGCAGACGTCGGAGGAGCCGACGTCCGACTTAGTAGACCCGTCACCCGAGGCAGGTCGCGAAGGAGGGCCGGCCTGTTCAGGCGGAAGAAGGGCTGTGCGCCGCCCCGAGGAGTCGGGCGACTTATCAACCATCTCCGTGCGTGCGTCGGAGGAGCCGACTTCTGGCTTACCAGAGCTGCTCGAACCAGTAGACTGCACAGTGGCAGCTTTACCGGGAGCGGAGGCCTCCAATAGCCCAGAGGCGCCTGAAGGGCCCGAGCGCGAGCCAGATGAGCGGGTTATCACCTTGGAACCTCTACAGCTGTCGCAGATCGGTCCCCGGGGGGGGTGGACATTACCTGAAGCACGACGACTCCTGAAGAAGACCCGGTGGATGAGGAGCCCTTGTCCCAGTGCCTCTCCTTGCCTTTTTTCTTGCGATGGCCTTCAGGGGAAGTGGACGCCTGCCGGAGCTTTTTTAACTCCTTTTCCATGGAGGACATTTTCTTCTTTAAAATATGGGCCTCCAGGGACTGCTGCTGCCATCTGCAGGTGGCCGCGTTAAATTTAAGGCAGTGCTGGCACTTCTCCACCTGATGATCTGGGCCTAGGCAGAAGAGGCACTGGAATGGCTGTTCTTGTCTCGCGGTAGTTGGGCTGCACGCAGTCACACTTGTTCTTGTGCTCAGAGGGTGTAGGGGATTACATACACTAATGAATACCCACAAAATTCAAAAATCAAAATAACTTGGTAAAACTACCGATGACTAAGGCTGACGAGCGTTGAACTTTACCATGAGGCGCTGACATGAGCTAACGGCGGGAAAGAACTGGAAGGTGAGCGTGGAGACTGCTAGCTAGAAATTTTTCCGTGGGGTCCTGACACCTGCCAGCATCAGTCCTATATGTAATTACCTACTGCAAGAGCCCTCTCGAAGTAAGATCTGTACTTATGACCTAGTTAGGCCAATGACAAAGTCTTCTTTCTAGACTGCCTCTATTAATATCCCTTGGTACTATGGCAATGTAGCAATGTGACCCTATGATTGCCTATACCACTGTATTGGCTTCTTTTCAGGCTCACTGCCTCTCCTGTATACATGTTTTTTATTCTTCTATAATATTATGATGTATATACTGTTATAACAGATGTAACTCTTTAAGCTGCGCCTTATAACAACTACCATTCCTTTTGCTATACCTTGCATGTATATATTACTTAACGTATGTATTAATAATTAATGTGTTCTCCTGTGTGTAATCATGAACTGCGATATGTAACAATGACAATTTGTACGCAATGTTTTGAGGATATGTACGTTAATGTTTGTATTCCCTTATGTGTATCATGACGTGGAGCCTTTGGAAATGAGTCCCTGACTCAAAGGATTATAATTCCGATCTCTGACAAGGGAGGGCATTTTAAGAGGGGTCGAACGACTGCCTCCTTTAGGGGATCCAGAAACACACCCCTCTCCAATGACCTCCAGACTATCTTGGCTAGGGCTGGGCAGATTTCATCTACGCACCCTACAAGAAGGCGCATAGGGCCAGAGTCCAAACTACAGCTGGTTGGCTGCAAAGTCTGGATGACCCTCACGATATCCATGATTTCCATCCAGCTGAAGTCAGACCAGGCAAACTGGGTGCCCCCCACCTCCTGCTGACCTCCACAATACCACTAGAGGGGGCCAGATCTGATGGTGGCAACCTTATCGGCGAAGAACTGAGCAAAGTCATCAAACTTCTCTTGTGAAAAAGCTCTGCCAGACTGAAGACAGATTGGATTACAAATTCTGCCCATGGTCCTGAAGAGCTGACCTGGTCGGTTCTGTGCAGCGGCAATCTCTCTGGACAGGAACTCTGCCTTCTTACGGGAGATTACCGATCAATAGACTGCATAATGGTCCATCAATTTAAGTCTGTCACACTCCAGGTTCGATTTCCCCGGCCCCTCTCTAGCCTTCGTCCCACCCTCATCTCCTTCAAGGTTCAATCAAACCATGGGGACCTTGGGCGAAGAGTGAGTGGGCAAATCCAAACAGGAGCTATGGAATCCAGGGCCTCTGTCATCGCCTTGTTATAGGCGAGTACTAGATTCCCTGGATCCATGCATTCACTTGGTATACTCGATAGGTCCAGCGCCGCCATCAAGCCATCCGGGATCACACCCCTCAAAGGGCGGTACCAGACCATCTCCGTAGGGGCAGGCCTATTGGAGGGGCCATGAAACTGTACCCCACGGTGTGATGGTCAGACCACCAGACTGGCTCCATCCCCAGAAGGAACACCAAGTCCAATGAATGACCATAAATCTGGGTCATGGAGGTAACAACCTGTGTAAGGCCCAATGAACTCATTAATTGGAGGAAGTCTTGACCACATTGCGAGAGTTCATCATCATCAAGTACACAAGTAGTTTTATCAAAGCACACTATGGCATTTAAACAAAGTGCAGGACAATCCTGGTGGATAAATATATAATAATGCAAGGGGAAGTGTGTATAACGAGGATTTCATGCATACCTGAGGAGTGTGATGGCCCATAAACCCTGAGAATGAAGGTTGAGGGGTTTATCAAGGCATCGCACACTGAGGGTGTGCATAAAATCTGAGTTGACACACACTTCACCATGTTTTATTTTTTACATAAACTGGTTCGATTTTTTATTTAATTTTTATTTTAGAATTTGTGCCAAAGGTGCTTAACCAATTCTGTTATGTACTGGTGAATATACACATGTGTATAATCAAACTCCATTATACACAGGTGATTACACACACGTGTATAATCAAACTCCATTATACACATGTGTATAATCACTTGTGTATAACAGAGTTTGAGAGCTTCTGCCCACAGTTGATAATCATCAACCAGTTATTATGAAAGTGTTATCAGCATCGTGAAAGCTGCTAAGTGGTTCAGTATTCCATTGAGATGTACCAAACAGGTCATGAAGTCATCTGTGACATACCCAACAGAAGATTATATGCTATCTTGTGAGCTGGGTATAAGATATCACTTTTTATCTCCTCCTGCACCGGCCATGCCATCTGCCCCAGCAACCACCCAACCCCAGCTGGTGAAGGTTTGAATCCTAGCTGTGACTTCAGTTTTTGTCAACCTGCTTTTTTTTCTAATTTCGCTTGAGTGAAAATCCTTGGCAATGTGGAGCTGGAATAGTAAATTATATGAGCAACAATTTGTGCAGGGAAGAATTAGTCCCATCTGGAAAGGTTCCTGGCACTTTACAAGAGCATCATCCACTGATCTGTTGACGTCCATTTTCATTCCATGAGTTTCGAGGTTCAGATCAGCAGAGGGCGCATGGGCATGCTAATACAGTTTTCTCCTTACAGAAACAGTCACCTTGGTTTGTGACATTCAAGGCTTTCATTGCCAGGCTGTCTTAGCTGGTTTTTAAGGCTAGTGTGAGTTTCAAATGCAAAATTCAGTTTTTAATCCTTTCAGCTCTGTAATTAGTTCTATAATGCATGATACATAAAACTGTTGTGCTACTTTTCAGAGCATTATATATAAAAAACATAAAAATGAAGCTGCTACATTTCGGACATTGTAAAACCATCCATGGAGTTTTTTAATTTTTATTTATTTAGCTTTTGTTGACCAGGTAAGTGCACTAGACAAATCCTGCCTATTTTCAGGCACGACCCGGGGGAGGGGGATACAGATGAATGCCAACTGACCTTGAACCAGATTAAGCTGTTGGTGGTATTTTTAGTGAAAGAGGGAAAAATTTGGTCAGGACACCAGGGAAATTCCCCGGCTCTTTTCAATAAGTGCCATGGGATCTTTAACATCCACCTGAACTACCACCAGTCCAGGCAGATGAGACCTCGGTTTAACGTCTCATCCGAAAGACAGCACCTCAGAAGTGTGAAATAGTGGTCTAACCATAAGAGTTCCAAATAGTTACCTTTTCTCTCAAAATGAAGGGAACATTAAAACTTCTAATCAAATGCAGACATTCCATACGGCACCAACTGCCACCCCTGCTGGCGGCTGTCAAGAGATCCAGGAGCAAACAGGCATGGAGGAACAGATACCGTCAGTGGTCTGTGCATCACCGGTCATGTGGCTGAATCAAGAACTTTAGTCTACAGCTCTTTCCATTGTGTACCTCTCATGAGCACCAACATTAAATACAAATACTTAAAAGAACTGCTTCCCCAAGGCCAGCTGATGACTGCTATACTGGCAATCAGGGTTATGGAGTTGACTCAAAAGCAGGCTTGGATGAGCTTGGGGCTGGAGTGACACTACCGCATCGCAGCAGTTTCACCCTGGAAGGGGCAGTGCAAAGTTCTGTTACTACAGGTGACCACGGTGGAAGGGAACTTTAGAGTTGGGAAAAGGCGCGAAATGCCAGTGACCAGGTAGGGACAGAGGCCAAACTAGTGTAGGACTTATGGGAAGACTGGATGGGCCTAGCAATACTTATCTGCCGACAATTTCTATGTTACAATGATCACTGCTGTGGGGAAGTTGTATGCATACAAGGCTGACATGCATGGCACAGCACTACACAGGGAGGTGGGAAGGTCAAAGGGTAAAATAAATAAAACTGTAGAAAAAACGCAGGTCGTTGGAATGTTAGTAGACTGTCCTCTTGGGTCCTGTGCCACAGTGTCCTCTGCCAGGGTGGTCATGGTGTAGCAGCTGCCAGTGCTATCAAGGATAACCCTAGCCTGAAGACCAGCAGAGGGTCCAGGAGGGTAAAAAGCTGCACAGAACAAGAAAGTAAAATTGTGTAATGGGCGAGGGTATTGCTCCTGACACCGACCACTCTCAAAATGGCCTGTTTGGGTCAGGGCACAGGTCCACCCCAGCTACAACTTGGAAAGAGAAAACACAAGGTAATCCAACTAAGCCAACCACCCAGAGGTGGATTTTTGTGTGACACCAGGCCAGCGGGTGTCAGGGGAAATTTTGGGGAAAGGGACCAAAGTTCAAATACCACTACTGGGAACACAAGGAGAGGCGTGAAGCTAACTCGAATGCAAGAAATAATATAAAAGTTTATTAAACAATATTGCACTAAATATCTATACTCAAACTCTAAAACTAAAACAGTACTAAATTTAGAACTCTACTTCCTATGCGGTGAATTAGTTGTAAATACCCTACGCCAGCCACCCTTGCGTGTCTACAGGGGAAAAGGGAAAGAAAGCAGGATGGGGAGCCAGCTGTCCAGGGCAGGGGAAACATACAACAGGACACAGGCCAGGACTATTCCGAGGCGGTGTCGGCCATCGGCACAAATGTCTTTAAAAACCACCGGAAATTACACTCCTCCAGCCACAGTCCCTACGTGGACTGCCGGGACACAAGGCCACCCAGCCACAGCCCCACATGGACTGCCGGGACAAAGGACAAACAGGGACATGACAGCTGGTCGGGGAAAGCAGGGTTGGGGCACCTGGGACCACGCGCAGGCTAAAGGGTGGCGGCACAATAAACATTTTTATTTAAACCCTGTGTCTGTGTCTTTCTTTTCAGCAATCAGTACTAAGACACTATATGTACACATAAAACAGTTTAGAAAATAACAACAAAGGTAAATCACAGTGGCACTGTCTTCAGGTAACCAATGCTGGCATTAATCCACATTGATGCAAACAGTTAATTGATTAAAATTCTTGGCTCAGGGGAGCCTTGTGCTTGCCTTGCCCTTTAAATTTAGCACAAGCCACAATAAAATTACATTTATTCATTTATTGTTCAAATCGGAATTACAATCCTTTGAGTCATGGACTCGTCTTCAAAGGCTCCTCATCAGACAACTACAGTTTACAATAAACAGAACATGACAAGGTAACAGGGGCATATAATAAAGCTTCATACAGTAATGTAGGTACATAAGTAGGTACTGACAGAGGTATAACATAGAATAATTTCATATAATAGAGATACAACATGGAGTAACTTCATATGGATATGGGGGTACATGAGTGGACATTGCCTTGGGGGGGAAGACAATTGTCCTAAATAATGACTGAGTGACAGTCTAATGGGGGAAGGGAGCAGGGAAGAAGTGGGGATGTTCGGAGGGGGGGAAGGAAATGTAGAGTAGTAGTGCTGATAGAGACGCTCTTCGTGGTGGATTAGCTGTCCAAGGGACATTGTCAGGGGGGATGAGGGCAGCTGGAGGCATTAGACAACATAGAACATAGAATTTGACTGCAGATAAGGACCGCCTGGTCCACCTAGTCTGCCAATTTCCCTACCTAATGCATAGGCTGCAGATCCTAGTTAACCAACAGCCTACTTCCTCCTACCCCCCACTAGAATTGCCTTATGTCTGTCCCATGCATTCTTGAATTCCCCCCCAGTTTTTGACTCCACTACCTCCTCAGGAAGGCTGTTCCATGCATCCACCACCCTCTCCATGAAAAAATACTTTCTCACATTACCTCTGTGCCGTCCCCCCTCTATCTTCAAATTGTACCCCCTTGTTCTTGCACATCTGTTTTTCTGAAAGATGCTACCCTCTTGGACTTTGTTGATTCCCTTGATGTACTTGAAAGTTTCTATCATGTCCCCTCTCTCCCTCCTCTCCTCGAGTGTACACATATTAAGCTTCTTGAACCTCTCTTCATATGTCTTCTGGTGCAGACCCTGCACCATTTTAGTTGCCCTCCTTTGGACAGCCTCCATCCTGTCTATGTCCTTGCAGAGATGGGATCTCCAGAACTGGATGCAGAACTCCATAAGGGGTCTCACCAACTGTCTGTACAGAGGGATAACAAATGCAGGTTACTCACCTGTAACAGGAGTTCTAGGAGTGGTGTATGTTGTTCATCCACACTTATTGGCAGGTTCCTTGCTGCTTTAAATGTTGCCGGAAGGTCTTCAAGCTGGCTCCTCTCACCCACCTGGGTGGTAAAACTCTTGGCTCCACCCCATGATGCCAGATCTAGCCCGCTGGAAGCCAGGTTGCGCATTGAAGCTGGGGAGATCAGGTGGGTCGTGTGGATGAACAACATATACCACTTCTAGAACTCCTGTTACAGGTGAGTAACCTGTATTTCTAGGGACGTGGATATGTTGTTCAATCCACACTGTCTGGCAGACTCCTAGTAGTTCTCCGGGAGGAGGGAGGCAAGGCGCGCACCCCCTACTTAGGGAATAAGGACTGGAGAACCGAGGTCCCAAAACCAGCATCCCAGCATGACTCTAGGTCAATGTGGTAATGGGAAATAAAGGTGTGTGCTGACTTCCAGGTAGCAGCCCTGCAGATTTCCTGGATAGGGATGTCCCTAGAATCAGCCACTGAAGCAGCGGTATGGCGGGTAGAATGAGCTCTTATCCCTTTGGGAGGCTCCATGCCTGCCAACTTATAGCAGAGATCTATGCAGGAGGTGACCCACCTGCCTATCGTCCACTTGACTACAGGTCTGCCAGGTGCGGCTTCAGCATAGGTGACAAACAGCTGGCGAACCTCTCCCCAAACTTCAGCCGTCCGCTCCTTGTAAGAAGAAAGTGCTCTTCTAGGGTCCAAAGTATGGAGCTTATATTCGGCCTCTGAGGTGTGATTGGGGTAGAACACCGGCAGAGTCAACACCTGGTTAAGGTGAAACTCCGACACCACCTTCAGAAGGAATTTCGGGTGGGGGCACAGGACAACCTTGTCCCTGTGGAAGACCAGATAAGGAGACTTAATGGAAAGCACCTGGAGCTCTCCCATCCTTCTGGCTGATGTAATAGCCACCAAGAAGGTGGTCTTCCACGACAGGTGAGAGATGTCACACCTGTGCATCAGTTCGAATGGCTTGCCCATGAGCTTAGCCAATACTGGCAGTAGATCCCACGGAGGTGGAGGTTCTCGCACCAGAGGGGATATGTGATCGAGGCCTTGGAAAAAGCACCCGACCACCTTCTCCTGTGCCACCGACTGCTTGCCGGCCCGCACCCGATAAGCAGAGGTAGCTGCTAGATGCACCTTAAGGGTTGTTGACTGAAGCCCTAGCTGAGAAAGGGACCACAGGTAGTCCAGAATGCTAGCCAAGGAACAGGAAGACAGGTTCAACCCCTTGTCCTGACACCAAATGGAAAATCTCTTCCATTTGAAGGCATAGCATTTTCTGGTCGACTCCTTACAAGACGCCTCAACGACGTTGAGGACCTCGCCGGAAAGACCCAAGGCCTGGAACTCTAGCCACTCAGGAACCAGGCCGTCAGGTGCAGGGATTGAAGGGCTGGATGGAGTACCTTCCCTTTGTTGACTGAGATCAGGTCTGGGCGGGCTGGAAGCCGCCTCAGGAGCCTGGAGGTGAGGCTGAGGAGATCTGGATACCAGAAGTGGCGGGGCCAGTCTGGGACTACCAGAATCATCTGCGCCTTGTCCCTCTTCATCTTGAGAAGCACCTTGTGGATCAAGAGAAATGGAGGGAAGACGTAGAAGAGGCCCAGGGTCCATGGCCTCGAGAAGCGAGCCCTGCTGATGGGGGAGGCATGAAACATCCTCAGCTTTGTATTCTCCCTGGAGGTGAACAGGTCCACCTGAGGGGTGCCCCAATGGAAGAACAGAACTTGTACTACCTCTGGCAGGAGAGACCACTCGTGAAATGCAGCGCCTATCCGGCTGAGGGCATTGGCCAGACTGTTGGAGGCTCCCGCCACATGAATGGCTAGGAGATCCACCTCCAGGCTGATCATGAGAGCCAAGTGCGGACAGCTTCCTTGCACACGCGCAAGGAGTGCGTCCCACCCTGTCAGTTGAGGTAATACATGGTCATGGTGTTGTCCGTCTGGACCTGGACCACTTGACCCCGTACAAACGGAGCGAAGGCAGTGAGGGCTAGTTGGACCACTTGAAGCTCCAGCTGGTTGATGTGGCATTGAGACTCCTGAGGGGACCAGAGGCCGTGGGCTCTGAGCTCCCCCAGATGGGTACCCCAACCCATCAGAGAGACATCATTCGTCAGAGTGACCATCAGCTCAGGGCGGACAAACTGGATACCCTCCTGCAGATGAACTGGAACGAGCCACCACTGTAGGCTGTCCCACATCTCCTGGGTCAGTGCCACTGGCTGGTCCAGAGGACCGGAGTGCTGTGACCATTGGCTGGCCAGCCCCCATTGTAGGGGACGCATATGCCAGGGGGCCCAACGGACCACGATGGTGCAGGTCGCCATGAGCCCCAAGGGGTGCAGAAAGTCCCAGGCAGGGTGCAATTGCCCAACCAGAAATGACTGGGCAAAGGAGGAAAGGACCTTGGCCCTGTCTGCCGGGAGCCAGGCTCTGGCTTGAAGAGAATCGAGCTCTGCACCGATGAACTGAATCACCTGCGATGGCATGAGTTCCCACTTGGCCTTGTTGATGAGGAGGCCAATCTGAGAGCAGACCTGGAGGGCCAGATCCCTGAACCGCTCCACCTCCAACCTGGAGGGGGCTGCAATCAGCCAGTCGTCCAGGTAAGGGTACACCTGGACCCCTCTGCACCATAGGAATGCTGTCACCACTGCCATGCATTTGGTGAAGACCCTGGGAGCTAGAAAGAGTCCGAAGGGCATGGCCCAGAACTCGTAAAGAGATCCCTCTGCTCGAAAGCGGAGGAATCGCTGATGAGACAGACGGATTGGGATGTGAAAGAACACGTCCTGAAGATCCAGAGAACAAAACCACATGCCTAGTTCCAAGAATGGAATGATCTGAGCCAGAGTGGCCATCCTGAAGGTGCTCTGCCTTAGGAACTTGTTCAGGTCATGTAGGTCGAGAATGGGGCACCAGCCCCCCATCCGTTTTGGGACTAGGAAGTACCTGGACACAAACCCTGGGTCTGGAGGAGGATCCACCACCTTGCTGATCACCTCCTTCTGAAGGAGCAAGGCAATGTTGGCTCGACCAGCTGACAGACAGGCTGCGGACCCCGTTGCCCCCTGTGGGGCGAAAGCTCAATAGGGAGGGAACTGCTCGAATTTCAGAGGCAGACCTCTGCCCACCACTTCTAGCATCCAGTGGTCTGTGGTGATAGCGGACCAGGTGGAAAGGAAGTCGTGGAGCCATTCCCCCACGGGGGGAACCTGAGGAGGGGTGACGAGGTTGGGGGCGACACCCCTCGACCCGTCACTGGGCAGGCTTGGAGGAAGGGATAGCTGAGGGACCTCCTGGACCCTTGCCTCCAGGCTTTCTAATGGAGGAAGTGGCAGACTTGGCCTTAGGGCAAGTGTGTGCCTGCTGGCCCTGGTGCTGCTGGGCCGGACGTGCCAGGGGCGGAAGGACAAAAGGGCTTACACTGCTGCTGGTGGCCTTTGTCCTTCTGGATAGATGTGACCGAGTCCAAGGTGGCACTGGACTTCTCGATCCTCTGGAGATGGCCTTCCACATCCAGCCCGAACAACTTGGTGCCCAGGAAGAGAACACCTGCTAGCTTGTGCTGGGTGTCCACTGTGAAGGTGGAGATTCGCAGCCAAGCTCTGTGGCACATGGCCACTACTGTTCGGGCGCAAGAATCACCAATGTCCAATGAAGTTTGGAGCTGTTGTTTTGCCACTACCCTTCCCTGATCCCGCACCTGCTTGACCGTCATCTGAAGGTCAGCCGGGAGATGAGGAATCACCTCATCCAGGGAGCCCATGAGGGCGTGTGAGAAATGTACCATCAGAAGTGCTGAGCTAGCCTGACGAAGGCCTAGGGAGGAAGCAGCGTAAACCTTCCGCCCGGTGTAATCCAGCTTCTTGAATTCCTTATCAGGTGGTTTGTCCACATCCCAAGTGTTCCCAGAATGCCAGAAAACACTGTCGGTCACTAACCCCTCTGCAGAGGAGTGCTCCGAGAAACCGGAGAGTGAGCCAGTAGGGACTGTGTACTTTCAGGCCATCCTGGCTGAAGGCACAGGACAAGATGCTGGCTGCTTCCACAACTCCGAGGCCGGGCCAACAATAGCTTCTGCCACAGGAAAGGCCTCCATAGGGGAATCCCCATGGTCCAGTATCTCCGTGAGGGGATATCTGGCCTGTTTCAAAATGGGTTCGAGCTGCATCCCGGTGGACTACGAGATGAGCTGAAGCAAACCTAAAAACGAAGACAGGCTCTCGTCTGACTGACCCCCCGCAGACTCCAAAGAGTCTGCAAACGGCTGCCGGGCACCTGAACCACCCTCCACCTGCTGAGGTCGATCGGGAGTGAGAGTGACCACAACCTGTGGGGCAAGCCTTAACCTGACCAAGAATCCTTGGTCAGGGCTCCAGTTTTCAGTTGTGCAGGCGGCGGTTTCCACCACAATGGGGGAGCAGCCGCTGGCGACTGACCAGCCGGAGTCGGCCTCGGACCACCACGAGGGGTTGTTTCTTGGCCGCCCCGGTTAAAGCCACTTAATGGCCGGAGAAGGTGACTGAGTCAGCTTATTCCTGGACAATAAGAGCTGCTGCCACATTAAATCCTCATAGTGCTGACGCAACTTGTGCCGGAGCCTAGCCTCCAAAGAGAACAATGAGGATGAGCGGTAACGCCGCTTTCCACGGTGCCGAGACCGCGGATGTCGGAGGGACTGACTGGACCTGGAAGAGGACTGAGACCTTCAGGGTTTCCGAGGGTGGGTCAGAGAGGGAAGGGGGGAACCCACCCTTCCTTCGATTCAGGGACCTTAACTGGGGACTCCGGCACGGGAGGCACAGGCAAGTCCTCAGTAATCAAAGGGGGAACCAGTGAAGTAGGGTTGTCGGCATCACCAGTCGACAAACCGTCCAACGGGTCGAGAAAAATCTCGACCACATCAATGATTGTCTAGGCCTGCTGACCTGATGGGGACACCGTGAAGCCAGCGGCCTTAGCCGCAACCTTGACCGAAGTCAAAAGTCGACGGTCCGGAAAAGGGGATCTCTCTCGCTCCCACGAACGTTGACAGTGGGACTTACCTTTTGAGTCCTCCTTCTTGAACCAAATGGAATGTCCCTCTGGCCCTTCTCCCTTGGTTGAGAGGGACTGGCAAAGCTCCTTAAATGAAGCCGTGTAGGAGGAGCCCAAAGACAGTGGGATAAATGCCGCAGCTGAGGAGAAAGAAGAAGTGGCCTGGGCCGCCTCCTCCTTGAGGGCGATCATCTGCTCCAACTGTTCTACGGAGCCCGCCGCTGCGGACACCACCCAATGGGCCTCCTTAGACTTGACCGGTGGATACTGTTTTTCAGGGTGCCCAAGAAGAATTCGAGCAGTGCAGTCCTCCAAGGCCGAAGCCAACAAGGAGCTGCACAATTCACAAACCTGTGAATCGTGACAAAGTCCCAGGCAGTAGAGGCACATGGAATGCGGATCGGTCCGGGACATCTTCTGCCCACAAGGGCACTGACGAAAGCCGGGAGTCGATTTGTCCATTGCAGCCGCGAGGGAAGACGAAGACCGAAGTCTTGTAAACTTTAAAATTAGTTTCGGGTTAACCAAACAGTTTGGATCCAGGCCTAAAACGCAGAGCGCTAAGGAGGAAACCTGAGCTTCCAAGCGATAAGGAAGATCTGGTGTCATGGGGCGGAGCTGAGAGTTTTACCACCCGGGTAGATGGAAGGAGCCAGCTTGAAGACCTTCCTGCAACATTTAAAGTGGCATGGAACCTGATAAAAAGTGTCGATTGAACATATCCACATCCCTAGAAATACAGGTTACTCACCTGTAACAGGAGTTCTAGGAATGGTATATGTTGTTCATCCACACTTATTGGCAGGTATCCTTGCCGCTTTATTCTTGCTGGAAGGTCTTCAAGCTGGCTCCCACCCACCGGGTGGTAAAATCTTCGGTTCCGCCCATGACGCCAGATTCAGCCCACTGGAAGCCAGGTTGTGCGTCAGCCGGGAGGTTGGTGGGTCGTGTGGATGAACAACATATACCATTCCTAGAACTCCTGTTACAGGTGAGTTACCTGTATTTCTAGGGACATGGATATGTTGTTCATCCACACTTATTAGCAGATTCCTAGCAGTTCTCTGGGAGGAGGGAGGGAGGCAAGGTGCACACCCTCTACTTAGGTAGAAAGACTGGAGAACTGAGGCCCCGACCAACATCCCGATGTGACCCAAGGTCGATGTGGAAGGGGAAATGGTAAAGCCTGCTTCCAGGCAGAAGCTCTGCGGATATCCTGGACCGGAGCATCCTCGGAAGCAGCCACTGATGCAGCGGACGGGTGGGTAAAATGAGCACTTATCCCTCTGGGAGGCTCCATACCCGCCCACTTATATGGAGACCATGAGGAGGTGACCACCCGCCTGCCGTCCGCTTGACTGCAGGTCTGCCAGGTGGCTTCAGCGATGACAAACAGCTGGTGAACCTCTCCGAACTTCAGCCCTACACTCCTGGGTAGGTGAGCGTTAAATAGGGTCCCATGGAACCTATATACAGCCTCCGAGGTGTGAATGGGGATGAACCCCAGCAGAGACAATACCCGGTTAGGGAAGACTCTGCCGCCGCCTTCAGAAGGAACTTCGGGTGGGGCGCAGGACAACCTTGTCCCTGTGGAAGACTAGATAGGGAGATTCAAAGGAGTGCCTGGAACTCTCCCCTCCTTCTGGATGGCAGAGTAGCTCCAAGAAGTTGTTCTTCCACAACAGGTGGGGAACTCGCACCTGTGCAAAGGTTCGAACGGCTTGCCCGTGAGCTGCTTCATACCAAATAAGATCTCACAGAATGGTATACTCTCCCCAAAGGGGAGGTGATCGAGCCCTGTGAAAGTGCAGACCACCTTTTCTGTGCCACGATCGCTTCTCCGCCCACGCCGAAGACATGGTGACCAACAGAAGCATCTAGAGGGTCGCTGGGTCAAGCCTAGTTCAAAAGAATGGACCGCAGATGGTCCAGAATGCTTCACCGAGGGATGGGAGAGGGACCCAGGCCCTATCCCATCACCAAATGGAGAACTCTTCCAATTGAAGACAAGCATGTTTGGCCGATTTCTGGCAGGACACCTCGAAACTTCGAGGACCATGCTGAAGGACCCAAGGCCTGGCCCCTAGCCGCACAGGGACCAGGCCTGCCGGTGCAGGGATTGAAGGTCCAATGAAAAGACCTTTCCCTGAAAGAGAGATCAGGACCAGGCAGGCTGGGAGCCACGTTGGGAGCCTGGAGCTGAGACTGAGGAGAGCTGGATACCAGAGCTGGAAACCCAGTCTGGGGCTACCAGCATCGCCTGCGCCTAGACGCTCCTTGCCTTGCCTGTGGGTCAAGAGAATGGGGGAGAGGCGTAGAAAGGCCCAGGGTCCGTGGCCTTGATGGCATCCCCTACAGCAACCTTGCTGAGGGAGGCAGGCAAGAGACAGTCTCGGCCTTGTATTCTCCTTGGAGGGAAGGAGGGAGAAGATCCTGTGCTACCTCCTGCAGGGGAGACCACTCGTGAGGCGCAGCCTATGCCCGGCCAGGGCATCAGCCAGGGTGCTGGAGGCTCCTGCCATCAAATGGCTGGGAACCGCCTCCGCTGCATGAAAGACCCAATGCGGAGAACCTCCTTATGCCGAGGTAAGGGGTTCGACCAAACCTGGCGGGGTAGGTAGCACATGGTCGTGATGTTGTCCACTTGGACTTAAACTACTAGACCCCACACAAACGGAGCAAGCGGTGCAAGCTGAGTGGACTGCCTGGAGCTCCAGCGGGTAGGAAAGACATCGGGACTCCCCAGAGGACCAGAGGTGAAGCACTCTGTATTCCCCTAGATGGGCACGCCAACCCATCCGGGAAGCATCGGTTGGAGAAGACCATCGACTCAGGGCGGACGAACAAGATGTTCTCCTGCAAGAGCTGGAATGGTCCAAAGGAGAGCGTTCCCTAACTCCTGGGCTGCAGTCACGAACTGGTCCGAAGGAACACAGCACCGAGACCACTGGCTGGCCAGTCCCCATGAGGGGAGTGCATGAACCAGCGGATCCAACAGACCATGCTGGAGCCAGCCGCCGCGAGGCCCAGGAGGAGCAGGAGGTCCCGGCAGGGTGCAATTGCCCAGTCAGACCTGACCAGGTAAGGGAGGAAGAACCTCAGCCCTGTCCGCCGGGAGCTGAGCTCGGACTCACTAGTCGAGCCTGGTCCTGAAGAAGGATCACCCGCTAAGGCACGAATTCCAACGTGGCTCCGATAACAGGAGACCAGCCTGAGATCCAGAACTATGGATCGACCCCTTCCACCTGGAAGGGTTGTAGTCAGGCAGCCATCCAGGTGGGGTTACGCCCGGGCCCTTCGATGCTGCAGAAAGCTGCTGGCAGAGACCGAAGGGCCTGGCCTGGAACTCGTGAGGAGATCCCCCATTAGGAAAGGGAGGAGTCTCCCAGGAAACGGACGGAACAAGGAGTAAGTACAGCCTGGAGGCCCAGGAGCGAAGCCCCACGCCCGTTCTGAGGATGGGATATCTAAGTCAGAGAGACCATCCAGGCGTGTGGAAGAATGGGGCACCAGCCCCCCGTCCATTTGAGACCAGGGATACCTGGACACGAACCCGGGGTCAGAAGGAGGATCTGCAACCTTCCTGATCAACTCTAATTAGAGGGCCAGGCAAGTCGGCTCAGCGGGCCGCGAAGAGGCTGTGGCTGTCGGCTGCCCTTGTCCCTCCGGGCGGGAGTGACCAAGTCCGGAGTGGCATCGGACTTCTCGAACCCCTGGAGGTGTCCCTCCACTCCAGGGCCGAAAAGGTCAGTCCCCAAGAAGGGAATGTCCGCCAGCTCGTGCTGGGTTTCCAAAGAGAAGGAGGATAACCTCAGCCACGCCCTGCGGTGCATGGCCACCGCGGCCGCCACCGATCTGCCACAGGAGTCGCCCAGATCCAGAGCTGTCTGAAGCTGCTGTTTCGCCACCGCCCTACCCTGGTCCCGCACCCACCAGACCGTGGTCCGCAGGTCGGCCGGGGGATGAGGGAGGACTCATCCAGGCAGCCCAAAAGGGTGTGAGAAGTGTGCCATCAGTACTGCCGAGCTGGCCTGACGGAGGCATAGGGAGGACGCATGTAAACCTTGGCGCCCAACATAGTCCATCCTTTTGATTCCTGTCAGGGGCCTATCCACATCCCTAGCGTTTCCAAAACATTGAAAACATTGTCGTGACTACCCTCAGCCGAGGGGTGTTCCAGAAACCGGCAGAGAACCGACAGGGACAGAGTACTTCCTGGCCATCCTGGCCAAAGGCGCAGGGCAGGAAGAGGCCGCCAGAGCTCCAAGGCTGGGCCTATGATTGCCTCAGCCACCGGGAAGGCTCTCCGAGGTGAACCCTCAGTCCAGAATCTCCGAGGTGTACGGGGCCCGCTTGGAAATGGGTTTAGCCTGCATCCCGGTGAAAACCGAGATGAGGTGGAGCAAACCCATAAAGGATGATGGGCTGTCATCCTGAATGTTCCGAGAAGACCATGGGTCCTCCCTGCTGGGAAACATAGAGGAGTCGATTTCGGGCTCCGGGGGGTCTGCAAAAAGCTGCCGCAGGCCTGAGTCACTCTTCGTCCGCCGAGGGCGGGCGGGAGTGAGGGGAACAGATAACCTGTGAGACAGGTCATGGCCCAGCCTGGGTTCCACCGAGGATGGTGGAGCAGCAGGGATCGGACAAGCAACCGGCCCCGGAGAGGGCACCTCGACTGCCTCAAGTAGCTGTGTTGGCCGACCGGGCGGCAGCTGCTTACTAGCTGGAGAATGAATCGGGGTCGATTGATTCCCGGACAACAACAGCTGCTGCCACATAAACTCCTCATAACGTCGACGCCAACGGTATCGAAGCCTACCTCATCCGAGGAGGGGGACGAGGAAGAACGGCAATGCCACTTGACTCGGTGCCCTGACCGAGAACCGAATCCTCGGGGGAACCGAGGGCTGGCCTGGGAAGGAGCGGGGTGCACCCATTCCTCCTTCGGCTCGGAAGAAATGGCCGAGGACCGTCGACCAAGGTACCGGCAGAATCAGCCTCCGCCGGGGACCGCGAAGGAGGCATGCACCAGCAGAAGACAGCCCAGATGACGGGTTGAGAGACTCGACAACATCGATGGGGGTCGTGGCCGACTGACCTGACGGGGACACCGTGAGGCCAGCGGCCGAAGCCGCATCCTCGACCGAAGTTGAGCGTCGGCCGGCGGGGGAGGGGGAACTATCCCCCTCCATGAGCCGACGAAGGGACTTAGCCTGCGCCCTTGGGCCGGAAGGCAGGTCCCAAAGGTCCCTCTCCCTTCAAGGAAAGGGACTGGCGAAGCTCCTTGAATGAAGCTGCATGAGGAGAACCCAAGAAGAGCGGGATAAGCGCCGCGACCGAGGAAGAGGGAGGGGCAGCCACCCATTCCCCGGAGGGAAGAAGATCGAGCTGCTCAGAAACAGCCGAGGCGGACGCTGCCCGACGATCCGAGGAATTTTCCGGAGTGGGAAAATTTACCAGGCGCCCGAGCCCTGAATGGGCCACGCTGTCCTCCAGAGAGCTGGCCAAAGGGCACAACAAAACTCGCAGTTGAGATCATGATCCAGGTCAAGGCAGTGGAGTGCGGTCTCTCCCAATGGAAAAAGAATGAGCCATTGCAAAGAACGAAGAAGAAAAGATAGAAGTTTCAGAAAAATTCCAATTGATTTTGAAGACCGAAATTTCCAGGAACCAGTTGAAAACGCAGAGCGCTAAGGAGGGAACCTGAGCTTCCAAGCAGTAAGGAAGAGCTGGCATCATGGGGCGGAGCAGAGAGTTTTACCACCCGGGTGGGTGGGAGGAGCCAGCTTGAAGACCTTCCGGCAAGAATTAAAGCGGCAAGGATACCTGCCAATAAGTGTGGATGAACAACATATCCATGTCCCTAGAACTTCCTGTTTTCTACTGGTGATGCCTCTCCCTATGCATCCCAGTATCGCACCAGCCCTCCTTACTGCCTTCTCACATTGCTTGCCCACCTTAAGGCCATCTGATATGACTACACCCAGGTCCCTTTCCATTTCTGTTCTTGTTATTATCTTACCCCCCACTGTGTACTCTTCCCCTGGATTTTTGTTTCCCACGTGCATTATTTTGCACTTCTTTGCATTGAATCTAAATTGCCATACATTTGACCATTCCTCCAGCCTTGCCAAGTCCCTTTGCATCCTCTCCCCCCCACCTTCTGTATCAGCCCTGTTGCAGATCTTTGTGTCTTCTGCAAAGAGACATACTTTTCCTTCCAGTCCTTCTGCAATGTCACTTATAAAGACATTAAAGAGGACTGACCCCAGTACTGAACCCTGCGGTACCCCACTAGCAACCCCTTTCTTCAGAGTAAACTCCATTTACTATTACTCTCTATATACTGTTGTCCAGCTATTTTTTTACCCAGGATACCACCTTGGGACCCACTCCCAGGCTGGCTAACTTGTAGATTAATCTTTTGTGTGAGACTGTGTCAAATGCCTTGCTAAAGTCTAGGTAGGCCATGTCCACAGTCCCTCCCTGGTCTACTACATTGGTCACCCAGTCAAAGAAATCTATTAGATTTGTCTGACATGACGCTCCTGCTGTGGATCCATGCTACCTTGGGTCCTGTGCCCTACTGGCCTCTAGGAACTCAACAATTCTTTCCTTTAGAAGTGATTCCATCATTTTCTCTACCGCTGACATCAAACTAACAGGTCTGTAGTTTCCTGCCTCTGTCTTGCTCCCACTTTTGTGAAGGGGAATCACATTTGCCCTACTCCAGTCCTCCGGTACCACACCATCCTCCCATGGTTTGCTAAAAAGGGTAGTCAGTGGTGTTACTAGTTCTACCCTTAGTTCTTTTAGAATTATTGGGTGAATCCCATCAGGCCACATTGCTTTGTCCACCTTCAGTTTTAAGAGTTTTTTCAGAACCCTTTCTTCTGTGAATGGAATGGTATCAACTTCTGTATCCAGAGTGTTTCTATTCTTTGATTTAGGTACCTCGCCCTCCTCTTCTTTTGTTACAGTTGTTTGTATAGTTCCTGGCCCCTTTTTAGTCTGGAGGCCTGATGTTACCTCTTTAATTCTGGTGGGACTGACATTGCCCCTTTAAGGCTACTGTCCATACAGGCAGTCAATCAAACTGACATTCTCCCAGCCCCTTTCTCCCACTGTCTGTGGGGCTTTCCTGAAACTCCACCCCATGGGCAGTCCTGGCTGGGGTCTTACACCCTCACAGTCACTTGGCTCAAGGGAGCCTTCTTTTACTCCTCCCCCATGGGCGGTCCTTTGCTCAGGCCTTGCCTGCCCCCATGTCACTGGCTCTATGGAGCCTTTTCCTTACTGACCCGCCCGAGGGCAGTCCTTCCTACGGGGGCCTTGACCCTTGCCCCCATCACTGATTGCCTTTTCCGGTGCCTGAAAATGCTGAGGATTTATTTTAATATTAAAAAAAAAAAAGTTCCTTCTTTTTCCCGGTGGCCAGCACCTGACCTTGGTTGCCCCTCCCGACGTACCTCCGGAGACTGCTGGCTGAGGCATGGAGGGGCTGGCTTTACGTTGCTGCCGCCGGCCCTCCATGAGAACTTCTGCTGCTGCTGCTGTGTATGGAGGGGGACAGCCTGGACCTGCTGCCCCTCCTGGTGAACCTCTGAGGGACTTTTGGGTAGAGGGTCTGGCCTGGGATTGCTGCTTGCCGCCCTTCCCATGGAACCACTTTGCAGCTGGACACAGATGGAGGGGACGCCGGAACAGCCTGGACCTGCTGCCCCTCCCGACACACTTTTACCACCGCTGCGGAACCAGGACAAACCAACGACACTGCCACCACTTTCTGAGGAGGGAGCGATTGGCTGAGGACTGGCCAGAACATCAGAAGGGACCCCAGGACTTTAGGTAAGTCTCTTCTATTTTTTTTTATTTTACCAGGTGAGACACACTAAGCTGAAAGCTTGTTTGCAGGTGCAACCTGGGAGCACGAGGAAGTTAAGTGACTTGCTCAGGGTCACACAGTATGCAAGTGGGGGCTGTGGGATTCAAACCCAGGTCTCCAGATTTGTAGCTCAGAGCCTTAAACCACTGCGCCATACTGCCTCCCATTTACCTATTTACCTAGCCCCAGCCGGCCTAGCGCCCCTCATGCTTACTGCTGCTCACTTTCTCTGCACCACCCAGACGACTGCTGAACAACTATTGCCGTTCAAAAACGGGCTGAGGATTCCATCTCGGAATCCTCTCGAGCTCATCCCTGCCTGCACTCCCTTGTGACTGGGCCCATGAGAGCAGGCACCCAGCGTGAGGTAACTGGCGGGGTTGGGGGGGGGTTCGAACAGCTGCAGGAAGGGAAGAAAAAATTACTCACCTTAGTAATGTTGTCTCTTTTAATGGAGTCTTGCTGTCAAAGTCAAAGTCAAAAATTTTTATTTATTCAGGCGGACATCATTGAGCAAAGCTCATTTACAAGATGGACCTGATAGGTCAAGGATCAAATTGAAGGTACAGTAGCAGACATATACAGAACACTTGTATTTAAACAGATACAGTAATATAAACATATATACAAATGAAGGATAAAGGATGATAAAACCTAACAGGACAAGGTAGGATACAGTAAAAGTACACTAGAAGAATCCAGAATGTCCAGGTCTCAATAGAGGAGCCAAAGCAAGCACGCAATACAGGGTAACAGGTATTACAGGCTCCAGGGCAAACTAACGCAGACAAACAGATATAATGATTGATGACTGCAAAAATGATGATAAACAGCCTCTGACGAATGACATGGAGGGGCTGGTGGGAGATTCAGATAGGGGCTAAGGCTACTAGTAGCAGGAGGTATGGAGGAGTGGTTGGGGTAGAAGTAAGTGCCAGGAGTTGGTGTGGAGGTCTTGGTCAGGGGAAGCAAAGCTGTAAAAAAGGTATGAAAGGGGGCTGAGATACAAAAAAAGGGGGCTGCGAGGGAGGGAAAAACTAAGGGGAAGATTTATGGAAGAGCTGTCAATAATAATTGCTGACTGAAAGGGGAAGGGTTGTGAATGTGGCTGGACTAGGCCTTGTGGTAGCAATTGCATTTCTCTGGGAAGAGACTTACGTAGAGCTTTTTAAAGGATGCTAGAGGTATAAAGTTGGTCAACTTTAGGGTCTTCTGTAGAGAATTCCATGCCAATCCTAGAGAGTAGCTGATTGCCGACCTCCCATGCCGGGTGTAGGTTTTGGGTAATTTAAGTGTGATGAAGTTGTTGCTTCTTAAGGCATAGGACCTAGCTGTGGCCAGTGTAAAGCAGTCTAAAATATAGGATGGAAGTTTATTAGACAAAGCTTTGTATATCCATAGTGCAGCATTTCTGTTCCTTCTGAGGTGTAGGGATGTCCAACCAACTGCAGCATAGAGAGAGCAATGATGAGTGTTGAATGGAAGATCTGTAATAAACCGTAGTGCTCTGTGATACAAGGTATCCAATTTGCTTAAATAGGAAATAGGACAGTGACCATAAAGAAAGTCTGCATAGTCGATAAGTGAGATAAATGAGGCCTGGATTAGTCTCAGCCTTGCTGTATTTTGACTAATTGCAGTTAGCCCCAGCACTTCAACTGCCCCGGAGATGAAAGGGTTAAAATCTATGCCAGACATAGAATGTTCATCTCGAGCTCAGTTTTCAAACCTCTGTCCCAAGTACTCTGAAGCGTAACCGTCAGATTCTTACGAGCACTAAACTAACTGGCTAACGGTCCAAAAATTGTTTTAAAATGCTTGCCCAAAATGCCATACATACAGTATGTAAGAAAGGGTATGAAGACTCAAATCGAGACCCCCAAAAAGAAATCAAGTAGGTAGACAATTAAACAATGAGAATAATAATAGTGATAATAAGAAAAAACAACCAATGCACCCCTGGGGTGCAGCACTACACCTGCCCACCCACATCCCAAAACAGCTAGGTTCTAGGAGGGGAGGCAGGGAGGGAGGTAAGAATACAGCAAGACTCCATTAGAAGAAACATTACTAAGTGGAGTTATTTTTTCTTCAAACAACATGAAGTCTTGCTGTATTTTGACTAATTGCAGACTACCCCCAGGAGGAGGGAACTACAGAACCTATTTTGGGAACAGGCTCTGCAGTACTGCTGTGCCAAACCTAGCATCACTTCTTGACTGGATGTCAAGGGAATAATGCTTGGTAAACGTGTGAACAGTCTTCCAGGTGGCTACTTTATAGATTTCCACTAAGGGTATATCCTTGGCAGCTGCCACCGAGGCAGCTGTACCTCTTGTGGAGTGAGCCCTCAGGCCTGAAGGAGGCTCCTTCCCTAATTTTGAATAGCAGAACTGTATACAAGAGACAATCCAAAGAGCAATGGTTCTCCTAGTGGCAGGTTTACCTTTACTCACGTCTCCATAAGTAAGGAACAATTGGGAACAGTCGTTTCTGTGAGGTTTAGTGGATTCTGAGTAGTAACTCAAAACCCTTTTGACATCAAGACTGTGCAGCCTCCTCTCTCCAGAGGAGGAATGGTCAGTAAAGAATACAGGCAAAGTCAGATTGGTTCACATGAAAATCTGACACCACCTTGGGAAGGAACTTCCTATTTGTACGCAGGACCACCTTATCCCTGTGAAATGAAGTCAGGTTCCACTGATAAGGCCTGTAATTCACTGATTCTCCTGGCAGATGTGATAGCCACCAGGAATATAGCTTTCCAATTCAGGTACTTTAGTTCAGCTGAAGAAAGAGGCTCAAAGGGAGGCTGCATCAGCTGTGCAATACAAATATTCAGATCCCACAAGGGAGTGGGGTCCTTGAAAGGAGGGTTGATATGAAACAACCCTTTAAAATATCTTTTAAAAATTGGATGAGAGGCTAAGGAAGAGACTTTCCCTGCTGAAATGAAAGCAGAAACAGCTGCCGAATGCACCTTGAGGGTGGCAGGCCAAAGGTCAAAACTATTAAGATGCACCATATAATCTAGAACAATGGCAATATTAGCACACCAAAACCCAAACCTCTTCCATTTGGAGTTGTAAGTCCTTCTGGTGGAAGGCTTTCCTACTAGCCTTAAGGATATCCAGAGCTGACTGGGAAAGATTGAGACCCGCATACTCTAGCTCTTCAAGAGCTAGGCCTTGAGCCTTAGGGTGTGAAGGTTGGGATACAGGATCCTCCCCTGAGAGGAGGTGAGGAGATTGAACCGTCTGGGAAGGCACAGAGGTATTGTCACTGACAGTGACAACAGAAGAGGATACAAAGGTTGCCTGGCCCAGTCCGTGGCTACCAGGATCACTGTGCAAGGTTGGGACCTGATCTTGACCAGCACTCTGAATATCAGAGGAAAGGGAGAAAAAGCATAGAGAAACTTGTTGGTCCAATCTAACAGGAGAGCATCCAGAGGAACAGACCCCAGAAGAAGGGGTCTGCAGCAGAACAAGGGGAGCTGATGGTTGTCCGGGGCTGCAAAGAGATCTATCTCTGGAGTGCCCCATCTCTTGAAAATGACTTGCAGAATGAGGGGATCCAGGGACCACTCATGGTGACCCTGAGAAATCTTGCTGAGAGCATCTGCAAGTACACTGTCCTTTCCTGGGAGTTGCACAGCGATCAGGGGAGCTTGCAGGGAATAAACTAGAGACCATATTTTCATGGCCTCGGTGCACAGGGCCGAAGACCGAGTGCCCCCCTGCTTGTTGATGTACCACATGTTGTGGTTTTGTCTGTCCTGATCTGCACCACTTTCCCCTGGATCATGAATGCATGGGATAGACATAAAGGAATTCTGGAGGTCAGGGGTAAGGGGCAACAGACTTCTTGGAAAACATAAACTAAACTTACAAGCTCAAATGGGCACACTGGGTGGGCCATAGGCCCTTATCTGCCGACATTGTCTATGTATGTATCTATGTTCGAAAAAGTCTGAACTGCTAGAAAGACAGCCCTGAGTTCGAGCAGGTTTATATGTAGAAGGGACTCCTGAGGGGACCAAGTCCCCCGAGCTGTGTGCTGATCCAGATGAGCTCCCCACCCCAGTAGGAAAGCATCAGTGGTGAGTATTACGGTGGGTACCTGACTGAGAAAGGGAACCCCTTGCCTCAAACTGTCCTCCTCCAACCACCACTGGAGGACTTGAACCAGAGTCAGGGACACTGGAACCAACTTGGAGACGGAGTCTTTTTCTGAGACCAAAAGGCTCTGAGGTGAAACTGAGTATCTCATCTGAAATCTTGCACCCTGCACTACTGCAGTGCATGCTGCCATATGGCCCAGCAGCTGCAAGAAGTGTCTGGCTGGCAAAGACACAAGTGGACAAAAAGAAGAGGCCAGACTGATGAGAGATTGGCCCTTGGGGAAGGAAGAAAGGCCTTGGCCTGTATAGTGTCCAGCTCCACGCCTATGAATGTGAGTAGCAGGGAAGGCTCCAGAACTGACTTTTCCAGATTCAGGAGGAACCCTAAAGATTTCAGAAGATCTTGAGTGACCCTTAGATGTGACCTGACTTGGTCTGAGGACTGGCCTACTATAAGCCAGTCATCCAGATAAGGGAACAGCAGGATGTCTTGCTTTCTGAGGAAGGCCACCACGACTGCCAGACACTTGGTGAATACCCTTGGAGCAGATGGCAAACCGAAAGGCATTGCTCTGAACTGGTAATGGTCTGAGGTCAGTTCAAATCTGAGGTACTTTCTGTGGGACTGCCTGATAGGTATGTGAAAATAGGCTTATTTGAGAGCCAGGGATGCTAGCCAGTCTCCTGATCTCAGAGAAAGAAGAATTAGTCCCAGAGTCACCATCTTGAACTTTGGCTTTAAGATGTGTTTGTTTAGGTATCATAAATCTAGGATGGGCCGCCACTCCCCTGTCTTTTTTAGGGTGAGGAAGTACCTGGAGCACAATACTTTTCTCCTGTGAAAGAGAGGGACCTTTTCCACTGCCTGCAGGAGCAGCAGAGATGAGACCTCTATTTCCAAAGCCTGTGCTTCCTCTGAAGAAAAAGGGGGAAAAAACCTTTGCCCTCAGTCTTGGGAACCTGGTGAAGCTGAGAGCAAGGCCCTGGCTCACCACTTCCAGAACCCATTTGTCTGAAGTGATAGACTTCCAGGCCTGGAAGAAGTGAGCCAGCAAGCCCCCTACAGGGATTGGGGAGGCGACCCTGGCTGACCCATCAGGGTGTCTGCTTGGTAGAGGGCTTAGACTGCGAGGAGGATGCAGCCCTTGTCATCCCACTTCTGCCTCTTCCCCTAAAGAATCCCCTCTGCTGAAAACAAGAGGAGGCTTGGGCCTGGTAAAAAGTCCTTTGAAAGGGCCTGCCCCTGCCAGACCTAGATTGCTGCCTTTGAGGAGTGGTCTGCTTCTCTTTGGCTGCAGCACTCCTGTATGTGGTCCTGTACTCGTCCATCTTTTTCATGTAAGCCTCTGTTTGCTCCCCAAACAGAGAGTTACCAGTGACAGGAAAATCCATGGCCTTGGTCTCGGTATCCTGAGACAAGTTGGTACTCCTGAGCCAGACAAATCTCCTCATGGAAACAGATGTAGCCATAACTCAAGAATGAACATCATTCGAGTCTACAGCAGCATGGAACTGTACCTTAGAAGCTTCGATGCCATCTGCAGCCACCTGCTCCAGCTTACTGGCTAGCTGGGGAGGGGCATTCTTAGCCAGTGCCAGAATCGTATTCCACCTAGACTTCTGGTATCTGGCCTTACATGCCATGTAATTAGATTGTCTGAGTCCCAAAGAGGATGCCAGGTACTGCTTTTTTGCCATGGCATCCACTTTCCTGGAATCCTTATCTGGGGGTGAGATGCCTGAGGAATATTAGCCTCGTCACAGGCTGCAGCTTGCACTACCCCAACATGGCTGCACTGAGTAGTTAGGAATTCCATCCTAGGGCCTGACAAAGCATACCTCCTGTCCATCTTCTGATCAACATGGGGTATGGATGTTGGCAGTTGTAAGATCTTTTGAGTCTGTTTCCTCAGGGACCTATGCAGAGGGACAGACACTCTTGTGGACTCTGGGACGTCCATCATCTCAACATAGTCAGGCTCCTCCTGATCCTGTTCAGCTTCTTCCATGGGGAGCTGAAGAGTGTCAGCCACCTTCCTGTAAAACAGGTAGTGGAAGGGGGACTCAAAAAGTCTGGGAGGAGAAACATTAGAAGGCCTGTCTGGGGAGATGTCCGGATCGATAGGCACATCCAGGTCCTCATAATATTCATCTTCATCATTTTCTTCTTCTTCTCCCTCCCATTCGCCCTCATAAAAAGCTTCAAGGTCATAATCGAATGCTTGTAAGTCCGACTGAACCGACTGTCCTCGAGATGGTGTCGGTTTGGTCGGAATCAGGCGAAGCGACTGCACTATGGCAATCGCTTTGGCAATTTCGTTGGCGGTCGGAACATGAGAAACGGGATCTGAACCGTCCGACTTATGTTTTTTCTTTGTAGGAACCGATTCCGCAGAATTGGCTCTCCTCTTGCACAAGGGGGTATCGCCTAAGTCAGTAGGCACCCCCTCAGGTTCGGCCGAAACCGAACCAGGCTGGCCATCTGGGTCAGCGGACTTCTCGGCCTCCCTTTTCTTAAGCCTACTCAAGCATTTTTCAGCAGTAGATTGAGGGAAACTTTTGCAAATTTGGCAGTCTTCCTTGAGGTGGTCAAACCCCAGACAAAAAACTCAGACGAGGTGGGGGTCAGCCTTGGCAAAGGCCTCCTCA
Source organism: Neoceratodus forsteri (assembly GCA_016271365.2). Classification (NCBI taxonomy): domain Eukaryota; kingdom Metazoa; phylum Chordata; order Ceratodontiformes; family Ceratodontidae; genus Neoceratodus; species Neoceratodus forsteri. The sequence goes on from CM028135.1 coordinate 1,069,718,870, forward strand.
CACTTGGTGCAGTGCTGAAACCCCATAGGTCTGGTTTTCTTTTTGGGTTTCTCAGACATGCCTCAGACAGAAAGTCACCCTTACCAGCGTTCAAGGCAGGCGACTACAAAAACCTATCAGACAGAAAGTCACCCTTACCAGCGTTCAAGGCAGGCGACTACAAAAACCTATCGGTTCTGACTGTGTCACGGTCGGTTGAAAAAACCTAGAAATTAAACCTTTTTTTTTTTAGGAACCAATCGGTACCAGAACACACACACACACACTTTTTTTTTTTTTTTTTACTACTTCAGTTCCTGACTGGACCAACCGGCAGGGAACCGAAAAATATAACAATTTATTTCAGCAATTACACAATTCTATCTACCTACAATACACTTACTGTACCGGGACAGAGATGTGAAGACCAGAAAAATAAGGAAACGGTTGATAAAAACCGACAGATTTACTGCTACCGAACTGAAGTGTAGGAGAGGATCTCCGGAGCAACTTCTCAGTGAGGCGGAATAAAGAATCGAACGGTTATGCTTCAGAGTACCTGGGACAGAAGTCTGAAAACCAAGCTCGAGATGAACATTCTGTGCCTGGCATAGACTTTAACCCTTTCAGCTCCGGGGCAGTTGAAGTGCTGGGGCTAACTGCAATTAGTCAGAATACAGCAAGACTTCATGTTGTTTGAAAAACAAGCAGAGAAAAATCTTTTAATTTTTAAAACGGAGCCCTGCTGGTGCTTCACGTTTGGGGGGTGGAGATACCTGGCTAGGGGGCCTCCATACACCCTGGGGCACCTTCCTGTCACCCCAGCCCCAAAGCACCTGGCTGTCCATATCTGGAGGGCACCAGGACTCTGGGGCACTACAGTTGCTTCTTATGATACTGCTGCTTCACATTAATTTACTACCACTCTTTTCTGTTTCAGTTATGATGACTGACTTACTGTACTACTGTTCTTCTGCGTGGCATGTCATTTGATGTACATGTCTGGGATGACAGTGTGTGTTTCATGTAGCCAAGATGCTGTATGCCCCTCCGGCCAAAATAAAAATATCAATACTTAGCACCTTGCTCTGTAATGCTTGAAACAGGGGGCCAGTTTAAGCGGTTGGTGCTGAATTTGACATTTGTGCATAGCACATATGCAAATGATGCTTCAAGATAGTATAAATGCACAATAATTGGGATTACTTGCACGTAGTACTCACAGTGCACAGTTTGGCCTTCTCACACAGAACTGAGTGTTTAACTAGGGATACGGGTTTGTCAGCTGTGACCCAATTCCAGTCTAGTTTGGATCTCTGAGCCTCTGACCCAGATGATCTGAGGCAACCTGCCAGAGGGTAGGGTCTGCATCAGGACTGGATCCTTATTCCTAGGTTAAACCCTTTCAAACACAATGTTCCAGCCTCATTCCCCAATTAATAAAAAAAATAAAAAAAAAATAGTTTAATGTTGTTGCGGCTGCTAAAGTGTGGGCTTACGATCCAATGTTCAGCTAAGACTACATGGCTGGCAAACTGCTATACAGTACTAGTGGTGTTTCTGAGCTGCTCAGTAGACCAGATTTAAAGACGGGAGTTATCAATGAGATAGTCTGACTAGTAAGTTCTTAGATACTGTACACTAGCCATTGCCAGGAGCTACAGAATCTGTTTAAAGATCAAGGACGAGCGCCTACAGCTGTAACTCTACTCTGGTGACCTCAGTCATAACTTGCAGCGCACTCGTTATACTGTAGCACTGAAATGCTAACCAGACTACGAGAACCAAACAATCAGGTCCTCCTAGCTGGAAATACAGAGCATCTGCAGGCTCTGCTTTGTTTTAATTTCCTTGCTGCTTGTCCAAGCACCTTAAAGGGTCACTTATCAACCCCCTTAGACCTCAAACAGTCCTTAGTTTAAAAAAAAGCATGATCATGGTTGTTCATATTCTGTACGCACTGCAGTTTGATTCCGAATCCTTTTCCGCTTTAAAAAGTGAAAAATAGATTGCCCACCATACTGGTGTTACCACACAACAACGTGTGTGTTTATATTCTTTGATGAACTCTCACTGCATCTTTCCTGGACTCTGGAACACCCCCAGCACAGTCTAGCCACTCAGTATGTAGTGGGAGAAGAGGAAACTATTGCATCATGAGTGGCTCACGAAGTATGCACTCAGAGTAGATCAAGGGCTGCAGACAAAACAAGGTGGGGTTAAATTACACCATTAGCATGCATTTCAGTTCTACTAAGAAAGGAAGCAGACAAAACAACCGGCAACATCAGTGGATTTTAGAGAAGGTAAGCAATCATAAAATGCAGGGTTTCAGCTATAAATAATATAATGCAAAAAGGGCTGACAATGTCCATGTCGTCTTTCTCTGTAATTAATCCCGAGCCGCCCCTGAAAGGGGGGCTTACCTGGTCAACAAAATTCAAACAAATAATTAAATCCACCCATCAAAGGGTTGACGATGCCCATCTGTCTGTCTGTCTCTCTATCTACAGACAGTATCTATCGGTCTGTCTGTCTGTCTATTTCAAAAGTTTTACCAGGAAAGACATACTGGGCTGCTAACAGCTCATTTCTAGATGTGTCCTGGGGGTAGGGGATCTGAAAAAATCATACACAGTAAATACATCACGGAGCATAATCAAAAACTGAAGACAAATCAGAATATCACATGTACAGGTAACGAAGGAAACAAATTGTAAGGGCAGGTAACAGTCATTTCTGTTGTTGGGGTATAACTGGGACACATGACTAGAAATTTACTAAAACAGTTCACAGCATGCCTTTATGAGGTATGGAGGCAGTATAGTGCAGTGGGTTAAGGCTCCGAGCAGCAGATCTGGAGACCTGGATTTGAATCTCACAGTCACCTAGGTGCATACTGTGTGATTCTGAGCAAGTCACTTAACTTCCTTGTGCTCCCAGGCCGCATCTGGAAATAAGCTTCGGCTTAGTGGGCTACTCCTGGTTAAAAAATGTTTCCTTTCCCTTTAACTCATTTGCTCCCGGTAGCCATTTTGGGTCCATTCCAGCAATGGATGGTTCTGATGCCATATGGCGTCTATGGGAACAAATGAGTTTTAAGCAATAAGACAAGACGGAATGGTTTAGAAGAGGTGTTTACTCCAACTCGTAGGGTGTGTCAGGAGGCACTGTTGAGTGACTTAACCACACCAGAAGTGGGTAAACCCTCAATCACCCATGTCCTTAAGTGCCTTATTGTGATTATACAATGGACCCATGTGTAAAATAAATGTAAAATCTATTTAATTATGCTTTGCTTTTTTTATAAATACCCTTCCTCAGCCATGGGATACTGCAGGATTTACCCACGGGTAATGACCTTAGCTGACCAATCAGCTTACAGGATTTTTTAATGTCCACTATTAGTCAGAATGCCCTCAATCCTAGAAGCCACTTTAGTGGCTCACTTTGTATTGACTTCTATTTAATTCAGGACTGTAGAACATTTTTCGTTTCACTGCTCAGAAGTCAATGACAGCACTTGTGCTGTGCTCTGGGTGGCAGTATGTCCCGAAGAGTTTATTATCAATCATGTTGACTGAGCTGAAGCTATGTTTGTTGATCCAGATAAACGATGGGGGTAACCCACCATCAGGAGATGAGGAATCTACCCCATGCAGACCTGTCTTGGTAATGCACATTTTTTATGCTTCTCCAACAGTTGTCCTCCTCTTGCCATTCCTCCCGCTACCTTCGACCTCTGACATCACACAAATCCACAGTCGCAATGCAGACTGTAAATCACGGAGCTCAGGAGTGCCAGCAATCATTATTCTCTGGCCAGCACTTACCCTTATTTTTTTCAGACCTTACATTGGCCGGCTTGCACTCTGCCGTTCTTGCTAGAGGATAGCCAATGTTGTGGGCTAGCCCAATGACATCAGACTGTTCCTTCACCTGCCTGAGGAGATGCTGCTGTAGAGGGGTGGGAAGTACTCTCCCCCACCCCCTTGTCGGAGTCTGAGCATGCTACCTCCGCACCGCCCCTGAGACTCCTCTGCACCTATGCATGGAGATGGGTCTGCGGCTCAAAACATGATCTCCAACACGGTGGCACTATGCATTTCCCACAGCATCACTGGGCTGGGAATTCACATTTTCAGACTCAAGTGTGGGGGCTGGTCCCAATGTGCACTTTGTGAGCAAAAACACGTTGGGTTACTTACTGCTTACAGTGGTAAGGTAGACTGAATTAGACTCATTTGCATAGTTCTAGGCTAACACCTTCTGTTACCACACATCCCAGAATCACTGCAGCTGACATCAAAGCAGTAGACAGCAGTGGGAGATTCAAAAGCCTGCAGTGCATGTTAGAGCTCTTATAATCTTCAGTCGGATGTTTTTCGGGTCTGCTTTTCTCCAGGGACTAAGCACAGTCCTCTGTGACTGTACACAGCCCATGCAAGACAACGTGACCAGCAAACAAAAGATTAGAGGTCATATAACTAACATGCACTTCAGGCTATTGAATCTGTCACTACTGCCCACTGCTCTGGTAGCAGCAGCAGGAGACTCTGGGATTTGTAGTAAGAGAAGATGTCTGCCTACAACTAAGCAAAATTAGTCTGACACGATCTACTATACTACAGTTAACAGGAAGTAAATCAAAATGTTTTTGCACACAAAGTGTACATTGGGACCAGCCTCACACTTGAGTGTGGGGGCCCCTTCTGCTGACTGTTCCCCTTTAAGGAGGGATTTACAAGTGTGATCCCCCCACCACCCATAAACCTGCAGGGTCACCTGTGGCAACCAGAGGTACTGACAATTGGAACCTGTATACCATAGTGCTGGTATGTTGTAAAAACAGGGCTCACACCACTGATACTGGCAGAAGGAGCCTCACGTGGGAATACATTGCTTAATTAAAAACCCGGAAAAAAACAGCTGGAGTGGGGGGGGGCAGTAATCCCTCACACCTGCTGGAAAGTGCACAAGTTGTAAGCATGCAGATTTACATGTGTGTAAAAGGGATATGGATGTACATTATGATACTGGGAGAGCTCCAGTTCCTCAAATGGCCCTACAGGCCAAAATGTTTCACATAAGGACCGCACCAGCCTGTATAAAGGGAGGCCCCCCCCCCTCAATACCAAGGATGCAGAGTAGGACTAGGCCTGGTGGGCTCGGAAGAGACTACCAGAGCAGGGGATATGCATACTGTGATTTACTTGAACATGTATATAATGAGTGTAAAATTCAATAAACGGATTATGCTAAAAAAACCCAAAAAAAAAACTAAACGACACATACCGCTGCAAGACAAGATATAAAGTGTAAACTGATTTATTCCTGAATTAGCCATGGCACATCACAATCTGTAGATCAGAGGCACTATTAAACCCAGTAAGCACCAGCAGTACGTTCTCATTCTACCAGCTCGGAAGAATATAAATGTTAAGGCAGTTCCAGGTCAGCTTGATACACTCATCTTTGGCATCACATCTAGAGCACCTGAGGACAAACCAGGTTCTGCATAGAAGTAGCTGCTTTGGGACCCTAAAGGCCCGTATTATTACACTAGCTCTGCCGATTGATATTTAGGCAGTCTTACTCATTAGATAATTTTTTTTATAAAAAGTAGAGCAGTTATATAAAGATCATATAGTATCTCTGTTTTAAAATGTCCGTTCCTTCAGAAAAAAACCCAAAAAACAGACAGACCCATGCAACACTAGAAGCCATTACATATGATTAGGACAAAACAATCAGTGGGCTAAACCAAAGTAATATACACACAGTTTATAATGACAACAGTGTGGTAACCGCATGGATAATACAAACAAGCTGGCCCAGTTGCTTTTTCTTCTTAGTCACTTCCTCCACACAGCTTCAACAGCATCTTCTTGTAGTCCCCTGAGGTGTCACCCTGGAAACAGAATGAAAACAAATGTTGCTGTATTACATTTCCAAGACAACTCACTGTTTGGGGGCACACATTTAGGGGTGGCAGGACTGCAGCAGGAACATGAACTAAACATGACCTGGATTTTTAGGGGGAAGGACTGAGCGGTGCACCACATCTGGTGGCCACATGCATACTAGCCAATGCTTGCCAGTGGACAATTCTGTAACGGAGCCCTCCCCTGCAGCTGTACAGAAAAGCCACCCAAAATCCGACGGCCATATTCCACTTAAAGCAGCAGTACTGGGAAATAAAATGACTGTGTATAATATAAATGACAGCACAAAGGAAAACATCAATATACACATTCTGTTCCATTTAATTTTATTTTATTCCTGAAGTGATACGTGGCTTCACAGTTTTTTGTTTATAATTTATATATCCATAGACCGGGGAGCACTTCTGACCAAAGCACTTCTTCACCCTAAACATGAGACACACTTGTTTTGTAAATGGAAATGAGCTTGCTTGACAGAGGGTTTTTACATTTTTAACATATTATTGATCAATCTCAAGGATCTGTCCTGGGCCCTATTCTCTTTTCCGTATTCTTGAATGACCTCCCCTCTGTCTGTTTTTCTGTGTCCATTCATCTGTACACCAATCATACAGTACTTGTTGCATCTGGCTTCCTCTTCCCATGACCTTACTTCCCAGCTACAGCAGGATTTTGCAACATTCAGTGCTGGTTCCGGTCTAACCAACTGTCCCTAATGCCAAAAATTATTTCCATGACTTTCAGTACCTGACAGAGGTTTACCAGACTCACTCCTCTCCCTTTATTCTGCAATTTTGTTTATTTAAAATTTGATAACTGGAAAAGGCCCACTGAGCCGAGGCTCGTTTCCAGGTGCAAGCGGGGGGAGAGGGGGGGGGTCAGAGCAGGCATACAGGCAATTACAATCATCAGAAGTGCAGCAAGGGCAAACACAAGTGCTAAAAAACAACTGACAACAGTATAAAACAGCAAATGTACAAAGATTGCACAAGAGTTAAGAACCTCATGCTATATACGGATAGACTGTACAAAAGCTTGTAGATGTGAGTGATTGAGTTTGGCCCTCTGGAGAGAGGGCTGACTGTGGGTCTGAAGTTCAGAGTATACCAGGAAAGAGGAGGCAATGGCTGGGGGAGTTAGAATCTGTTGAGCAAAGGGAAAGTACAGTTACGTAAGAACTTACCGTAACAGTAGATCTTTGAGAGGAGCTCTTGCAGCAGGCAACACCATTAGGGCCGAAATTGGCAGGCACCAGGACCCCACGGAAAACTTCTCACTAGCAGTCATTAGCTGTGGACTGCCCCCTGATGTCAGTCCACTCCTGACATCCACTTATAAAAGGGGCAGTCCCCCCCTCAGTTCTCCTGCCAGAGACCTAGGCACAGAGAGGAACTGGAGAACCAAGGAGGTTCCTCTACACAGAGGAAAGAGAGGTATCAGAGATGGAGAAGTCCGCACCAGGGGGATGGAGGGAGGGAAAGCAGTGCTTGCTGCAAGAGCTCTTCTCAAAGATTTCCTGTTACGGTAAGTTCTTACGTACTATCACACTCTGTGTAAGTAACTGTACTATCTCACTTTGAGGGGTTCTTGCAGCAGGCAACACTATTAGGACCAAGTCCTAAGCAGTGAAAGGAATGACCCCGGTCAGCTGGGGAGGAGGCAGAAAGCGGAATAAGAAAATCCTCAAGAGAGGAGGCCTTGCAGGACTGCAAGTCCAAAACCTGCCCTACGCCTAGAGGTAATGTCCAGACTGTAATGGTGAATGAAAGTATGGATAGAGCTCCAAGCGGCAGCTGTACAGAGATCAGCAGCAGACACATTCCTGAGAGACGCCAAGGAAGCAGCCACTCCCCTGGCAGAATGGCCTTTAACCGAGCCAAGTAAAGGCTTGTCATGCTTTCTGCAACAATAAACAATGCAACTGGCTAACCATTTTGACAAACATCGCTTAGAAACTGGAGCCCCAGCTCTGTTAGGAGCAAAAGGAAACAAACAACCGATCAGACTTTCTAGTGGTTCAGGTGTGATCCAAGTAGTAGACAAGCACCTGGTGGACATCCATTTTGAAGTAAGGCCTCCCCTTGATTGGAATACTCTGGGAAACGGACAGGCAGGTGGATGTCTTGATTCAGCGTAAACTCCAACACCACCTTGGGCAAAAACTGATTAGACCGCAAAGACACCCTGTCCTTGTGGAAAACCAAATAAGGCTCCTTACACATCAGAGCCTGAAGCTCAGAAATCCTTCAAGCAGAAATAACAGCAGCTAAATACAATGCTTTCCACGACAGAAAGTGGAGCTTGCAGTTTGAGGCACACTCAGAGGGAAACAAAGTAAGCTTCTCTAAAATAAACAAAAGGTCCCATGGAGGGACAGGGTCCATGATGGGAGGCTTCAAATGCAATATGCCCAGCAAGAAGGTGCGAGAAAGAACCAGCTGGGCAAGAGTCTTGCCTCATATAGGTGCATGGTACGCAGAGATGGCGGATAAGTGCACCTTAATCGAAGAGTAACCGAGCCCTGAGTCTGACAAGGAATGCAGGTACTCTAGAACTACATTAACCGGACAGGTGAAGGGATCTAGGTGACGAGCGGTGACCCAGATACAGAACCACTTCCACTTCACAGCATAAGTGGCTCTAGTGACAGGCTTCCTAGCTGCCACTAGGACATCTGCCACCCAGGGGAAACCCCAAATCGAGCAACTGCTAAGTCTGCAGGAACCATGCATGAAGATGCAGAAACTTGAGGTCCGAGTGGACCAGAGTGCCCTGCTCCTGGAAGAGCAAGTCTGAGCAGAGGGACTGCAGATTCCAATGCTAACTGTTGGAGAAGTAGAAACCATAACTGGTGTGGCCAGTAATTGGCTATCAGAATCATCTCTGCTCTTTCTGACTGCAACTTTAGAAGAACTCTCTGCAGTAATGGAAAGGGAGGGAAGGCGTACAGAAACCTCCCTGTTCAGGGGAGGGACAGCCCATCTTGCCAGAAAACACCAGACCCTGGATCTAGCAAGCAGAAACTGGGCAGTTTTGCGTTGAATGGGGACACAAAGAGATCTAGCTCTGGACAGCCCCACCTGTTGAAGAGGTCTTCGACCACTGAGGGAAGAAGTTTCCACCCACGAACCTTGGACCGAGACCAGCTTAAGCAGTCGGCCAAGGTATTCTGAAGGCCTGGAACATGCACAGCGGTCAGGTCCAGGTGATGATCTATGGCTGAATACCAGACTCTCATGGCCTCCTTGCAGAGTGCATTCCTCCCTGCTTGTTTATGTAAAAGACCACTGTCATAATGTCCACCTGGATCAAAAGAGGGCCTAAGAGCAAGTTCACCTGAAAGTCCTGAATGGAGTAAAGTATCACCAGCATCTCCAAAACAGTGATATACTGCTCCTGTGGGGACCAGGCCCCTTGAGTCTGATAGTCTGCCAGATGGGTACCCCAGCCCTGGCCCAACACATCTGTGGTCAGGATCTGACAAGGTGACCCTGTCCAAAAGAGGGCCCCCCTAGGAGAGGTTGGAGGGGTTCAATCACCACACCAGAGTCTGCCGCGCGGAGTTGGGGACCAACACCGGTTGTTACAAATCGTCCATGTGCTGATCCCATTCGACCTGAAGGATCCACTGGGCAACCTTCATATGCAGACATGCCAGGGAAGCTGTAGCAATGGCTGCTGCCATGTGTCCCAGTAGCCTGAGAAACGATCTGGCCAGGACCTGGTGAGACAATGAGACCAGTCCAGCCTGTGCCTGAATGTGTTCTGCCCTGTCTGGGGGTAGAAAAGGTTTGCCTTGGGCAGTGTCCAAGATTGCCCTGATGTACTGAAGTCCCTGGTGCAGCCAAGGGGAGGATTTGGGGAGACTGAGGATGATCCCCAGATCCTGGAACAAGGAGAAAGTGACTTCTATGGTTCTGAGCAACTGCTCTGTGGTGGGAGCAGTCAGGAGCCAATTGCCCATGTAAGGAAAGACATAATGGCCATTCCACTGTAAGGCTGCAGCTACTACTGCAAGGCACTTTGTAAAGACTTGTGGGGCCAAGGACAGGCTAAAGGGCACAGCCCGAAACTGGTAATGGTCTCCTTGGAAGCAGAAGCAGAGGAACCTCCTGTGGGGTGGGAACACCAAAATATGAATACAAGTGTCCTGCATGTCCAGAGAACAGATCCAGTCCCCATGATGAAGCGGGGGAGAAGACAGAGAAGAGTGACCATCCTGAATCTTTTGTATTCTATATACTGATTCAGGTTACTGAGGTCCAGGATGGGAATACAGGTCTCCTGTTTTCTCTGGGATTAGGAAGAAATGAGAGTAGAATCCCTTCCCCCATTGTGTCAGCGGGATGGGTTCTATTGCCCATTCTGCAGGAGTGCTTAGATTTCCTGTTGGATAAGGGTGAGATGGGTCCGAGGGTAGTGGGAGGGCAATGGTGGGTTGTCAGGGGGCATCTTGAAGCACCCACTGGTCTGCGGTATCTTGTGCCAACCTTCTCAGTAGAGTGAGAAATGAACTCCCACCACCTCCCCAAGGGCTCCGGCTGAGGAAGGGGGGTCAGGTAGGAGTCATGCTGAGGACCCTGGACAGGCAAAGTGGTTTGGGAAGTTCTAGGAGCTCTGGGGGCTGAACCTCTGGTGGCCTGAGTAGAAGCTTTTCTTTTAAGGGTACCCATAGCTTGTTGGCCCCTGGGTTGCTGCTTGGCAGATCGATGAAAGGGCTGCTTCTGGGAGGATCTAGGCTGAGACCAGTAGAAGGTCTGTACTGGGCACAAAAGGAGAGTAATAATATTCTGCAAATCCATGCTGAAAATAACTGGACCCCTGAAAGGGCTGTCCAGGATCTTAGCTTGCACATCCAGGGCCAACTCTGAAACCCTGAGCCAGCAATATAGTCAGAGGCAAACCGCCGCAGCTCTACCCAAGGAGTCCGCAGAGTCATAGGAGGTTCTGAGAACTGGGTCCCAACATCCGTGCCTGACTTCAGAAGGTGCATTAGCTCAGACCTGCACAGAGTATCTTCCACAGGGCATTTTGGTACTGGACCTTGTGGGTCAGGAACGAATGGTGCAGGTGGCAGATGCATACACCTTCTTGTCAAAGTGATCTATCCGTCTGGAGTCTTTGTCAGGTGGCAGAGTGCTCAGGTGCCTGGGGCACTGAGAGCAGTCATGGGCAGCTTTAATTACTACTGAGTCAGCCTCTGGGTGTTCCCAATAAAAACGCTCTGCTTGTGGAGCATTATAGCGATCTGCCTTCTTGGAGGTTGCTGAGGTAGAGGAAGGATGTTTCCAAGCAACCCTGAAGGATTCAATAAGCGGAGAACCACCAAGGGCAGCGACTCCTTCTTACAAAGGAAAGTGGCCAGCCAACGTCTCTCGGGGTCCACCTCCTCCGTATCCTAACCCGGAAAGGACTGCATATGCCTCATCACCTCCATGAAGTGGGGTCATCAGGAGGAGATCGAGGGGCGTCTCTGGGTTCCTCTGGTTCACAGCGTACGTCCTCACCTTCAGACTCCTCTTAGGAGGACAAGGTAGAATATCCTGCTGACTCACCTGAGTCCTGGGATGGAGCGGGCAAGTGACGGTGCCTTCGTCGTCGAGTCTTCGCATGGCCGGCACCAGCTCAGTCAGGCTTTGGGTTGGATCTTTAGAAGGTGGCGTCGGGACCTTCCTGGGAGGAACCTGATACAGAGTTAGAGTAGGATTCCTAGGAGTCTGAGTAGGAGGTTCCTTTGGGGACTCCTTGTCCTTGATGTATGCCCATCTGGCAGCAAACAGCGCATTAGGATCTGTGGGTGGATTCTGAGGCATGACTGGGGGAGCCAATGTCAGTGGGGTAGGGCTTGATGGCCCCGGCGTCAGTTTGTTTGGCTGCGGTAACCCAGGCATTGGGTCTACTGGCGTCGGCCCCTGAGGCTGAGACATCCAGTGCCGGTCTGACAGAGTAGAAGGACCGGGCATCGGAGGATCAGGGGATGACTGCCGAGGTGTCACTGGAGTCAATGTCATGGTGGCTGGCATCGACTGGACAGGCGTAGGCTGATGCCAGTCTGGTGATACATCAGACATCAGCAGAAGAGAAGCCTGTGCTGGGGAGCTTGCTCCCGAGCGGGGCAGAGGAGTCACTCACACAGGGGAAGTGAGCTCATGCCCCTGGCCACAGGGTGGCATCAGCCCCTGGAGACTGGGCTGACTTAGTGGATGCCCGGATTGGGAAGGCAACGTGTAAAGATCTTCTGCCCCAAAGGACCCAGTTGAGCCACCTGGCTGAAGACCCGGCTGATGTAAGGGGCTGAGAGGCTGAGGATGAAGTCTCGAGCCCAGAGAAACCTCCGCCTACGATGATAACAAGGGCAGGAGGTTTTACTAGCGGCAGCCAAGGAGGAGTGAGGGCTGTTGAGGTAGCAGGGGCCAACCTCAAGCAGGAGGAAGACCCAGACTCGACTGCCGCCTTATGCGGGGACCTGGATCTGGAAGCTGACCAGGGTTTGTCCCTGTGCTTCTCCTGGTGTCAACGCTATCCCAAAGACTTCTCTCTGGGGTATGAAGAAGTAAAGGCCCCAGAGGCTGGGGAAGAAGATGCACTCTTGTGGAGCTCCTTCTCCATCACTGAAAGTTTTTGCTGCAGCAGGAAGGCTTCCAGGGTCTTCTGGCGGTGGAGCCGGGAGTTCTGGTTAAAATCGTGGCAGTGCTGGCAGGCCTCGGTTTCGTGGTCTGGGCCTAGACAAAGCAGGCACAATGAATGGCCATCCTTGTGGGGAAGCTGCTTCCCATAAGTACACTTCATACTCCACTGCTCTACACAAGAAGATGGAGAAGAAGAAAAGCACGAAAAACTGAATACTTTGAAGAAAACTCGGAAAATAAAGTGCCGGTAATGTGTAGAAAATGGCAGTTGACTATAGCAGAAGGTGTCCATGAAGGTCGGACTTGTGCGGGTCGACTGTGGGAAAAGAACTAAGGTGAAGCTGGGGGACTGCCACTTTTATAGGCGGACGTCAGGGGTGGGCCGATGTCAGGAGGCGGTCCCCGCTAATGACTGCTAGCTAGATGTTTTCCGTGGGATCCTGGCACCTGCCAGCTTCAGTACTAACTGTGTTGCCTGCTGCAAGAGCCCCCTTGAAGTGAGATCAGAGGATTCAGGAAGAGGGGTAACAGGAACACAGATGGGAAGGAGATAGCCTTAGAAGATGTTCTAGTGTGTGGAGAGATCGCTAAAGGGGAGACGGGAGCAGGTTCCAAAGGGAGTGGAGCCAGTAGGATGGTGCTCTGATTGAGGATTCAGCCTCTTTTAAGTACCTCGAAGTCTGGCTTGACTGACATCTTGAGTTCTCAGTGCATACTGATGCCATACACCATAAACTCACAGAAATATAGAAAACATAGAAATTGTCGGCAGATGAGGACCACCAGGCCTATCTAGTCTGCCAGAAAGCCCTACACTAATTTGTGGCCACTGACCCTAACTGGTCAATGACTTTTCACCCCACCTTCCCACCTCTAAGGTACAACTATGCTCATTCCATGCATGTTTAAAATTCTTCACTGTGGAGTCTTGGTGTACCGTACAGGAACAAAGCGTGTAACCCGCTTCCTGCCCACCAAGAAATTGTTTTAAAGATGATTCTCCCTTTTTCTACCTATGGTGACGTAGCCTATAGCAAAGCTCCCAAATCCTCCCTTGCTAGACTGGCGCCCCTCTGTTGGTTTGCTTTAGACTGCTTCCATCGCACCCATTACTGCTCATTCTACTCTGCCCTTTCTCTCCCCTCTCATGATGCCAGGCGCCTTTCCCACTGTGCCTCCTTTATATCTAAATTCTGGTTCTGGTACTCTTCCTTCCTATCTTAAATCCCTACTATCCTCTCCCTCTTCTTCCTCCTACCCTCTCCGCATCAATATTTCTCATTTCCTCTCTATTCCTTCTAGAAAAATCTACTGTTGGTCAATCTGTTTTCTCATATCGCTTTGCTAAACCGCATTCCTCCCTTCCCGTCAACCCACTCTGCCTCTTCAGCTTCTACCCTGAAGTCTCTTTACGAATTTTCTTCTCCTATCTGTAACTGTCCATCCATGACCCTTTTCCTCTTGTCTCCCCCCCCACAGTTTTGCCCCAGCCATGCTATTCCCAATCCCCTTTCTATACTGTAATGAGTAGTTCCCTCACCTAACGCAAGTCATTTTTGTCTACTACATGTACAGTATCTGTTGTGCTGATCTGCCTTTACTTATTTAAGATTACGCCCCTCTGATATACTGTATCACTGAATAGGACTCTATTTTTTTTTGTAATGTATTATTATTATTATTGTTTATTTTTTCCACTTCTTGAGTCTTCTGCATTTCCCCTCTCCCCCAGGACACATCTGGAAATGAGCTGTTAGTACAGTAGCTTAGTGTCTTTCCTGGCAAAACTTTTGAAATTACTAACTTACTACTTAACTAAATAAATTATACATAAATAAATAAACAAAATCGATAATATAATAATACTGCCATGGAGACCACTCTTGCAGTTGTAAGAGTGGTGTTGCTTACATTCTTAGGGTATCTATGCCGCTTACCGTTGGTTTCTATAACAACATTAACAAACAGGATAGCCCAGCTGGGAGATGCAACATCTCGCTTCCAGTGGGCTTCTGCTTATACCCCTTCTGCAAATGGGTGGACTGGAGAACTGAAAGGTTAAGTGACTTCCTCAAGGTCACAAAAGTAAGTATTTGGCCCTGGCGGGATTTGAACCCGTGATTTCCCTGTTGCCAAACTGGTGCTTAATTCACTAGAGCTCGTGCTCTCCTGAGAACATTCTCGAGCTTGGTCAGTAATATATTTAAAAAAAAAAAAATCATCCCTAGGCATGCCAGTTTCCAGGAGAGCTGCGCAAGATGCTGTTTTACAGAAAAAGAGTGTTTCAAGTGCGGGGAAAGGAGTGCTCCGACTGGTCAGAAGCTCTACCTCAATTTTTAATGTTATTTCAGACATCATCTAATTTACATACATGGCCTGTTCTGAGATTTAATTGGACGTTTTTTCTTTCTTGTTAGTCAATTCAGAATAATGGGGGAATAATCATCCGCTGTCCCACTGATCTCTTTTATGGTCAGATCCTCATTTAACAGTATGTGTTTCTCAGTACATGATACATGATCATAGAGATCAGGGGTGGGTTGGGGCAGCATTTGGAATGTGTACAAGACTGACATTCTCGGCTACACTTCACCTTTCTCTCTCCCCCTCTCCCTCCTTCCCTCACTTGGCATGATCAGCTCAGTCATCATCTCTGTGTCAGCATCCCCTCTGCCCTGATCATTACCCTACTTCATTACAAACCCTCCGTTCACAGCGCTGACCCAGTTTTATTGCTCCACAAACTTAGAAACATAGAGAGTTCTGCAGACAAAGACTCACAGTCCATCATGTCAACCCCTTTTCCTAATGTAGCCTCAGGTAAGCACAGTGGGTGGGGTCTGCGCCACTAACAAGCTAATTATAGAGCACAGATTACAGAATAAGACCCACTCACCAATCGCATTCTCTGATCCGTGCAGTGACCATTTTATACCTTAATATTCCATTCGGTTCCAGGCGCAGTCTAGGCATCCTTCCATATGGAGTGACTGCTTTACTTCAGCTTTACTTCTACTCTCTACTTCCAGAGTAACATCCTCTCCTTTTTATGTTGGCTTGCGTGCGCATGTGCAAGCGACATCTTGCGGCAGCAGCACTTTCAAAGGTGTGTCAGTATTGTGGCGAATCCAGGGGATGCTTTAGTCGGTGCGTCCCTCAGCCGCCAACCAGTGAGCATCCTGCCGATGACAGCAGTTTCAGAGAGTGCCACCAACTTGAAACGAATCTGCCACTGCAATGAGAGACAGGCTCGGCATTGGAGCGTCCGATCTGACATGCCTCTATTACGTGCCATTCCTGGTGAAACATTTCAATAAACATGGCGGCTCTGCCAGCCGCCTTTACGCCAATCTTAAGCTGACTTGAGGGTGCCCAGCCCCCTCCGTCGGCATGCCCACCCCCAGTTCAATTTGTTTGTTGACAGGGTGCCCAATCCCCATGGGTAGAATGTCCTCCCCAGTTTCATTTGTATGGGGATGCCCAATCCCCTCAGCATATTGCCTTTCCCAACACAGACCGTTTTCTTTGCCGACAGAATTGCCCAATCCCGGTTGGCTTCATTCAATTACCCCATTAAAAAAAAAAAAAAAAAAAAAGTGGCACACTGGGAGCCCACCCCAGTGTGCTTAATTTTATTTACGAAACCTGTAAAAAAACAAACAAAAAAAAAAAACAACTTCCCCCGACATTTTTGTTTTGGCCCTGTAAACAAGAAAACGGTCTCTCGTCATCACAATGCCCCTCCTCCCCCAACCTGCAGCCTCCCTCTGCACACCCCACCTCCCTGCACTCCCCCACCCCATACTCACCTCCAGAGGCCTGATCAGTGGTGGAGTGGGAGATGTCTGAACTCTTCAAAAGCTGACCGCAAACTGAGGAAAATCATGGTAAGCTATATAATGGCATCAATGGGGGTGGGTGGGTCAACTTAGGTGGATATCGCTGCCATTTGTTTACTTCTGGCTCCAAATTTTTTAACATGGAGTTCTTGGGACCCCATCTCATGAACTCAGTCACTGTCATTTCGTTATTTGGTCCCAAAGGGTGATTTATTTATTTATTTATTGTATATCAGTTTACAACCTTTGAACCAGAGGCTCGTTTCCAAAGGTACCTCGTCACATTGAGGACAAACATTACAATTCTAGGTTACAGAGTACATGTAGCTGAAATAGCATTACAAACATTACAATTCTAGGTTACAGAGTACAAGTAGCTGAAATAACGTTACACATACTGATTTCATACATTTACAATTTCATGGTAATTACATTGACACAGTTGGCACTGGCTGATTATAGCAGAGGTATGGATCACAGGGGGAGAGGGTTGGGGGGGTGAGGTGGAGTGCCGCCCAACGGGCGTTGTAAAGTGAGGAGGGATCGAGGCCATATTTGGGACAGGAGCAGCTGCGAGTGTTAAGAGATGGCTCCGGATGGCAGTTTTGAAGATGGAGATTGTGGGGGCACTGGAGATGGATTTCGCGGTCATTGTGCAGATTCACCTTTCGGGACCGATTAACGAAATGACAGTGCTACTATTCATGAAGTGGGTTCCCAAAAAGGCTATGTTGCAAATTTGGTGAAAGAAATTCCAAAAAATGACTGTTACGAGCGTGCGTTGCGCAGTTTCCGCATGCGCTCGTAACTGAAATTTAATATTTTCCTCCAGATTTTCAACATTGCCATTTTCACACCTCCTTATGAACAGTACAGCTGTCATTTTCACAACCTGCCCGAATGTGTTTTCGCACATCTGGCGCACAAATGGTGCAGTTCTGTGGGAAATCAACGTTCGGGACAGATCAAGAAAATCACAGTGACAGAGTTCATGAGGAGAGGTTCCAAAAAGCTCACATTGCAAATTTGGTGAAACAATTCCAAAAAATGACTGCGTTACCAACATGTGTTGTGAAGTTTCTACGCACTCTCGTAACTTCACCAGTTTTTTATATTTTCACTCCAGATTTTCAACATTGCCATTTTTGTGCACCTCCTTATGAACAGTACAGCTGTCATTTTTCACATCCTGCCGAGAACATGTTTTCGCACCTGTGGCATACAATGGCGCGGTCACTGTGCGAAATCAACTTCTGGGACAGAGTAACAAAATCACAGTGCCACTTTTCATGAGGAGAGGTCCCAAAATGTCCATGCTGAAATTTTGGTAAAAAAAATTCCCAAAAATGACTGCATTACAGACGTGTGTTGCGCAGCATCTACGCATGCTCATGTTTGCAAATTTTTCATATTTTCTCTCCAGATTTTCAACATTGCCATTTTTTACACCTCCTCATGAACAGTACAGCTGTCATTTTTTATCGCATCCTACCCGAAATGTGTTACCGCACCTGTGACTCCCAATGGCGCAGTTGCTGTGCAAAATCACCTTTCAGGATTGAGTAATGAAATGATAGTGTCACTGTTCATGAGATGGGGTCCCAAAAAGCCAATGTTGAAAATTTGGGGTGAAAATACTAACAAACACCTAGGGTGTTAAGATTTCCAACCATACACCCACCCTGTAGAGACTGACGAGTTGTCGGGGCGTAACTTGGGTTAAATCGGCCATAATGTTCATGAAATTCTACCCACCCCCACCCCGCCCTACAGCCACTGACAGGCACTGAGGTGTGCCTTGGGTTCTGTCATCCTAACGTTCACCCCATTCTCCTATATTGCACCCATCTCAGCTTATTTCCTTATGGAATGGGGTGAGCATAAAACTGAAGACCCCAATGCACACCACGACACCTGTTGCTCTCTGCAGGGTGGGGTGGGGTGGGGAGGTGGAATGGCATAAGCGCTATGGCCGAATTCAAAGCCACACTCCCAACACCTTTCAGTCTCTGCGGGGAGGGGGCGGGCGTTACTTCCATACTTCACTGCCATTCCTATTTTGTATTTCTAACTCCTGCACTACCAATGCCAACAAGCCAACATTTGGCATTGAAAATGCTTGTTCCATCTGGCTTTTTCTCTACTGGCACTGTCCTCTCCTAGTAGTCAGGTCATCGTTCCCTTGGTAACCTCCAAATATTCAGGTCATTAATCACCAACAATATCCCAGTAGTCGGGTCATTGTTCCCTGGCAGTCTCCCAGTAGTCAGGTCACTGTTCTCAGGTAATCTCCCAGTAGTCGAATCACTGTTCCCTGATCCCTGGCAATCTCACAGAATTCAGGTGACTGTTTCCAGGTAATCTCCCAGTAGTTGGAACATCATTCCCTGGTAACCTCCCAGTAGTCAGGTCATTGTTCCCTGGTATTCTGCCAGTAGTTCAGTCTCATTCCCTTGCAACCTCCCAGATGTCAGGGGATTGTTCCCTCACAACGTCCCAGTAGTCGGGTCATTATTACCTGACAACCTCCTAGTAGTCAAGTCACTGTTCCCTGGCAAACCTCCCAGTAGAGTCATCATTCTCTGGTAACCTCCCAGTAGTTGCATTACTGTTCCCTGGCAACCTCCCAGTAGCCAGGGCGGGATTCATAGGCAACCTCTCAGTAGTGGGATCATCGTTCCCTGGCTATCTCTCAGTAGCCAGGTCATCATTCCTTGGTACTGTCCCGGTAGTCGGGTCACTTCCCTGGCAATCTACCAGTATTTACTTAGTTGTTCCCTCACAACCTCCTAGTAATCAGGCCATCATTCTCTGGCAACCTCCCAGTAGTCAGGTCATAGTTCCCTGGTAACCTCCCAGTAGTCAGGTCATCATTACGTGGCAACTGCCCTGTAGTTGGGTACTCATTCCCTGGCAATCTCTCAGCACTCAGGTCATTGTTCCCTAATAACCACCCAGAAGTCATGTCATTGTACCCAGGCAATCTCCCAATAGTCGGATCATCTTTCTTGGTAATGTCCCAGTAGTCAAGGCATCGTTCCCTGGCATTCTTCCAGTAGTCAGGTCACAGCAAATTCCCAGTGTTCTGGTCATTGTTCCCTGGCAAACCTACCAGTAATCAGGTCATTGTTCCCTGGCAATCTCCCAGTAGTCAGGTCATTGTTCCCTGGTAATCTCTTAGGTCATCAATCCTTGGCAATCTCCCGGTAGTAAGGTCATTATTTCCAGGCCATCTCCCAGTAGCTGGGTCATAGTTCCTGGGCATTCTCAAGTAGTCGATCCATCGTTCCCTGTTAATCTCTCAGTAGCTGGGTCATCAATCCTTGGCAATCTCAAAGTAGTGGGGTCACTGTTCCCTGGCAAACCTTGCAGTAGTCGGGTCATTGCTCCCTGGCAATCTCCCAATAGTTGGGTCATCATTCCCTGACAGACCTCTGAGTAGTGGGGTCACTGTTCCCTGGCAACCTCCCAGAGGTTTGGTCATCACTCCCTGGCAATTTCAATGTAGCTGAATCTTCATTCCCCAGCAGTCTCCCAGCTGCCGGGTCATTGTACCCTTGCAACCTCCCAGTTGTCAGGTCACCGTTCACTTGCAACCGCCCAATAGTTGGGTCATCATTCCATGGCAACCCCCCAATAGTCAGGACACTGTTCTCTGGTTACGTCCCAGCAGTCAGGACATTGTGCCCTGGCAACCTCCCAGCAGTCGGGTCACTGTTCCCTGGCATTCTGCTAGTAGTTGAGTGATCATTCCCTGGCAGACTTCCAGTAGCTGGGTCACTGTTCCCTGGCAGTCTCCCAGTAGTTGGGTCACTGTTTCTTGGCAATCTGTCAGTAGTCGGGTTATTGTTCCATGGCAATCTCCCAGTAGTCCCATCATTGTACCCTGACAATCTCCAAATAGTTAGATCACTGTTCCCTGGCAAAGTTTCCAGTAGTTGGGTTACTGTTCCCTGGTAACCTCTCAGTAGTTGGGTCATTGTTCCCAGGCAAATCTCCCAGTAGTCGGGTCATCATTCTCTGGCCACTTCTGGGCGGTCAGGTCATTGTTCCCTGACAACCTCCTCGTAGCTGGGTCATCATTCCCTGACAAACTCCCAGTAGCTGGATCATCCTTCCCTGGAAAACCTCTCAGTAGTCTGGTTCAGGTCACTATTTCCTGGCAACTTTCTATTAGTAAGGTCATCGTTCCCTGGCAAACTCCCTGTGGTTGGGTGAGCATTCCCTGGCAAACCTCCCAATAGCCGGGTCATCATTCCCTGGCAATGTCCCAGTAGTCAGGTCACTTTTCCCAGGCAAACCTCCCAGTAATTGGGTCATCATTCCCTGGCAAACCTCCCATTAGTAAAGTCTTTATTCCCTGGCAATCAACACCGGCACTGATCACAAATAAATTATCCAGCCTAAATAGACCCCAATTCCACCTGAGACTTGTCAAGACCAAAGAGGTCCTTCCTCTACTCAAGGCTCTTAAAACCAAAGGTGCAGGAGGCCCTGATGGCATCAGCCCTAGACTATTAATGGAAGGAGCCCAGCCCCTTGCTAGACCTCTGACCTGGCTCATCAATAGATCCCTACTGGAAGGATCTGCTCTCTCCAATGGAAGCAGGCAAATGTGGTCCCCATTCACAAGGGTGATCCAAGGGAACTTATTAGCAATTACAGGCCCATCTCCCTGCTATGCACGCTAGCTAAACTGCAGGAAAGGCTGGTTTATGGGCAGCTGAGGGACTACCTCGAGTCCCATCAACTCCTTGCCCCCTCTCAGCATGGCTTCCGGACGAACCATGGCACCGATACAGCTTTCACCCGTCTCACTGTGGACGTACTAAGTGCAATGGACACAGGAAAGCCATCTGGCGCAATCTTTATCGACCTGTCCAAGGCTTTTGACCTTGTGGACCACAACCTCCTACTAATAAAGCTTGACAGAATAGGTCTTGATCCCCATGCCCTGGGATGGTTCAAGAGCTACCTCTCGGGTCGCTCTCAGAGGGTTATCTGGAAGGGGAGTACTTGGATTCCCTACCTATCAAAGAGGGTGTACCTCAGGGCTCAATTCTAAGTCCCCTCTTGTTCTGTTTATTCACAAATGACCTTAACCGTTCCTGTGGGGACAGCTCTGTTGCTCAATATACAGATGACGCTGTAATCTACTGCTCCACGGAAAATCTGGCAGAATTAGGTCCTCTGCTCCAAGCTGACCTTAAAAGACTTGAGGCCTGGCTCACATCCAACAGAATGGTCCTCAATGCAGGCAAAACGAAAGCAATGCTATTTGGTCCTACATCCCTAGGGCAGGATAGGTCCAGACTCCTACAGCTTAATTCTCTAGCGGGAACAAGCATAAATGTGGTGAACACCATAAAATACCTTGGGCTAATAATTAACCAAGGCTTCATCTTCAAGTCCCATGTAGACCAAGTAACCAGGACCATACACAGTAAACTTGGCACATTATACCGGCTAAAAGACCAGCTTATCCCAGGTGCAAGGCTTGCAATTGCCGCCAATGTCTTGCTCCCAACACTTACCTATGCAGCCCCAGTAATACAGGGTATGCCAAAGCAAGAGTTCAACCGGCTACAGGTACAGTGGTTTGCTACCCATAATCACCCAAGAAGCCACCCCTGCGATTCCCTCTCCCAGCTGCGCTGGCCTTCCTTTGCTTCGCGACTTCAGTACCCTATGGTCCGCCTTGCATTCAAAATACTGAGTCCGGCAGCTCCCTCTAGCCTTAAAGGGATAATCTCCCTTAAGCACAACTCTCGGACACTCAGAACCTCAGGCAGGTCTATACTAGTAACCCCAGAGTCAGGACTAAGGCCGGTGGTAGATCCTTCGCCTTCACTGCCCCTGTCCTGTGGAACAAACTCCCACCGTCAGTACAAGAAGCCACCTCCCTACCAAATTGTCGCACTAGGCTCAAGGCTCACATGTCAGAGACCAGTACTTGCCACTGTCAAGGTATAGGGTAGTCTTCCCCTCATCCAACAAATAATATTACCCCCTTTCACTTTCTCCCGCTTAGCCTATCATGCTTGTCTTGCCTCATAAAATCACAGTGCGTATGCCGAATATGTTCTCTGACTTAATTACTTAAATGTGTAATACTGCTACCTCTGTGTTACTGTCTTCGCTGTTACCTACTTAGGATTGTACTATCTCTGTAACTTGTTTTACCCAACAATCTGTACCCATTAATCTGTCTTTGTACTGTATCCCGGGTCGCCCCTGAAAAAGGGACCTTCGGGGCTCAGAGGGCTTATCCGGTAATCAAAATTTAATAAATAAATACATTTCCCAGTAATTGAAACATTTTTCCCTGGCAGTCTCCAAGTAGCTGGGTCATCATTCCCTGGTAATCTCCCTGTAGTTGGGTCATCCTTCTCGGATAACCAACTAGTAGTAGGGTCATCACTCCCTGGCAAAGTAGTTGGGATATCTTTCCCTGGCAAACCTCCCAGCAGCTGGGTTATTGTTCCCTGGTAGTGATGTGTGAAAATAACATTTTGCTGGCAGAATTACCACAAATGTCGGAATTTCCCATGCAAAACTTTAGAATGCACTTTGTCAACTTCATGGAACATCTGACTTAGAATGGTGGAATTAATGTAGGACTTGTGGATTAATGAAACTGCAGGAAGAAATTCCACAGAAGTGACCACTGTTAGTGATCAGTTCTACGGAACTGCTTTCCGTAGTTCAATACATTCATCCGCAATTCATATATTCACGCTGCAGTTCAGTGAGTGTGAATTGCGGATTAAGGTTTTATACTGCGGAAAGAAATTCCATAGAACAGATCATCGAACTGCAGAATTATTATATGTATTGCAGAATGCGGATTAATATTTTAAACTACAGAACGGAATTGTCATTCCGCAGTTCACGTGCATTATCCTGGGATTCAGCCAGAAGAGTTTGCAGAACGGGGCAAATATTTACCGCACACACTCGGAGATTTGGATTTTGCCAATGTCAGAACTTCATTAAATTCTGCAAAATCTGTGAAATTTCATGAAATTACTGTGAATTCAAAAATCACAGATTCCACACAGTTCCTGTTGTGGGATCATCATTCCCTGGCAACTTCCCAGTAGGGCTGTCATTCCCTGGCCGACCTCCTAGAAGTCGGTCACTCTTCCCTGGCAATCTCCCAGTAGTCAGGTCAGTGTTCCCCAGCACACCTTTCAGTAGTTGGGTCACTATTCCCTGGCAAACCTCCTACTAGATGTGTCATCATTCCCTGCAACCTCCCAGTCCAGACAACAGCTACACACAGCGAGTTCTCTGCAGCACAGGGTCCCAAAGTAGAAGCGATCATCACTGAAATGGCACTACGGGATCCCCTCCCCTTTTTTACCCATGACCCTCTCACCACTCCCACACTGTGTGAGCAGCTGCACTGTCCCCACATGCACACAGTGGACCCCTGTGAAATCAGCAAACCTCCTGGCACACTGCAGGGGTTACTGCAACTGCAGAACGCCACACCAATTCTTCTGTGGCTGGGGGGGCATGTGGCCCCAGGCAGCATTTTGACAGCCTCAGCCACCCAACTGTCAGTGTACCGACACACTCCTAAACCCACGGTTCCGGGACTGTAGCAATTAGTTACCCCCAAGATATTAGGTGCCCCCTAGTTTTCCCTCCTTTTGACCTTCAGCAGCAGCGTTCCAGCAAGTGAGACACTCCCCCTCCTTTCACATTGTGCCCTTCCCTGCCAAAATGGCGGCTGCTGCTGTGGTATCTCCTCTTCTCTCTGGGACAGCCAATGAGCAACTGCCTTTATAGTTTATGACAGTTCCTCCTGAGTGATTTGCCGCATTGTTCATTCCATCCCCTCCAAGGTCTCACAGCCCATCATTTTCAAGAATATAACCTGGATTATAAATCTGATTAAATATTCATGAGCCTAGGGAGGCTCCTGATTGGCTACTGGATCAGTCATTAATGTCCTTGAAAAGACTGCTCCAGCTGCCAAATGATGCTGTGTGGCACACACGGCTCATGTGACACTGCTAAAACCTAAGTGAAGTGAAGAAAAAAAACCACAAACATGAAAACTGTCATCGTGATTAGACATATAATTGCAATAAGAACCTCAAAGCATGTAATTTCCCTGGATTAATGACTGGCTGGAGGGAGCTGGCCCTCGGCTGCACCTCGGTCCATCCATCCCCCCCCCCCAACCGATCGTTAACCCTCAGAAATGACTGGTTTCTCAGCCATTATTGCTTAAATGCACTTGGCCTATGGCTGGGGGCTGCATCTCAACCTAGACCTCTTTAAACACGGCCTCTAAGCCATGTGGGTAGCACCTTTTCCTACTGGCTAGGACAACTTGCACATAGGATGTCTGCCTTGAGGTCATGTGCCATCTGCTGCAGTGTGATCATCGGCTCTCCTCTCCATCTGACACACGGACACTGCTGCAATTCATTCTGCATACACTCTGGAGACTCTGGGGGCAGGTACCACGTGCCAGGTGGAAGTTGGTAAATATACATATTATATTTAGAAACCTCAAAGGGACATATTGCTTTTATTACTCCTAGCGGGTGGCAGGAGTATGTTCCCAAGTACTTCCTTTGCCAGGACGTTTACTCACATTTACTATTACTTTTGCACATCCCACGATTCCCCGGGATAGATATTTTGGATCCATTTTGACAGGCAGCATGGCATGATCTCATTAGGTGCCTGCTGTCCAGCCTGGCTCTGCCACCCCCCCCCCCCGCAATACCCAGTCCTCAGGGGAATTTTTGGGGCTACTGTGGAATTCTAGCTGTGATTCAGGGAATACGCCCTGGGCCACCTCCCCACCCCCACCAGCCCACATTTTAAATACAGGACCCCTCAAAACAAGTAATCAGATAAACAAGCTCAGTAGGAAGGGTCTTACCGAAATATCTGTATACAGTGACTTGCCGTACATTCTCTTATACTCGTCACGTATGTCAAGCATGTCAATCTCGCTGCGGGTCACCATGATCCGAATCAGCGTTCTGTCTTTTGTTCCTGCTCCCTGCGGGGATAAAATTTGAGAATACAGAGAAGATAATTATTAATATTTAAGAGTGAGAAAAACACAATGAAGTGTGCCATTCCAGACCCTGAAAAGAAAAAATGCAGGTGGAGGAGACTGCAGTATACAACGTCTTATCTTTATGTAACCCTAGGTGGCGCCATCCCAAGGGCTACTACCCCTGCCTGTTTGGCTAGTAGCAGGTTAAGGGGCCTGAGTTCTGAAACGGGTGCTTCCACCCAGAGATCAGGGTTGGTAGTGGTCAAGCTAACCTGGGCACAGCCCTCCGGGACACTGTAACCCCCCTCTTTCCCCTCTAGTGGCCTGAACACTGTACAATAATCACTTTCACAATACCCCTGGTACACCACTTTTTGGGAACCCCCATTTGTAGGGGGGGTTACATTTATAAAAATGTACGGTGGAGGAGACTGCAGTATACAATGTCTTATCTTTATCAAAATGGAAGGTGGAGGAGTCTGCAGTATACAACATCTTATCTTTATAAAAATGGAAGGTGGAGAGGTCTGCAGTATACAACATCTTATCTTACAGGATTTAGGACACTGTCCTACATGCTGGGCCTTTGGAGATCTTAGGTCTCAGCTCCGGGCAGCATGGGCAGAGATTGCACGCCTCAAATTTCATATTGAAGAGGAAATACATTATAAGAACCACCCGCCATTTCCCCAGCATCCAACAGAAAAACCTCGACCGCAGAGGGTAGTTGGTCCAGGAGGTTGGCAGGTGGTTAGGAGGAGCAAATCAGGTGCCCCATCACTCTCTGCTCTCCAACACATTACCCCAAAACCATATAAACACTACAAACAGGTATCTGCCTCTATCTCTGAAATCAAATAAAGAGGCAGAAGACACTGCAGAGCAGGACACTCATGCACAGGAGCTAGCACAACAATATTCACCCAAATCAGGAACCAAAACTAAACAAGCACAAAGGAAATCCAAAAACTTTGATCATAGGAGACTCTATGATTCGGGAGTTGATACCCATCTCCAGCCTAGGGTGATGGTCAGATGTCTCCCAGGTACATCAGCATGGAGAGACACTGACCGCATTGCTAAAATTGTTCACAAAGCAGGAGAAAACACTGATGTCCTAGTACACATAGGGACTACTGATCTCCGCTAAACCGGTCAGTTGAGGAGACCAAGGAACACCTGACTAGGCTGGGTGACAAACTATCATCTATTTCGTCCGGCATCTCCTTCTCTGAGATCCTGCCAGTCTGGGAGAAGGGAGCAGATGGACGGAAGGTCAGAGAAGGGGAGATAGGGGAGCTAAACACGTGGCTCAAGGACTGGTGCCAGGAAAAGGACACAGATTTGTAGGAACTGGCAACAGTTCTGGGAGCGAAAGTTCTTTAAATTTGATGGACTGCATCTGACTAAAGAGGGAGTCAGTGCATTGGGGCAGAAGTTTGACGTCTTTGCAGAATATTTAAACTAGCAAATGGGGAGAGGGGTGCAGCACCCCATACGTCGAATGGGAAGAACACCTCCCCTCAGCTAGTGGTCAAACAGGAATTCAGCGTGTTTGCCATTCATTTGCATCACCAGGTAAGAAAAAGGTTTGTCTCCCCACACGATGCACAGGGTAATGCCAAACTTCACCCAACAACTAACACACCAAAATCTGGCCAATGGAAAATCATGTACACAAATGCTCACAGCCTGGGAAATAAGATCCCAGACCTGCAGGCAATAATGTCAGAGGCTAAACTGGACATAGTAGCAATTAGTGAGGCGTGGTTACCAGTAACCACACTTGGGAGACTTCAGTACCTGGATATGTATTGTTCAGAAGAGACCGAGGTTCAAAAAGGGGAGGGGTGGCCCTTGTATGTTAATGAAAATATCAAAGCTACAGAAATTCAGAATACACATAAGGAGCCAGAAGAACTGTGGGTCACCCTGAAACAGGTAATGGGACAGCCATAAGAACTGGGGTTGTCTACAGGCCCCAGACCAGAGGGAGGACATAGACACATTACTGTTAGAAGATATACAAAACATGACAGCTAAAGGGAGGTTCTGATAATGGGAGACTTCAACATGCCAGATACAGATTGGTCAATACCAGCAGGAACATCTGCCAGAACTAGACTCATAGTGGATTCCTGCAGGGGAGGGCTCAAACAACTGGTACAGCAACCCACAAGAGACAGGGCTATCCTAGATCTAGTACTGACTAACAAAGAAGGGATCACAGATCTCCAGGTAGAAGGTCACCTGGGGCCAGTGACCATCACATGGTATGGTTCAATTTGGCTACTACATCTAAATCATCCCATTCCAAGGCAAAAATATGGGACTTCAGAGGAGCTGACTTTGATAAGATGGCCAACAGAGTTAAGCTAGCCCTGGCAAAAGAAACACAGGTGAGGAGGTACAGGCAAAGTGGGCAAGCATTAAGGATACAATACTTGAAGCAACATCCCATTGTGTTAGACAGAAAAGGAAGTGCAAAGAAGAAGGAAACCACTTTGGTTCTCAAATATAGTAGCAGAAAAGGTCAGAGCCAAAGGCTGGCCTTCAGAAAATATAAGGGAACACAGCGGGATGAAGATAGGGAGGCATACCAAACTGCCCTAAGGGAAGCAGGTAAGGCAGTAAGGCAGGCAAAGTCCCAAACTGAGGAAACACTAGCAACGAACAGTAAAAGAAGGTGACAAGACTTTCTATAGATACATTAGTGAAAGGAGAAAGTCCAGAGGGGTATTGCTAAGCTTAATGGAGAAAAAGGGAGCATGTGAGGAGGAGGACCCTGTAAAGGCATCTATCCTAAATAGATACTTTTGCTCAGTATTTACTGAAGAGAAGGTAGGGCAGGGCCCACAGCTCAGCATCATGGACACAGGGGAGGGAGGTGAGCACTACTCCCTTCACAAAAGAAAGGGTCCTACAAGAGCTGCTAAGCTCAGGGTGGATAAGGCAATGGGACCTGATGGCATACATCCCAGGGTACTTAAGGAGCTAAAGGAGGAACTAGCAGAGCCATTAGCAGAATTGTTTAGTGAGTCTCTGAGCACAGGAGAGGTCCCAGAAGACTGGAGAAAGGTTTCATGTGATCCCACTCCACAAGAGTGGTAGCAGGGAGGAGGCGGGAACTACAGACCGGTCAGTCTTACCTCAGTAGTGGGCAAGATTATGGAGGCACTCCTAAGGAAAGGATAGTGCAACACCTGGAATCCATAGGGCACAGGATCCAAGACAGCATGGGTTTACAAAGGAAGGTCCTGTCAAACTAATCTCATAGATTTCTTTGACTGGGTAACCAGAGTGGTGGACCAGAGGAGCAGTTGATGT
This sequence comes from Neoceratodus forsteri, assembly GCA_016271365.2. Classification (NCBI taxonomy): domain Eukaryota; kingdom Metazoa; phylum Chordata; order Ceratodontiformes; family Ceratodontidae; genus Neoceratodus; species Neoceratodus forsteri. The sequence continues at coordinate 1,069,747,620 of CM028135.1, forward strand.
CGCCTACCTTGACTTCAGCAAAGCTTTTGACACTGTTCCACATAGAAGATTGATAAATAAGCTAGGTAGGCCGTGGGTGGCGAAGTTGGTCAACTGGGGCAAACTGGTTGACTGGCAGAAAACAGAGAGTGGTGGTAAATGGTATACAGTCAGAAGAGATGCAAGTCACAAGTGGGTACTCAGGGATCAGTCCTGGGGCCAGTCCTATTCAACATCTTCATTAGTGACCTGCAGATGGACTAGAGGTGAGGCTTGTCTGTTTGCAGATGACACCAAGATCTGCAACAGAGTAGATGATCCAGATGGGGTGGGCAGAATGAGAAGAGATCTGGATAAACTAGCAGAATGGTCAGAAGAGTGGCAACTGGGATTTAATGCAAAGAAGTGCAAAATCATGCACATAGGGAAGAGAAACCCTGAAGCCACTTATAGGCTGGGAGGGGAGTTGCTAGCAGTCACAAAGGAAGAAAGAGACTTGGGCATCATCATCACTGATGACCTAAAATCATCCAAGCAGACCTCTAAAGCAGTAGGTAAGGCTAGGGGGGTGTTAGGTGTATTAGTAGGGGATCACAAGTCGAGAGGAGGTAATAATCCTCTGCACAAGACATTGGTTAGGGCTCCCCATCTGAGTACTGCGGCAGTACTGGAGGCCACACCTTCACAAGGACATTAACCAAATTGAGGCAGTCCAGAGAAGGGCAACCAAATGGTGCAGGGACTGCATCAGAAACATATAAGGACAGATTAACGGAGCTCAATATGTATACCCTTGAGCAAAGGAGGGAGAGAGGTGATATGATCGAGACATTTAAACACCTTAAGGGCATAAACAAGGTGAAAGAGTCTAACATGTTTAAATATAAGAAAATAGCAGGACAAGAGGACACAGCATGAGATTAGAGGGAGGCCGATTAAGGGGAATGTGAGGAAATTCTTTTCACAGAAAGGGTGGTAGATGCATGGAATGGCTTACCACAAGAAGTGGTGGCTATGAATACAGTGCAGGGCTTCAAACAGGCATGGGATAGGCATAAGGGAGCAATACAAATGACTATGAATAGATAGGTCACTGACAGAGCAAAGGCCGATGGCACATTTATAAGGTAGAAAAAGAAATGGGCAGACTGGATGGGCCTTGCGGTCCTTATCTGCCGTCAACTTCTATGTTTCTATGTTTCTATCTTTATAAAAATGGAAGGTGGAGGGGTCTGCAGTATGCAATATCTTATCTTTATAAAAATGGAAGGTGGAGGAGACTGCAGTATACAACGTCTTATCTTTATAAAAATGGAAGGTGGAGGGGTCTGCAGTATACAACGTCTTATCTTTACAAAAATGGAAGGTGGAGGAGTCTGCAGTATACAACGTCTTATCTTTAAAAAAATGGAAGGTGGAGGGGTCTGCAGTATACAACGTCTTATCTTTATAAAAATGGAAGGTGGAGGAGTCTGCAGTATACGTCTTATCTTTATAAAAATGGAAGGTGGAGGAGTCTGCAGTATACAACGTCTTATCTTTACAAAAATGGAAGGTGGAGGGGTCTGCAGTATACAACGTCTTATCTTTACAAAAATGGAAGGTGGAGGGGTCTGCAGTATACAACGTCTTATCTTTACAAAAATGGAAGGTGGAGGGGTCTGCAGTATACAACGTCTTATCTTTACAAAAATGGAAGGTGGAGGAGTCTGCAGTATACAACGTCTTATCTTTATAAAAATGGAAGGTGGAGGAGTCTGCAGTATACAACGTCTTATCTTTATAAAAATGGAAGGTGGAGGGGTCTGCAGTATACAACGTCTTATCTTTACAAAATGCAAGGTGGAGGGGTCTGCAGTATACAACGTCTTATCTTTACAAAATGCAAGGTGGAGGGTCTGCAGTATACAACGTCTTATCTTTATAAAAATGGAAGGTGGAGGGGTCTGCAGTATACAACGTCTTATCTTTATAAAAATGGAAGGTGGAGGGGTCTGCAGTATACAACGTCTTATCTTTATAAAAATGGAAGGTGGAGGGGTCTGCAGTATACAACGTCTTATCTTTATAAAAATGGAAGGTGGAGGAGTCTGCAGTATACAACGTCTTATCTTTATAAAAATGGAAGGTGGAGGGGTCTGCAGTATACAACGTCTTATCTTTATAAAAATGGAAGGTGGAGGAGTCTGCAATACACACTGTCTTATATCTTTACTGCTGCAATTTAGAAAGATGCAGTGGGATCTTATTTATTTGATGTTGTTGACCAGGAAAGGGGCACTGAATTGAAGCTCGTTTCCAGATGCATTTTGCAGCAGGGGGGTGGGGGGTGTTACAGCTGGGACAAAAAAACTGTAGCAAAAAGTATGTACAAGGCATGAATACAGTCAAAATAAATAAATTAGAATAAAATAAAACAAATACACACATGACTGTGCATCAGATTGAGGACACAGCAGAAACAATTAAGCCAGAATAGCTGCGTAAGGTACTGTGAGTCTGAAGGAACAAACAGTCAGGAGTAAAAACACAAAGGCTTAGATCGGCTCACTGGCACAGAAGCAGTGCTACCCCAAGCGACACTGGAGACCTGGGTTCGAAATAAGCCTGGGACATTGGGGGTGGTCAGTTCAGGATGAATAAGGGCCCCCGTGGACACACTCTTCCACCAGGAAGGGTTTCACTGCCCACTATCACACTGCCACCTGGGTGATCATAGGTGGCAGTGCAGCTAGAAAGTGACTTGGGGGGGCAGCATGGCTCTGGCACACAGTCATGTATGAAGATAAACCGCACAACAAGACCCCCCCCCCCATATATGGCAGAATGGGACCAGCACTCTCAGACCCTTCCCTTTACTGCTCACTGGTCCCCATACACAATGGGCCCAACAGAGACCAAGGCTAATGATACTCCAAAAGGAGCCCATCCCATGGGGAAATGCACCCTGTGGACCCCTGGGACGGGGTATGTGATGGAGATGGGAAGAAGAAAAGAAATGCAGGTTACTCATCTGTAACCGTAGTTCTTGGAATGGTATATGATGTTCATCCACACTGTCTGGCAGTTGCCTTTCCCTTTAAGATTTGCCGGAAACATCTTCAAGCTTGCTCCTCCCACCTACCCAGGTGGTAATGCCCTTGGTTTCACTGCATGATGACAGATCTTGCCCGCTGGTAAGCAGAGTGTGTGCACCAAAGCTGGGGAGGTCGGGTGGGTCTGTGTGGATGATCATCATATACCACTCCTGTAATGTACATGTAACCCCCCTGAAAATGGGGGTTCCCAAAAGACTTCCAGGAGCTTGCTTGAATGCTCCAAGCCTGAATGGTGTTTGGCGTTTAAGCCATTTATCAGTGAGTGTTTTTAGAACCTCTGGTACTGTCTCTTTAAGAGCTGTCTGCTTGCAGACATAATTAGTTTATATGGGGGGACTGTGTGTTTCTTTGATTGAGTATCACTCGAGCTGCTGCCAATTCACTCCAGTTTTGCAGTCACTAGGAGTGCAAAGGGAACCTATCTGAAAGATGTAACTGTTTGCCAGAAATCATTTACAGTAATAATGAAATTACAGTTTGTCTAACCTGATTTCTTTTGCAGTCAGAACAGTGTCTGCCTAGTTCCCCATTCTGGTTTTGAACTGCTGAACTGGACCAATCAGTGTGGGGTAAGCTAGCTCTAAAATGGTGCCTTGGACGAATCAGAACTTGGACCATAATCTGAGCCAGCCACAAGAGGATTGTATGGGCAGTGACTCTGGGAGATGTAGTTTAGACTTCAGTGCCTTTTTGACCAACAGCAGCAGTCTATTGTGAGTGACAGCCAATCCAGTCAAGAACTGGGAGGAACTCAAAGGAAGTGCCGGTTTTGTCGGTTGGAGTTTCAGTTGAGCTTTGGCAGTGAAGAAGGAAGGAGCCCTGTGCTTTTCAGTGTGTAGTTTTAGTCAAAACGTGGTAAGGCCCAGAGTTCCGGTCTGCAGCTTGTGTAACAGCTTGTTAGGACTGAATCAGTCCTGTGAAAAGAATCAAAGGATCTCTGAAGAGTAGAAACCAGGCTCACCCTGTAGAAGACTGGAGGAATTGCTGAAAATTGCACTCGGTCTGTCAGGAACTGAATCTGCTGTGTGTTCTCCCGGTATTGTGCAGTAATTGACATCGATACAGATGCAGCCTGCCTGGTATAGTGCTTTCTTTATATGGATGTGTGAAGAGGTTTGTGTACCTCAAGTGAGCCCTGCTGACATTGAAGGACCCTATCTTATTTGGAGGTCGTGAGTACTAATTCAGGGTTGCTCCCGTTGAATTGCCACATTAAATCCAAATGGAATTACTGTACTGCTGACTGTTTAATTCTCCTTTTCTCTTGTGAAAGGGCCCTACCAGCTGCCACGGTTTGGACTAGCCACTAGGGCTTGGGTACCCAGGGACAGTAACTGATAGGGATAGGCCTGCACAGAGCCATAGGTAGATTATTAGAGTGATAAGCTAATTAACCTGATTTCCCCTGTCCTTGTTATATCCCCTAAATAAATCAGAGCTGCTTGTTTCAGCAAAGTTATACTGCCTGAGGTATTTGTCTATGTTAAAGTACTGTACTGTGATTGTTGCACTGTATCTCATTTCACAGGAGGTCCCAGTGCCGGAACCAGACCTGGGGGTAAGTGTATACTGTGAAGGTAATTTGATATATTGTGTGGGCCACTAGTGGGAAGAAAGGGGGTTGCAGTGTCCCAGAGGGCTGTGACCAAGTTAGTTTAACTATTGCAAACCCTGACCTCTGGGTGGAGGCACCAGCCATTGATCCAGGCCCCTCAACCTGTTAGTGGCAAATCAGGCAGGGTAGTAGCCCTGGGATAGCGCCATCTAGGGGTTACATCTTGGAGGCTCACCGCTGGGATTGTGTGTCCTCTAGTGGCCATATTTACGAACCACTGTTAAGAAAAAAATGGGTACCCGACAGAAGTGGCTGTGCACCGGCTGGTGGAGTGGTGTACTGGGAGGAGATCGACCCCAAAATGCTATGCTTATCCTGGTCATCCCCTGGTATCAACACGGACACTGTGCAGGAGTACTTTCCAAGGTGGAAGGTTTACAAAACCCTGTGGTGGTGGGTCGGCATGCTAATCTGCTCACCCACACTTTCCTGGCCCTAGTAGAGTTTAAGGATCCCATAGATAGCTCCAAAGTGCCACAGACCATTACCCCAGAGGGAGCCCTCACTGCTTGGAGAGTGATAACTAAGGACAGTAAAGACCCGGGGGGGAATCAGCCCCCACCACTATCTGAAACTTTTGAGAAGAAATTTGCTGAATGGTTGCTGGGAGAGGGGAAAACTGTGGAGGACTTGAAGAAACTATTCTTGCCACCTGGGGGTGTTCCTCCCCCAACACCCTCTCCTGCTCCAGTGCTCGTAATGGTGGCTGAACCAATGCAGACTCCTATTTCTGCACCTGCCATTAGTCACGACTCTTACCGAAGGTTGAGGATCTTCTCTGGCACCCTCCCAACCCCCCAAGGGGAGGATGACTGGGAGACCTGGATAGACTATGTTGCCCCCCAAGTGCTAGAATGGCAATGCTCGGAAGGCGAAAAGCGAAAGAGGGTTAGTGAGAGCCTCCGAGGTCCTGCCCTGGCTACCGGCCAGTAACCCTGAAGCGACTGCACAGGCCTATCTTGAGGCCTTGGAGAATGTGTATGGAGCCCAGATTCTGATGAGGACCTATGGTGGAGAGTAAGAAATGCACAACAGTACCAAGGGAGTTGTTGTCTGTGTATGTCTCTCGGCTGGAAAAATTGTTGCAAGAATGCCTCAGAAAGGGTAGTTTGCCAGCGATTGAACTGGACCGAACCAGACTGGACAGAATCCTTAGGTCTGCCCCTTCTCAGAACTGCTGTTGCTTCAGTTACGCCTGGCAATCGACTGGAATCCCCACCCTCCTATGATGAGTTAATGAGAGAAATTCGAGGAGTTGAGAAAAGGCGACCTGGAGGTACCTGCACCAACAGCTGTGCTACGACCCGAGTGACTGAGGGTGACCCATCAAGTGAAGTTCAGGGGCAGAGGTTGACAGTCAATGAGTGCTCTGACAAGGAAAAGATATGCCACAATGGGGCAACTGTTGAGAGAGATCCGGAATTCAAAAACAGTCCTTTATGAAGGCCACGCCTGCAAGTACGGGCCCTGGCCTATATCCGACTGCATCTGCTATGGGGGTGGGGGTACCCACCCATGTATCTCCTGCTGATAACAGCTCCAAACTCAATTCCTTGACCATGGAAGTGGAGAAACTGACAAGATGTCTCCAAATGCTTATCACGCCGAGACAGAGATGGCACCCAGGTTTCCAGTTAGTAATACCCCGCCCTGGCTCCCAGTGTGGCGCCGGCCAGCTCAAACTCCAGAAAGTATGTTTTGCTATAATTGTGGGAAGATGGGCACATGAAAAGGGAATGCCAGTCCCCAAAAGACACTGACAAAGTTGCATATAGGCTACAAGGAGAGCTTCGGAGAAGAAATCAGTGGTTAAGAGGTGCACGACATGATCCCAGTGAGGCACCAAAAATGCTAATTCACGCCCTTTTGTGGCAGGTCAGTTGCCCAGGCCCCCACTACCGCCTCTCAGACTGGTCCAGAATAGTGGGTCCCTCCATGGAGACCACTGTAAAGGTGAATGGAGTGTCTACAAGAGCTGTATTAGACAGTGGCTCCTAAGTGACAATTATGTTCCAGGATTGGTATCAGAAGCATTTGTCAGACGTACCTTACAACCATTAGAAGGACTGCATGTATGGGGTTAAGTGAGAAGGCCTACCCTATTCGGGTATATCCAATTTGGCTGTCTTTCCCCACCTCCGTGGCTGGAGTGTTAACAAGTAGAGACCCTAGCCTTAGTGTGTCCCCCACTGGACTGTATGATGGTGTCCTTTGTTGATTGGAACAAATGCTCATATGTTCGGAAGGCTGGCACAGTTGTGTTATGAAAACAGGGTCAAAGACTAGTAGAGCTTTAAGAGTTCCGGCTTTAATTAAGAAGGCCTATGAGGCACAGAGATGCTGAAAAACAGAACCAGAGGAACCGGTCGGAATTGTATGGAAGAAGGATCCTGAGTCTCTGATCCTGGCGCCAAATGCCCAGTGTACCTTACAGGAGAGGTCCGTATCAGAAAGGATGTTAAGAATAAAATATTAATGTTGGATGCACCAGGCGATGGAAAATTGCCAGAGGGACTGCTGGTCAAGCCTAGTATTTTGCCCGCTAGAGCCCATGCTTATGCCAGAAGGGTAATGGTCCAAGTTCATAATGTGTCTGAAAGAGACATTCGAGTAAACAGAGGTTGCATCCTGGCTAATGTGCATTGTGCAGACACTGCAGTGCTACCCAGCAGCAAGAGTTCAAGGAAGAATGACAGAGTAACGCCTGACTTGTTTGATTTCGCGACTCCCGCTGCCAGCTGAATGGAAAGTGAGGATCAGTGAGAAGCTTGCCCAGAGAGACCAGGTGTTTTCTTTAAAGGAATGGGATGTAGGATCGTTGCAGGAGCTGAGCACAATATCTGGCTGCATGACGAAAGACCATTTGTGAGAGAGTCTCGACGCCTGGCACCTGCTGGCATAGATGATGTGAGACGGCATCTGCAAGAGATGTTAGCTGCTGGTGTAATACAAGAACCAGAAGCCCTTATGCTTCCCCATTGTGGTAGTGAGGAAAAGAATGGAACAGTAAGGATGTGTGGATTATCGCGACTTAAACCGGGGACTATCCCTGATCAGTACACAATGCCCCGCATTCAGGATGCTTTGGACTGCCTAAATGGGAGCAAGTGGTTCTCTGTGCTGGATCTCCGCAGTGGGTACTACCAGATCCCGATGGCCCCAGAGGACCGTGAGAAGACGGCCTTTATCTGTCGCTTGGCTATATGAATTCATGAGGATGCCTCAAGGGATTTCAGGTGCCCCAGCCACTTTTCAACGATTGATGGAGCGTGCAGTGGGGACATGAACTTACTAGAGTGCCTGGTATACCTAGATGATGTTATTGTGTTTGGCAGCTCACTGGAGGAACATGAGAGCAGATTATTAAGGTATTGGACCGACTGGAGGACTTTGGCCTTAAACTGTCCATTGATAAGTGTCAATTCTTTCAAACATCAGTAAAGTATGTGGGACACATAGTATCCACCGAGGAATAGAGACCACCCAAGTAAAGTTGAGGCCTTGACCACTGGCCACAGCCCAAAAATCTAAAAGAACTGCAAAGATTCCTGGGATTCTGTGGTTATTATCGTGCTTCATCAAGGACTATTCAAGAGTGATCCGCCTTTACTTAACTTTACTCAAGGGTATCCCCAACCCACAAAAATACCAAAGTCAGCGTCCTCAAGACTGAAAGAGTGTATTTTCATCCGAGTGAAGTATTTGGGGCCCGCTGGACTCCTGATTGTGAGACTGCTTTTCATGAGATCATATATCAACTTACCCATGCTCCAGTGCTGGCCTATGCCGATCCAAGAAAACCTTCGTCCTGCACACTGATGCTAGCTTGCAAGGGTTGGGGGCTGTGTTGTACCAAGAGCACGAGAATGGCCTGAGACCAGTGGCCTTTGCCAGTAGAAGCCTGACCCCATCCGAAAAGAACTATCCTGTACATAAGTTAGAGTTCCTAGCTTTGAAGTGGGCTATTGTTGACCAATTCCATGAGTACTTGTATGGGGCAAATACTAGTAAAACTGACAATAATCCTTTGACCTATGTGCAGACCTCAGCTAAGTTGGATGCCACTGGCCATAGTGGCTTTCTGCATTATCTACATATGACTATGCTCTCGAATACCGAGCAGGTCTGAACCACATAGATGCTGATGCTCTCCCGAGGCCTGTTCCCCAGAATGATTGGGTCCGATTGGCAGAACCTGACATCTGGGCACTCTGCCGGAAGTTTGACAGGGAGGAACAAATGTCCACGGACGCAGTGGACTGCATGGTGGATTGCTTGGGAGCCTCTGAGAATTGCATACCTGCTGCTTATTGCCACTTTTCTGCAATAGACATTGGTGCACTGCCTCAGCTGGACAATGACAGTATTCGGGGCTCAATCCGCATCCCATGATCAAAGCAGCTTTAGAAGCCTCTATGCAGGAAAAGATGTGTCCAAATTACGCTCCACTGATTTGAGAACTGCACTGTTATACAAAGAAGGTCCTAAGTTGAAACTGATCAATAAACTGTTATACAGAGAAACAGTAGACAGAGGGGACAAGTAGACAAACAACAACTAGTGCTGCCCACTGCCTTCGAGACTCAGTACTGAGGTCCCTTGCACAACCACACGGGCACCTTGGTATAGACAGAACACTTGACTTGGTGAGATCCAGATTCTATTGGCCTAAGATGGGGGCTGATGTGGAGCAACACATTCGAACTTGTAGTCGCTGCTTACAGAGGAAAGCTTTGCCCCAGAGGCTGCCCCCTTGTTAACATCACCACCAGTGCACCCATGGAGCTGGTCTGTATTGATTTTCTGAGTTTGGAGTCAGATCAAAGAAATATCAGTAATGTGCTGGTGGTCACTGACCATTTCACGAGATATGCCCAAGCTTTCCCACCAAAGACAGAAAGCATCCACTGTGCCAAAGTACTTGTAGAAAACTTTTTGTTCACTATGGGCTCCACAAAGAATCCATTCTGATCAAGGGAGAGACTTTGAGAGTCCGCCTGATCAAAGAGATGCTTTCTGTGGGGAGTGCGAAAGTCCAGAACCACTTCCTCATCACCCCAGGGGACCCACAGCCTGAACGTTTCAACCGCACTTTGCTAGATATGCTAGGCACCCTGCACCCAAAGGACAAGCCTAGATGGAGCCAACAAATTAGCACCCTGGTACATGCTTATAACTGCACCAAAAGTGATGCCACTGGGTTCTCCCCTACCGCCTGATGTTTGGAAGAGAAGCTCGACTACCAGTAGATGTGTGTTTGGGGTCTCTCCTGATGGGGTTCAAGCTGACAACTATTTACAGTATGTGCAAAAGTTAAAGGCCCAGCTAACTCATGCGTACCAACTGGCTCAAACCATGGCTGCCAAAGAAATTTGGCCAACAAAGAAAGGTATGATAAAAGGTGAAAGCACAGGAACTCCAGGAGGGAGATCGGGTATTGCTAAGAAATCTGGGACTGCATGGCAAGCACAAGATTGTTGACAGATGGCACCATCTCCCTCACATTGTAGTGGGCAAACTAGATGATCTGCCAGTGTACAAAGTAAGGCCTGAGAATAATTCAAAAGATGTAAAAACAATGCATAGAAATCATTTACTGCCCATTGGACAAATCTTAATTGAGTCTGAGCCCTTAGAAGATGCCCCTCTGGACCAGTGACTAGAGCTGCTGCTAAGAAAAGATCAAGAAAGTCTGCACCTACAGAAGCAAAGTTAAAGTGTTCCCTCCACAAGTCCCAGTTGAGCATGACTGTCAGTCCATATCAGAAGAAAGTGAGAGTGACTTTGAATACTATCCTTCTTCACGAACTGAGTCAATTGTTTCGGGCAATCCCTAGTCAATACTGGAGATGAAGCTGGGCCTTCTGGACTGTCTAAGCCCCAGCTTCATCCCTGCAGCCAATGCTCCCAGAAAGTGAAGTGCAAAACATCAGATCAGATGAAATGGAATCATTGTGCATGGTTGAACTGTTTGAGCTTTCAGGGAGGAAAATGATAGATTGGGGCAGACTGGTGATACACCCGAACAAGAAGAGTATTTTTGAGTGCCCTGACAGTCCACTGCCAGTGTCCGAAGCTCTCCATGCGAGCCAAATGTTGTGGACTCAGAAACTGTAACTCCTGGAGCTGAAAGTGCCCCAAGTTCTAGCCTCTCTACCCCCATGGAGACTCCCCTGACAAGTGAGGACAATGCTGAAAATGAGGCTCAGAGTGCAGAGACTGTAACAGTTCCCCCTAGAAAGACTGGTCGAGCTGTAAAGCCTGTGGTGCACCTCAGTTATGATTTTCTTGGGAGGCCTGTGGACTTTGCCTCTCAATGTTGTCCATAAAGGAGTGTATGTGTCCCCGAGCTCATTGCCCAAACTGAGCGTCAGTGCTAACTCCAAGTTACTTGTGTTGCCCTCTAAGTATGGTGCCCTTGCCCCATCCAGCCCCAAGGTAACTGATAGGAAGGGTCCCTCTTTCAGGTTTCATGTACAAGAGGTAATAACTTGAGTTATGGTACAATGTGTGTGTAATACTATGTAAAGGGTGACGACTGCAATGTTTCAGAAATGTGTTCTTGGTAAATGATATATTGACTGATGATTACATGTGCAAGCCTAATGCAAATGTATATGGTTGCAGTTGAAACTTATGGTTACTTGCTTGGCAGCGGACGTCAAGCTTTCCCAGCCAGTAAGGGTGTAACCCCTGCAAATGGGGGTTCCCAAAGACTTCAGGAGCTTGCTTGAATGCTCCAAGCCTGAATGGTGTTTGGCGTTTAGCCATTTATCAGTGAGTGTTTTAGAACCTCTGGTACTGTCTTTAAGAGCTGTCTGTTGCAGACATAATTAGTTTATATGGGGGGACTGTGTGTTTCTTTGATTGAGTACCACTCGAGCTGCCTCCAATTCACTCAGTTTTGCAGTCACTAGGAGTGCAAAGGAACCTATCTGAAAGATGTAACTGTTTGCCAGAAATCATTTACAGTAATAATGAAATTACAGTTTGTCTAACCTGATTTCTTTGCAGTCAGAACAGTGTCTGCCTAGTTCCCCATTCTGGTTTTGAACTGCTGAACTGGACCAATCAGTGTGGGGTAAGCTAGCTCTAAAATGGTGCCTTGGACGAATCAGAACTTGGACTCATAATCTGAGCCAGCCACAAGAGGATTGTATGGGCAGTGACTCTGGAGATGTAGTTTAGACTTCAGTGCCTTTTTGGACCAACAGCAGCAGTCTATTGTGAGTGACAGCCAATCCAGTCAAGAACTGGGAGGAACTCAAAGGAAGTGCCCGGTTTGTCGGTTGGAGTTTCAGTTGAGCTTTGGCAGTGAAGAAGGAAGGAGCCCTGTGCTTTTTCAGTGTGTAGTTTAGTCAAAACGTGTAAGGCCCAGAGTTCCGCCTGTGCTTGTGTAACAGCTTGTTAGGACTGAACTGGCCCTGTGAAAAGAATCAAAGGATCTCTGAAGAGTAGAAACCAGGCTCACCCTGTAGAAGACTGGAGGAATTGCTGAAAATTGCACTCGGTCTGTCAGGAACTGAATCTGCTGTGTGTTCTCCCGGGTATTGTGCAGTAATTGAGATCGGGATACAGATGCAGCCTGCCTGGTATAGTGCTTTCTTTTATATGGATGTGTGAAGAGGTTTGTGTACCTCAAGTGAGCCCTGCTGACATTGAAGGACCCTATCTTATTTGGAGGTCGTGAGTACTAATTCAGGTCGCCTCCGTTGAATTGCCACATTAAATCCAAATGGAATTACTGTACTGCTGACTGTTTAATTCTCCTTTTCTCTGTGTGAAAGGGCCCTACCAGCTGCCACGGTTTGACTAGCCACTAGGGCTTGGGTACCAGGACAGTAACTGATAGGGATAGGCCTGTGCACAGAGCCATAGGTAGATTATTAGAGTGATAAGCTAATTAACCTGATTTCCCCTGTCCTTGTTATATCCCCTAAATAAATCAGAGCTGCTTGTTTCAGCAAAGTTATACTGCCTGAGGTATTTGTCTATGTTAAAGTACTGTACTGTGATTGTTGCACTGTATCTCATTTCACAGGAGGTCCCAGTGCCGAACCAGACCTGGGGTAAGTGTATACTGTGAAGGTAATTTGATATATTGTGGGCCACTAGGGAAGAAAGGGGGTTGCAGTGTCCCAGAGGGCTGTGACCAGTAGTTTAACTATTGCAAACCCTGACCTCTGGGTGGAGGCACCCGCCATTGGATCCAGGCCCCTCAACCTGTTAGTGGCAAATCAGGCAGGGGTAGTAGCCCCTGGGATAGCGCCATCTAGGGGTTACATACAATGACATAAAATCTTACCGGAACAGTACATCTTCGAGGAATGTCTCTTGCAGTAGGTAATTACTTTTGGGAGTTTCCAGCAGAGGGCGCTGTCATACAGCAGCTTATCTAGCAGTTTTTATGAGGGACCAACCACACAACATCATCTTCCTGCTTCCTATACAAGTGTGGGCAGTCCCTGGTATCTTCACTTCCCCTGCCAGATTCAGCTTGCAAAAGCGAGGACTGAGGGGTGGCCAAGGTACCAAGGACTCCCAACCCTAAGCCACTAGACCAGAATTTGCTCTGTTAGAGAAGAAAGGGGTCAGAGGGTGGGGTTGCAACTACTGCAAGAGACAGTCCTCGAAGATCTACTGCTACGGTAACATTTTACGTAACTGCACTATCTTCCACAGAATGGTCTCTTGCAGTAGGTAATTAGTTCTGGGAGAATCCCCAGCAGTTACATCCATGTGGGAGGACAATTACGATAGGAGACCTTGTAGGACCACACGGCCAAAGGCCATCCTATGTCTTAAGGCAATATTAAGACTGTAATGCCTTGTGAAAGTATGGATTGTGGACCAGGTAGCTGCATTGCAGATATCTGAAATGGAGGCTCCTTTGAAGCAAGCTGCAGTAGTGGCCATAGCTCTAGTGGAATGGGCTTGAACAGGTCCAGGTAAAGTCTTCTTGTACTTTTTGTAACAAAAGGTAATACAATTCGCCAACCATGAAGACAGGGTTCATTTACCAACGGGAAGCCCTTCTCTGCCAGAGGCAAAGATGAAAAACGGAGACATTTTCCTGATCGACTGGGTACAATTAGTGTAACATTGTAGAATACGATGGACATCTAAGGTATGTAGCAGATGTTCACCGGGATTGGAGTATGCAGGGTAGTACACTGGAAGCTCCAAGGGCTGACTTAGAGTATGTTCAAAGACTACTTTAGGAAGGAAGAATGGGTTGGTATGAAGGGCCGCCCTGTCCTTGTGAAATATCAACTAAGCTTCCCTACACATGAAGGCATGAAGCTCGGAAATATGGAGAGCTGAAGTAATAGCCACTAGAAACAACATTTTTCATGAAAGGAAACGGAGATCACAGGTGGCCGCTGGCTCGAAAGGTTCAAGGGACAATTTTTCTATAATGACATTGAGATCCCACAGGGGAGTGGGTCTTTTAATAGCAGGCTTAATATGCATCATTCCTCACAAGAACAGCTTGGCTAAATGATGTTGGTATAGTAGTTTGCCATCCAAGGGTTCATGGAAGGTTGAGATGGCCACCAGGTGGACTTTGATGGAGGAGTAACTTAAGCCCGACTCTGATAATGAGGCCAGGTAGTCCAAGACCTTCATCACTGGACACAAGTAAGGGTCCAAGGAGCGAGAGGGCAGACCATTTGGAAAAGCGTTTCCATTTGGAATGATATGTTTTTCCTAGTCACTGGCTTCCGAGAAGCCAGGAGAATGTTAGCAACAGGAGAGGACACCTGATGTCTATTTATGAATGCGTCCTCAGGAGCCAAGCGTGACGATGAAGAGTCTTCAGGCTGGGGGTGCAGGAGGGATCAGTGACACTGGGTTAGGAGTTCCAGTCTGACTGCCAACTGAATGGGTTCCCTTACTGACAGTTGTTGCAGTAGAGGGTACCATGGTTGACGAGGCCACATTGGTGCAACTAGAATCATGGTGGCTGGCTCCAGCTGAAGTTTCAGTAGAGTCCGTTGCAAGAGAGGGAAGGGGGGGGGGCGAGGCATGTAAGTAGAATCCTTTCCAAGGTCGGGACAGGGCATCTATAGATCATCCCTTGTTGCTTGGGATAATGCAGAAGTAACTGGGGAGTCGATGAATGACTGGGGAGGCAAACAGATCCAGCTGTGGAGTTCCCCATAGGTCGAAGATTTCATGAAGTACTTCTTTGTGAAGTGTCCATTCGTGAGTGGACTGGCGGCTGAGCCAGTCTGTCAACTGATTGTACCGTCCCGGTAGATGGACGGCTGTTAGCACTAGTTGCTGTCTGATGGCTTACTGCCAGACTGCAAGGGTCTCCATGCAGGGGGTGCGCGATTTCGTGCCCCCTTGCCTGTTGAGGTAAAACCCCACAGCAGTGTTGTCTGATTCAGCAATGGTCCTGGCTTGAGGTAGGGCTGGAATGCCTGAAGGGCGAGACGGACCGCTTTCGTCTCGAGGAGATTGCTAGGAGAGTGATGGGAAGGAGCGGTCCACTTGCCTTGAGTCTGATAAGGACCTAGGTGCGTGCCTCATCCATCCAGGGAAGCATCCGTGGTTAACGCCTGCATGGGAGGGAGGGAGTGGAAAGGCATTCCTTGACATAAATTGGCTTTGGTTGTCCACCATGTCAGGGATGACTTCAAGGAAGGAGTGACCCTGATCTTGTCGTCAAGCTGCCCAGTTCTTTGGGACCATTGATTCTGAAGGGTCCACTGGACAGGTCTCATGCTATGGTGGGCAAATGCCACCCTCGAAATGGCGGCAGACATGTGACCCAGAAGGCTCAGCATTTGTCTGGCCATGACGATTTTCTGGGTCAGTATTCATGAAGCCAGAGATACAAGAGCATCTTGACGAGCAGGCAGATGATAAGCTCTGGCTGTGACCATCTAAAACAGCTCCAATGTATTGGAGAGACTGTCGGGTTTGGATTGGACTTCGGCCAGTGGACTCTTATCCCTAGATTGTTGAATATGTTCAGGGTAGCGGCCAGAGAGGCAAGCAAAGCTTCTTTGGAATCTGCTTTGATTAGTCAATAGTCTAGGTATGGAAAGATGAAGTGCCCTTTTTTTCCGTAAGGCTGCTGCCACCACCACTAGACATTTGGTGAACACTCTTGGGGCTGATGAGAGGCCGAAAGGGAGTGCTCAAAACTGGTAGTTTTTACCTAGGTGAAAGCGCAGAAATTTTTGATGGGCAGGATGAATGGGGATATGGAGGTATGCATCCTTCATATCCAGGGCACACAACCAGTCTCCTTGTTTTAGGATAGGCATGATGGCAGTAAGAGTTATCATGCGAAAATGTTTGAACTGAATGTATTGATTCAGGTATCTCAGGTCTAGTATTGGGGTCTGAGATCTCTGGTTCGCTTGGGTACCAGAAAAAAGTGGAAGTAAAATCCTGCTTGATGTTCTGGAAGGGGCACTGGTAAGACAGCCTGTTTGGCTAGAAGTGCCTTCAGTTCTTCTTGAAGGATAGGGACATGATCTGGAGGATAATGGATTATTCAAGAGGGGGAACAGGGGTGGGGCAGAGAGAAATTCCAAAGTGTGTCCCTTTTAGAAGATCTGAAGTACTCATTTGTCTGAAGTGATCATTTTCCAGGCCTCCAGATGGAGGGCAAAATGACCCCTTACAGCCTCGAGGCCTGGTTGAGGAGGCGAGGGAAAAGCTCTGATGGGTCACTGGGTACTGGGCTGCCCAGCCCCTCCCAAGGGACGGGCATGGGAGCCACAGGTGGCAGAGGTGTTGCCCCTTGTGACCGGGGCGTGACCTCGAAAGCCACCTCTGTTAGAGGCCTTATATTTTCCGCTTCTTCGGAATAGGAGGACTATTGTGTACAGTAGGTTGGCTGCGAAGTATAATACATGCCGTGTACCGTATGAACGGTTCTGCCTGATGCCTGCAGGCCATCTAACAACGTTTGAGTACCTTGCCCGAACAGCCTGGACCCATTAAAGGGGGCATTAGCTACTTTACGTTGTATGTCAGAAGCAAAACCTGAAACGCGAAGCTAAGCATCGCGTCGCAAAGAGACTCCAGTAGCTGAGAGTCGGGCTGAGGTATCAGTGGCATCATACCCCGACCTGAGTAGGTGGCAGGAGATAGAATTACTAGTGGACACTGTGGCCAATAACTTGCCCTTCTCCAGGGAAGGAGGAAGCTTATTGACAATGTCCATGGCCGAAGCCCCAAGGGTACGTTGGTATTTAACCATATGTCCCATATAGTTCAGAGTTCGAATATTCATGGTGCCTGAGGCAAAAACCTTTTTCCCCAGGTAATCAGTCCTTTGGGATTCTTTATCATGTGGTAAGGAACTCATGTGTTTGGGTCTTTTAGTATGATTATGAGCGGCAGTAATGACCACCGAATCCGCTTCTGGGATGGTGGACGGAAAGGGTTGATCCAGGGGAGTCTGATATGAGCGATCTGCTTTTCGGGGAACAGCTTTCTGGTAGGTCGGAATCAGTGGGGGTAGAAACATAGGAACATAGAATTTGACAGCAGATAAGGACCGCTTGGCCCACCTAGTCTGCCCATTTCCCTACCTAACGGATAAGCTGCAGATCCTAGTTAACCAATAGCCTACTTCCTCCTACCCCCCTATTGGCCATTGGGTAACACTACGGCCGGCTCCTCTGGTAGTTCAGGATAGTCTGCCATGTTCCTACGTTGTTTGTCACGTTCTGTGATGGACAACCCCATGACCTTTTGTATTTGAACCATCATTTCACTAAAGAATGGGTCATCAGGAGGAGAGGTGACAACTGGCATAGGCAGGTCCTCGTCCAAGGAAGAGATTTCCGAGTAGGGGGACTCTGGGTTCAGGAAATCCAAATCTTGGAACTTTTCTTCATCCACATCACCAGGGACATCCACTGGTATTTGAGGTTCATCTGACAAATAGTCTTCCATATTAGGAGGCGGAGACAAGGGTGGTATTATATCCCTGTCCCCATTAAATCTTTTAGGCGGAGGAGACTGAGACCGGAAAAGATCCACTAGCTCTCCTGGGTTGGAAGGTTGGATATACCGCATGGTATGCAAGACCTGCATCACTATCTTGGTGATGTTCTGTTCTAAGGAGGAAGTGGGGGGGGGGGTAGGAAGCGGGGTTTGAGAAACAATGGAGGCGACAGAGGGGATGGGATGGGAAGTGTGAGCAGGTCTCGTCTCTGGGAAGAATAAACCAGGGTCCTGGTCTCTGTCCACTTGTGCCCTGTAGGATGCCACCTGTCAGGATGGAGGGGCATTCTGTAAGGCAAAAGCCATTGGTCTGCCTTGAGCAACGTGGGATCTTGTCAACGAGCCCTGTAATGATCGTCATGAAATATGCCAGATGCCGTTAACGGGAGAGGAACCTCCGTCGACGGAGCAGCCGTGTATTTGGCAGAATTGAAGACACTAGACAGTGTCGTTGACGAAAGGGTATGTGCCCTCGTCGATGGAGTAGGCAGAGCTTGCACAGCTACTCCGGCTAATTTTTTCTGCTGTGTCCTCAATCTGATGCAGCTAGGTGTGTATTTGTTGTTTTATTTTATTCTAATTTATTTTGTCTGTATTCAAGCCTTGTACCTACTTTTTGCTAGTTTTTAGTCCCAACTGTACCATCAATGTGAGGGTGTGAGCCCCCGTCAACAAGGAACCTGTAGGAAGCCGCCCTGTCGAAGGAGGAGCCTCAGAAACAGTGGCCATAGACAGGCGAAGCGGCTCGGAGTGAGAGGGGGGTTTATTCCTCCCTTTATCCTGCCGAGAACGAGAACCAGAGCTAGGGGAGCCCTTGATATGAGCCCCCTGGTTCTCTAACAGAGTAATTTTCTGCTCTGTAAGCAAGTGCTGAATCTCAAGCAACCATCGTCGCTGGGATTGCTCTATTAAACTCCTGACAAGAGTTGCAGGAATTGGTGTCGTGTGTAGGTCCCAGACACTGTACACAAGATGTGTCGTTGTCAAAGCGGTATATCTTCCTACCGCAATGGCAGGAACAAAACAGAGCTTGTTTGGTTGAAGAATCTATAGACATTCGTTTTGTAATCCAATTTCTTGTCAATGACTGCTGCACAGAAGTTGAACTAGCTGCTGCACGAACTGAAGAAGGCGGGAAAATGAACAGAGGATACCAGGGACCGCCCACACTTGTATAGGAAGCAGGAAGATGATGTCATGTGTAGGCGGTCCCTGGTGAAAACTGCTAGAAGAGCTGCCATGTGACAGCGCCCTCTGCTAGAAACTCCCAGAAGTAATTATCTACTGCAAGAGACCATTCCATGGAAGATCAACTGTTAAAGGTGAGTAATCTGAATTTCTAGGGACGTGGATATGATGTTCCAACCACACTTTCTGGCATACTCCTAACAGTTCTCCAGGAGGAGGGAGGCAAGGCGCACACCCCTACTTAAGGAATAGAGATTGGAGAACTGAGGCCCCAAAACCAGCATCCCGGAGTGACTCCAGGTCAATGTGGTAATGGGAAATGAAGGTGTGTGCCGACTTCCAGGTAGCAGACCTGCAGATTTCCTGGATAGCGATGTCCCTAGAGGCAGCCACCGTCACAGCGGTATGGCGGGTGGAATGAGCCCTTAGCACAGAAGTTCTGGACAGGGCGCAAGTGCCCAAACAGAAATGATCGGGCAAAGGAGGAGAGCATCTCCACCCTGTCTGCCAGGAGCCAAGCTCTGGCTCGGCACGAGTCAAGCTCTGCCCCGATGAAGCTGATCACCTGTGAGGGCATGAGTTCCGTCTTGGCCTCATTGACCAGGAGGCCAAGGTCGATGCAGGTCGGGAGGGCCAGGTCCCTGTACCACACCACCTCTTGCCTGGAGGGACCTGCTATCAGCCAGTCATTCAGGTAGGGGTACACCCGAACCCATCAGTGCCTCAGGTAAGCTGCCACTGCTGCAATGCATTTGGTGAAGACCCTGGGGCCGAGAAGAGGCCGAAAGGCATGGCTTGGAACTCGTAAAGGGCTCCCTCTGCTCGGAAGTGGAGAAACCTTCAGTGGGATGGATGGATCAGGCCATGAAAACATGCCACTGCCCTTCCCTGGTCTAGGACCTGTTTGACCGTGGTCAGAAGAGCCGCAGGAAGTTGAGGAATCACCCCATCCAGGAAGCCTAATAGGGAGAAATGAGAGAAGTGTGCCATCAAGATGGCCGAGTTCGTCTGGTGGAGGCCTAGCGAGGAGGCAGCATAGACCTTTTTGGCCGAATGGTCCAATTTCTAGGACTCTTTGTCCAAAGGTCTAATGACATCCCCAGTATTGCCCAAGCACCGAAACATGGAGTCAGCCACCAACCCCTCATCCGAGGGATTCTCTGTGAACCCGGAAAGGGTACTGGTGGGCACCACATATTTGCGAGCCATCCGGGCCAAGGATGCACGGCAAGAAGCAGGGCACTGCCAGAACTCCAGGGCAGGGCCAACAATGGCCTCAGCCACTGGGAAGGCCTCCATTGGAGAGTCCCCTTTGTCTAGAATTTTTTGTAAGGGGACAGTGAGCCTGCTTTTAGATGGGCTCCAGTTTCATCCCCGTAGACTAGGAGATGAGGTGGAAAATGCCCATGAATGAAGTGGGGCCTTCGTCCACAGAAAGATCCCCAATGACTCCATGTCCAATGGACAGGAGTGCAAGGAGGAATCCTTGGACTCCAAGGAATCTGCATAAAGCAGGCGACAACCCATGTCACCCTTGACCCACCGTGGTCGGACATAAGGGTGAATGACAGCTGATGGGGAAGCCCCTTGGCCCGAGACTCCTTGGTCGGAGCCCTGGTCGTCAGCTGCTTAGGTGGCGGCTCCACCACAATTGGTGGAGAAGCCTGCTTTGGCCAAGCCAATGTGGTCTGAACCGGCTACACTGGGGGAGGAATGGTGACGACCAGCCCCACTGAGGGAGTCTGTGTTGGCATTTCGGACAATAGCAAGGTAACGGCCAGGGTGGTAGCTGGCAATGGCTTCTGCCGGGACAGAACTAACTGTTGCCACATGAGATCTTCGTAGTGTCGACACAATTTGTGCCGAAGCCTCTCCTCACCCGACAAGGCGAAGACGAGTAGCGGCGGTACCACCTCCCTTGGTGCCAAGAGTGGGACCTGCTCAAGGTGCTGATGGGGGGGCTCAGAGGGACCCGGGGAGGTATGAGCCTTCTCCTGATCTGGGTTGATGACTGACGGGTCTGGCTCAGCGGGCTGGGCCGACCCTTCAGTGGCCACCGGCAGGACCAGAGTCCTGAAATGAGTGTTGACAGGGTCAAGAAAAATCTTGGACGCATTGCTGGCTGGCATCTCAGCCAACTGGTCCGACAGGGTTACCATGAAGCCTGCGGCCAAGGCCACGGTTTTGACCGTAGTCAAAACCGAACATTCCTGAGAGCAGGAATGTTTCCGGTCCCAGGATTGTCGACAATGAGTCTTCTCTTTATCCTTCTTGGACTCTTTCTTGCGTAAGCGGGAACTGTGCAGCCTGGAAGGACCCTCTCCTTTGGTCAAGAGGGACTGGCACAGCACCTTGAAGGAGGCTGCATAGATGGAGCCCAACTGGAGCGAACAAAGGCCGAGGCAGAAGACGACTGATTGGCGGCCTGGGCCGCCTCCTCCTCCTCCTCCTCGAAGGCCTCGAGTTGCTCTAATTGCTTGGTGGACCTTGCAGCCGCGAAGATGACTCAACGAGCATCCTCTGATTTGACTGGCGAATAACATTTCTCCAGACAGCCCAGCTTTAGGTGGGTGGCGCAATCCTTCAGGACATTCGGGTGAAACAACCAATACACGTCGCAGGCCTGTGGATCGTGATCATGGCCCAGACAGTAAATGCACGAGATGTGAGGGTCGGTATGTGACATCTTCTGTCCACATGGGCACCAGCGAAATCCAGGCAAAGGTTTATCCTCCACCACGGTCGAAGATCGAGGTGAACACGAAACTCAAATGAGTTTTAGTTTAAGTTTTGGAAGTAAATCCAAAGATTTAAGCACCAGGGCCTACTCAACGCGGGAGCGGTGAGGAGGGAACCTGCTTCTTCCAGCAGAAAGGAAGAACTGGTGTCATGGGGCGGAGCCAAGGGAGTTACCACCAGCTTGAAGATATTTCCAGTAAGTCTTTTTTTTGTTTTGCAGACCCTTTTTCAGCGCCGCCGACATGGAACTCTCTCAGGCATCCTCAACTCCCGTGTGCTGTACCTCGTACCCGAAGCACTCCTCCATCACCCGCTCCAGCCAAGCAGATCCCCTGGCTCTTCACCCCCCCCCCCCAGGTGGGGCCGACCTATCCACCCAGGGCACTCTATCTCACAATCTAATGTGCCCGGTTGGGTGGTCGATCCCATGATGGAGGAGAAGCCTGGTACTGGAATGTGGCACAATGGGGCAGGGTGCTGCCACCTATCCCCGTCGACGGAGATTTTCACTTTACGTTGCCCCCACGGTGTGCAGCATGCAGTGGCACCCGCGCATTGTTGCCCTACTGGCATCTGCCCGCGCTCCGCTCCACATGTCTGGCTGGTGTTCCTGCAGTGCCCCGATCTCATTAGGGCCTGAGAGGAAACCAAGCAACCCTGGATCCTCCCTGGGAGAGGAGAGCTGTCCTCCAAATGCTCCATCCACTCCGCCCCGCCGACCCCAGCCCCAAGTAGGTCAACCCGGGCCGCCGGTGTGGCGTCTAGTGCCTCAACCCTCAGCACCACTGGGCCAGCTGTTTCCAGCAAGTCTTAAAGGGAAAAGCAACTGCCAGAAAGTGTGGATGAACATCATTCACATCCTTAGAAAAGCCAATTACCGTTTTAAAAAAAATGGTATCATAGAGATGGATTACAATAGCACAATCATATAAAAGGCAATGCTTGTTGCTAAAAGAATTATCTATTTCTTTGGAAAGGAGACAAACACAGAATTTGTCAGCAGAAAAGGACCGCTTGGCCCACTCAGTGTGCCCTGATGGCCCCTGCCTAGTCTGTCTCCACAGACCCTAAATGATCTCCAGTGACCCTCCCTCCCCCATCCACTTTTTAATACACCCCTATGTCTATTCCATGCTGTTTTTGCCGTCACCACTTCTGCTGGCAGTCTGTTTCTGGCAACTACCACCATTTCAGTGAAGAAATATTTCCTCACATTTCTTTTAATCTACCCCTCCAGCTTCATCGCATGCCTCTTGGTCCTGGTGCTTTTTGTAATTTGAAAGAGGCTCCCCCCTCCTACACCCTGTTTACCCCTGTGAGGTACTTGAGGTCTTATATGTCCCATCTCTTTCTCTCTTCTGTCTTCCAAGGTTTACATGTTGAAATTCCTCCATTTCTCCTAGTAGGGCTTCTCATGCAACCCCACCACCATTTTAGTTGCCCTCCACTGGACTGCTTCCAACCTGTCTCTGTCCTTTCTGGGGTGTGGCCTCCAAAACTGGACACTATACTCCAGGTGGGGTCTCACCAGACAGCAATACAGTGGCAACATCACTTCCCCCTCCTGCTGGTGATATCCCCTCTCTATGCACCCCAGCATCTCACGAGCCCTACCCACTGCTTTGTCAAACTACCCTGCCACTTTGAGGTCATCAGATATGATAACCACAAGGCCCCTTTCCTGTTTAATAACTGTCAGTACCCCCCCATCCTATATTCAGCTCCTGGGTTCCTATACCCTAGATGCATGATTTTGCATTTTCTGGCATTGAACCCTAACTGCCACACTCTTGTCCACTCCTCCAGTTTCCCAAGATCCCTGTGCATTCTCTCCACCCTCTCCCGAGTGTCCATCCTCTGATAGATTTTGGTATCATCTGCAAAGAGGCCCTTCCTGTTCAATTATGAAGACATTAAAGAGGACCGGTCACAGCACTCAGCCCTGATGCACCCCGCTTGGTCACTCTTCCGTCATTAACCACCACCCTCTGTCGCCTATCCGTAAATCAGTTTCTAACCCAATTCACCACTTTGGATCCCGACCGTAGGCTGCCCAGTTTCTTGATTGGTCTCCTGTGTGGCACAGTGTTGAAGGCCTTGTTGAAATCCAGACAGACCATGTCCACTGCCCTCCCCTGATCTATTTCCCTAGTGACTCACACAAAGAAATCTATCAAGTTTGTTTAGCATGACTCCCCATTGAATTCATGCCGGCTGTGGTCTTGCAGTCCACTGAAATCAGGATACTCTATCAGCCTTTCCTTTAGCAGGGTTTCCATTAATTTCTTCATTCCTAAAGGCTGTCTGGCCTATAGTTGCTAATCTCCTTCCTGCTGTCACTCTTGTGCAGTGTGACCATGTCAGCTCTTGTCCAGTCCCCTGGAACCATGCCCGTTTCCAGTGAGCTGTTAAATAAGGCTATCAATGGGGCAGCTAGCTAGTTCTTTTAGAACTCTTGGGTGTATCCCATCCATAGGTTATATGCAGAGCTAGTTAAGACTGTTGTCCATAAAGCTCGCCAATTAATTACCAGTTTCCTGATTTATACATTTTGTCCAGATTTTTTTCAAAGCTATCTATGGAAGGACTATCTACTACCTGCTTGGGAAGCGCATTCCATCTAGCCACCACTCGCGGACTATACCAGTTTTTTCTTTTCCATGTTTTAAAGTTTTCCCCTTTAAACTGCCATGCATGAGCTCTTGTGATATAAGTTTGCTCCTTAAATACCAAAGCTAACCTTTCTTGAAGATCTGCTTCGTTTAAAGATCTGTATAACAAACATAGGTCCCCTCTGCATCTTCTATAATCTAGTGGAAAAAGATCCAATTCTTTCAATCTATTACTGTAATCTTTATTTGCCATACCCATTACGGACCGTGTGGCTCTTTTTTGCACCCTTTCTATTTTCTGAATTTCCTTTTGATGGTATGGAGACCACAGCTGTGCGCCATACACCAAAATGGGTCTCAACAGTGAGCTGTACAAGGGGACCAACACCTCCCTGCTTCGACCTGCTACATGTCACAAGATGCAGTTTAATACCCCATTAGCTTTTGTGCATATAGCACTACAGTGTTCTTTAAAGCGGAGATCTTCTGTAATCATGATGCCCAAGTCTTTTTCCTTTACTACTTTTTCCACAGCAATGTTTCCAAGTTTATAAACCTGAGATATGTTCTTAGCCCCTCAGTTCCATAGCACTGTCCACCTTCAGAGTTGTAAGTCCCTTCAGGACATTTTCCACTGAAAATGTACTTGTGCCCACCTCCTTCTTGGCAGCCCCCCTCCCCCCCATTGTGAAAACCGAGCAGAAGTATCTATTTAGGATGTCAGTTTTTTTTTGGTTCTCTTTGTGCAGTCCCATCCCCACCTTTCTAATCCGCAATATCCTTCCCCTTGCTTTCCTCTCCTCACTTACATATCTGAAGAAAGTCTTAACCCCAATTAGTGACCCCTTTGGTGATCCTTTCCTCTGACAGAAAAATATATTTAGTTTCTCACTGAAATAAACTGGGCTCATAGGTAGCTGACAGTTTCTGACAACACAAAAGAACAGGTTACTTACCTGTAACAGTAGTTCTAGGAGTGGTATATGTTGTTCATCCACACTTTTTGGCATGTCCCTTTCCCCTTTAAATCTTGCCGGAAAGTCTTCAAGCTGACTCCTCCCACCCACCCGGGTGGTAAATACCTCAGCTCCGCCCCATGACGCCAGATCTTAGCCCGCTGAAAGCAAGGGGATGTGCGCCTCAAAGTCTGGGAGGTCGGTGGGTGCATGTGGATGAACAACATATACCACTCCTAGAACTACTGTTACAGGTGAGTAACCTGTTCTTCTAGGAGCGTGGATACGTTGTTCATCCACACTTCTTGGCAGACTCCAAGCAGTTCTCCGGGAGGAGGGAGGCAAGGCGCACACCTCCTACTTGGGAAATAGAGATTGGAGAACTGAGGACCCAATACCAGCATCCCGGTATGACTCAAGGTCGATGTGGTACTGGGTAATAAAGGTGTTTGCTGACTTCCAGGTAGCAGCCCGACAGATTTCCATAAGAGTGGTAGCAGGGAGGAGGCAGGGAACTACAGACCAGTCTTACCTCAGTAGTGGGCAAGATTATGGAGGCACTCCTTATGGAATGGATAGTGCAACACCTGGAATCCAAGGGGCACAGGATCCAAGACAGCATGGGTTTACAAAAGGAAGGTCCTGTCAAACTAATCTCATAGATTTCTTTGACTGGGTAACCAGAGTGGTGGACCAAGGGGGAGCAGCTGTCGCCTACCCTGACTTCAGCAAAGCTTTCGACACTGTTCCACACAGAAGATTGATAACTAAGCTGGGTAGGCTCAGGGTGGGTCAGAAGTTGGTCAACTGGCTGACGGGCAGAAAACAGGGAGTGGTGGTAAATGGCATACAGTCAGAAGAGATGCAAGTCACAAGTGGGGTACCTCAGGGATTAGTCCTGGGGCCAGTCCTCTTCAATATCTTCATCAGTGACATTGCAGATGGACTGGAGGGTAAGGTTTGTCTGTTTGCAGATGACACCAAGATCTGCAACAGAGTCGATGATCCAGATGGGGTGGGCAGAATGAGAAGAGATCTGGATAAACTAGCAAAATGGTCAGAAGAGTGACAACTGGGATTTAATGCAAAGAAGTGCAAGATCATGCACATAGGGAAGAGAAACCCTGAAGCCATTTTTGGCTGGGAGAGGAGTTGCTGGCAGTCACAAAGGAAGAAAGAGACTTGGGCATCATCATCACAGATGACCTTAAATCATCCAAGCAGACCTCTAAAGCAGTAGGTAAGGCTAGGGGGATGTTAGGGTGTATTAGTAGGGGTATCACAAGTCATAAGAAGGAGGTAATAATCCCTCTTTACAAGCCACTGGTTAGGCCCCATCTGGAGTACTGCGTGCAGTACTGGAGGCCACACCTTCACAAGGACATTAACAAACTGAGGCAGTCCAGAGAAGGGCAACCAAAATGGTGCAGGGACTGCATCAGAAGACATATGTGGACAGATTAACGGAGCTCAAGGAGGGGGAGAGGTGACATGATCGAAACATTCAAGCACCTTAAGGGCATTAACAAGGTGAAAGAGTCTAACATGTTTAAATATAAGAAAAATAGCAGGACGAGAGGACACTCACACAGCATGAGATCAGAGGGAGGCCGATTAAGGGGGAATGTGAGGAAATTCTTTTTTACAGAAAGGGTGCTGGATGCATGGAACGGTCTACCTCAGGAAGTGGTGGCTATGAATACAGTGCAGGGCTTCAAACAGGCATGGGACAGACATAAGGGAGCAATACAGATGAGTATGAATAGATAGGCCACTGACAGAGCAAAGGCCGATGGCACATTTATAAGGTAGAAAAAGAAATGGGCAGACTGGATGGGCCTTGCGGTCCTTATCTGCCATCAACTTCTATGTTTCTATGGATAGGGATGTCCCTGGAAGCAGCCACCGAAGCAGCAGTATGGCGGGTAGAATGAGCTCTTATCCCTCTGGGAGGCTCCTTGCCCGCCAACTCAT
This sequence comes from Neoceratodus forsteri, assembly GCA_016271365.2. Classification (NCBI taxonomy): domain Eukaryota; kingdom Metazoa; phylum Chordata; order Ceratodontiformes; family Ceratodontidae; genus Neoceratodus; species Neoceratodus forsteri. The sequence goes on from CM028135.1 coordinate 1,069,774,759, forward strand.
AGTATAGACCTATGCATGATGCAATCCACCTTGCAATGGTCAGTTTGGTGGCAGGTCTGCCAGAAGCGGCTTCAGCGTAGGTGACAAACAGCTGGCTAACTTCTCCACGACTTCCCGCCAGCTTCTCTCCTTATAATAGGGAGAGAGTACGCCTCAGGTCCAGAGTATGGAGCCTGTACTCGCGTCCGAGGTGTAGCGTTGGGTATACCGCAGAGTCAACACCTGGTTAAGGTGAAACTCTGACAACACCTTCGGAAGGAATTTCGGGTGGGGTTCGCAGGACAACTTTGTCCCTATGAAAGACCAGATAAGGGGAGTCCACCGAAAGCACCTGGAGCTCCCCTGTCCTTCTGGCTGATGTGATAGCCACCGGGAAGGCCGTCTTCCACAACAATTATGAGAACTCACACTTGTGCATGGGTTCTAATGGCTTGCCCATGAGCTTTGCCAAAACCAGCAACAGTTCCGCAGGGGATATGTGATCCAAGCCTTTGAAGAAGTGCCCGGCCACTGTATCCTGTCCCAATGTCGGCTGACCGGCCCGCGCCCGGTAAGCAGAAATGGCTGCCAGGTGCACCCTACGGGTGATGACCGTAGACCCCCTTTGGAGAGAGACCAAAGATAGTCCAGAATGTTAGCCACGGAGCAGGATAAGGGGTCCAGACTCTTACCCTGACACCAAATGGAAAACCTTTTCCATTTGAAAGCATAACATTTCCTGGTTGATTCCTTACGAGATGCCTCCATCACGGTGTAGGCATCCTCGGAAAGACCCAGAGCCTGGAACTCTAGTCGCTCAGCTACCATGCTGTGAGGTGCAGGGATTGAAGGTCCGGATAGAATACCTTCCCCTGGTTCAATGACATCAGGTCCAGGTGTGTACAAAGCCGCTCCAGGGGCCTGCAGCTGAGACTGAGGAGATCTGGGTACCAGAACTGTCACGGCCAATCTGGGGCTACCAGGATCACCTTTGCCTTGTCCCTCCTCACCTTGAGTAACACCTTGTGGATCAAGGGAAATAGAGGGAAAAAGTAGAGAAGCCTGGGGTCCACAGCCTCGAGAAGGCATCCCCCTGCAGCGAGCCCTGCTGAGGGGGGCGGGCATGATACAGCCTCAGCTTGGTGTTTTCCTTGGAGGCAAACAGGTCCACCAATGGTTTGCCCCAACCGGAGAACAGACTGTAAGCTACCTCTGGATGGAGAGACCACTCGTGGGATGTCTGGCCTATACGGCTGAGAGCATCCACCAACTGGTTCGAGACTCATGCCACATGAATGGCTAGGAGATCTGCATCCAACCAGCTTATGAGGGTCCAGATGCGGAGTGCCTCCTTGCACAGCAGATGGGAGTGCATGCCACCCTGTTTGTTGAGGTAGTACATGGTCGTGGTATTGTGCGTCTGGACTTGAACCACTGGACCCCGGAGCTGAGGAGCGAAAGCTGACAGTGCCAGCCTTACTGCTCTGAGCTCCAACAGGTTGATATGGCATCTGGACTCCTCAGGGGTCCAGAACCCATGGGCCCTGTTGTCCCCCATGTGGGCTCCCCATCCCATAAGAGAAGCATCGGTCGTAAGTCAAAGTCAAAGTCAAAGTCAACTTTATTTAAAAAGACGCCCAATCCCGAAGGCTCTGGGCGCTGTACAAAAACCTTTACAGTTTATCATACTGTATACACGATGGAAGGACGCATCACTGGCTCGGCAGACAACAGGATCCTTTCCTGCAACCGCTCTGGGGCGGTCCACCATTGGAGAGCATCCCATATCTTCTGGGTTACAGTGATCAGCTGGTCGAAATGACCGTGGCGCTGAGTCCACTGGGCGGCCAGCTCCCACTGGAGGGGGCGCATGTGCCACCTGGCCCAACAGACCACTGAGGTGCACGCCGCCATGTAACATAGAAGGCGCAGAAAGTCCCAGGCAGGGCGCAAGTGCCCAACCAGAAATGATTGGGCAAAGGAGGAGAGTACCTCTGCCCTGTCAGCCAAGAGCCAAGCTCTGGCTTGACAAGAGTTGAGCTCTGCCCCGATGAAACCCATCACCTGAGAGGGCACGAATCCCGACTTGACCTCATTGATCAGGAGGCCGAGTTGGGAGCAGGTTCGGAGGGCCAGATCCCTGTACCTCTCCACCTCCTGAAGGGAGGAACCTGCCAAGAGCCAGTCATCGAGATAAGGGTAGATTCGTAGTCCTCGAAGCCGAAGATGGGCTGCCACCACGGCAATGCACTTGGTGAAGACCTGTGGGGCTGATGACAGGCTGAATGGTATGATTCGGAACTCGTTCAGGGTCCCTTCGACCCTGAAGCAGAGGAACCGCTGATGTGATGGACGGATTCAGACATGAGAGAACGCATCCTGCAGATCCAGGGAACAGAACCACATGTTTCGTTTCAGGGATGGTATGATCTGGTTCAGAGTTACCATCCGGAAGGTGCGAGACCTGAGATATTGATTCAGGTCGTGAAGATCTAGGATGGGGCACCAACCCCTTGTCCGTTTGGGCACCAGGAAGTACCTGGACATGAAGCCTGGGTCTGTAGGAGGATCTGACACTGGAGCTACTGCCTCCTTGCAGAGTAGCTGAGCTATGTCATCTCGGAGAGCCGACTGGGTGCAAACTGAGATCCTTTCCTCCCAAGTGGCGCGGGCTTGGCTAGGAGGGTACTGCTTGAACTCTAGAGGCATTCCCTGACCGACTACTTCGAGAACCCATCTGTCCAAGGTGATATCGGACCAGGTGGAAAGAAAGTGATGGAGCGAGCCCCCCATGGGAGTACCCAAAGCTGGTGTGACGGGTGTAGGGGTGGCAACCCCCAACTCGTCACTGAGCAGGCTTAGAGGAGGAGGAGGCTCCTGGACCTGCGCCTCAGCCTCCTTTACGGGGCTGTTGTGGCCCTTACTTGGGCCTTGGGCGCCAAGCTTGGGCCTGCTGCTGCTGGCCTCCTTGATAGGAGGGATGCCTGACCGCACGGGAAGAATGACGAAAAGGCTTCTTTTGCTTCTGCTGGTTCTTGCCCAAAGAACTCTTTGCAGAAGTAGCATCCAAGGTGGCACTGGACTGCTAATTGCGCTGAAGGTGACCTGCCACTCCTGGACCGAACAGGTCGGTGCCTTGGAAGGGCATGTCAGCTAACTTGTGCTGTGTATCTGCCGGGAAGGAGGAAAGCCTCAGCCAGGCCCTGCGGTGAGTGGCTACTGCGGCTGCTAAACAGCGGGCACAAGAATCCCAGATGTGCAGGGCCATCTGGAGCTGCTGTTTTGAAACAGCACGGCCCTGATCACGGACTTGCTTCACTGTGGTCTGCATGTCAGCTGTTGCCACATGAGATCTTCACAGCGTCGATGGAGTTTCCTCCAAAGCTTCTCCTCATCCGAGGAGGATGAAGATCTGTAGCGACGCCTCTTCTTAGAATGTTTATGACTCTTGGCCCGAAACGGCCGGGTGGGTTCTGGACCTTGATCGAGATCAAGGGAGTCGACCGGTTCGATCGGGAGACACCGGTGTCTGTGAAAACCGAGGGTCCGGAACAGTTTCCTCAATGGGGACACCAGCGGACTAGGTTACCTCATCCAGAAAACCAAAGACTGGATTCCTTTCGAAAGAGTCATCGACTGGGGTCGGCGACAGAGGGTCGATTGGGTCGAGAAAAATCTCAGCCTCATCGACCATTTCCTCGGTCCCCTGGCCAGACAGGAGGTCCGAAAAGCTGGCAGCCGAGGATGCGATCTCGACCGAGAACGTGTGCTCTTGGGACTCAGACCTTTCTCTGTCCCAAGAACGTCTTCACCTGGACGAAGACTTAGGGTCCTTATCCCTGTTGCTAGGGCAGGAGGAGTGCGAGCCCGAAGGCGCCACACCCTTGGTGGGGAGAGATGGCACAACTCCTTAAAGAAGCCCGGTGAAGGTGGAGCCAAGGTTGAGCGAACAAAAGCTTTGATTACCAAGCGAGCTGCTTCCTCCTCAAATGCCTTCATTTGCTCCAGCTGCCACGGATCTCACAACAGAGAAAACTGCCCACCTCACCTCCTTTGATTTCACTAGCAGGTCCTTTTTCTCTGGTCTTCCCAGTTTTAGGTGCACCTTGTGGTGGCCCAGGATGTTGGGATGGAAGGCCAGGCAAAACGTGCAAGACGAGGTGTCATGTCTGACACCTAGGGAATAAACGCAGGTTAGGTGTGGATCGGTGTGAGACATCTTCTGGCCACAGGTACACTGGCGAAATCCGGGGGACGATGTATCCTCCATGTCTGATACGCTACAATCGGAATTGCTAACTTAAATGAGTTTTAAGTTTAGTTTTGGTAAAAAACCGACGCTTTGAATCCAGGGCCTACGAATTGCTGAGAGAGCACAAGGGAACCTGTATCTTCCAGCAGAAAGGAAGATCTGGTGTCATGGGGCGGAGCAGAGGTATTTACCACCCGGGTGGGTGGGAGGAGTCAGCTTGAAGACTTTCTGGCAAGATTTAAAGGGGAAAGGGACATGCCAAGAAGTGTGGATGAACAACATATCCACGCTCCTAGAATCTGAATTCTACTGAATTCTTTTTACTAGATGTGTGAGAAGCAAAGGAGAAAACCCTCATGTCACTGCACAAATATTTTATTATAACAGTAGAAAGTAATTACTAACACATCAAAACAAAAAATAAAATAGTTAACTGTCAGTTTATTAGACGTGAACACATGCTATGCAACAGGTGTTAAGAATGACTCTCTGAAACCATCAGCAAAATGAAGTAATCATGTATGGAGAAAAGATTTTCACCAGGGAATCTTCTCTGGGGTTTGTTTAGACATAGGAGGAGGAGTGGTAGGGAATGCAATTCATACAACAAGGCAGCTCCAAACGAGACTCGGATTAAACACAGGACTTACCCGCATCGCTTTGTTTAGTCTTTCTGCGAAGAAGGCTGGTGTGTTCCGAATGCACTTAACTGCAAAAGAATATTTCAACTGCACATTAGTCACATGGAAAGGTCACTTACAGTCACTCATAGTTTTCTTAGCATAGTATAGTACAGTTACGTAAGAACTTACCGTAACAGTAGATCTGCGAGAACAGCTCTTGCAGCAGGTTACACCATTAGGACTGAAGCCGGCAGGTGCCAGGATCCCACGGAAATTTTCTAGCCAACAATCTTTAGCGGGGACCGCCTCCAACGTCGGTCCCGCCCCCAATGTTGGATGTAGTACATAAGGAGGCGGTCCCCCATAATCCTCAGATCTCTCGCCGAAGACTCCCGGCCGCTAGATGACATCAGAAGGGGAGACCGAGGATCCGCCACCAGATGGCAAAAAACAAGTAAAAGGCATGTCCCATCTGATAAGATGGGTGCTTGACTTCGACCTACCTCCAGCGGGGATGGTGGGAGGGAAGGTACCTGCTGCAAGAGCTGTTCTCGAAGATTTACTGTTACGGTAAGTTCTTACGTAACTGTACTATCTTACTTCAAGATACAGCTCTTGCAGCAGGTTACACCATTAGGACCAATTTCCAAGCAGTAGTGGCAATCATGCACCACCAGGAGGAGGAAAGGTAGAGACCTCGATATAACTCGAGCCTAGGACAGAAGTCCCTGAAGGACAGCTAAACCGAACCTCACTCTTCGCCTTGATGCAATGTCCAGACTGTAATGCCTGATAAAGGTATGCACCGAGCTCCAAGTAGCTGCAGCGCAAATAGCTGAGGTGGAGATGTTCTTTAACGCCACAAAGGAAGTAGCCACCCCCCTTGTGGAATGACCCTTAACCGCGCCCGGTAAGGGTTTATTGTGCTTGTCATAACAGAAAGTGATGCACTGGATGAGCCACCTAGAAAGTGACTGTTTGGAGACAGGAGCTCCCTTCATCCTGTGAGCAAAGGAGACGAAAAGTTGGCTCGACTTTCGGAGCTGTTTGGTTCTGGTCAGGTAGTATCTGAGGCACCTGTGCACATCTAGGGTGTACGGAAGGGCTTCTCCTTGATTAGAGTACCTTGGAAAATACACTGGTAGATCGATATCCTGATTGAGGGTGAGAGCTGAGACCACCTTAGGCAAAAACTTTGGGTTTGTCCTTAGGGATACCCTGTCCTGGTGGAAAACCAAATAAGGCTCTTTGCACATAAGAGCATGCAATTCTGAAATCCTTCTGGCAGAAGTAACTGCAACTAAAAATAACGTTTTCCAAGATAGAAAACATAGCTTGCAATCCGCGGCTGGTTCAAAGGGTGGCAGCGTGAGCTGCTCCAGGACAAAAGGCAAGTCCCAAGGAGGGACTGGATCTTTAATGGGAGGCCTAAGGTGGAGGACGCCCCTTAGAAAGGCACGAGTAGTGTCCAGCTGGGCCACTGTCCGATGGCCTATGGGGGCATGGTAAGCAGAAATGGCACAAAGGTGCACTTTAATCGAGGAGTAAGCCAGTCCAGAGTGGAAGAGGGGAAAGCAGGTAGTCCAGAACCAGCTTTTCTGGACAGTCTAACGGCGGAAAACTGCGCGCTTGAGCCCACAGGCAGAATCTATGCCATTTCATGGCGTAAGTTGCGTGGGTAGCTGGTTTTGTGGTGGCAGAGAGTACTTCTGCCACTTCTTGCGAGACCCCGTATCGCATCATGGCTATGTCTCTAGGAGTCGAGCATGCAGGTTCAATGAGCGTAGGTCCGGATGGACCAATGAACCCGCCTCCTGAGACAACAGATGAGAGCTGATTGGTAAAGGAACTGGAGGTTCCCGGGATAGCTGGTGCAAAAGAGGGAACCAAATCTGTCTGGGCCAGAAGGGTGTGATCAGAATGAGCATCGCTTGCTCCCTGCGAAGTTTTAAGAGAACTCTCTGGATCAACAGGAAAGGAGGAAAGGCATAGAGGAATCTGCCCGCCCAGGAGAGGGACAACGCGTCTCGCCAGAAAACACCAGGCCCTGGATCTAGTGAGCAAAAATTGGGCAGTTTTGCATTGGATGTGGACGCGAAAAGGTCTAACTCTGGAGTGCCCCATCTGTGAAACAGATCCTCTGCCACCTCCTGCAGAAGTTCCCATTCGTGGACTCTTGCCTGAGAGCAGCTCAGGATGTCTGCGATGGTGTTGTCCACTCCTGGGACATGTACTGCAATTAGGTTTGCGTCGTGTTGCAATACCTACTCCCACACTCTCATGGCCTTCCTGCAAAGCGGGTAGGAGTGAGTGCCTCCTTGTTTGTTGAGGTAATACATCACCGCGGTATTGTCTGTTTGTAACAGAAGTGTACCCGGTGGGATCTCCGACTGGAAGGCTTGCAGAGCGTAAAGGACTGCTCTCATTTCCAAAATGTTGATGTGGAGATGAGACTCCTGAGCTGTCCACAGGCCCTGAGACCGAACACCATCTAGGTGTGCTCCCCACCCGAGCCCTGAGGGGTCTGTGGTGAGGGTCACAGTCGGGGACGGCGCTGTGAAGGGAACCCTGCAGAGAGGTTCCTTGGATTTAGCCACCATTGCCAATCTTGAATTACGGCTTTCGTGATCCAGATTGGATGCTGCAGGTGGTCTTGCCTTTGGTCCCATTGCACCCGTAGCATCCACTGGGTTACCTGCATGTGGAGACGGGCTAGGGGAACTGTTGCAATGGCTGCAGCCATGTGCCCAATCAGGCAAAGGACCAGTCTAGCTGGGACTGTCTTCTTCGCCGACAACTCCCTGATGAGGGATCTTATGTGTTCCACTTTGTCCGAGGGAAGAAAAGCTTTCCCTCTGACGGTGTCCAGGTATGGGAACACGTAGTGGCCCTGTCTCCTTAGAGACGCGGCTACGACCGCCATGCACTTTGTGAATACGCGAGGTGCCGATGACAGCCCGAAGGGAAGCGCTCGGAACTGATAATGGCGGCTCTGAAACTCGGAGTGTAGGAACCTCCGATGTGCTTGAGTGATTGGAATGTGCAGGTAGGCATCCTGCATGTCCAAAGACGCCAGAAAGGCGTCCTGCTTCAGCATGGGAATTAGGCCCGGAAGGGTCACCATGCGGAAGCGCTTGTAAACGACTGAAAGGTTGAGGTCGCTGAGGTCCAGTATTGGACGGAGGTCCCCTGTTTTCTTTGGAACCAGGAAGAAGTGAGAATAGTACCCTAGTCCTCTCTGGTTCTCTGGGACATGCTGTAAGGCTTCCTTTTTCAGAAGCGCAATCACTTCCTGCTGTATGAGCAGGGCATGCTGACCCGAATATCGGGAGAGCAGGGGAGGTCTTGTAGGTGGGCTGTCTACAAATTCTATATAATGGCCTTTTTTGACCAGCTGCAGAACACAACTGTCGGCGGTGATCGATTGCTACCCTGGGAGGTGACGTGCGATGCGACCCCCGACTTTCTTTTCCCATTGATCCTGGGGTGGGGCGGGGGCCGGGAAGGAGTCATGCTGTGGCAGCGTTTGATCCGGCAGGCTGGGACCGACTTTGAAAATCATTGGCCTCTGCCTGGGGATGACTTGGCCTGGGCCTTGCGGGTGAAAGAGCCCCTCTGCTGCTGGCCGGAACATTGCTGTTGCCTTTGTATCCAGCCTCGAAAACGGCTCTGGTTCCTAGAAAAAGGAACTATGCCGAGACCTGTACATAGCTTATACAGATCGGACTGCCTTCCCTGCATCCTGGAGTTTGGTGATTACTCTCTCGGAGGCTTCACCAAATAGGACCTTGCCGTTATAAGGGACGTCTAGGATGTTCTTCTGGACGTCTGGGGTAAAGCCGGAGACACGGAGCCAAGAGTGTCTCTGCAGACACATGCCTGAGGCTGCAGCTCTGGCTGAAGAGTCCGCAGAATCATATGTGGCTCTGAGCACTTGGGTCCCTACATCTGAATCTGTGCGTAGGAGGTTCAAGAGCTCCTCCTTTTGGTCGCCATCAGGCATCTTCTCGACCAGGTCCTGACCCCATTCCCACAGTGCGTTCTGGAACTGAACCATGTGGGTGAGGTAGTTCAGTGACCTGATGGCGCAAGTTGCGGCCGCGTATATGCGCCTTCCCAGGACATCCAATTGCTTGGATTCCTGGTCTGATGGCTGGGTGCTCAAATGCTGAGGTCTCTGAGACCGGTCATGCGAAGCAGTGATGACCAGGGAGTCAGCCAGGGGATAGTTCGCCAGATACTGGTCCTCTCTAGAGGCCTTGTATAGGCGGTCAGCCTTCTTCAGCACTGCGGGAGTGGATTGCAGATGTTTCCAGGCAGTCTTGGTGACGTCCGCGGAGGTATCCACCAAGGGCGGCACTACCACAGGCTTAAGGTCTTTTTGTCGAAGGTACCGGGCAAGGCGTTGTCTCTCGGGGTCAAGCTCTTCAGCATCCCACCACATGTTCTCCTGGATGTGTCTCATGATCTCTGCGAAGGAGGGATCATCTGGAGGAGACCTGGGTAGGTTGTGTGGGTTCGGAGAGGGAATGCTGCTAGGAGAAGGTTATCTGGAACACTCCGAAGTGTCAGATCTGGAATCCTCCACAGACGGAGTGTACTGGCGTCGTCTGGGTCTCTTGGGGCTGGGTGACCCTGAGGGGGATTTAGAGGGAGGCCTTCTCCTTTCCAAACATCTGCCCCTAGGAGGTGGCGTCTGCTCCTTGGGGGTTGGCGGTCGTCCTACGGGCCCCCTAAGTGGAAGAGGGGGCGTAGGCAGTGAAGGATTGGGTGGAGGTGGAGTAGGAGTAGGAGGAGGACGTTTGGTGACCACATCTTTTTTGATGGTGTCCCACCAGATGGTAAAATGTTATTTTACCTCTGCCAGATTCACACCCGCCAACGGACCTGGCACCGGTGGCCTGTCGCCGGGGTCAGACGTTGGGTCCCCGGGGTCTCCCGCTCCAGGGAAGGTTCCCGTGGGAGCCCAGCGTCTCCGATGTCGCCCGCCTGGTCCTCGAGCTGAATGGCGTCCTCCTCAGATGATTCCTTCTGACTGGCGTCCGCCGGCGACGGTGGCACGGTCCTCTTCTCAGGGGTATCCAACGTCGGTCCCCTGGCCAACGTCTTCGAAGGCGAACTCCTGGCCAGCGATGGGTGTCTAGGTGTTGCCGGCTCTTGGGAGCGCCAGTGGTGTTTGGCCGATGTCGGGTCCGATGTCCATTTAAGGGACGTCAGGTCCTTGGTTTTACGGGGAACCAGATCCAAACCACGGGGAGGCTAGGAAACTGACCTGACGTCGGTGTCCTGCTGACAAGTGGAAGATTTATGGCGCTCCCCAGACTTCGACGAGGCCTTGGAAGGAGTGGAAGAGGCCGACAGCCTGGAAGTCTTCAGAGGCTAAAGAGAAGAGGAGCAGTTGGATGACCCGAACTGGACCCGGGGGAGAGTTGCGACCGGGCCCTGGACGGAGGAGAGTGGCCGATTCGAGCGAGCTCGGATGAGTCCGAGGCTCTTCAGAGGAGACCTGATCTTTCCTTTTTCCTCAGTGTTTGTGGGTTTTGCCCAAGGCTCTCCCGGAAGGAAGGTTCCTTTTCCATGGTTTTAAGTTTCTCCTCCAGGAGAAACACTTGAAGTGCCTTCTGGCGGCGGATCCTGGTGCGACTGTTGAAGCCCTGCAGAAGGAGCAGGCCTTGGTGTAGTGGTACGGCCCAGACAGCATTACAGGCCAAAATGTGATCCTTGAAGGGATCTGCTGTCGCAGGCGCACTTCGTATGGTGACCTTCTAAAGCAGTGGTTGGAGAGGACATCAGTTGTTCAAAAGTCGAAAGATAGACGAAAATCGTCATAGTTCTAATGGTCATCATGCACTAGAAAAGGAGACCGAAAGGCCGATACTGGCGAGTCGACGGCGGGAAAAGAACTGGGGATTATGGGGGGGACCGCCTCCTTATGTACTATGCCCGATGTCGGGGTCAGGACCGACATTGCAGGCGGTCCCAGCTGAAGACTGCTAGCTAGAAAATTTCCGTGGGGCCATGTTCTGGAGTGGAGGAATGGGACTCTGATATAACTCTGGGTCCACAAAACCTCAGCCACCAACCTATATATTACAGGTAGGCACGGGCAAAGCAGATGGGCCAGTGGGTCTTGTTCTGCCATCAGTTTTTATGTTTCTGTCCTCTGAAGTGGTTCCATTCCTTCAGGAGTGTTGCACTCCTGTTCCTTTGCCCAATGTGCACCACCTCTAACCCTTCGCTGCGCTCGGTGTGTTAACCTCTTTCTCCCTTCCCTAGAGTCCCATTGCCTCTGGTAATGCTCCTTTCTGGCTAAACTACTGGCTTGCTACTGTTCCATTTCTCTCCTTATCCCTTCCTTCTCATCCTCCTACTCCCTCTGCTCAACTGATGGCTGCATTTTCCATACTTCTGTATTGGGGAAAGCAGTATAGTACAGTAGCTAAGAGCTCTGAATTGCAAACCTGAAGAACTGGGTTTGAATACCACAGCCACCAACTGCATTCTGTATGAACATTAGCAAGACACTTAACTTCCCTGTGCTCCCAGGATGCACCTGGAAACAAGCCTCAATTTAGTGCGTCCTTTTTGGCCAAAAATTGTAAATGAAACTAAATATCTGTGGCTACAAATCTACAACTGGCCAGTATTTCTTCTCTAACTGCCTCCAAACTCTGTGGAATAGCCTCCCACTCTCCGTCTGACTCATTCTCACTCCACGCTCTTATATCACTACAGCTGGCACACTTCTCTAAACCATACATCTGCAGCTGGCTTCGCCAACCTCACCCCGAATCCTGTCCCCTCCTCACCCCTTTATGTGTCCGTATCCTGTCACAACACGGTACCCTGCGTCTTATTGCTGGATGTCTTTACTGACTTTTTTAGTGTACTGCTGCAACTGCCGCAAATTCTGTATATTTTTCAAATCTGTACATTTTGTAACTTTGTATATGGTTTCTTTGATGTCTTTTTGTGCGGGCACATCGCATTTGACACATTATTGTTCTCTGTATATTGCCCTTTAATCCTGCCCCAGCCGGGTCGCAAGTGGAAACAAGCTGTAGCTCAGGGGAGAAAGAAGGCAAAGGTTGAACGTTACATCAAGTTTAAAAAAAAAAAATCACACAAAATCAAATTTGCAGCTGAAAGTGTTTTGCATCTTGTTTACCTTCAGAGACTAAACGGACCGGCATGGTGATGTCTGTCCCTAAATCCAGCTTTGTGGTGCTGCGTGGTGAGGCACCACTCTGTCATGCTCACGAGCTGGGTTCATGACCTGAGCCTGGGACTTCAGGAGTTGGCCCTGCAGGGGGTGAGGGAGCACAGCAATCATGTAGATGCTCTCCCCCCTCCTGGGGGTGGGTTCAGTGCTGCACTGCTCAATGACAGACACCAGGTGGGGCTTAGCAAAGACACCACTGGTGATATGGGTGACCACACCCTGCCTGGTTTCTCCCTTCCCAGAAGCGTCTTGGGTTAGCACACTTGCACTGGGGAGAAGGGTGGGATGAACTCCCCAGTGGATGGACAATAATATGGGACCTGATGCCACCCACATTCACTGGGCATGCCAAAAGGATGGCTCCTGCTCGTTGACTGTGGCAAAGCAATCCTGAACCTCCCAAGGGGTACACTGTAAGGAGGAAGCTGGACCGAGGAACTCCACCCTGGGGCAAGCTGGCTCGAAAGACCTGTGGCCAGAAGGGAGACCACGGCAACAAGGATGAAGCCCTGGATGGGAGATGGAGGAAGGCATCAGCTCGAGCACGGTACAATGGAGAACAGAGCAAGTAACAAACTCCGTCACTTCTACCTGTGCAGCTGCAGCTACAGCCCTTGCCACTGTTGTCTGTTTGGGCAGATGAACCTGCAGCCCTTGCTGAGAATCAAACCAGAGGCCCCAAGTCCCAAAGTCAGTAGCTTTAACCATTCAGCTAAAGGGAAAGTCCCCCTAGCTGGGAGGTCAAAGTGCCGTGGTCCTCTGTGCCTCAAGCTAAGTTGTGGGCGCCCAGGTCAATGGATGCCTGAGACATAGACACGTACTCTCCATATAATCCAACAATTCTTAATCAATGTAGGACGAATATCATTCCCTTAGTGCCAATTAGCCACATCATGGTTACTGACAAGGCAGTGCACACAATTACTGTGCCTATCAGTCACAGACACAGTAAACCCACAGATAACATATCTAGCTCTACCTCTTGGTTCCTCCATGAGTTACCCCACAATGGGTACACCTGCAACCAGTCTGCATGCTGCCAGCAGTCAGGGAGCAGCTGTAGTCACAAAGTTGGAGTGGAGTGAGCAAGGCTTTCTCTTCCAGAAACAAGAGTAGGTGGGAGCTGGTGCTTTCAATCTTTGGCTGCTGCTGGTTTCTCGTACCCTCCTTTAAATCTGTCCCAGCTCCACTGGCCACTTCAAATGAGTCCCTGGGGCATTTTCCTGTGGGTGAAGGGGGGCTGACTGTCATGTGGCCACCCATGGCATCAATGCCATCACTGCTCCTGCCATAGCAGGCGCTGTGGCAGCAGGACACTCTGCATCCTCCCCCTGGAGTGAGCCTCCACATCGTTCTATGGACCCAAACAGCCCAGGACAGGAGAGTCAGAACTCAGACTTGATCCCAGGTCTCCCACATGGCACAGCAATGCTCCGCCAGCTGATGCCACCGAGCGCAGTAATAACATGCCTTTAAAATCCATCTGCTCCATGGTGGTGATGGAACTAGGAGTTGGTGACGTGGGGCACAGGATGGGAGAAAGAACAAAACCAAAGCAAGTTGAAAAACTCTGAAAATAAGTAGGAACTCCAAAATACTAATGTCACTGCAGGATTGGTGAGGAGTAGGTGGTTTCTTCCAGCAGAAATAAACGGTTAAAGCCGGCCCAGTGGCAAGGAGGGCTGAGGTGCTGGATACCTCACCTGTCGCCACGCAGGCGACACATGTTCGGGAGCAGATGCAGGTTGCTGGGAATCGACGGTGGAGGAGCAGGATTGAGCATCTGGAGGACAGCTCTCCTTGGTTTGCCACCCTGCTGTCAACTGCCACCGAGTGGAGGCTGGATGGTAGAGCAGGCATGGGCGACGCAGAAGGGAGAGTGCTGCATATTAAACGTGGGGCATGTGTGCCACCACACGGCACATTCCGTCATCTACACCACAACAGGGAATTGGAGAGGAAATAGAAAAGTGTCACCAGGAAGGGGAAGAATGGCTGTCCTTCTCCTGACTCTGCCTCAGGGGGCAATCCAAGGGGGAACTTCAGGTGAGTTAAGTCCTGGCACAGTGGTGGTCAGTTGGGGGAGGCAGGGACGAGGCAGATAGCCACCAGCACCACACCAGAGAAAACGTTTTATGAAAAAAGTAAAAATAAATAAAAATATCTGAGAGCAGTGGAACAGAGGCCAGAGGACTCTTTATTGGGTTGTAAGAGTAGTCAAACTCTGAGATGGTTTCCAGAACCTTGGATGCTCAGTAGAACAGCCACTGTATGGGTAGTGAACTGAATCCATATAGTTTGAAAAAAGTATTAGCTACAGTCTAGTTCTGGTTCTCCTGAGTCACGACCTGCCTCTTTTTGGTTGGTCCCTCAGCCCCTTCACTCACCCCCCTCTGTTCCCACAGCTTATCCCCCCCCCCCCCACTGTGGCATGGCTGACAAATTTTGCCAAGCCTATCTGGAGTCATATCCAGTAAAGAAGGTCATCTAGTCAGTGGTGTGGGGACTGCAGGGCTCCTGCCATTCGTTTTGCATCCTCAGGACAATACAGGCAGAGGACATCCAGAGCATGTGCACGCACCGACACATGGCTGTGCCATCAGGTGGTGTCCCTCATCCCTGCTGCGTGGCTCATGATGCTCCAACACCTAGTATCTCCCTAGTGGCAGTGGCAGTGTGGATTACACTAGCATCCCTTCCTGGGAAAGCAGTCTCTGGGACCCTCAAACCCCCCGACCACCTACACCATCTCAGGCTCCTATTCCAAGTCGGGCCACCAACATATCTTGAGCGGCACCCAGCCACCGCACTAACAGACCAGGTCAATACATAGATACATATACAGTGTCGCAGATAAGGGCCTATGGCCCACCCAGTCTGCCCATTTGAGCTTGTAAGTTCAGTTTGTTTTCCTAGAAGTCTGTTACCCTTACCCCTGACCTCTAGAATTCTTTTATGTCTATCCCACGATTCTTAAATCCTGTGATTGTTTCAGCCCCACCACTTCCTCTGGCAGGGTGTTCCACTTGTCCACCACCCGCTCTGTGAAGAAATTCTTCTCATGTTTCCTCTGAATCGTCCTCCCTCCAACTTCATCCCATGCCCTCTAGTCCTGGAACATCTTTTTCGCTTAAAAATAGTGTTTTCCTGCACCCTGTTCCTCCTGTAAGATACTTGTATGTCTCTATCATATCCCTCTCTCCCTCCTCTCCTCCAGGGAGTACATGTTCAGTTCCTTCAACCTGACTTCATAGGACTTTATGATGCAATCCATGCACCATCTCTGTTGCCGTCCTCTGAACCTTCTCTACCCTGTCTATGTCCTAACGTAGGTATGGTCGCCAGAACTGTACACTGTACTCCAGGTGGGGCCTCACTAGTGTCTTGTATAGCGGAATTATGACCTCCCTTTTCCTGCTGGTGATGCCTCTGCCTATACATCCCAGCATCCCATTTGCTTTACCTGCTGCCTTGTCACACTGTTTCCCTACCTTGAGGTCATCAGAGATGACAACCCCAAGATCCCTTTCCTGCTTGGTGCATGCTATATCCTCACCCCCAACTGATATATTGTGCCAGGGTTTTTGTGCCCCATATGCATTATCTTGCACTTCTTTGCATTGAATTTCAACTGCCAAACCCCTGACCATTCTTCAAGTTTCTGCAGGTCGCTTCTCATTCTGTCTACACCCTCAGGTGTGTCTACTCTGTTACAGAGCTTTGTGTCATCAGCTGAACAGTGAAATTCTGCCTTCTAGATCCTAGCAATGTCACTGATGAAGATGTTGAATAGGACCGGTACCAGCACTGATTCCTGTGGTACCCACTGGTCACTCTTCCCTCTGTGGAGTGACAGCCATTTACCACCACCCTCTGTGTCCTGCCACCCAGCCAGTTACCTACCCACCACACTACTGTCCTGCCCACACCCATATTCCCCAGTTTGTGTAATAGTCTTCTATGTGGCACAGTGTCAAAGGCCTTGCTGAAGTCCAGATAGGCCATGTCCACTGCCCTCCGATCCACCTCCCTAGTCACCCAGTCAAAAAATTCAACGAGGTTGGTCTGACATGACCTCCCCCTGGTGAAACCATGCTGCCTTGGGTCCTGTAGTCCATTGACAACCAGATGTTCCACCAATCTCTCCTTCAGTAGTACTTCCATGATCTTCCCCACTACCGAGGTGAGGCTGACTGGTCTGTAGTTCCCTGCTTCCTCTTTGTTCCCACTTTTGTATAAGGGGACTACATCTGCTGTCCTCCAGTCTTTGGGTTCCTCCCCTGTTTCCAGTGATCAGCTAAACAGGATAGCCAGAGGTTCAGCCATCACCTCTCTTAGTTCTTGCTTGGGTGCACCGCGTCTGGGGTGTACCTCGCCTGTTTCCCCCTGTTTCTAACTGCTCCTGAGCAGACAGCACCATTTGTTAAACAGCGTTCAGAGTTTGGTCATTTGTCACTTTATTTTCTTGTCTCTGAATTGTGTGTCAGACGGTCGAGAGGTATAACTAGGGTTATGGCATGAAGTACAAAAGAAGTTTGCAGGTATATGATTCTCTTTTTTTCTTCCATACAGGTTTTTCTCCCTGCCTTGTCGTAACCCAAGGATACACCCTGCAGATCAGGGATATACTTTGGTTAGGTAATTGTTTCACCATTCAGATGGCAGGTTTGTTCCCTGCATTTTCTCTCGTCACCCCCCTCCTCCAGTTCACATACAAAAAGGCACTACAAGGGGATAGACTGAAAAAGGCAATTTACTAATGATAAAAAACAGTAAGCACTTATGAAACTACAGCCAGAAGGGGACGTGACTGTCTCCCCACCCCCAACCCCCGTGGTTTGTGCCGCTGTCTTACACTTCCTCAGGAGGCCGGGGCTCTTTGCCTCCCTCCTTCGCCTCACATAAGCCATGCCCATCAGCTTCAGTGCTACAGCGTGCCACTGCGGAAGAAGCGAACTCCCTGATCCGCCTGTAGGGGGTGCTGCATGCCAGAATCCACAGCCAGCTCTCCTTGGCCAACACACATGCCTGCTTCCCGACATGGTGAGCAGAGTCGCTCTTGAACTCTGGGCATCTACAAGCAATGCAGTGTGCTGCCACTGGGCAGCCAGGATAAAATGATTCTATAAAACACCCTTTATTTGGTGTGAACCAACTTCAAGGAGCTGTATGGAAAAACGAATTTTTACATATAATTTATTATGAATCACTCGGGTGGTTTCAGCCTGTCAGCACGTAAAGCATATCCTGTTTACAGTGTGCCCTCACACACAGGAGCATTAGGGGAAGAGTGCTCCACTTCAGCGATGGGGGAGGACGGCGTAAGTAAATTACTTTCAACAGCTTCACATGAAGTCTAGTCCATCCACTGCTTAATCTGACACAAGACAGCTGCCCAGGTAAGAATGAATTAAAAAAAAGGGCTATAAACCCAATATAAATCACTTGAGCTAATGATTTATAATGAATTAACAGGTCCTTTGAGAGCGTCTCTTATGGTATAAGACACTTCTCATGAGGTCTGGGGAGATAGAACTAATCAGCTTCGCTTCATGGTCCTCTCGCCCAAACTCCACGGATGGTGTCTCTTATACCTAAAAGACAACCCTCAGAGGGATTAATAACTTATAATATGGTTACCAGAACAAGAAAAAAAACATTAAGCCATTTGTCTTTAAAGTTTATTCTAATCGTGAAGATAAATATGAGGTTCTGAAGCTTATGAAAAAACTTCTGCTCGTCACACCCCTGCACTGAGGAGTTATGCAGTTTGTCATCAGAAAGGTGTGCTAACGCCATCCTGATGCATCTGCAGTATGAATTCAGTGTGCAGAGTCAAAGTCAAAGTCAAAGTCAAAGTCAAACCTCGGGGTGGGAGGGGGATTTACAAACTGCTGGTGGCAGCTGTATTTTTTGGCTGGAGTCATTAATTCGAAAACTAGTAAGAGCAATAGTTTACAAATGTCTAAAGGAATTAAAAATACATTGATGATGAATTTAATGATGTCAGTGATGCATTATTGATAAAAACTGTTATGATGAAATCATTTGCTCCTAACAAATACTGCTGCTTTAAACTCAATCCAGAATACATCCCTGCCCCTGCCTGAAACTAATGTTATGTGACTGACACAGCGGCACTGCAAAGACAAAACAAACGCAATAAAAACACTCCACAGCATTCAAATTCACTCTATAAATAAAGAAAAATGAAATCACACCACAACACAAAAAGCGAGAATAAAACCAACAATGCAACTTGGTGATTCATCAACGGGCTGCAGACTTGTCCAGCGGCATCGATGGTGGCTGCCACAAATTAAATCCAGAAAGCGGTGCAGAGAGGAACAAGTCGAGAAAGAGCAGCGTCAGTTTCATTTCATGAACAATGGGAACAGTTTGGAGGAGCCCTTGTGTGAGAAAACTGACGAGACTATGCAGGTTTGCAATGCCAACACTCTATTGCATACCTCTTCCCCGCTCAACATTATTTTATAAACTATTAACAGATTCTATTTTGTCTGTTGCCATCCCCGCCAAAGCTAAAGAGTACTGGGACTGAGAACTACACATTGCCTTACCGGATTCTCATTGGGAAGGTAAGTGGAAAACTGCTTGTGCCAGCCTCAAGGAAGTGTAAGGTAAGCCTATCAGGTTTAAGATTCTACGTGGTTACTACCTATCCTGGGATAAACTATATAAGATAGGTTACTCAGTTGATAAAATGTGTCGTCGTTGCGGACAGCAAGATGGAGAGCTAGCACACATTTTGTGGAGTTGTCCTCATTTGACAGAAATCTGGAAAGAAGTGCACGAGGCCTGCTCCCAAGTGTGCGGCAATAATATTGCCTTCTCCCCAGCCATTTATCTGTTAAGTACTTCTCCACAAGGTCAGGAATTAGATTTTTATGAAATTGTTTGGGTTAATATTGCCTCACTAAGTCTCAAAATAATCATCTTGAGGAACTGGAAATCTAAACATGTCTCCACTTGAGATGAACGGTTTACACAAATGAGTTCAGCAGTGAACAATGAGAGAGGATTAGCTGTCTGGTTTTGAATAGATTAGACGTTTTTCACAACATTTGGGACCCCTTTCTTAATCTTAGGTGAATTCAGCTGATTTTTTTTTTTTTAACCAATTATTTTACCAGGTGAGCACACTAAGCTGAAAGCTTGTTTGCAGGTGCAACCTGGGAGCACGAGGAAATGAAGTGACTTGCTTAGGGTCACACAGTATGCAAGTGGAGGCTGTGGGATTCAAACCCAAGTCTCCAGATTTGCAGCTCAGAGCCTTAAACCACTGTGCCATACTGCCTCCTCCTTTACCTGATACTGCTGTATAGGATGCCAAGGACTTTATTTTTTTTTTACATTAAAGTGAATATTGTTAAATAGAGTGTAAGCTAACACTGTGATGTATTGTCTTTCAAAAGTCATTGACTACTGTGTTAATTTTTATGATACTGCATGAATAACTGACAGATGTACATAACTTAAAATATTCTGAATGTTATGTAATGTATTTTTAACCAAGATAAATAAAAATTTGTGATGGAAAAAAAATGTACAATATATAGCACTACACGTTTTGCATAGCTCCGAAGAGGTATGCCCAGGAGGAGTAAAACTGGAACAGGAAAAGGCTGTCAACAAGTGACTCCTCTAGATTCTGTGTTTCCTATGGAGGGCCGTCAGCACTCTGTGATACACCCACCTTTCACACCCAATCAGCTGCAGTGGTAATACTGAAAATTCTTTCAAGCAACAGATGGGAAAGCCCTTTACCCTAATGGTTACAGCGCAGAGTTGTGAACATGGAGACCCGAGTTTAAATCCCACAACCACCACTTACTCACTTATGTGACCCCGTGCAAGTCCCTTAACCTCCCTGTGCTTAAAGTCCCAATAACTGATCTCTGTGCTCTTCGAATCTGCCTGTGTACTGAATCTGCCACCATTTTATCCCTCCCACTCCTAGATTGTAAAGCTCTTTGAGATACAGTGTGTATGAAAGGCACAATATAAAAATAAAATGCCTTTCCTTTCCTTGATGGCTGCTGTAACTGCATATGGCTTGTAAAGTGCTTTGGGATACAGTATGTATGCCAGCAATTATATGAAACCAAATAGCTTTCCTTAATGGCTGCTGTAACGGTTCATGGCTTGTTAAGGGCTTTGGGATGCAGTGGACATGAAAGGTGCTATAGGAAACCAAATCCTACTCCTTCATGGGTGCGGTATCTGTTCTTGACTTGCAAAATCCTATGGGACACAGTGTGTATGAATGACACTATAAAAACCCAAATACCATCCCTTAATGACTGCTGCAACTGTTCATGGACTGTAAAGCACATTGGGATACAATGTGTATGGAAGTCACTACATAAAACCAAATCCCTTTCCTTCCCTTAACGGCTGCTGTAACTGATCATGGATTATAAAGCACTTTGGGATACGTGTATAGAAGGCACTATATAACTATGACCCAACTTCAGTGACCTCCAAACTTAACTCCTCCTTCACTACGTGTTCACTCCCCTCTAATTTGGAAGGCAGTTTAGCGCAGTGGTTTAAGGCTCTGAGCTGTAAATCTGGTGACATTCTGCAGATCAGACCTGGGTTTGAATCCCATGGCTTCCACTTGCAGACTGTGTGACCCTGAGCAAGTCACTTAACTTCCCTGTGGTCCCAGGTCGCACCTGTAAAAAAGCTTTCAGCTTAGTGTGCTAGTCCTGGTTAAACAACTAACAAAAAAAATAAATAACTCCTTCCCCATTTCTTCCCACGTCTACGCCTTCCCTCCCGTCTACAACCTTGAAGACTGCCAATCACTTACATCTCTCAACCCCAATAAGACTAGTCCTGATAGCCTCGACACCTTTCTTCTATGCATCTCTGCACCAGCTATCAGAGTCCCTCTTACCCATCTCCTAAACCACTCTTTTAACCTCTGCTCAGTCCCTCAGGCCTGGAAGACTGCAAATGTAATACCCCTCCACAAAGGTGGGGACACCCATTCCACCAGGTAACTATCATTCCATATCCCTTGTTTCTTCTTTGGCCAAACTGCAGGAATAGAAACACAGAAACATAGATTTTGATGACAGATAAGGATCGCTTGGCCCACCCAGTCTGCCCATTTCCCTACCTATTGGATAAGCTGCAGATCCTAGTTAACCAGCAGCCTACTTCTTCCTACCCCCACCCCCTAGAATTGCCTTATGACTGTCCCATGCATGCTTCATTCAATTCCACCACTGTTTTTGACTCCACAACCTCCTCCGGAAGGCCATTCCATGCATCCACAACCCTCTCTGTGAAAAAATACTTCCTTAAATTACCTCTGAGCGGCCCCCTCCTTCTATCTTCACATTGTGCCCCCTTGTTCATGCACACCTCTTTTTTTGAAAGATGCTACCCTCTTGGACTTTGTTGATTCCCTTGAGATACTTGAAAGTTTCTATCATGTCCCCACTCTCTCTCCTTTCCTCGAGGCTATACATATTCAGCTCCTTAAGTCTCTCTTCATATGTCTTCCGGTGCAGGCCCTGCACCATTTTAGAATCCCTTGTCTTCTCTCATCGTACTGATTTTCTAAACTCCACTGACTTTCTTTCCCCTTTCCAATCTGTTTTTAGAGTTAACCAGTCAACGGACACCTCTCTCCGAGTCACAAACTCTGTCCTCTCCAGCACGGACCAAGGCCACATAACTGCTTTTGGAAATTCAAAATTCCACTTCTGACAGAATTCCATGAGATTTGGCAGAATTTCTACAATTCAGCAGAATTCCAACACCAGTCAAATTTGGAAATTTAGCACAGCTCTAAACATATGTAAGAAACAGGGTAATATGTGTCCAAAATGAAGGAGCCTCTGAAACCTCAGAGAAAACTGGAAATTATTCATGATTTCAGTAGGATTTGTCATTTTTCCAATTTTTACTTTCCTTTTATTCTGTTTCACTAAAGAATCCTTGGCCTTCGGTCTCCTGCTCCTTGTCTATACATTATATCAATCTCCTTGGGAAATAATGATTTAGAAACGTAGACAATGTTGGCCAGATAAGACCATTGGTCTATCCAGTCTGCCCAGTTTCACTCTACAGTACTCCGTCATCTACTGCTGAGATAGGTTTTTCACCCTTGCCCCCTCCCGCCTTACTGCTACCCCACTGAGTAACTTTTAAATCCTTTACTCTGTCCCAGCCATGCCTGAACCCATGGCAACCAATTTGGATTCATAAACAGAGGATTATGACATGATTGTATAGACATGTGGCAGGAGCAGATGAGGTCAGAAAAAGACAAGGATCCTATTTTCAAAGAACCACCCTTGGTAATAAACATAGAGCAGAATCTGGATACAGGAAATATTTATTTTGCAGTGTGCTTACCCAGGATAGCCCAGTTGAGATGCAACATCTCGTTTTCTGTAGTATCCTGCTTCTGCTCATTTCCACAGCTGAGTGGACTGGAGCACAGGGAGGTTTAGTGGCTATAGGGTATGGTTAATATTCATTGTGTATGGAAAGTCATACAGTCAAAACCTTCATTTACCATAGGTGTAATGTCAGAGCTACTGTGTGGTACAATACCTTAGTTGTTATGCTGGCCAGCCTGTCAGCATTGCTGTAACACTACTGCTTGTGACACCAGTGACCTGGGATCGGGAGCAATCTTTGGACATTAAGGGCTGGTTTTTGGGGTGGGGGGGGAATCAAGCATCCCACAGGACAGTCTCCTCTTACATAGATACATAGACAGTGTCGGCAGATAAGGGCCTATGGCCCACCCAGTCTGCCCATTTGAGCTTGTAAGTTCAGTTTGTTTTCCTAGAAGTCTGTTGCACCTAACCCCTGACCTCCAGAATTCCTTTATGTCTATCCCATGCATTCTTAAATCCCGTGATTGTTTCAGCCCCCACCACTTCCTCTGGCAGGGTGTTCCACTTGTCCACCACCCGTTCTGTGAAGAAATTCTTTCTCATGTTTCCTCTGAATCGCCCCTCCCTCCAACTTCATCCCATGCCCCTAGTCCTGGAACATCTTTTTCGCTTAAAAATAGTGTTTTCCTGCACCCTGTTCCTCCTGTAAGATACTTGTATGTCTCTATCATATCCTCTCTCTCCCTCCTCTCCTCCAGGGAGTACATGTTCTGCTCCTTCAACCTGACTTCATAGGACTTGTGATGCAATCCATGCACCATCTTTGTTGCCCTCCTCTGAACCTTCTCTACCCTGTCTATGTCCTTACGTAGGTATGGTCTCCAGAACTGTACACTGTACAGTCTTAGGTGAGCTCTGCTATGCTACTGACACCTGGGTGGCCACAGGTGGTGGTGCAAGTGGGAGCTACCAAATGGGCAGAAGACGTTCCCTGACAGTGATGGAAGGAACATTTACGTGCTTACGTCAAGCCATCAATTCTGCAGCATGTCCAGGGGCTTCAGGGATGAAGAAAAAATTACCAACTACAGACCTATCTCTAACCTTCCCTTTATTGGGAAGGTTATTGAGAAGGTAGTGGCAAATCAACTGGAGGACCATTTGACCATCCATAATATCTACGAACCTCTCCAATCTGGTTTTCGTAAGAGGCATAGTACTGAGACTGCTCTGGTTCGAGTGCTCAATGATCTCTTGGTGGCGAGAGAGCGGAGAAACCGTTCTGTCTTGGTTCTCCTTGATCTCTCTTCAGCCTTTGACACTGTAGACCATGGGGTTTTGCTCGAGCACCTGAGGTTCATCTAATGACTGAAACATAGAAACATAGAATTTGACGGCAGATAAGGACCGCTTGGCCCACCCAGTCTGCCCATTTCCCTGCCTACTGGATAAGCTGCAGATCCTAGTTAACCAGCAGCCTACTTTTTCCTACCCCCATCCCCTAGAATTGCCTTATGACTGTCCCATGCATGCTTGAATTCCACCACTGTTTTTGACTCCACGACCTCCTCCGGAAGGCTGCTCCATGCATCCACAACCTCTCTGTGAAAAAATACTTTAAATTACCTCTGAGCCGCCTCTATCTTCAAATTGTGCCCTTGTTCTTGCACACCCTTTTTGAAAGATGCTACCTCTTGGACTTTGTTGATTCCCTTGAGGTACTTGAAAGTTTCTATCATGTCCCCCCTCTCCCTCCTTTCCTCGAGGCTATACATATTAAGCTTCTTTAGTCTCTCTTCATATGTCTCCCGGTGCAGACTGTCGGGTACAGTTCTCAGATGGTTTACATTTTTCCTATCTAGAAGAACGCAGAGAGCTGTGTCGGGGATTTTTTCCTCTGACCCTTTTCCTCTGCAGTGTGGGGGTTCCTCAGGGCTCGGTGCTCTCCCCCATGTTGTTTGCAGTGTATATGCTGCCCCCCCCGGAGACATTGTAAGATGGTATGGGCTGATGTTTCACTGATATGCTGATGATACCCAGCTCTACCTGTCTTTTGCCCCCGACCAGGTTAGTGCTCTCTCGGTATTTAATAGCTGTCTCGCTGAAATCCATGATTGGATGAATTTGAGCTGGTTAAAGTTGAACGCCGGTAAGACCGAGGTTATGGCAGTGGACCCAGGTCGCAGGATGGAGGGGTTGAGGTCTGATCAGCCTTCTGGTTTATTCCTTGGGGGGGGGGGGTCAGATCCTTACCTCTGAACGGGTGTGTAACCTAGGAGTGGCACTTGACGATGTGCTGACCCTTCGTCATCAGGTGTCAGCAGTCGTTAAGTCTGCTTTTTACCATCTTAGAAACATTGCCAGGGTGAAACACCTTGTTCCGTCTGGCGATTTACCTGTATTGATCCACGCCATCGTGACCTCTCGCCTTGACAACTGCAACTCCCTGTATCTGGGGCTTCCTGGGATTGATATCTGCCGCCTGCAGCTAGTGCAGAACGCTGCTGCTAGATTGTTGACGGGTACCAAGAAGGACACATATTACCCCTGTTTTGCACGATCTGCACTGGCTGCCTATACAGTGATGGATCACCTTTAAAGTAGGTCTTTTGACCTTCAAAGCCCTGCACGGACTTGGCCCAGACTACTTGAAAGAACTTCTGATTCCCTACAGCCATGTACGACAGCTCCGTTCGGCTGACGAGGGGTTGTTGGAGGTTCCAAGAGTTACTTTAAAATCTTCTGGGGCCTGGGCTTTTATGTTTTATTCCTAATTTTGGAATTCTCTGTTGTTCGCCAGCTTCGTACGCACGTATCAGAGAGACTTTAAGCGAAACTTAAGACCCATCTGTGGAGTCAAGTTTTTATGATCTGAGGTTTTGTTTTTACTCTGATTTTATATATGTATTTTCTGATTTTATTATTCATTTGTATAGCGCCTTGGTGCTTGAAAGGCGCTTAATAAATACAATTTTATTATTATTATTATTTTATCTTCTATTTCTGGATCAAAAAAGATCTACTCAAAATATTCTATCCATTGCACTTCAGGTATGTATGAGTCTAGACTATTTTTAAAATTCTTAGTTCCTTTTGCTACTAGTTGCCAAAATCCCCCATCATCTTTGTGTTCTATAACTTGTAGCATTTGTTTCCATTGTTCACTGTAGAACGCCTGTTTTTTTTCTTGAAGCATTTTTTTTACATATCTTTTTTTTGTATTTAAGGTTAGACACTGTGATTTATCTTTAGAGTCCTTGACCTTTTTTTTTTTTTTTTTCATTAATTTGATTTCCCCCCCTCCTTGCTCAGATGCTGCCACGCCTTTGGGCATTCCTAGGACCCCTCCTGCCCTCTGTACTCTCCTCTCAAGTCCTGACCCCCTCTGCAGGTCACACATAGCAGCCTACCTCACGGTATCCCAGCGTTTCCCTTCGCCAGATGGGTCCCTCTCCTCCGAGAGGGAATGCACTAGTGGAGGGGCGACACCAGCACTTTTATTCCTAGGCCATAGGGTGCTGCTGAGATCTGTGGGGAGCGGCTCCCTGGAGGAGGCAGACGGGCAGAAGATCCAGAGGCCGTCATCCGGCAAGCATCCAGCCATTTTCCTCTATATGTTGAGGAGGGCAGCGTAGTGACGGCAAGGCACATGCCAGCGTCCGCTCCTCCCTCCTGCTGCAAGCTGTTCCGTGCATCCTGCATTGCTCCCAGCCTCCACTAGGAGCCAGCAGGCGCCGGAGCTATCCCACAGCCTCCCCCAGAGAAGGACAGCTGTCCATAGGACACTCTATCCTCCTCCCCCTGGCCGACCCTCCAGTGTCCTGGGCTCATTCCCGAACCCGGGTTGCTGGCGTCGCAAGCGGAAATCCAACCGCTGCACCGACAGGCCGGCATGAGTCCCTGACCTTTTTTATCGGTTTTCTTAAGTGCTTTTGACACACCACACATTCATGGTCAAACCAAGTCTGATGTTTGGCCTGTGTTCTATGGATCGATGCAGGTTTGTACAAGCTGTTCAAAATTTGTTTAAATAATGTATTTACAACAACCCATATTTCTTCAGCATTCCAATTTATCAGGTCATTCCATCTGTTGCAAATTAAGTGTTATTTCGTCTGTCATCCTGTGTTCCAGTGTAAAGTCCTACCTAAGACGTTTATTCATTCTACAGTCCATAGGAACTATAGTGTTCACCACTGAATGCCCATTAGATAAGACTTTTGTACCCAGAATTAAAAGTAAATGATCACGATCTGCTCTAATAGGGATATTTAATAAGTGCCAATATTTATAGGCACCAGCTCATATAGCAAGATCTAAGGTGGATTTGGATAGTGCTTTAAAATAGGTATAGTTCCCCAATAAATCTCCCTCTGTTTTTCTATTTAAAGGGAAAAGATACAATTCTTCCATGATCTCAATTAAATACCTACCTGACTTGTTTATATATTTATCCATAGCTGAACTTTTTGGTAATGAAGTAAAATCGTTGTTCTACAATAAGATAAGAGTTAACCAGAAACCCATCAAATTCACCAATACGCAAATTAAAATCTCCTGTGAGCAGAATTTCTATATCCGGGTAACTATACTTCCATTTAAATAGCTAGCAGTCTACCAGAGGGGGCTGCCCACCTCCAATGTCAGCACCTGACGTCAGTCTATGCTATAAGAGTGAGTGGCCCCCATAGCCTCTTTAGTTCTCCTGCCAAAGACCAAACGCGGACGCCCGTTTGGGGAACTGAGGAGATAACCAAGGTAACCATACAGAGAAAAGGGAAAAAGAAAGGCAGAAGAATCTCTGCCATGGAAGAGGAGAGCTAGACAGAATGCACAAAAGGCCACATGAAAAAGAGGGCAGGAGGGAGGGAGGGAAAAGCAGGGCCTGTTGCAAGAGATCCTCTTGAAGATCTACTGTTATGGTAAGTTCTAAGGTAACTGTACTATCTTACTTACAGGGTATCTATTGCAGCAGTCCACACTGGTAGGATGAGTCCCAAGCAGTTCTGGAAAAGACCGACAGACAGAACGGGTGGTTAGCCGAAAAGACCTATGAAAGATGGCCTTGAATAATGACCAGGCTGAAATTTGCCCTGTGTCTAGAAGCGATATACAAACTGTAATGTTTGGTAATGGTGTGAACAGAACTCCAAGTAGCAGCTGCACAAATCTTCGCAGCTGAGACATTACAGAAACACACAACGGAGGTGGCCCTTCCTCTGGTGGAATGGCCACAAACCACACTGAAGTTCCTTGCCGTACTTCTATAACAGAACACAATACAATTAGCCAACCATTTGGATAATCACTGTTTGGACACCGAAATGCCCTCTTTGCCAGGGGTGAAGGAAACAAATAATTGTGAGGGCTTCCTGCAGTCCTTAGTCCAGTGTGTATAGTACCACAAAATTCTATGCACGTCCAAAGGTGTGGAGCAACACTTCCCCTGGATTGGTGCTCAGGATAATAAACTGGTAGGTGGATGGACTGATTCAGCATGAATTCAGATACCACCTTAGGAAGAAACTTAGGACTGGTACACAAAGACACCCTCTAATATGGCTGCTCACACATGAGGGTCTGAAGCTCAGAAGCCCTTCGAGCAAAAGTAATAGCAACTAAAAACAATGCTTTCCATGACAGAAAGCGGAGCTCACAACTCGCGACAGGTTCAAACGGAGGTAGGGTGAGCTTATCTATCACAAAATTTAAGTCCCAAATCGGGACCACATTGTGGACTGGAGGCTTCAAATGCAGGATGCCTCTCAAAAGAGTACGAGAAACGTCAAATTGAGCCACATTGCGGCCATCGACAGGTACATGATAAGCAGAAATGGCAGAGAGATGTATGTTGATGGAGAAGTACTTCAGATCAAAATCTGATAGGGAAAGCAAGTACTCCAAGATCTGAGTCACTGGGCAGGTGAAGGGGTGTAAGTGGTGCAAACCAGCCCAGAGAGCAAAACACTTCCACTTCATGGAATAGGTGGCCCTGGTGGATGGTTTCCTGGCTGCTGCCAAAACATCCATTATCCTAGGGGACATCCCAAACCTCGCAATGGCTATGTTCTCAGGAGCCATGCATGAAGGTAAAGAGATCTGAAGTCTAGATGGACCAGGGTGCCCTGTTCCTGGGACAGCAAGCCTGTGCAAAGCGGCAGATGCACTGGAGGTTCCACTGCTAAATGTTGGAGCAAAGGGAACCAGATCTGATTAGGCCAGAAAGGAGTGATCAGAATCACAGTGGACCCTTCCATCTGAAGCTTGATCAGAATCCTCTGAAAAAGAGGGAAGGGAGGGAAGGCATACAGGAACCTCCATTTCCAAGACTGGGACCACGCGTTCCGCCAGAAAACTCCAGGCCCTGGAGCAAGCAAGCAGAGAAGCCTCAGTTTTGTGTTGAGTGTGGATGCAAAACGATCCACCTCTGGACAACCCCACTGGTCAAACGGGTCCTCCACCCCAGACATCAAGAGTTCCCACGCATGAGCTTGTGACTGAGATTGGCTTATGCTGTTTTTTTTTCACTTTATCTTTTTATTGAAATTTGAGTATATAAAAAAAGCACACGTCTTATACAATAGAAGAATATCCTCCATATAAGGTATAAAATATCACTTAAACACAGTATTTAGGGTAAATATATTAGAGAAGCCTTGTATACATGTATTGATAATAAAACACAAACCTAGACAGGATGTAAGTGGAAAGCAGAAGGGTTACAATCAATAGGGTATTATAGGATCAGAACTAGCAACCATGTACAAAATAAATGCTAGGGCGGGCTATGGCAAGGCATTCAGTAAATTACAAAAACTGATAAATGTGGTAGTACGAACAATGTTCAGTAATGGAGAGGTAAAGATAAGAGAAAAGTGTGCAAGGAAAGAAAGAAGAGAAAAAAAAAGCAAGGAAGGAGAGAGGGAGAAAATAGAGAAGGAAGGAAAAAAGAGGAGATATATGTGACCAAAAGTTTCAGGAAAACCTAATCTGAGAGCAAAATAAGAAGGAGGGATAAATATTCCTAAGAATTAGGGTCTAGAAGAACTAGGTTCAATGTACTTGAAGTAATCCTGCCAACATCTGTCATATACAGTGAGTCGGTTATGAGTAACATGACATAATCGGTCTAGAATGGCATACTGAGAAAGGCTTTGAAGAACATCTGAAAGAGAAGGCACCAGAGTTGATTTACATTTCATAAGAATCAGACGTTTGACCAGAAGAGAAAGTATGTTCAGTCATCTAAAATATGCATATGAGAGGAGAGGGCTATTGGGGATAAGGATGCCTAGAAGGAATAGCTTGGGGTCAAAGGGTAGTTTTTGTCCTATTACTCTGGAGGCAAGTAAACAGACTTTATGCCAGAGCTTATTAATGGGAACACATGACCACAAGATATGCAGTAGATCCGAGCTGGCCAAATTACAGTGCCAGTAGTTATTATTATTTAATAGGCCCATCTGTTGAAGCACAGAGGGGGTTCTATACCAAAGATGTAGGATTTTAGTTTGTATTAAAGAACTACGGGCATCTTTAAAGGTATTACATAACCCAGATAGACCATCTTAGGGTAGCTGGTTCATTCCACTGGGGTGTCAAACAGATGAGGCATACTGATGAGTCCTGGTAGGACGAAACACGTGTCTATGTCTTCTGTTGGCACCCTTTGCAAACTGTGTGAGTGGCCTTTAGGCACCATGCATTTCTGCTTAAAGCTGAACCAGCATAATATTCTATGGTAATTTGCATATGCAGCCCATGATGCTTTGCATTGTGAAGGCATGTGTGATTTTGTACTTCTTTGAAACTTAGCTTCCCAGCCAAATGCCCTTTGGGGGTAACCATTGCCTCAGTGATTGCACACAGAGGCTCTTTGTCCTTTAAAGGTATTATGTGCAAGACGCCAACAATTACTCCACTGTGCATCTGAAATATTGTAGTTAAGAAGAGTACTGCATTTATTTTTGGCCTGTACAGACTGATCAGGTAGATTATCAATCATGTCTTTGTAAATGGAGCTATTCAATTTTACTGATAAATTAGTCCAGTGCGAGATGTATGGGTTTAGAAGAGTATGCCTATACACTAAACTAGAGAGAGAGAGAGAGAGAGTTATAAGCTGCCCCATGATAGAAACTTTCAAGTACCTCAAGGGAATCAACAAAGTCCAAGAGGGTAGAATCTTTCAAAAAAAGAGGTGTGCAAGAACAAGAGCGCACAATTTGAAGATAGAGGGGGGGCGGCTCAGAGGTAATTTAAGGAAGTATTTTTTCACAGAGAGGGTTGTGGATGCATGGAACGGCCTTCCGGAGGAGGTTGTGGAGTCAAAAACAGTGGTGGAATTCAAGCATGCATGGGACAGTCATAAGGCAATTCTAGGGGGTGGGGGTAGGAAGAAGTAGGCTGCTGGTTAACTAGGATCTGCAGCTTATCCATTAGGTAGGGTAATGGGCAGACTGGGTGGGCCAAGCGGTCCTTATCTGCCGTCAAATTCTATGTTTCTATGAATTTGTAAAAACTTCCAGAAGTCCTGATTAGGAAGTTTCCATATAGCCTGCAAGTCAGAGAACAATCTAAGAGTGAGTGAATTCTGGTCCAAGATATCTCAGAGAAAGAAAATGCCTTTGTTCTGCTACATACAACAGAAAATTGGGTGATCTTCTAAAGTGAACAGTGGATTGCCCCATAAGGGGGCATAAAACCAGGGTGTTTGATTGGATTTCAGGTATTTGTGGGTTAGTGTCGAATAAAAAACAGAGGATGATATAATTGGGTGAGATTTTAGTTTAGAGAAAATTGGATTAAAAATAAAGGATGTAGAAACTCCTCCCGGGCACAATGTAGATTCCACTGCAACCCATAGAGGTGAATGAGGGGAGGGTTTCTAAAACCATTTAATGGTTTGGGCCATTCAAAAAGCCCAGAAGTAGCCCTTGAACCAGGGGAGTCTGAATCCCCCTTTTATCCAATGTGATCAAAGTTTGTTGCAGTTAAATCTCGGTGGTTTCCCACCCCAGATAAAGTTGCCTATTAATTTATCAATTTTAGCAAAAGGCTTATGCTGTCTGCCAAGACATTTTGTTTGCAGAGAACAAGTACAGTCGAGAGCTCCAGACCATGGTCTATGGCCTAATACCAGACTCTCATCGCTTCCCGACACAGAGGGTAGAAATGAGTCCTCCCCAACATTTGTTGATATAATGGACCACACTGGAGTTGTCC
Source organism: Neoceratodus forsteri (assembly GCA_016271365.2). Taxonomy (NCBI): domain Eukaryota; kingdom Metazoa; phylum Chordata; order Ceratodontiformes; family Ceratodontidae; genus Neoceratodus; species Neoceratodus forsteri. Next base: position 1,069,806,448 of record CM028135.1, read on the forward strand.
ATTTGGATCAGCACTGGGCTGGGGATGAGCTGGGTCTGGAAGGCCTACAAGGCATACAGGACTGCTCGCATCTCCAGGGCATTTATGTGCAGATGCACCTTCATCTTGGATCACGTCCCTTGAGTCTGGTGGGCTCCCAGCTGAGCTTCCCAACCTAGGCCTGAAGCATCTGTGGTGACAATCTGCTGCGGTGGAGGAATAAAAAAATGGCACCCCCCTCAGGAGGTCACTGGGATCTAGACACCACAACAGCACCCTCCTGACTGGGTGTGAGACCAGAACTGGCTGTTCCAGGTCGTCCATGCGTGGTCCCACTGAACCCGCAGCGTTCACTGAGGATCCCTCATATGTAGTCTGGCTAGGGGAACCATAACTATCACCACAGCCATAAGGCCCACGAGGCGTAGAAAATCCCGAGCTGGGATGTGTTGGCTGGAGTACAGCTGACAGGTTTGGTCCATCAGGTGCTCCGCTCTGCCCTAGGGCAGGAAGGCCATCCCTTGGGCTGTATCCAGCACTGCCCCAATGTACTAAAGTCATTGGCAGGGGATCAGAAATGACTTGGGCAGATTGATAGTGCTTCCCAAATCCTGAAACAGGCAGCAGGTATGAGAAAGGGTGTGGAGCAGATGCTCCCTGGACAGCGCTGCTAGCAGCCAGTCATCCAGGTAGGGGAAAACATAGAACCCCTGTCGTCTGAGGGCAGCTGCCACTATTGCCAAACACTTGGTGAACACCTGGGGTGGGGCCCAGATAAGCCAAATGGAAGGTATCTGAATTGGAAATGGGCTCCCTTAAAATGAAATCTGAGGAAACACCTGCAGGAGGTACAAATCTTGATATGCAGACAGGCATCTTGCACGTCCAGGGAGCAAATCCAGTCCCCTTGATGCAACAGGGGTAGCAGACCCTGCAGGGTGACTATTCTGAACCTTCTGTACTGGATGAACAAGTTCAGGACACTGAGGTCCAGGATGGGCTGGAGGTCCCCTGTCCGTTTGGGAACCAGGAAGAAGTGGGAGTAAAATCCTTTCCCTTGCTGGGACTGTGGAATGGGTTCTATGGCCATTTTTTTGAAATAAGACATATATTTTGTCCCAGATCAGTGGGATGCGACGTGGAGGGTACGAGGATTGAACTAGGGGATTGTCTGGAGGCCACTCCAGAAATTCTAGGGAGTGCCCGTGCTCGAAGAGCTGCAGCATCCAACTGTCTGAATTGATCTCCCGCCGCCTGTCCAGATGGAGGGAGAAGTGGCCCCTTAAGACCACCTTCTTCTGTTCTGGAGGGGGTCTGGCAAGGAGTCAGGAAGGGGGGGTGACAGCCACAGCCAAGGTTGCAGGAGCTCCCCAAGAGCTCTTGCTGGTGAAGGAGGCAGGGGTGGACAGAGCAGCTGCTGTAGCCTGCCACTTTCCCTGAGATTTGGCCGATGCCCGGGTCTGTCTGTAGGTAGCCCAATGAAAGGGCATTCTCTGCATATGATAACGTGGAATGGACTGATCTAAGGGTATGTCCAGACACCTGTAGGTGGGCGAGGATATTTTCCATGTCCTCACCGAACAATCTGTATCCTCTGAAGGGGGTATTCACAATGGACAGCTAGATATCTTGGGCAAACCCAGACAACCATAGCCAGGTGTGCCGGGGCATACATATGCTGGTTGCCACCTGGGCCAACACATCCACAGCATTGTAGGCCACCCGGAGCAAGTGGGTACCGATATCTGAGGCAGAACTAAGGGAAGCCATGGGCTGCTGCTTAGCAGGGTCATCTAACAAGGCTTGGACAGCATTCCAGGCCTGCTACCATGGTGCATTCGGATACTGAAGCACGTGGGCCAATTGACTGAGGGCACAGATCACCAGAGTAGAAGAGATGAACGTCCGTTTGCCCAGGAGGTCCAACCCACACGGCTGTTTGTTGCATGTCAATGAGCGAAGATGCTAAGGCTGTTTAGTACGGTCGTGAGCAGCATTTATTACCAGAGTCCACCCGTACCTGTTCTCCTAGAAAGGGTTTCCTGGCCAGGGCATGGTATAGCCTATTGGCCTTTTTGGACATTGCTAGGATCAGATTAGGTCGATGCCAGGCAGCCATGGTGGCATCCTCATAAGTGTCAATGAGAGCAGGGACCACCAACCACCAACAGAGGGGTTTTCAGCTGTCAAAGTTAGGTGGCAAGCCAGCGTCACTCCAGATCCTACTACTCTGTGTTGAATCCTATGGCCTCTTAAATGTGCCCCATAACGGCCGTAAAGGATGGGTCATCTGCCAGAGACTTGAGGACACCCCTAGCGGTGCCCTCACCTTCAGAGGAGCCTGTAGAGGGGGTAGGTGAGCCGCTAACATCGCCGTCATCTTCCTCATCGTCACTCTGATCATCGCCATCAGGCAGATGGAGGTAAGGGTGGTACTTATCCCCCTCTTCTGCAGGATGCCTGGGGATATGAGCTGGCCTAGGAAGCAGAGGGGGGCAGCGGGAGCACAGGAGTGGATGGCCTTGGTGAAGGCCTCTGGGGGGCGATGGGTGCGGGACATTGAGGTTGGGGGACCTGCGACCTCATGAAACCTCAAAGAGATATGAGAAGACCTTGCAAATCAATGACCAGTATTGGTCCAGTGTGCGCTGGGTAAGTATAGGCTGGCGTTGGTCCTGCAGGTGCCGGCTTAGGGTGCAGTGGTGCAGGCCCTGCAGGCACTGGATGTAGGTAGACAGCTGGGCCAACAGGCATTGGCTAGGAATAGGCGGGCATAGGCCCTACAGGAGCCGGTTGAGGCAGAATCAGCGAAGACCAACAGGCGTGGGAAGAGGCAAGGCTGACCACAATCCCACGGGTGCTGGTTGAGGGAGAACTGGCGAGGGAGAAGCCCTGGGAGGCAAAACCGGAGGAGGGCTAGGGCCTGGGGAGGCACTAGTATCTTGAAGCATCTGTCCTGAGGCTGTAGATCAGGACACAGACCCCAAGGAAGAGGCCAATGCCAGAGTCCCGGGTGGTGGGTGGGAACTAGAAGAAGGCCCGACATTCACCGAACCTGCACCGGCTGAAGAAAAGCCAGTGGAGTCAGCATGCTGTTGACAACAAGGGCCTAAGCGGCAGGGGCTGGGAGACCAGGAGTGATCCCTGCCCTGAAAGGCCTCCACCCGAAATAGTAACAGTGGTGGGAGGTGGCGCCATCGGTAGCTCTGTAGGCGACACGACATGTTTAGCGGACGAGGCCAACCCCCGCAGGAAGTTCCCTTCGCAGTCAACGCATGATGGGGAGACTGAAGCCAGGAGAAGGAAGAGGAATGAGGCCTATCTTGCTCCTTATCCCAGTGTCTGTGTTTTCCACCAGCCTTGTCCCTGGACTTGGATGACTGGGAGCCCGAGGACTGGGCTGGGGAGACCAAGGATCTCCTGGCTTGCAGCTCCCATTCCACGGAAGCGACCTTCTGCTGCAGGAGAAAGTTCTGTAAGATCCACTGGTGGCATTGCTGGGTGGCCTGGTTAAATCCCTGGCAGATCTGTCAGGCCTGGATGTCGAGAGCTGGGCCTAGACAGCAGACACAAGCAGAATGGTCATTGTCCTCGGGTAGTTTTCTGCAGGCTCTCTTGGTCTTGAAGTGATCCGAGGTCAAAGTCAGTTTAGAAGACATAAAAGTTGAAAAACAATGAACAGGCACTATGGTGAGAAAAATAAAATAAAAATGCTGAAAGCGCATGACAATGGCGGTTGACTGAAGCTGCGGCAGTTTCCAGAGGTCCGACATATGTTGGTTGACAGCAGGTAAAAAAAAAAATGAACAAGCTATGAGGGCCGCCCACTCTTACTGAATAGGCTTACGTCACATGCTAATGTCAGGGGTAGGTGGCCCCTCTGGTAGACTGCTAGCTATAAAGTTTTCCATGTGGTCCTAGTGCCTCGTGGGTAAGACCTACCGGTGTGGCCTCAAAATAAGATCTGCCCTTTCCTCAGTGGCTTTAAACACAATTAATCAGTGGCTGTTGTGCTGTTTGCAAACCATTCACCATGTAAAATAAGATATGGGCAGCCGCATGCATGTGTTTCTGTCATCTCGAGGTTGAGATGACGGCATGGACTCCCACAAGCTCCATATGCTGTCATCTCAACCTCTCAAAGGAAACATAACCTTGTTGTGTATGCTTACCAATACACTATCCTATATCTAGCAGGGACAGAACCTTTATTGTATATCATGTGAGCTCAGCCAATCAGCAGTCAGAATCACAAACTCTATTATCGTGCATACAGTTGTCTCATACAGGGAATGGAGCAATCCACCTCAGAGGTGGGGGAGGAGCACTAGTAGTGCATCATGCACTTTAAAAAGGAACGGAATGGAAACCTTATAGAAAAATCACTCAAGCCCATTCGAGTGATTAATAATAAGTTTTCATAGGTGTTGCGAGTGATGCTTCAAAGTGTAAGGGCCATCACCTCACACTGTTTGGAGAGAGGCCTGCGACACAAAGCTAAGACATATATTATAAAAGAGATCACTTGCAGCACCCAGTAACTTTTTTTAAAGCCTGCTTTTATGCCCCCTTTTCACCCAGTTAGCCTTTGCTCAGCCATTCCTCTAGTCCCAGTGCCATCACTGGCTTTCTCTTGCATCTACGCCATCTATTTTCCCCTGGCTTACCCCCCAAGGCAGGGCCCTCGGAAGTCGGCAGGACCCCTTGGTCAGCAGCGCAGGGTCTGCAGAAGGGAAGCAGCATCATCCTCCAATGCCTGGCAGGGGGGAGGGGGGTCCGCTTACTCCCTTCTGCTCCGACACTGCCAGATGAGTACGCTGATGACTTGCACGTGCCGCATGTCCTTGCGCCAGTATCTGGCAGTGCCCTCCCCCACCCCAAGAACTCTGACTTGCACCGCCACCTGTGGTCACTGTGGTGGTATCGCTGCAGAGTTCCTTACCCACTCTCCTCTGGGACACTCAATCCTCTTCCCATTGGCCGTTCCTTGATGGCCCAGGCTCATTCCCGAACCCAAGTTGCCAGCACTGCGAGTGGTAGTGCTACTGTCCTGTCGACAGGCTGTCTGCAGCACCTATAAGCAGAACTGTGTGCCATACAGTCTGCTCTTCAAAGTTTTCCAAGAGATGTCAAGGCTCTTTAAAGGTTGGGCTTCGAAGGTACAGTAAATACCACCTAATCCCCTCCCTCTGAGCTTAAAAGGAATGGAGATATTTATAGCAACTTCTACCGTGTTTCAGCTGTCAGATTAAGCCAAACAGCAGACAATTTGAGAAAACAAAATAAGAGAAACCAAACTTTCTATACATTGCCTTCATCGTTGTCATTATGTTGTTAGTTCCACTCACCTACAGCGACCATGCCACTCTCAAGGTCCCCAGACATCTCACGGCAGATGCTCTTCTCGATTTCCCGGCTGGTCATCTGCTTGTACTCCTCAAACACTGGAACAGACAAACACACTGCTCAGTAACCTGTTCTGGTGATACCAGGCCCTATTTTAAAGGCCAGCCAGGGGCTCCAGAAGAACTCTGAAAAACGTAACAGTCATAGTACAGAGTTAAAGTATTTTTTTTTTTTTTGTATTTTTCCTCATTGTTGATCACTGAAGACATTTAAATGAAAACCAGAACTTTTGTTTCCTAAATGTTCATCCGTTCTCATTGCTTATTCCACTCAGATTGTGACATCACAGGCATTCCCATGGTAACTGATTGTGATGTCACAACCAGGGCCCCAGATAACTTTTTGACCTGGAAGTAAAAACTTTAACATTTTAAAAGCTGATGGAATTTGGGTGTGTCAGGCACTTTTGTGATGACACGGTCACTGTTCAGGTGGCCATCTGAGTTTGTATGTAAGCTACAACCAATGACGGGCCATGGGTGTAAGGGGGCATTAATCTACATCCCAGGTGCGTTGTGAAGCATAAGGCCGAAGGCTGAGTGATCTCCAACTACTCAGGAACTGCATTCATGCCCCCATACACCCATGGCCTGTAGTGAGTTGCTTTTTTTTTATGTATTTTTTTTTTTTATTTACTATGCTTTTTGTGTGCCCCCCCCCGCCGTCAATGTCCATCCTGATCACAAACCTCTCTCTGACTATTGCATGCACTCCCCAGTCACCCCTGGCTTCCCCCAGAGGGCGGGCCTATGGCACTGTTGCCCTTCAGTGCCGCGAGCACAGTAACTTATCGGGGAGCCGGCTGCGGAGGCTAATTGAGGCCTGGGGGCAGGCCTTCATGGAGATGGCAGGGAGACACGGTATTTCTCTCCTGTAGGTAGGGGCGGGGATGTGCAATGATAACCAGCATCCGCCCCGCCCCTGAATCGAGTGGGCGTCGGTGCATGTGGCGATCCCAGCCTCTGCTGGGTGTTGCTACTGCACCAACCGCACATTCCTCCCCTCCCCCCGGAGAAGGAGAGCAGTCAAGGGATGCTCAATCCTTCTCCCTGGCCAGCCCTCTGGCAAGCCGGGTCCATTCCCCAATCCAGGTCGCCAATGTCGCAAGCGGAAATCCAACCGCTGTGCCGACTGAGTTGCTGCTCTTATAAAATTAAGAAATATTAATTAGTAAAAGAAATACAGAAACATTTGTTTAAATGGTTAAAAAGTACACAATTAGTGGATATTCATCCACAAGATTATACAGAGCAGTTTTTTTAGGAACTTTTTTTTTTTTTTAACTACTGTATACAATATTTTTATTTTCTACAGTTTGTTCTGATTTCCCTCCTGTGTTTTATTTGTACTGATATTGTTTCTAAGTGAGCTGCTGTGGCCTTTCTGTGAGTTGTTTCCCACCCCCAACTTTCTGTTAGTCCCGACTGCTTCTGTCTTCTGCTATCCCCCCCGCCACCACTTCTCATAACTCACGATCCATTCCCACGTGTGCTGCAGCAAACAACGCCCGATGAGTAATTTCTGTGGGCTAACTCCTGACCATGATTGACTTTTTGCTCAGTTCCTCAACACCTCTGTTGCTAAGCTGCTCGCTGTCATGGGTCACAGTATACGGAGTGGACGGCTTTCAGTGCTGTTACATTACATAGCTGTAAGATGGTTACTAGATGTAGGAGTGATTTCTGGAACTTACTGATACAGGCTGTTTCACAAATGGCTAGCAGGGAGTTGGATCATGGGTCGCCTGCAAGCTCCGCTCAGGCTGAAGAAAAAAAAGGGCTGCTATTCTATTTCTTTTCAGAATTGGCAGAATGATTTTTTTTTTGTTTAGTGCACAAACCTGTTGCTAGGCAGACTTCATTACTTGAAATCTTCCTGCATACACTAGGCATTAATCAAGGGCGAGGTCAGTGGTTTAAACCAATCACGTTTCTGCTATTGTGCTTTTTTTTATCCATTTTATACATCTGAAGAACAGCAATAAAAAAAGGTAATGTTCTTAAAGGGGAAAAAGAATACATAAATACAGGTATATCTTTAGTATCACAGATAATGACTGCTTTTTATTTGTCTTAGACTACAGTTGCTAGACATCAATTTTTATTTATTTTTTTTAGTTCAGACAGAGAATCAGAAGGATACGGAGACAGAAAGTCATGTTATACTACCCTACAGCTGATGGTCAGGCGGCCAGTTAGACTTATCATCATCATCTATCATGGGTCATGGATTGTTAATTTTTAATGAAATGAATTGAAAGTATTTACTTGAACTTAAAGAACATTAACTGCAAGCAAACAGAGAAGTCAGATAAAATATGCTTCGGTTTCTACCAGTTTCTCAAGTCTTATTGTAACAATAAAAAATTAAATAATACCACAGTATTTCTCTTTCATCTTATAAAAATAAGATAATACAGCTTGGTTACTGGTAGAGAAAAATAATTGCTAAAATGATGTAGCAGACTGTAGTCATGAACTACTAATTTTGACCAGACCACTAGACTAGACTGCCAAATCAATCAATCAATCAATCAAAATCTTTATTTAACCAGTCGGACACCGCTGAGCAAGCTCATTTTTGAGGTGGACCTGGGGTAGACAATATAGGCGCGCAGGAAGAATCAGCAGATAAGGTATTGACACAAAAAACAGGGCAAAGTACTTGGTAACAGCTATGTACAAGCTAACACAGAGATAAAAATTATACACGGCAAAATATGCAAAGCATAGTAATGCAGCAACAGGTATGTACAGGTTACAAACAGCAGAGCAAAATAGTACAGTATCAGATATATACAGGTTACAGACTTCACAGATGTGATGTTATTTATTTTTTTAGAAAGAGGGGATGGGCGGCAATAGTGCAAGTAGTCCTGGTAACCTGCTAGATGGAGAACTATGTATCTGCACTTATTTATTTTATCAGGGAAAAAGTTCCATTGAGCAATGCTCATTTACAAGGAGGTCCTGGTAGAACAGGTAACAATACAAAAGGTGAAATGACAGTACGTTTAATACAGTGCACATAATACAGAGGTTATAATTAGTTCATAATACAGGTAAACTCTAATACAGAGACTAGTACAACAGGCGCAATTAGATATAGGTTTAGCAGCAGAGAAAACAGAACAGAATCCAATGCGAGTTTTAGCGTTGGAGTCGCACCCCACCCGCTGCAACTACAAATTTTCCTTGCTAACATACCCTTTTCATGTATATGAGAGAAAGGGAAAAGGGAAATTTGTGTTAAATACATCAACTGGACAAATAATATGAACCAACACAGCCTAACACTAGCTATTGAACTGGAGAGTACAATGAAATATGCTTTGATTACAAACAATATATAAAGTGGTTAGGCACTATTCCCTCTCCAGGCTGAGGGATCTCCGCCCTTTTTGCTGCCCCCCTTTATCCCCAGAGGTGTATAGACGATGCAGGGGTTTGGGAATAGCAAGCAGGGTTCGGGTGGGGATTTAGCCTGCCAGGGGAATGGAGAGGAGTGGATGGATTGGGATAGTGGGGACAAAGAGACGCCCTGGGGCGAAATGGGTCCAGGAAAGGGATCCTCCTTGTCTGGTTCCCATACCCAAGGGTTCTGCTTATTGCAAACAGGAAACTCTGTCTTCCCCCAGTTGCTCATCGAACTTGGGTGGTGGTGTTGTGAAATGCCAGGTCGATCAAAAACAAGACCGCCATAATTAGGGATCTTGTTGATTCAACTGACCTGGCTTGCACCGAGACCTGGTTGGATTGAAATGCTGGCCCTGTTTTGGCTTCAGCGGTTCCACCCGGGTACTCAGTGATACACCACCCGAGGATCGATCGCTGGGGCGGAGGTGTGGCCCTTTGTTTTAAATCACAACTGAACCTGAGGGAAATTCCAGTGGGAACCACCAACTCCTTTGAATGTACTGTAGGTCGAGGGTGTAGGGTGCAGGATTCTTCTCGTCTACCATCCACCAGAAGACGGGAATGTTTTCCTGCAGGAAGTCGCGGACTTCATCGCCGACCTAACATTGGGACCCCATAGATGGCTGATTCTTGGGGATTTCAATGCTTGGGTCGACGATAAACTCTCGCAACTTGGACAAGACTTCCTCCAGTTAATGAGTTTACTGGGCTTCACACAAGTTGTTTCCTCCTCGACCCACACTGGTGGTCATTCACTGGACTTGGTGTTTCTCCTGGGGATGGAGATATCCGACTTGGTGGCGGAACCAGTTGGATGGTTGGACCATCATACCATCAGCTTCAGTTCTGAGGCCCCCCTAAGAGGCCTGCCCCTATGGAGATGGTCCAGTACCGCACTTTGAGGGGTGTATCCCCAGATGGCTTGATGGCGGTGCTGGACCTATCGGGCATGCCGAGGGAATGCATGGATCCAGGGGATCTTGTACTTGCCTATAATAGGGCGGTGACAGAGGCCCTGGATTCCATTGCTCCTGTTCATGTTCATCCTCTCTCCCTTCGCCCTAAGTCTCCATGGTTTGATGAGGAGTTGAGGAGAGCTGGACGAAGGCTAGATATGTGGTGGTGGAGGTCTGGCCTGGTGTGTGACAGACTTAGTTTGATGGACCATTACTTGGTCTATCAATCAACAATTTCCCCATAAGAAGGTAGAATTCCTGTCCAGGAGATTGCTGCCGTGCAGAATCGACCAGCTCAGCTTTTCCGGACTGTGGACAGATTGTGCAATCCACTCTGTCTTCAGCCCAGAAATGCTTTTTCACAAGAGCAGCGTGAGGAGATTGCTTGATTCTTCACGGATAAGGTTGCCACGATCAGGTCTGATATCCGCCTGACCCTTTCTCTAGGAAGTAGCAGTGATGTCGGACCCCTGGTTTGAGTGGTGCGACTTTGGCCAGCCCACAATCAGTGATATTGTGATGGTTATCCAGACTTTACATCCTACCAACTTCAGTTTGGATCCGGGCCCTATGAGCTTGCTTGCTGGACGCGTTGATGTCATTGGCCCGGTCCTTGCTGAGATAGTCTGGTTATCCTTGGAAAGGGAAATTTTTCCAGCTTCCCTTAAGGAGGCCATGGTTCGGCCCCTTCTTAAGAAGCCCTCCTTGGATCCTGACTGTCTTACAAACTACAGGCCGGTCTCTAACCTTCCCTTTTTGGATAAAGTTATTGAGAAGGTGGTGGCTTTACAGCTGGAGGACCATTTAACCAGACACCATATCTATGATTCTCTCCAGTCCGGTTTCAGGAAGAGACAGTACCGAGACGGCTCTTGTTCAGGTACTAAATGACCTCCTGATAGCGAGAGATCAAAATACCTGTTCCATCTTGGTCCTTCTTGATCTCTCTGCAGCATTTGATACTGTGGACCATGGTGTGCTGTTGGATCGCCTGCGGTTTATCTGTGGACTGTCGGGGGTTGTCCTCAGGTGGTTTCAATCTTACCTCATGGGTAGGACTCAGAGAGTGGTATCTGGGGTTTGTACCTCAGCTCCATTCTCCCTGCCCTGTGGGGTTCCACAGGGATCCATCTTAGCGCCCATGTTGTTTACAGTGTATATGCTGCCGTTAGGAGCGATTATTAGACGGTATGGCTTGAGTTTTCACTGCTATGCAGATGATACTCCGCTATACATGTCTTTTGTCCCTGAACAAGATGATGCTGTCTCAGTGCTCAACAGCTGTCTGACTGAAATACAGGCCTGGATGAATATGAGCTGGCTAAAGTTGAACCCTGAAAAAACTGAGGTGTTCGTCGTGAACCTGGGTTGTCGTGAGGCAGGAGTGTTGGCAGGTTCACCTTCGGGCTTGTGGCTTGGAGGTGTCCAGCTAACTACTTCAGACCGGGTACGAAACCTGGGCGTTATGTTTGATGACTGTCTGACCTTGAAATCACAGGTGCCATCAGTTGTTAAAACCTCTTTTTACCATCTGAGAAATGTCGCCCGGGTGAAACATCTTGTTCCTCCCGATGATCTTCCAACATTGGTTCACACCTTCGTTACCTCTCGCCTTGACTACTGCAATGCCCTTTACCTAGAGCTTCCGGGGGTTGATATCCGCCACTTGCAGCTGGTGCAGAACGTGGCTGCCAGGCTATTGACTGGTGATTCAAGAGCCAGTAACATAACGCCTGTGCTCCGTGGTCTGCACTGGCTGCTGATTAAGTGGTGGATCACCTTTAAGGTTGCTTTGCTAACCTATAAGGCCCTACACGACAAGGGACCGAGTTACCTGAAAGATCTCCTTTGTCCCTACTGTCCCTCCTGTCCTCTCTGATCCACCAATGAGGGATTGCTAGAGGTTCCCAGGGTACGTTTGCAGACATCGGGAGCAAGGGCATTTAGCTTTGTTGCTCGATCCCTGTGGAACTCTCTACCTCATCGGGTACGAGATTGCCTGACCGTCCAGAGTTTTAAAACTGCCTCAAAAACTTATCTTTTTAACCTGGCTTTTTTTGATTGATGTGGTTATTTTGATTTGTTATGCGGTTTTTATACTGTTCTTTGCTGGAATTTATATGTTGTTTATAATAATTTATTCTATCTTATGTATTTTATTGTACAGGTGCCTTGATTTTAGAAAGGCGCCTTTTTATAAATAAAACTGATGAAAACTGATGATGGTTCCTGACGTAAATCGTAATGTTATATTTGCAACAATCAGAAATGCATGAATTAATGTGCAGCTGTTATGCACCTTTTTATATTCTGGTTAACGATCTTCCAGATTTCCATTTATTTCATTTACACTAGCGTTCCATTACGTCCGATGGAGGAGGAAAAGGTAGAGGGTCAGAGGCTCAAAGGATGAGAAATACAAGAAATGCATGCGTGGAATTATACACATTGTGGACAGTATGCACGAATGGACTTCAGCAGTATGAAGTCAAGTAGTCCACAATATAATGTCCAAAACATTTATAATCCTACTCACAAAGTCTTCAAGGTTGGATTTAGGTACAACCGACCTGGGAGGCCCTTCTGGAGTGTGGATAGAGGGGCGCACCATCCGGAAAATCAATATAGGTGTGCCCAGAGTGCATGACACACAACACATGCATTTAAAATGTAATACACTTACATTTGATATGCCACTAGTTCTGTGTTCCCATCTTACAGAGTAAAAAGAAAAATGCATCACTAATTTAGAAAATAGTAACCACATGAGTTTAAACGTTTAGATGGCGGCCAGCCAGGAACACAAAGTGGGGGTGCCTACCTAGAAATGTAAAATGTATCCTGATTGGCCAGAGTGACTCTGCTTAACTTGGTCAAGACAGACAACAGTCAAACTCTACTACATAACTGATTTCAAGAACATCAGGCTCGTTACGTGAGGCCCGACAGACAGACCATGCACACAACTATGTATTACAAATTCAGAGAGAGAGTTCACTGTTTGAATATGATCTGATGCCACTGTTGTAGCCGGCATATACTTGCCATAGCCTGCTCTTGTCATACTGTCAGTGCCACTGCCCGTGCCCATGCATGTTCTGTTTTACCTCTTTGGTAACTGGGAAAGGCCCGCTAGGCACACGCGCCTGTTTTCAGGGGCGTCCCGGCAGCACTGAGGTTAAGTGACTTGCTCAGAGTCGCACAGTATGCAAGTGGAGGTTATGAGAATCAAACTCAAGTCTGCTGCATGTACCAAGCTCATTCACAGTTTGTTACTCTAACTTCTAGGCGTTACTGCCAGCCCCACCTGCTGATTCCACCTACTGAGATAAGAGAGTCATAAAAATTGACTCTGTTTGACTTGGAAACTTTTTTTTGTTGGTTTAAACAGTTGATTGTGGTGCTGCGTTCTAAAGGGAGATGCTGTGCAATAGTCACGGATAATCATTAACACTTAGATTGTAATGAGGTACACTAAAACAGGCAATGAATCATTGCCGGTGTTATTACTATTGTCGCTGCTTGGTGCCCATGGCACAAGTTCAACCATTATACTATCAACATGTTTAAACTGAAATTGAACCCACGACAATGCCAATGAAATCCAGCCTGGAGCAAATGTGTGTAGTATCACTGTAGTCTGTTTATAAACATATCAGGGTCACACATTTACATCACATTAGAAACATAGAAACATAGACTTTGACGGCAGATGAGGACCACTTGGCCCACCCAGTCTGCCCATTTCCCTACCTATTGGATAAGCTGCAGATTCTAGTTAACCAACAGCCTACTTCCTGCCACCCCCACTATAATTGCCTTATGTCTGTCCCATGCATGTCTGAATTCCCCCACTGTTTTAGACCCCACAACCTCTCCAGGAAGGCGGTTCCATGCGTCCACCACTCTCTCCATGAAAAAGAATTTCCTCACATTACAACTGAGCCATCCCCCCTCTAACTTTAAATTGTGCCCCCTTGTTCTTACACATCTCTTTTTCTGAAAGATGCTACCCTCCTGGACTTTGACATTCACATGACAAATTAGCTCTTGTCAGGCAGTTATGTTTCTTGACTGATTTACAGTGCATTCATAGAATATGGACTGGTAGGCAATGGTACATACCTCAAGAATTTAGAGTAATGTGGACACGTAGTCATCGTGGATTGATCTCTATCAAATAAATAGGCTGGGAGGGGAGTTGCTGGCAGTCACAAGGGAAGAAAGACTTGGGCATCATCATCACCGATCTCCTGAAATCATCCAAGGAGACCACTAAAGCAGTAGGTAAGGCTAGGGGGATGTTGGGGTGTATTAGTAGGGGTATCACAAGTCGGAAGAGGGAGGTAATAATCCCTCTTTACAAGACACTGGTTAGGCCCCATCCGGAGTACTGCGTGCAGTACTGGAGGCCACACCTTCACAAGGAGATTAACTACGTGGAGGCAGTCCAGAGAAGGGCAACCACAATGGTGCAGGGACTTTATCAGAAAACATATGAGGACAGATTAATGGAGCTCAATTATGTACAGTATACTCTAGAGCAAAAGAGGGAGAGAGGTGATATGATCAAAACATGCAAACACCTTAAGGGCATTAACAAGGTGAAAGAGTCTAACATGTTTCAATATAAGAAAAATAGCAGGACAAGAGGACACAGCAAGAGATTAGAGGGTGGCCGATTAAGGGGTAATGTAAAGAAGTTATTTTTCACAGAAAGGGTGGTGGATGCATGGAACGGCCTACCGCAGGAAGTGGTGGATATGAATACAGTGCAGGGCTTCAAACAGGCATGGGATAGGCACAAGGGAGCAATACAGATGAGTATGAATAGATAGGCCACTGACAGAGCAAAGGCCGATGGCACATTCATTAGGTAGAAAAAGAAATGGGCAGACTGGATGGGCCTTGCGGTCCTTATCTGCCATCAACTTCTATGTTTCTAACACCATACCCTGTTGTGGGTTATTGCTTACCTGTATAATACCCAGTCTTTAGCCAGGCTTCTGCACTATGTGGCGGAAGTGATGTAATGCAGTGGTTAACTGTGTCTGGGGAGCCTCAGGGGTGGAAGAGTTGGAGTCCTTTTGAGGCAAGGCATCATGTAAAAATGTTTTTTTTGCTTTTATATCAGTGTGTAGTTCAAGACAGCAGACCTCTTACTCAAGAGCTTTCTTTCATAATCTTTTTTTGAAATGTAAGTTTATTGAGTTTTCAAGTACACAAGAAAAAAAAAAAAAAAACCCCATTCAATGGGAAAAACATCTTAAGGAAGTACCAAGGAAAAGGGGGGAAAGGGAAGGTAACATGTAGTCAGGTTAACAAAGCAACTAAAATAAATATAGGCAACCTATGGAATCAAAACCAACACAGTCACAGAATAAAGGGAGAAAAAAAAAAAAAAACCATAACCCCCAAACCCCCCCCCCACTCTCCCCCCAAACCCTCCACCCCGAAGCCCCGGAGAGTTGTTCTAGAAAAGATAGACCAAAGCTGGAGAAAGCAAGGACAGAAAAGGGGAGTAGACAGAAGAACTGTCTGAAGTCTGGGGACGAAGAGCTGTCTGGAGTCTGGAGACAAATCACCCTGGAGGGATTAATCTGGCATATGTGACTGAACATAGGACCAACCGGGGACCTGACTATACTAAGTAGAGAGCATTCAACTTACCCCATTTCCGAATAAAAGACCCCGGGTTGTGCCTGTAACTAGCAATAAACTTCTCGGTATCGAGGTTGAGAGACAACTCCCTCAGCCACTCTTGATAAGTAATAGTGAGCTGATCTAACCAGTGCCTGAGGATCAGTTTCTTAACAACCATTGAGATAAGGGCCATGTGGTATTTATGCTCCATCACCGAAATGGTGGAGTAATCACCCAAAATACATATGTCAGGAGTAAATAACTCCTTCAAGCCTAGGAGCGGGTTAAGACAGTCTCTAAGAGTGTCCCATAAAGGGGCCACCTTGACACAAGCCCAAAAAATATGCAACAAGTTATCTTTCATAATCTAAAAAGATGGCATGCAATATGTAGTTGGTGACCATGGCACTAGCAGTGGCAACAGATATGGACATTAAGACTATGCCAACAGAATAAGACCATTAGGTCTATCAAGTCTGCTCGTATTGCAGGGACCTCAGCGCCAGCAGGGTAAGGCCATTAGATCTATTGACTCTGCTTGTGGTGCAGAGTCCTTAGCGCCAGCAGAGTAAGGCCATTAAGTCTATTGAGTCTGCTTGTATTGCAAGGTCCTCAGCGCCAGCAGAGTAAGGCCATTAAAGTACAGTTACGTAAGAACTTACCGTAACAGTAGATCTTCGAGAACAGCTCTTGCAGCAGGTTACACCATTAGGACTGAAGCCGGCAGGCGCTCAGGACCATAATTTTCTAGCTGGCAGTATCCAGTGGGGACCACCCCGACGCCGCCGCCCGCCACTGACGTCAGGCATCGTGAGTAAAAGGGCGCAACCCCAGAATCCCCAGTTCTCCCGCCAGAGACTCCCCGCCGCTGCCGATGACATCAGAAGTGGAGACTGAGGATCCGCCATCAAAAGGTATTCAGAACGGTGTTAGAAACACCTAATCCTAGAGAGAGATATCGGAACAACTCTACCTCCAGAGGGGATGGTGGGAGGGAAACTACCTGCTGCAAGAACTGTTCTTGAAGATCTACTGTTACGGTAAGTTCTTATGTAACTGTACCATCTTACTTCGAGAAACAGCTCTTGCAGCAGGTTACACCATTAGGACTGATTCCCAAGCAATACTGGAAATCCCTCGCAGGTGGGAGGAGGCTAGGTAGAGATCGTGAGTTGGACCGAAGCCTAGGATAGGAGTCCCTGAAGGACTGCTAGACCAAAACCAGCTCTTCACTGTGATGCAACATCCAGTCTATAATGCCTGATAAAGGAGTGCACAGTGCTCCAAGTAGCTGCTGCGCAGATGGCTGAAGTGGACACGTTCTTCATGGCCGCAAAGGAGGTAGCCACCCCCCTTGTGGAATGAAGCTTAACCGCGCCCGGTAAAGGTTTGTTGCGTTTCTGGTAACAGAATATGATACAATGGATGAGCCACCTGGACAGCGATTGTTTAGAAACCGGAGCTCCCATCATCCTATGGGTGAAGGAAACGAAAAGCTGATCAGATTTACGGTGGTGCCTGGTTCTGGTCAGGTAGTATCTTAGACACCTATGCACATCTAGAGTGTGCAACAGGGCCTCTCCTCAGAGTATTTAAGAAAGTACACTGGTAAGTCGATGTCCTGATTGAGGGTGAGGGCTGAGACCACCTTAGGTAGAAACTTTGGATTTGTTCTTAGGGACACCCTGTCCTGGTGAAATACCAAATAAGGTTCTTTGCACATCAGTGCGGGAAGTTCAGAAATCCTTCTGGCAAGTAACGGCACTAAAATAACGTCTTCCATGTTAGAGACGAGCTCCCGCACCAGGCTGGTTCAAAAGGCGGCAGCGTGAGCTGCTCCAGGACAAAGGGTAAATCCCATGGAGGAATAGGATCCTTAATCGGAGGTCTAAGGTGGAGAACACCTCTCAGGAAGGCTTGTGCTGTGTCCAACGGAGTTATGGGACGTCGCCTTATAGGTGTATGATAGGCTGAAATGGCACAAAGGTGTACTTTAATAGAGGAGTAGGCCGAGCCTGCTTGGAAGAGAGACAGGAGGTAGTCCAGGAATGACCTTTCCGGACAATCCATCAGAGAAAATCCTCGTGCTTGAGCCCAGAGGCAAAATCTGCACCATTTCATGGCGTATGTGGCGTGAGTGGCCGGTTTTCTAGCAGCCACTAGAATATCTGCTACTTCCTGTGAGACCCCGTACCACATGATAGCTATGTCTCAAGGAGCCAGGCATGCAGGTTCAGAGAGCGAAGGTCCGGATGGACCAAAGAACCTGCCTCCTGGGACAATAAGTGACAGCTGATTGGCAGAGGTACCAGAGGTTCCTGGGACAGCTGGTGCAGCAGAGGGAACCAAATCTGCCTGGGTCAAAAAGGCGCTATAAGTATCAGCTTCGCCTGCTCTCTGCAGAGTTTCAATAGGACCCTCTGGATCAACAGGAAGGGAGGAAAAGCATAGAGAAATCTGCCCGTCCAGGAGAGGGACAACACGTCTCACCAGAAAACACCAGGCCCTGGATCTAGCAAGCAGAAATTGGGCAGTTTTGCATTGGATGGGGACGTGAAAAAGTCTAACTCTGGTGTGCCCCATCTGTGAAACAGATCCTCTACTACCTCCTGGAGTAGTTCCCACTCGTGGACTCTGGCCTGAGAGCGGCTCAGGCTGTCTGCGATGACGTTGTCCACTCCTGGGACATGAACAGCAATGAGGTTTGCGCCATGATGTAGAACCCAATCCCACACCCTCATAGCCTCCCTGCAAAGCGGGTAGGAATGGGTGCCTCCTTGTTTGTTGAGGCAATACATCACCGCAATATTGTCTGTCTGTAACAGGAGAGTACCCGGGTGGGATCTCTGACTGGAAGGCCTGCAGGGCATAAAGAACTGCTCTCATTTCCAAAATATTTATGTGGAGATGAGCTTCCAGGGGTGTCCATGAGCCCTGAGACCTGACCCCATCGAGGTGTGCTCCCCAACCGAAACCTGATGCATCCGTGGAGAGCGTCATAATCGGAGACGGCGCAATGAAGGGGACCCCCTCCAACAGGTTCTTTGAATCTAGCCACCATTGCCAATCCCAGATTATGGCATTCGTGATCCGAACTGGAAGCTGCAAATGGACTTGATTCTGATCCCATTGAACCAGTAACGTCCACTGGGTCACCCGCATGTGGAGACGGGCTAGCGGGACTGTTGCAATGGCCGCAGCCATGTGTCCGAGCAGGCAAAAGGGACCAGTCTGGCTGGGACAGTCTTCTTTGCCAAGATGTCCCTGATGAGGGATCTGATGTGTTCCGCTCGGTCCTGGGGCAGAAAAGCTCTCCCCTGGACGGTGTCTAGAACTGCACCTATGAACTACAGATTCCGTGATGGAACCAGGCGTGACTTCTCCTGATTGATAATGATGCCCAATGTCCCAAACAGGGACTGAGTACAATGAATTGCGGACATCAGAGCCTCCCAAGAGGGTGCCATGAGGAGTCAATCGTCCAGGTAGGGGAACACGTAGTGGCCTTGTCTCCTTAGAGCCGCTGCTACGACTGCCATGCACTTCGTAAACACCTGAGGTGCCGATGACAGTCCGAAAGGGAGGGCTCAGAATTGATAATGGCAACCTAGAAATTCGAAGCGCAAGAACTTCCTGTGCGCTCCAGCAATGGGTATGTGCAGGTAGGCATTCTGCATGTCCAATGATGCTAGGAAGGCTCCCTGCTTGAGCATGGGTATCAGACCGGGAAGGGTCACCATGCAGAAGCCTTTGTAGAGGACCAAAGCGCTGAGATCGCTGAGATCCAGTATCGGACAGAGGTCCCCTGTCTTTTTGGGAACCAGAAAGAAGTGGGAATAGTAACCTGCACCTCTCTGGTTCCTCGGTATGTGCTCTATAGCTTCCTTTCCTAGAAGCGTGAGCACCTCTTGCTGTATGAGAAGTGCGTGCTGACCCGAATAACGGGAAAGCAGGGGAGGTCTTAACGGTGGATGGTTGAGGAATTCTATAAAGTGACCTCTCTTGACCATTTGAAGTACCAACCGGTCGATGGTAATTGACTGCCACCCTGAAAAGTGGAGAGCGATGCGACCCCCGACCTTTTCTGCCCGTTGATCCAGAGGAGGGGCGGGGGCCGGGAAGGAGTCATGCTGTGGCAGCGTTGGTTCCTGCATGCTGGGCCGGTTTGGTATACCGCTGACCTCTGCCTGGGGAAGATTTAGGTTGGGTCTTACAATGGAAGGTGCCCCTTTGTTGCTGGCCGGAACGTGGCTGCTGTCTTGTTGCCCGCCGCAAAAACGGTTCTGGTTCCTACGAAAGGAACCAGATTTGGATCTGTACATGGCCTGTACAGACCTTACTGCCTTCCCGGCGTCCTGAAGCTTGGTGATGACCTTTTCAGAGGGTTCACCAAACAGGACCTCTCCGTTATAAGGGACGTCGAGGATACTCTTCTGTACGTCTGGGGTAAAACCGGAGACACGGAGCCAGGAGTGTCTCCAGAGACAGACGCCTGAAGCTGCGCCCCTGGCGGATGAGTCCACAGAATCATATGCGGCTGGTAACACTTGGGTCCCCACATCTGACCCTTTGCGGAGGAGGTCCAAGAGCTCCACCTTCTGCTCGCCATCCGGTAGTTTATCAACTAGGTCCTGACCCTGTTCCCACAGGGCATTCTGAAACTGAACTATATGAGACAGATAGTTCAGGGACCTGATGGAGCATGTAGCAGCCGCATACAGGCGCTTCCCCAGGGCATCCAGCTGTTTGGATTCCTGGTCCAGTGGCTGTGTGCTCAGATGCTGTGGTCATTGGGACCCGTCATGAGAGGCCATAATGACCATGGAATCAGCCAGAGGTTGTTGCGCCAAGTACTGGTCCTCTGTCAGGGCCCTGTACAGGCAGGTCAGCTTTCTTCGGCACCGCAGGGGTGGAGTGCGGACGCTTCCACGCAGCCTTGGTGACATCCGCGAAGGTGTCCACCAAGGGTGGCACCACCACAGGCTTAGGGTCCTTTTGCCAAAGGTAATGGGCTAGGCGCTGTCTCTCGGGGTCGAGACCTTCCGAATCCCATCCCATGTTCTCCTGGATGTGCCTCATGATCTCGGAAAAGGAGGGATCATCCGGAGGTGACCTGGGCAGGTCTTTTGGGTCAGGTGATGGGATGCTGATTGGAGAAGGAGACCTGGAGGTATCTGAAGTGTCAGGTCTAGAATCCTCCCCTGGCGGAATGGACAGTCTACGTCTGGGTCGCTTAGGACTGGGAGACCCTGAGGGAGATCTTGAAGGGGGCCTTCTCCGTTCTTTGAATCTTCCCCTAGGAGGTGGAGTGTGCTCCTTGGGGGTCGATGATCTTCCTGCTGGCCCCTGTGGTGGAGGAGGGGAAGTAGGAGGTGAAGGAGTAGGAGGAGGAGGTTTGACTGGGATCACATCCTTCTTTATTGTGTCCCACCAAAAGGTACAGAGATCTTCGACCTCCTGAATATTCATACTGGACGACAGACCTGGCGCCGGAGGTCTGACGCTGGTATAGGGCGTCGGGTCCAAGGGTGTCTCCGGGATTAGCGAAGGCTCCTGTGGAAGCCTGATGTCCTTATTGTCGCCTGCCTGGTCATCAGGCAATGTCAGGTCCTCCCTCCCTCCCTCCTCTGTAGAATCCCGGCGACCGGTGTCCACCAGTGACGGGGAGGCAGTCTTTGGCTCTGGCGAACGTCTCACTGACGTCGGGTGCTTAGCCAACGTCAGGTGCTCAGCCGACGTCTGGTCCGACAGGCGTTTGTCCGATGAAGGGTCGGAAGCCCACTTTGGGTCCGTCATCCGTTTTAGGGATGTCAGGTCCTTAGTCTTCCTGAGAGGGGGATCCGGCATCTCTCTGAAGAAGCTTTGGAAGAAGACTTGGACTGGTGACGGTCTGAAGACTTCGATGAGGCCCGGGAAGGTGTTGAGGAAGCCGAAGGCCTGGAAGTCTTGATGGGATGCAGAGAAGCCGAAGTGCTGCCTGAAGACTTGACCTTGACTGGAGGGGGCTGAGAGCGAGCCCTGGAGGGAGAGCGGTCTGAGCGTGTGGAGCCTGAGCTGGTGCGCGAGTCCAAGACCCAGTTAGGGGATCTGGACCTGACCTTCTCCTGATGCATGTCCCGGTGTTTGTGGGACTTAGAGATAGACTCACCTCTGGAGGCAGGGTCTTTGTCCATGCTTTTTAACTTTTCTTCCAAGAGGAAACCCTGAAGTGCCTTCTGGCGGCGGATCCTGGTGCGACTATTGAACTCCTGACAAAAGGAGCAGGCCTTGGTGTCATGTTCCGGGCCTAAGCACCGCAGGCAGGACGAATGAGGATCCTTGAAAGGGATCTGTTTGCCACAGGCACACTTGGAAGGATGTCCTTCTGAAGGAGTTGGGAGATGCCGACATTTAGCGGTAAACTGGAAAGTTCTAGTTGTCGTACGCTGAGTGGGACCATGAGGCCGATGCTGGCGAGCCGACGACGGGAAAAGAACTGGGGATTCTGGGGGACCGCCCCCTTTTATACGATGCCTCACCTCGGGGGCGGTCCCCACTAGATACTGCTAGCTAGAAAATTTCCGTGGGGTCCTGGCGCCTGCCGGCTTCAGTCCTAATGGTGTAACCTGCTGCAAGAGCTGTTTCTCTAAGTAAGATGCCTATTGATTCTGCTTGTATTGCAGGGTCCTCAGTGTCGGCAGAGTAAGGCCATTAGGTCTATTGATTCTGCTTGTACTGCAGAGTGCTCAGCGCTAGCAGAGTAAGGCCATTAGGTCTGTCGAGTCTGCTCGTACTGCAGAGTCCTCAGCGCCAGCAGAGCAAGGCTGTTATATCAAGACTGCTCGTATTGCAGATGATGATGGTGGAGGCAGGTAGAGGCATGTAGCTTTACTGTTACTGCATCAACATAGTAATCCCAACGCACACTCAATTTAGTCAATATTTTTACATGCTTAACATCCCAACACAAAGTAAGAAAGACAGGCATAGTCTTGATTTAAATTTTCAAACCAGCAGAGCTGTGAGAGATGCATCCTGGTGAGAAAAGACAGTTTGACTCGCCGAGTCAGTCAATGTAGTTTACACATGCAGCATTACATTTGGAAGGGGGGGAGAGAGAGCGTGGAAGGGAGAGAAGATGGAATCATCAACTTGGCTTGAACACTGACTAAAAAAAACAGCCAAAATGTACCCAGCAGTGATGAGATTAAATGGATTGGAATCCTGTTAAATGAGGCATTCAAATTCAACATCTTTTTTTAAAAGCATTTGGCAGCTACGTCAACAAAACTAGTCAGAAAAACAATGCAACAGTCATGGTTGCTGAATCAATTTTTATGTAAACCAATTGCCTCCGTTACATCATTAAACCAAACTCCAAAATCTGTTTATTGTTTACAACCCATACTGATTTAACTGTGTACGATGCTAGAGTAGTCCTGAAAGGCTGATCCGCGCATAAGCTGAACCCATGGGCCCCCAGTCCCAGCCACCATCCACGATGAATCACTGAATCACTGTGAAGATCTCTTTTACAGATTATAACTAGAAGGCTCATGCATGATCCCACATGAAGCATGGCGAGACTATCGTTGTACTAGCTGTGATATAGAAAAGGAACTGGAGACATGTGAACTGATGGGTGGGGCTCATGGCTATAATTTCTGCTGTTTTTTCTCTCTCCCCCCCCCCGCTCACCAATTAGTGAACAATGATTATAGACTGAATGAGAGTTTGTAGCTGGACTCTCATAACCCACACCTTGCACTATTTAATTATGAACTGCTGGCTACAATGGTTGCAGGACTGCGACGGAATTGTTAAATAATGCCTGGTCAATCATGTAGTTAAAGGGACTCTGTACTGTATAGGGTCACCTCATAAATATGTGCCCTTTACTAGCCGATGTATCACCACATGGGCAAAAGCTGGTGGTGCTAGTGCCCTTAAACACTCTTATTTATAACCGGCCCGGTGGCACTGAGAGTTGAGACACTGGAGGCCACACCTCACACCACGCCGGCGACCCAGGTTTGGGAGTGGACTCGGGTCACTGGTGAGTCGGCCGGGGGGGGGGAGATAGGCTTGAGTGTCCCACAACAGCTTGCCTTCTCCGGGAAGGGAGGCCTCTGCCTGCACACTTGCCTGACTCCCAGCGGAGGCTCGGAGTACCGCAAGCCCAACTATGAGGATGGAAGCGGCCATTACAGCAGTGGACGCCGCACCTTCGCGCCATGATGTCAGGGGTTGTACACTGTAGGGAAGGAGAAAAGAGAGAAACTGACTGTGACGTCGGGAAGATGGGCTTCCAGGAGCGTGCCTCCAATGTGTCCCCGCTCACTCGACCACCTCCAGACCGACGCAATGAAGGATTACGGGGGTGCTATCCCCGCACTTTGTCCCCACTGGGTAAACCGCAGCTCCATGGGGCCAGGAGGTAGCCCGAGTGGTGCAGGAGGCAGGAGGATGATTCCTTGTGGAGCACTGAAGGGTCCGAGTCGGCAGGGCGGGGGGGTGGATAAAAGTGTAATTAAAAAAAAAAAAACACTCATTTATTATTTTACAACCTCTGAAGCACAGCTCCATGATTGCCCCGTGCAGTTGCGTACTACTCGCATTCTGGCTGCTGTGATGATGTCCATGCGTCAACTCCTGGTGAGAGCTGGACATTTATCTGGCAGCCCCCATATGTTTCCATGCACAATGCACATCTTACAGTCCCTGCTGCAGAAATATAACATACCCGGGTACAAGTGCACAGGGTCCCCGGTAGCTTCTTTTGAAAACCAGTGTAGAAAATGTCACGGTGCAACTCAGAAATCTCCATTTAGCTCAGCTATTCCACAAACCAGCTTGTACGTGCAGCCGGTTCCAGTGTGCTGGACAGTGACTGCTCATGCCTAGTCATGAAATCAGTAGGCTGTGTAATATATGTTAATACGGGCCAAAATAAGCAACATTCAATAACCCCTAGAACAGCATCTTGTGTAAAATGAGCACTGGAAAGTGTTGTACAGCTATTTTAAATACAGAATTGTGAGGGCGTGTCAAAGATACATCAAAGCGATGCATGCTCACAGTACTGGGTTTAAAACAGACCTACAATACTTTCCCCATGCTTGTATTTACACAACACACACTTGTTCTAGGGGGTTCTGTAGCTGCCCTTTACCAGGAAATGTGGGAATTGCATATTGTTTATTTTTGACCTTACTGACTTATATTACACAGCCTATTGATTTAATGAATAGCCGTTCGTGATCACTGCCAAGCGGACTGGCACCGACGGCATATGCAAGCTGAGATGTGGAATCGCTAAGCAAAATGGAGAGTTCTACATTACACTGGGACATTTACTTCAGCAGTTTCAAAGGAGGCTAACAGGGCACCCTGTGCACTTGTACCCCTGCATGTTGCATTTCTATGGTAATGAGTATATGGTCTACATTCTGCCCTTAAACCTATGGGGGGCTAGCTGGCCTGGTGGCGAGGTTTGAGGCACTGGATGCCACACCTCATGCTACGCTGGCAACCCGGGTTCGGGAACTGACTCGGACCACTTGGGGTCAGCTGGGGAGGGAGAGGATTGAGCATCTGAAGGACGGCTCTCCTCTGTCAGGGTGGGTACCGGGTTTCGCTTAGCACCTGAGCGACCCCCGATGAAGATTGGGGGTTTTGCATGAGCTGGCGCAGTAAGGGGTGGAGCACGGCAGATGCCAGCAGTGTGCCTGCACAGGCGTCACTGCACATCGCGCACTCCTGGGGGAACCACAGAAACATGGAAAAGATCCTTGCCGATGGTAGGTGCAGGTAGGGTCCAGGGGCCAACCTCCACGCCCAGGCCGGGTTTCCAGTTAACCTTTCGTTCTCCTCGCGTTCTCCTGGCAACCTGTCTAGATTGCAGAAAGGTCACCTGGTAGGAGTTGGCGGTCCCACCCTGGTGGGCTTAGATCTGGCGGGTAAGGGAGCCCAGAGCAGTTAGCAGGAGGTAGCATCGACCTGTGTGACTAGAGCTTCAGATGGGTGGGATAAGGTTGCGTCATGAGTCTCACTGGAGAGAGTCCAGCAGCAAGTGAGGAGGCGCATAAAGAGTAGGTAAAAAAACCTATGGGGGCTGCCAAATAAGCATCCATGCTGTCACCAGGTGGTGAGGCATGGGCATCCTCATCGCAGACAGAATGTGTGCAACGTGTGACTGTACACGGCAAATATGGAGCTGTGTTTCGGGGCACTACAAGGGTTCAGAATGTTCGATAACATTGTAGTATATGGTGGAACATCATTCACACTCGAAATTCCACCATACCGAAAGGCTGTTCATTGACACACACAAGAATGAATGGAATGCTGTACTGACCATACGTGCATAACAGCATTTCATTCATTTAGATTGCGAAGCTTGAGCTCTGTTTTTAAAGCACAAACGGAAGACCATGCCAATATTTTTCTAAACACACGGAAAATGGCCACAGCGGTTTGTCAGACAAGCGATCAATTAATCACTAATAACTTGAAAAGCCGGGTCAACCAGATTTTATCTTTAAAAAAGTTTTTACTTACAAGTTTCAACATATGGAGAGTTTCTTTCCTTGCTAAGCGAGCCGTCTAGCCGCAATGTTTTGTGTGTAAATTCCACCCACACAGGAACGGTAACCAGTGGGAGTGTGCGCTGCTAACGTAGTGACGCCCAGTCCCTAGCAACCACACAGCTCACCATATTATCACACGGCAGACAACAATTTATTTTTCACTGGAAAAAAATACATTTTAAAAGCAAAAAAAAATACTGTTAAAATAATTTGAGGGGCACCATACACTATAGAAAATACTGGATGGATAACCCCATGAAAGGTGGGGTTTAAACTTGTGAAGGGGAAGGGATCAAAAATGGAGCAGTGCCAGCAGATACGATAAATGAGGGACATGATCTCCACTCTTCTAGGGGGCTAGGGAGATATGGAATTGGGTCACCAGGTAGGGTGCAGGAGCTGAGAAATGGAAGCTCAAGGGGGAGAAAGGAGAGAAGGGAAAAGGGTTGGAGAGTGGTCCTGATAAATGCCAGAAGCTTAGGAAATAAAATGCCTGAGCTCCAGGCGATGCTAGTTGAGGGGAGGTAGATGTGGCAGCAGTCACTGAGACCTGGGCCACTCCACTGCAGACGCAGTGGGACCCTAAATCTGGAGGGTGCACTATGTTCCAGAAAAGATAGGGAAGGAAGGGGCGGTGGTAGTGTAGCAGTGTTGTCAGAAATAGGCGTGGGTATTGGAGGGGTAGAGGGAGGCAGAGGGAATGTGGAGGCTATTTGGGCCACCTTGCTGTGAAGTGGGGTAGAAAGTAAGGTCGGGAGTGAGTATACAGACTACCAGCACTGGTGGAGGTCCGAAAGAAAGTCTGGTGGCAAACCTTGAGGGACACTGTAGATTAGGAAAGGGAAGGGTACTAGTAATGGGGGACCTCAACATGCCAGGAACAGACTGGGGGACTATGACATCACCAGTGGCTAAAGACCAGAGGCTGCTTGATGTCTTCCAGGATGCGTTTCTGACACAACAGGTGGGTGAGCCAACTAAGGAGGCCTGGACACTGGACGTGGTCCTGGCAGACAGTGATCAGATTAGTGTCCTAGAGGTGAGGGACCCGCTGGCTGGGAGTGATCATGCCACAGTCTGGTTCTTCCAGGACCTGGGGGAGGAAAATCGAACAAGGACGGTAGTAACAGACTTTAGGGGTGCAGACTTCAGGGAGATGGGAAGGATCCTTAAAGATCATCTAGACAGGATAAGGCCGGATATGGATGCTGACAGCAGGTGGGGGATCATTAGGAGGGGAATACAGGAGGTTACCAGATCCTGTGCAAGGGAAAGGCGTAAGTTCGGTAAGGCCAGAAAACCCTGCTGGTGGACCCGGGAGGAACAGGAGGTGGTGAGGGAAAAGAAAGCGGCCTATAGGCACTTCAAGTGGTCAAGGAGTGAAAGGGATCAGGAGGAATATGAGCTGACAGCCAAAAGAGTCACAAGGGTGGTGAGAGCAGCTAAGGCAAAAAAGGAGCAGTCCTTGGCCAGTGGGATCTGGGGGAAGGGGACAAGGGGTTCTTTAGATACATGGGGGGAAAAAAGGAAAGTAAAGGGGCACATCAGCAAGATAAGGGTAGGGGATGGTTGGGCATAGGAGGCGGGGGAACAGGCAGAAGTCCTAAATGAGTACTTTGCCTCAGTTTATACCAGGGAGGATGGAGGGGCTAGGTCTTGCGAGGGGAGCGGGGGCAAACCAGAGCAAGGGGTGAGAACGGTAGAGACCAAGGGCCCTGATGGGCCTGGGGAGAGGGAGTGGCCACCACAGACAGGTGGGGGCCCAGCAGTGCATGTTCAAAAGGGGGAGAATGAGGCTGAAATCCCAGTGGAGAGAGAGTAAGGGAAGCCCTCAGGTCCCTTCGGATGGAGAAAGCACCTGGGCCAGATGAGATACATCCCAGGGTTCTGAGGGAACTGGCAGATGTCTCGGCAGTCAGGACTTCAGTTCACTCCATTTTGGGAGTATTTGACTTCCAAAAATAAGGCAAAAACTTCCAAAATAAAGAGGAAGGAAGTCATTGACTTCCAGATTAAAACCAAAAATTATGTGACTTCCAAAACTGCAGGCATGGAAGTCAGAAATGCTGAATTTTTCTGACAGAAATTGTATTTTACCACTGATTCATTGTGTTAACATCCATAAATGTGTCTGTCCCAGAATACTGACTTCCAAAAGTGAGATCCTAGAAGTATTTTGACTTCCAAAAAACTCTGACTGACTTCCAGATTTCAACTTCTGGAAGTTTAAGACTTCCATGGAAAATAAATCAACGGAACCACTGCTGGCAGTCCCTCTAGAGGAGCTTTTCAACATCTCTCTGAGGACTGGGTGGGTGCCCCAAGACTGGAGGGTGGCCTGTGTCGTGCCAATCTATAAGAGGGGCTCAAGAGAGGAGGCAGGAAATTACAGGCCTGTTAGCCTGACATCGATGGTCGGTGAGGTGATGGAAGGTATTGTCAAGCAAAGGCTAAGGGGGTTACTGGAGCAAACTGGGGGCTTGGACGATAGGCAGCATGGCTTTGTCACGAGAAGATCGTGCCAGACAAATTTTGTTGAGTTCTATGACTGGGTGACGAGGGCCCTGGACCAGGGTAGGCCAGTGGACATCCTCTTTCTGGATTTTAGCAAGGCATTTGATTTGGTACCCCACAATGGCCTGCTGGCTAAGCTGAAGGAAATGGGGGTAGGGATACAGTTGTTAAGAGGGATAGGAAATTGGCTCTCTGAGCATACTCAGAAGGTGTTGGTTGGAGGGTTAGCCTCATCACCAAGGTGGGTTACTAGTGGGGTTCCCCAGGGGTCAGTGCTGGGGCCACTCCTGTTCAACGCCTATATCTCAGACATCAGGAGAGGGGGATCAGGAGTGACATGAGTCTCTCTGCAGACGTCTCAAAGCTAGGTGCAGTGATGGATGGGGAGGAGGGGAGGGAGGCCTTGCAGCAGGACCTGGAGGCTCTGGAAAGGTGGTCAGGAAAATGGAAACTAAAATTCAATGTGGGGAAGTGGAAGGTTCTGCACCTGGGAGACAGAAATCCAGACCAGGGGTATACCCTGGGAGGAGACATGATTCAAGTCACAGAGGGCGAGAGGGACCTGGGGGTAGTGGTAGATGTCAAAATGAACAACTCAGAGACCTGTAGGAGGGCAGCAGCAAGGGCAAATAGGATGCTGGGATGCATCGCCAGGGGGATTACCTCCAGAAAGGTGGAAGTGATCCTTCTACTGTACAACTGCTTGGTTAGGCCACACCTCGAGTATTGTGTACAGTTTTGGAGACCACATTCAAAGAGAGACATTACACTCCTAGAGAGGGTCCAAAGGAGGGCAACCAAAATGATCTGGGGCCTGGGGGAGAGGACCTATGTGGAGAGGCTCAAGGAGCTTGACATGTACACCCTGGAGGAGAGGAGGGACAGGGGGGACAAGATAGAGGTCTTTAAGTATATGAAAGGGATCAATAAAGGAGGCCCAGTCAGGGTGCTCCAAAGGAAGGAGGGTCGGGCAACGAGAGGTCACAGGTGTAAGCTGGAAGGCTGCAGGCTCAGAGGGGAGAGAAGGAGATGTTATTTCACTGAAAGGGTGGTAGAGCCATGGAATGCACTGCACTGGTAGAGATGGAGACTGTGGACTGGTTTAAGAGGGGGATGGGACAGGTTACAGGGGTGCGGTAAATCTGACCAGGCACTATACAGGTAGAACATCTGGGACTGGGGACATTATAACCCAAGGGGTAGGGAGGGACACCAAAATCGACCCTT
This sequence comes from Neoceratodus forsteri, assembly GCA_016271365.2. Taxonomy (NCBI): domain Eukaryota; kingdom Metazoa; phylum Chordata; order Ceratodontiformes; family Ceratodontidae; genus Neoceratodus; species Neoceratodus forsteri. The sequence continues at coordinate 1,069,836,157 of CM028135.1, forward strand.
GGTGTGGGTGCTGAAAATTGCACAGACTCGAGAGACCGTAAGGCCTATTCTGCTGGCATTTTAGTATGTTAGTATGCAGAACTGTGTGTTCTGCCACCTCGGGGTCGGATTCCCAAGGACCTCTCGAGCTTCGCTCTTGAGGTGACAGGGAATCAAACCCCTCTGTGGCAGAACCCACTGGTTCTGCATGGTTACCCATCCAGTAGTCTCTATTTTTGGGGGGAGGCAGGCACTAGCATCAGGAGTCTCCTCTTGTATAGGGATAGATCAGCTGGTGAGGGTCACATATTTCTAAAGTGACCCCTAATGGTACAGATTCCCTTTAACTCACGTTATTTATATGCACACAGAATAAAGAGATACTGATTTTCAAAATAAAAACCAGGCCGGCACAGCAGCAAGGCGTCCACTTGCAGTGCTAACATCCCAGGTTTGGTGACGGGCTCGGAGGGCCGGCTGGGGGGGGAGAAGGATCGAGCATCCTGGGACTGCTCTCCTTCTCTGGGGGAGGAAGAAGAAGCCTGGTGCTTATGGACCCCTAGCGGAGGCTGGGGGGTAGCGCTGCGACGGCGTTGCTACATGGGGGCATGGGGGGCTGACCACTGGGCGGCACTGCACATCCTTGTCCCCCCCCCATGGATACAACATTTGAAAAAAGCCGTCTCACGGGCATGATGCCCTGCTCTGCCACAGTTTCCACTGCCACCAATGTCCGTGGGGGGGGGGACTTGTTCATGTGGCCCCGACTCAGAGGATAGGCCAGGGCTTGCCAACAATGTCTGGGGGTGGCAAGCCTAGGCATGGCGGGATGGTAGGCAGGGCAAGGCTGACTTCTGAATGGAGGGCTGGGGGGGGGAAGCCAGAGAGAAAAAAAAAATTCAGAACCAGGTATGTTGGAACTCTACCTGGAGAACAGGCTCCGACTGTTAGGGTGATTGTCAATCGACTTGCGCCCTCTGTACCATTTACCGTCACAATTTCAGAAGGAAAATATGACAAATATTTATTGAACATGAAAAAAAAGAAATTGTTGAAATACACGTCATATTCCTTCAGTTGACTGGTGATGCAGGCACAGTATTTTCATTGTGGTTCATAGGAATGGGATTTTGGAAATGGAGTCAACTGTTTACGCTTTTTTGGAATTTATGTCTTAATGAGCCACTGACATGCACTGGGCAGGTAACACATACCATGCAGTTGCTGACTTTGGAGCAATTTTAGCGATCATTTTTAAATTATTTCCCCTCTCAAATCCCAGCTACTAATTTCTTTATATAACCTGAACACAGTGCAGCCCAATCCCATACATTAGCATTATGATGACATAACGGCGGGAACTGGGATGCGGGAAGCTTATCATTATGTGCCTTTGCATGTTAATTACATTGACTGGTATGTATAGGCCCATATTGACCGGCACCTTCACAATGTTTTTTTTTTTTTTGCACCATTGTCCACCATAATTGTAATCTTATGAAGTGTACTGTATTGTATTAATGCCCAGGACCACCTTGAAAATGTACTTGCTCAACGGTATTTATACCTGGTTAAATAAAGTGATCGATTGATTCCCTGTGCCCTCCCACCTGACATCCCCAACAGTTGCCCGGGATGGTGGCCCCATAGTTTACCACCCTGTGACAGGGCTCCTGCAAGAAACACCGAGATCCACCATTAATCCACCTGAGTCTTCGGCTGCCGCATCATTGAGCTTGGGAGAGGAGGCTCTCATGGTGCTGCTAACGCATACGGTTTTCTTGTATAGTTTCCCCCAGAGGTGCGAATGTGCATGGACATCAGCGCACAGGCATGCATGCTCTGCACACGTCTGCCTCCCTCTGTTACCTAGTCTTGACTTGCTTGCACTCACCCGCTGCTGGGTATCACTTGAACGCTGGGCACCACTGACACTCCCCATTCAGAGGTGGAGAGCTGACCACATGACGCTCATCCAACGTCCACTCAGACAGGCCTCTGATGCTTTGGGCTCATTCCCGAACCCAGGTTGCCAATGTTGCATGTGGCAGCTTTAGCACTGCGATGGTGGGTGCTGGCAGGCTGGCTACTTTTATTGCTAGTTCATGGTATGAGTTGTCTGCCTGCCTGGATCCTAAAAGTGCATCATGTGTTCTTTAAGGTACTCAAAGGCAAAAACGAAAACATTATATATATATAATTATGTTGTTTAACCAGGTATAGCACACTAAGCTGAAAGCTTTTTTACAGGAGCAACCTGGGAGCACAAGGAGGTTAAGTGACTTGCTCAGGGTCACACAGTATGCAAGTGGAAGCTGTGGGATTCAAACCCAGGTCTGGTCTGATGGATGTCACCAGATTTGCAGCTCAGAGCCTTAGACCACTGCGCTATACTGCCACCTGCCATTTAAATGATCAGAATATGATTCTGATTCCAGATCTGATAGTTCATCCTCTCACCTTCTTGTGTAATACAGGGAAGAATGGGGAAACACACATTTACCATTTTTCCTGTACCCTATCATTGTTCAAACCTCCCTCACTTTCATCCCTTGGCAATATGTCAGCAGACTGCATAAAATGCAATACCATATTCACACCCATTCCTCGTCCAATGTTTTGGTTCTCTTTACGGTCCCAGTCTGGATGTTAGTGAGGGAAAAAATATTGAAGACATCTCTAAGACTGCCTCTCACTCTCCATGGCCGCTGATCCAGCTTGCCAATGTGGGTGGCCACCAGCCCAGACTGTGGTTTGCCAAACTGGCACCTACCTATCAAGACTGGCATCTCCCCTCTCGAGGCAGATTCCTATCATCTTAATAATGCCCTTCCCTCCTCAAAAATGGAAACATGACCAGAGAGCGCAGTGGAGACAATCAACTGTCTTAGCCAGATCCTGGTGCTCACCGTGCGAGAAGGATAGCAGTAGCAACTGTAACAAAGCTTTAGGTAAACTACTGCACTACAATGGAGGTTGCTTTGAGTAACTCATCGGAGTGTTTACTAATGTGTTTAGTCTGATTACTGTCCTCTTATCCAGTCTACATAACACAGTGACATGACTGACCACTTTTGCTGCCTATTGTGTGTGTGTGTGTGTGTGTGTGTGTGTGCCTGCGTGCGTAAGGCGGGGTACCTCTCAACTGCTATGGATTTCACATAGCGCTATAATTGTTACTTTCAAATTTCTCCCTGCTCTGAGAAGGTTTCCTGAAGTTCCTCATAATGTTAGAACTATTTCTGGACACACAAGCTATTAAAACATTGAACTAACTTGACAGAAACATTCCTTAAAAAAATAACATATGGGGCCCACTAGTTTTTGACATATTATTCTCTAAAATAAGAAGTGCTACACATCCTGGCAATTTGCTCTTAATTTTGAAGGCCAGTGCTATGCATTTTAATGCTGCGAGGTATTGGGGGGGGGGTCTAATCAGGATGGAGTCTGCCTAAAGCGGGAATATGAACAGGCTGGTCATGAGAGGGACAGCTACTGCAGTGAGACTGTGGTCATCACTGAGTCACTGATCAATGTTGGACCATGACCACTAATTGAGGTCAGTTGCTGTAGATCGAGTTTGAGCATTTAAGACATCTTTGGCAGCCTGATCCTCAGATCTGTCCTCCAGACCAGTAACGTCACAAATCATCAACTTGGACACAGAAGAGAATAGGATTACTACTTACTGTACCATTTTATCTACAGCCCTACAGAGACGGAAGGGAGGTGGGATGAATAAGGGGCTGTTCAGGGCGAGGATGTTTGATGTTTTCCTACTATTTACTGTGTTTTCTCAATGTGGTGGATGGATAGAGTCTTGAGCTTAACTGTAAAATCTGTCTCCTGGTCCACTCCAGATTTTTAATGCCAGTTAAAGGAAAACACTTTGGACTGTAAAACCCCAACCCCGAAAGGAATCCTCACCTATTAGCTTTTTTAACCAATGAAATATTTTTTTCCGATCTGCCTGATGTTATATTTAATTACTTGTATCTGCTCGAATCTAAACAGTACCGCAGCAGTGCCACATATAAAAAGGATATACGGCATGGCTCAGCACTGCTCCACTATTACTTTATGCCGTGGATCGGCATGGAGCCGCACTGCTTCAGCTTTGCGTATATTCAAGCGGATACATGGAATTAAACTTAACATCCTGCAGGTCAGAAACAAAAAATGTTTTACTGGCTTAAAAGCCTAATGGAGGGTGGGGTGGTGGTTCCATTGGGGGGAGGGGTTTTATAATAAAAACTATTTTCCTTTAAATTGCATTGGCTGGGAACCGGAATCGGACTTTACAATACTTGCGTGTCTGCCAACTTAACAGAGCCTGTTAACTCATATAAACATAAATTTATCTTAATGTTGCAGTCCTCCTCCTCCTCCTCCTGTGGCAACAAAAAGATAGTAGCAGGGGAGGTACTGGCGGCAGCACTGATGGACGCTGAAGTTGTGCGGCACAGCCTAGATTTGCAAGACTGAGACATTAGACCCTGGCAATATCTCTTCTTTGTTTTCCAGATTTCCAGACAGCAATAGTTTTGTGTAATGAGAACTTGCAGTCCTGAATGTTTGGCCCATCCAACAAAACGCTCATCAAATTGTCAAGGGTTTCAGTTTTAAAAGAACATCTGTGTTTTGTTTTAGGTCTGTTTTGTAGACTAACCCCACATTAACACATAAGGAAACTGTAATCTCAGCCTTGTCATGCACATTTATAATCCTCTGACATATTAGTTCAGGATTCATGTTACTGTAACTGCCAAGCTTAATTGCCTTAAAGAGGCACTGTAAACCTCCTCGAGCGTCAATGTGTCTCTAGTTTAAAAAACACGTTACAACTGGAGACAGTCTGTACTGTACAGACTGATGATGTAACTGGCAGTCTGATTTGGATTCTTTTTGTCTTTTTCTTTTTAAAAGTGTAAAAACAGACTGGTCAGAGTACTGGTGTTACCACAAAAAAACACATTTGTTTGCCATGCTTGATCCAACCCCCACTACAGTTTTCCTGGACCTGGAAACACACCCAACACAGACTAGACACTCCAGATGCAGTGGGATGAGAGGTGACTATTGCATCACGAGTGGCTGTCTTGTTCGGGGGTGTTCCTAATGTTCAGGAAGTGTGCAATAAGAATAGATCAAGGATTTGAAACAAAACAAGATTGGGTATAGTTATAACAGTAGCTTGCATTTCCACTGCACTAAGAAGGAAGAAAATAACCAGCAACATCAATGGATTTTAGAAAAGGTCATAAAATGCGTTTTTCTTTTATTTATATTCTATGCTCCAGGTATTTGCTGTGCCCCCTGACCCGCTCCATGCACAACCACCATGCCACCGTAGGACTTCCAACCCCCCCCCCGAGTTTGCCCCCTTGTGGCGGAGCCATCCTGAAGGACAGAAGTGCCCAGGGTACTCCCGCAGCAACAGCAGTCAGCTGGGAGTCAAGCCAGGAGGCTCAAGGTTTGCTTCCTTGAGTTGCGGCAGTTTCCCCCGGGATAAGCAAGATGTGCAATGACGCCATGATGTCAGAATGTTGGTTGTCTGCCCACCCGTCCACCCAGACTTGGCCTGCCCTGGTAGTCTTCCTTCCAGCCTCCACTAAAGGTCCACTGATACTGGGCACTAGCAACCCCAAGAGGAGGACAGCGATCCCTCAGATGCTCGATCCTCCTGCCCCTGGCCAACCCTACAGCTTCCAATTCGCTCCCAAACTTGGGTTTGCTGCCATCGTGTCGGTTGCACAACTACCCGCGGAGGGGCCTGCCAAAATATGTGAGTTTTCAACTAGAAATAATAAGATGCCATAAAAATCCCTTTAGCATTGGCCACTCTCTTTTCAACACTGTTCCATTTAATTATTGGGGGGCGGGGTCAACATGTCAGTTTCTTTCCTGTTCATCACGATCTGATAGAAAGTCATCATCGTGTTCCTCAAGCTCTAACCTCAATAACGTCTTGGCCATCATTTTATATGCCTTCTGCTTCTGCCAGAGGCACACTTTCTTGATGACCAATGCCAGACCCGGTCTCCAGCTCCACGTCTATTGCTTTTGCTTGTCCAAATCGAGAAGCTACATCACGAAGTGCAGTATTTACATCACTGGAATTTGCATACTTAAGTACGCCTGGCTCCAACAAAGCTCCGAAATTGTTACGTGCGTTTTTAACATTAATATAAGCTACAACTCTGTTTAGCATTGCATTGTTCAATCTTGTGAGGTAAATATTGTATACATTTTTGAATTCAGACATAGTCTGTTCCTTGCAGTTTGTAAGTTCGACCTTGCTTTCTCTGAACACAGGAATATTTTCCAACATCATCTTGATCAACACTAAACAGGAATTTTGAGAGGTGCTCCCTGCCACTTTCCTGCAGAGTCGTTAAACCCATTACACAACATTCCACCAAAGGTATAACCTCACTGATTTCCAATGGCTCTTTCTGGAGTTAAGTGCATAACACACCCACTATATCATAGACAGCCAGCATAAATGCATGCTCCAGCTGTAACATCAAAGCCAACTCTGCTATTACCATCTGTGAATCGCCTGCTGCTCTAATTTGTGCCTAAAACAGTGACTGTGTGTTAGAACTGCCTCGGAACCTCCGGTGTACCGGAGGCTCGATCAGCTAAGAGGGCGGAGAACTGGGGGAAGCATCACAGCTAAGGGAGGAGCTCTACAGCTTAAAAAGCTTTGTGCTGCTCTATGAACAGGTACGCTCCAGCTGTAACATCAAAGCCAGCTCTGCTATTACCATCTGTGAACCGCCTGCTGCTCTAATTTGTGCCTAAAACAGTGACTGTGTGTTAGAACTGCCTCGGAACTCCCAGTGTACTGGAGACTCGATCAACTGAGAGGGCGGAGAACTGAGGGAAGCGTCACAGCTAAGGGAGGAGCTCTACAGCTTAAAAAGCTTTGCGCTGATACACCTCGAATGCTGTGGCACAAGCGTGAGTGGCGCAAGCGCCACTCAGTATAGAAATTCAAACAAGAAGCTGAAGATACAGTCTCTACTTGACTGGTAAACAACTGGAGGTTTATGTAATTGCTGCTACTGAGAAAGTAGCTTATAGTTATTGCAAAATATAGATACATAGGTAACCTAAAGTTGGTGGTTTTAAAATTTGTGTCACTAGTGTCTGTTGCAGATAGAAACCTCACTATCTGCCAAACTGGTGGTCCTTTGTCGGATACTGAGCGCTCTTTATTATTATGAGTGGCTTAGAGGATATTTATTTGTGGTTTTTAAACTCTGTTATAAAACTATTATGGAATACAAACAGTCTTATAAAAATAACCTAAAAGTAATGTTTGGATTTTGGGGATATTAATCGCACTTATCTGCTTGTTGCAAATTTGTTCTACACATTCGGCTGTTTCTTTTTCTATAAGAAGTCAACTTCACCAGAACTTTTATCCACCAGATTGTTCTACCAATAATGGATCTGGCCTGGTAAAGAGGAGAAACCATTGTTTCCTGGTGAAACTGCATTTAAAGAACCAGCAGGTAAGGTATGGCCCCTTTTCCAGGCCAGTTGGTAGAATGGATGGATGTGTGCTCCTGGTGACTTTGGCCCTTAGTGGTGATACTGAGACCAACCCAGGTCCTGAATCAAGAAATATAAAAATCATGCATGACAATGCACGAAGTTTAGTAAATAAACTGGACTTGTTTCATGCCTGGGTTGAAATGGAAAAGCCAGATATAATTGCTCTTTCAGAAACCTGGTTGGGAAAGAAAGAAGTAGACAAAGATTTTATTTATTTATTTAGTTTTTGTTAACCGGGTAAGTGCACTAGCCAACAGGTGACTATTTTCAGGCACGACCCGGGAGTTAAATTTTGAGTTAAATGATTATTATTTTCATAGAAGATACAGAGGGGCAAGGGGACGGCGTATAATATTGTATGTAAATAACTCTTTGGGGCATTCTCAGATCATATTGTCCTGCAAGATTGAAGGTATAGAGTGTATCCTGATTTTTATCCCCTCCATTGATTTGGTACTTGGAGTGGTTTATTCTCCACCAAAAGTTAAAGCAATCCATTTCGAGAAACTGGCCGACACCATGGGGCTGCGTACTAGAGACAAAAATATATTATTAATGGGGGACTCTAATGCTGCATGGGGGGAAGAAGAGGTCAGAAGCTAAAATAATCATTTCAGATCTTAAACCTGATTCAGTTAGTCCACACACCAACTAGGAAAGATAAGATAAACAGTCCTGATAATATATTAGACCTTATTTTTGTGACTCCAAATATTACAGTTTTAGAAACAAAGGTCTGTCCTCCAAATTTGGGTGATCATAATGTGTTTTTTTGTCTCATCTCTGTAAATCAACTTAAAGTTCACCCCCAAGAGAGAACTTCGTAGTAAAGAGATGTTATAAAAAATATAGTAAACAAATCTTTTCAAATCAAAATGTCACAACAAAAGTGGTATAAGATTTCTCTAATTCCGGATCTGGATTTGGCAGTAGAGGAATTTACAAAAATGTTTTTAGAGGTGTGCAACATGTGTGCCCCATATAAAAAAGAACAAAAAACCAAAAACACTTACCATGGATAAATGACGTATTAAAAAAATTGATAATATTTAAAAAGCAATTATGGGAAAAAGCTAACAAAACTTTGGACAAGGTTGTCTGGGAGCATTTTAAAAAGATACGTAATAAAGTCACTCAGGAGGTAAAGAAAACAAAAGGACTTTATTGTAAACATAAAATAAATGAAACTAATGACCCAAACAAATATTGGACTTTAATGAAATCACTTGCTAAATCACAAAATAATCTATGTGGCGCAAAAGTTATTGAAAATGGCATTCTTCTAAATCCAGATAACGCTGCTAATACTTTAAATAAATATTTTATTGAACTTCCTGATATAATCATTCCAAGTGGATTACAGGAAAAGGGGAATTGTGGGAACGAGGGACATGATGATCAAACGGATCAAAATTTAGTACCATTATTTAGGTTTAAACAAATAACAAGAAAAGAAGTAATAAAAGAAATAAATAAATTGCAAAACCATAAGGCCAAAGGATTAGATGATATAGAAATTAGGTTTTTGAAAGATTCTGCATACGAGGTGGCCCAACCCTTAACTGATCTCTTCAACAGGAGTTTGATTGAAGGGAACTTTCCTTGATCTTGGAAACAGGCTAAAATAGTGCCAATTCATAAGGGGGGGGGGGCTTGGATTTTAGGCCTACAAAACTGTAGACCAATTGCCCTATTATCCGTCCTATCTAAGCTGTTGGAAAGGTTGATACATACACAATTTATGAATCACCTGTAAAATATAATAAGTTAAATAATTTCCAGTCTGGTTTTAGAAGGGGTAGGTCGACGACCATGGCACTCACGGATTTTATTGCCTTAGTGGCAACCCCACTTGGGGAGTCAAGGTCCGTGGGTGCTGTGTTCATCGACCTATCCAAGGCTTTTGATCTGGTCGATCATTCTTTGCTTGTACAAAGGCTGAAACAAATAGGTATAGTAACTGAACCATTAAATTGGTTTCGATCTTACTTGGAAAGTCGATCTCAGACAGTAATGGTGGAGGAAACTGGTTCAAGATTTTTACCAGTGACTCATGGTGTTCCACAGGGGTCCATACTTGGACCCCTGTTATTTATCCTTTACATAAATAGTCTTCCTTGCCATATAAAGTCTACTCATATTAGGCTTTATGCCGATGATACTGTCTTGGTTTGTGATGGAAAAGACTTGGTGGAGGTGGAGGCTAACCTGCAGTCAGATTTCAATATACTGCAGGCCTGGTTTGCCTCCTCAGGTCTTGTCCTAAATGAAAAGAAGACCCAAACTATGTTAATTGGCTCATAGGCACTTAAGAGTGGTTTACAAAATGATAAACTATGTATAAAAACTGTAAAGTGTATCTGTTTGACACAGGATCTGGCCTATAAGTACCTAGGGGTGCTTGTAGACCACAAGTTATCTTCTGAACAACATTTAAATATGTTAATAAAAAAAAGTCCATTTCAGGGTAGGTGCGCTCAGAAGAATAGTAAACTGCTTGGGTATTAAGGATAGACAGGTTATAACAAATCAGTTAATAATTCCACTAATTGATTATGGAAGTCATGTTTATTCAAGTACTAATACAACAATACTTCATAAGCTTGATACATGTTCTAATAGATTAGCAAGGTTTGTATTAAGATGTAAAATAGATACCCATCACTGTCATATGTATATTAAGCTAAACTGGGTCTCCCTAGAGATTAGGAGACAGCGAATCTGGTCAAATCTTGTTTATAAAATCTATAAAACCAGACATCCTATTGGTCTGGCAGAGAGATTAATTAGCCCCACCCATCAGTTTAATTTACGAAAGAGTGGCGCTAGAGACCTGATAGTCCCTAAATATAGAAACAGATTTGTAACCCTGACTTTCCAGTATAGAGCTGCTACCTCCTGGAATGGTCTTTCACTGCCATTGAAAATTCAGGATTTGACTATAGCTAAATTTAATCTTGCTATAAAGCAAGAAATATGTTTTTGCTATTTATGTAATAGATGAATTGAATTGCCCGTAGATTTAATGTGCCATGATACAAAATTTCTGTTTTGTATTTAAGTAACTCATTTGTATTGTTAAACGTGTAGTTTCTTATTGTTTGTTTTAATTGTAACTTGTATTCTGACATCTAAACAGGTGCACCTTGTAAAGAGGGTTATTTTAACCCTAATGGTGTTTGAAGTTGCTTTCATATCCTGTATAAATAAATGTTATTACTACTACTAAACGCTGTGACCATGGCAGTCTTAAAGGTGTGAAAGAAATTTCACTGTGAGCGTGCAACAGGGCTCCAACTGTCTGTACTTAGCTGCGACAATGTCATCAAAATGGATGGATAACATCTCACTACACCAGCAACCACATTCCTTAAAGGGACACTGTCAGCTATTTTTAACATCTTTTTTTTTTTTTTTAAACCTGGGCATCTAGCTCCAGTCCTGTAGAGTCACAGATAGTACACCTGGTCACCCCACTGTAGAAAAAGCAGAAATAATGGTGTTTTGTCAAAAAAAACTAACTTGTATTTGTCCCGACTGTTATCCCCACAGCTACGGACCCCAAACATTCATATGTGTATATGGTGCCGGAGCGTCAGTACACTCGTTCATGAGAGAGTCCTGTTTCTTTTTCCAGCACATAGAAGTTTAATATAAAATATGCTTATATGGGTGGCACTGTCCTTGGCAATCTCAGCTGTAGTGGAAACTGATGATTATGTCTAAAGGAAACTGCACTTTTAAAAGTTGAGCCATAAGTCTGAGCATGCGAATTAGAGTCGACGCTGACGCGCATGCCCAAAGTCACAGCTCAACTTTTGAAAGTGTTGTTTCTTTTAGATATACCATCATTTCATACTACAAAGAATGGTTACGTAAGAACTTACCATAACAGTAGATCTTCGAGGGTATCTTAGTCATCAGGTCCCTCAAATGGAACTTCACCGTCAGTGAAGCAGGATCCACATGGAAGATTTTCAGCAGTATCACTGGAGCCCCCCCATGCCAATGTCACCAACTCTGAAGGCATGAGCGGCCCCACTACCTCCTCAGTTTTTTTCCCCCAGAGACAAAAGGGGGCATAGCCCTAGCCATGGGGGACCAAGGAAAGAGAGAGGTGTCTAGCCCTATAAGAAAGGCTGGATACACCAGATAGCCAGTTCCAGTAGATAGCCACAAAATGGGGGATGGTGGCAGGGAAGACAGACCTCATGACTGAGATCCCCTTGAAGATCTACTGTTATGGTAAGTTCTTACGTAACTGTTCTATCTTCTTCGGGGGGATCTCAGTCATCAGGTCACACCACAGGAACAAGTCCCAAGCAGTTACAGGTGCAACAAGACAGTCTGGGAGGAAGGTAAACCCTAAGCTTAAGACAGGAGGCCCTGCAGCACAGCCCTTCCAAATCCTGCATGGGCTCTTGAGGCAATGTCCAGACTAGTGCTTGGTGAAAGTGCGGATGGTACTTCAGGTGGCAGCCACGCAAATGTCAGTGGCTGAGACCCCACAAAAACAGGCCACAGAGGTAGCCATGCCTCCTGTGAAATGCGATTTTACTGCTCCAGGCAATTCTTTGCCGTACTTGTTGTAAAAGAACACAATGTAACTAGTCAACCATTTATTTTTATTGATTTCATTTTGTTAACCGGGTAGGCCCACTAGGCCCAAAAAGGTCCCTTTTTCAGGGGCGAGTCAGAATTAGTTTAATGGAGACCTGTAGGGTACAGGATATATTAATGATACATTTCGATAACACAAAGCAATTTTTAGAAACAATCACAGTAATTCCAGGCAATCACACAAGTTCCAGAAGCATTACACTTTAGAGTAACATACTTAGGCTTATTGTAAGCACATTCGTTTAGGCAGGAGAAGGCTACCAACATTGAGAAAGTGTTTGTACAGTTTAGATAGACATTGTTTAGAAACCTGAATGCCCTCTCTACTTGAGGCGAAAGAAACAAACAACTGCTCAACTTCCTACATTCCTTCCTTGGAAGCAGGTAATATTTCAAAGTTCTGCACACATCCAATGTATGAAGCACTGTTTCTCCTGGATTGGCACGCTCTGGAAAATAAACAGCAAGGTGGAAAGATTGGCTCAGTGTGAATTCAGACACTACCTTAGGGAGAAATTTAGGATCTGTGTGCAAAGACTCCCTGTCTCTGTGAAAAATCAAATAAGGTTCCTCGCACTAGAGGGCCTGATGCTCTGAAATTCTTTGAGCAGAAGTAATAGCAACTAAAAAAACAGGTTACTCACCTGTAACAGGAGTTCTAGGAATGGTATATGTTGTTCATCCACACTGTCTGGCAGGTTCCTTGCTGCTTTAAATCTTGCCGGAAGGTCTTCAAGCTGGCTCCTCCCACCCACCCGGGTGGTAAAACTCTCGGCTCCGCCCCATGATGCCAGATCTAGTCCGCTGGAAACCAGGTTGTGCGTCGAAGCCGGGGAGGCGGGTGGGTCGTGTGGATGAACAACATATACCATTCCTAGAACTCCTGTTACAGGTGAGTAACCTGTATTTCCAGGGACATGGATATGTTGTTCATCCACACTGTCTGGCAGACTCCTAGCAGTTCTCCGGGAGGAGGGAGGCAAGGCGCACACCCCACTTAGGGAATAAAGACTGAGAACCGAGGCCCCAAAACCAGCATCCCAGCGTGACTCAAGGTCGATGTGGTAGTGGGTAATGAAGGTGTGTGCTGACTTCCAGGTAGCAGCCCTGCAGATTTCCTGGACAGGGACATCCCTGGAAGCAGCCACCGATGCAGCAGCGGGTAGAATGAGCTCTTATGCCTCTGGGAAGCTCCATGCCCGCCAACCTATAGAGAGATCTATGCAGGAGGTGACCCACCTGCCTATCGTCTGCTTGGCTGCAGGTCTGCCAGGTGCGGCTTCAGCTTAGATGACAAACAGCTGGCGAACCTCTCCCGGAACTTCAGCCGTCCGCTCCTTGTAATAAGCGGGCGCTCTTCTAGGGTCCAAAGTATGGAGCCTATATTCGGCCTCCGAGGTGTGATTGGGGTAGAACACCGGCAGAGTCAACACCTGGTTAAGGTGCAACTCCGACACCACCTTCGGAAGGAATTTCGGGTGGGGGTGCAGGACAACCTTGTCCGTGTGGAAGACCAGATAAGGAGACTCGATGGAAAGCGCCTGGAGCTCTCCCATCCTTCTGGCTGACGTGATAGCCACGAAGAAGGCGGTCTTCCACGACAGGTGAGAGATGTCACACCTGTGCATCGGTTTGAATGGCTTACCTATGAGCTTAGCCAATACCAGCAGTAGATCCCACGGAGGTGGAGGTTCTCGCACCGGAGGGGATATGTGATCAAGGCCTTTGAAAAAGCGCCCAACCACCTTCTCCTGCGCCACTGACTGCTTCCCGGCCCGCGCCCGGTAAGCAGAGATGGCTGCCAGGTGCACCTTAAGGCTCGTCGACCGAAGCCCTTGCTGAGAAAGGGACCACAGGTAGTCCAGAATGCTTGCCAAGGAACAGGAGGAAGGGTCAGGCCCTTGCCCTGACACCAAATGGAGAATCTCTTCCATTTGAAGTAGCATTTTCTGAGTCGACTCCTCTGAGGACGCCTCAACAACGTTGAGGACCTCGTCGGAAAGACCCAAGGCCTGGAAATCTAGCCGCTCAGGAACCAGGCCGTCAGGTGCAGGGATTGAAGGTCCGGATGGAAAACCTTCCCCTGATTGACTGAGATCAGGTCCGGACGGGCTGGAAGCCGCCTCGGGAGCCTGGAGCTGAGACTGAGGAAATCTGGATACCAGAACTGGCGGGGCCAGTCTAGGGCTACCAGAATCACCTGCGCCTTGTCCCTCCTCACCTTGAGAAGCACCTTGTGGATCAAGGGAAATGGGGGAAAGGTGTAGAAGAGGCCTGGGGTCCACGGCCTCGAGAAGGCATCCCCCTGCAGCGAGCCCTGCTGAGGGGGGCGGGCATGAAACAGTCTCAGCTTCGCATTCTCCCTGGAGGCAAACAGGTCCACCTGAGGCATGGCCCAGTGGGAGAACAGATCTTGTACTACCTCCGGCAGGAGAGACCACTCATGGGACGCAGCCCCTATCTGGCTTAGGGCATCGGCCAGAATGTTGGAGGCTCCTGCCACATGGATGGCAAGGAGATCCGCCTCCAGGCTGCGCACGCGTGACCAAATGCGGAGAGCTTCCCTGCACAGAGGGATGGAGCGCGTCCCTCCCTGGCGGTTAAGGTGTACATGGTCGTGGTATTGTCCGTCTGGACCTGAACCACTTGACCCCGTAGAAATGGAGCGAAGGCGGTGAGGGCTAGACGAACCATTTGAAGCTCCAGCATGTTGATGTGGCATCGGGACTCCCGAGGGGACCAGAGGCCGTGCGCTCTGTGCTCCCCCAGATGGGCACCCGAACCCATCAGAGAAGCATCGGTCGATAGAGAGACCATCGGCTCGGGGCGGACAAATGGGATGCCCTCCTGTAGATGTGCTGGAATGGTCCACCACTGGAGAGCGTTCCACATCCCCTGGGTCACTGTCATTAGCTGATCCAGAGGATCGAAGTGTTGTGACCATTGGCTGGCCAGCCCCCATTGAAGGGGACGCATGTACCAATGGGCCCAATGGACCACGCTGGTGCAGGCCGCCATGAGGCCCAGGAAGTCCCGGGCAGGGCACAATTGCCCAACCTGAAATGATTGGGCGAAGGAGGAAAGAACCTCGGCCCTGTCCGCCGGGAGCCGTGCTCTGGCTCGTAGAGAGTCGAGCTCTGCCCCGATGAATTGTATCACCTGCTTTGGCACGAGTTCCGACTTGGCCTCGTTGATGAGGAGGCCAACTTGAGAGCAAACCTGGAGGGCCAGATCTCTGGACCGCTCCACCTCCACTCTAGAGGAGGCTGCAATCAGCCAGTCGTCCAGGTAGGGGTACACCCAGACCCTTCGGCGCCGTAGAAATGCTGTCACCACTGCCATGCATTTGGTGAAGACCCTGGGAGCTAGGGAAAGGCCGAAGGGCATGGCCTGGAACTCGTAGAGGGATCCCTCTGCCCTGAAGTGGAGGAATCTCTGGTGGGACGGATGGATTGGGACGTGAAAGAACGCGTCCTGGAGGTCCAGAGAACAGAACCACACACCTCGTTCCAAGGATGGGATTATCTGAGCCAGAGTGACCATACTGAAGGTCCGAGACCTTAGGAACCTGTTCAGGTCGTGCAGGTCTAGAATGGGGTGCCAGCCCCCCGTCCGTTTCGGGACCAGGAAGTACCTGGACACGAACCCCGGGTCTGATGGAGGATCCGCCACCTTCCTGATCACCTCTTTTTCGAGGAACAGGGCGATGTCGGCTTGGTGAGCCGACAGAGAGGCTGCAGACCCCGTAGCCCCCCAAGGGGCGACAGCTTGGAAGGGCAGGGCCTGCTCAAACTCCAGGGGCAGGCCCTTTCTTACCACCTCCAACACCCAGCGGTCCGTGGCGATAGCGGACCAGGCGGAAAGGAAGTGGCGGACCCGTCTCCCCACGGGGGGAACCCAGGGGGGAGTGATGAGGCTGGGGGCGACACCCCTCAACCTGTCACTGGGCAGGCTTGGAGGAGGAACCGACCGAGGGACCTCCTGGGCCTTTTCCTCCCTGCTTCCTGTTAGAGGAAGCCGCAGGCTTGGTTTTGGGGAGCCAAGCGCGAGCCTGCTGGCCCTGATGCTGGTGCTGTTGGGCCAGACCTGCCGCAGGCGCAGAAGGGTGAAAGGACTTATGTTGTTGGCGACGGCCCTTGTCCTTCTGGGCGGAGGTGACCGAGTCCAGAGTAGCATTGGACTTTACGATCCGCTGGAGGTGACCTTCCATTCCAGGGCTGAACAGGTCAGTCCCCAGGAAGGGGACATCCGCCAGTTTATGCTGAGTATCCACCGTGAAGGTGGATATCCTCAGCCATGCTCTGCGGCGCATGGCCACTGCGGCCGCAACTGATCTGGCACAGGAGTCTCCAATGTCCAGAGCCGTTTGGAGCTGCTGTTTTGCCACCGCCCTTCCCTGGTCCTGTACCTGCTTGACCGTGGTCTGCAGGTCAGCCGGGAGATGAGGGATCACCTCATCCAGGGAGCCCATGAGGGCATGGGAGAAGTGTGCCATCAGCACGGCCGAGCTGGCCTGGTGGTGGCCAAGGGAGGACGCAGCGTACACCTTGCGCCCGGCATAGTCCAGCTTTTTGGACTCCTTGTCGGGGGGCTTATCCACATTCCTAGTGTTCCCGAGGCGCCAGAAAGCTATCGGTGACCAACCCCTCGGCGGAGGGTGTTCAGCAGGACAAAGAGCGGTGGGACCGCCTTCCTGGCCATCCTGGCGAAGGCGCAGGACAGGAAGCCGGGTTCAAAGCTCCAAGGCTGAGCCAACAATGGCTTCAGCCACGGAAAACCTCCGTGGGTGAATCCCTCGGTCAGTATCTCCATCAGGGATACTTGGCCCGCTGGATCACGGGCTCGAGCTGCATCCGGTGGACTCTGAGATGAGCCAAAGCAGACCCATAAGGACGATGGGCTCTCGTCCCATCGACTGCCCCAGAGGACTCCAGGTCAAGGGGCCTGGAAAACAGGGAGGAGTCGTCGTCGGACTCCGAGGAGTCCGAGAAGAGCTGCCTGGGGCCTAAGCCACCCTCCACCTGCCGAGGACGGTCGGGAGTGAGGGTGACCGACAACCTGTGGGGCAGACCCTGACCCGACCGAGAGTCCTTGGTCGGCGCCCCGATTTCGGTTGTGGAGAGAGGTTCCAACACAATCGTGGGGCAGCTGGTTTCGCCGAATAACTGGCCCAGGCTTGGGGCACCTCGACTACAAGCGAGGGTTGTTTTGGCGTTCGGGTGACAGCCACTTGATGGCCTGGGAAGGCGACGGCGTCAGCTTGTTCCCGGACAGAAGTAACTGCTGCCACATTAGGTCCTCGTAGCGTCGACGCAATTTGCGCCGAAGCCTCTCCTCTTCCGAGGAGGAAGACGAGGACAAGCGGCGGCACCGCTTACTTCGGTGCCGAGACCGCCGATGTCGGCGGGATCAGCTGGACCAAGACGAGGTCCGAGACCCTCAGTGTTTCCGAGGATGGGTCTGGGAAGGGGTGGGGGGGACACCCGTTCTTCCCTCGGCTCGGAAGCCTTGACCGGGGACTCCGGCATGGGAGGCGCAGGCAAGTCCTCGGTGTCCAGCAGGGGAACCGGTGAAGAAGGGTTGTCAACTTCACCAGTTGACAGCCCGTCCCATGGGTCGAGAAAAATCTCGACCGCATCGGCGAGTGTCTTGGCGGCTGACCTGATGGGGACACTGTAGGCTAGCGGCCTTAGCCGCAACCTCGACCCGAAGTAGGTGTGAGACTGTCGAGAGGGACCTCTCCGGCTCCCACCGAGCACGACGGTGGGACTTACCTTCGAGTCCTTCATTTTGGACCGAGACCAATGTCGATGACCCCTCTCCCTTTGTGGAGAGTTGGCAAAAACTCCTTAAAAGAAGCTGTGGGAGGATCCCAGAGGCCGGGATAAATGCCGCGACTGAGGAAGATGAGGATGCGGCCTGGGCATCTCCTCATGAGGCGATCATCTACTCGAGTTGCTCAGCCTAGCCAGCCACCGGACACCGCCCAACGGGCCTCCTTTGACTTCACCGGCAGGTAGCGCTTCTCGGGGCGCGCAAGCTGTAACCGGGCAGCGTCATCTTCCAGGATGTTGGCCGAAAATGAACGGCATAACTCGCAGGCCTGCGGGTCATGGTCTAGGCCGAGGCAGTAGACGCACATGGGTGCAGATCCATCCTGGACATTTCCACCCACATGGGCACCGCCCGAAAACGGGAGTTGATTTGTCCGCCATGGCCAGCGAGGAGATAGTTGACCAGTCTTGAAAACTTAAGAATGAGTTTTCGCGAACCGAAGAATTAGGATCAGTCTATCGCAGAGCGTTAGGGAGGGAACCTGAGCTTCCAAGCGGTAAGGAAGATCTGACGCCATGGGGCGGAGCGAGTTTTACCACCCGGGTGGGTGGGAGGAGCCAGCTTGAAGACCTTCCGGCAAAATTTAAAGCGGCAAGGAACCTGCCAGACAGTGTGGATGAACAACATATCCATGTCCCTAGAAATAATGCTTTCCAGGAAAGAAAGTGTAGCTCGCAAGTTGCGACTGGCTCAAAGGGAGACAGGGTCCGCTTCTCCAAAACAAGCTTCAAATCCCAAGCCAGGACAGGAAAACAGCTTGGGGGTTTCAGATGCAGGATGCCCCTCAAAAAAGTACGAAAACATCCAGATGAGCTATGGTACGATCACCCACAAGCTCGTGAAAGGCTGAGATAGCCAAAAGATGTAACTTGAGGGAGGAGTGCTGGAGACCTGAATCAGACGGCAGCATCAGGTAGTCCCGGATCTGGCTCACCAAACAGGTGAAAGAGTCCAGGTAATGCTTGGCTGCCCGTACAGCAAAACCGCTTCCACTTCACGGCATAAGTGGCTGAGTGGAAGGCTTCCAAGCAGCCACTAGGACATCCGCTACTCTGTTGGATACTCCAAATCTGGTGATGGCTACATCCTTGGGAGTCAAGCATGTAGATGGAGGGACCCAAGACTGGGATGGACCAGGGTTTCCTGAGCCTGGGTCAGCAGATTCCTGCAAAGCGGGAGAGGGACTGGAGGATCTCACTTCGAGACAGAGCTCTTGCAGCAGGTCATTACACATTGGACTATGCCGTCAGGCACTAGGACCACACAGAAAACTTCTAGCTAGCAGTTCAAGGCGGGGGACTGCCCCCCCGATATCAGCTCTGACCACAACGTCAGACACTGTATAAAGGGGGTGGTCCCCAGGCACCATCTCAGTTCTTTTCCCGCAGTCGACCCTGCATATCAGCTCCACAGGCGCCTCCTGCTTCACCAATAGAGCCACCATTTTCTTCGGCTCCAGCACCAGTTCAGTACTCAAGTTTTCAATCACCTCTACGTCTTCTGAGCCTCCCACATCCACTCCACGGCAAAACACTAAGTGCGCGTGAGGCAAACAAATTCCAGCTAAGGACGGCCATTCGGCCTGTCTCTTGTGCCTGGATCCCAGACACAAGATCTACGATTGCCCCCACTGAGAGCTTCAACCAGTGCACTCGCATCTGCCGTCTGAAGACACTAAAGGCCTACCTCTCAGAGCAACAAGTGGCCACGATGCAGAATTCTCGCTCGTGATGCAGCTCCTCCTTGTCCTCTGCTCATGACACTTCCCCCAAGGAGAAAAAGCACTCAGGGAAGCATCACAAAAAGGACAGGGAGAAAACCTGGTCAGACTCGTGGTCCCACTCTCCACACAAAGGTAAGGCCTCCTCCTCCGACAGGTCACTGGACTCTGCCCACAGGGCGTTAGCCCTCCCAGGGGCTGCGGCACACTTCCCGCCTCTTCTCAGGTGTCAGGCGGGAACTTTGGGCATTGGCCTTCTCAGGCCATATCTTCTTCCTTGTTGGCCACTAGACCCCACAAACAGTCATTAGGGTCTAAGGCCCAGGACCAAGCCACTGCTTCTTCTTCAGGAGTCCACTCCGGCTCCCCCATGAAGGTCTCGTCCTCCCGTTCGTCAGCTAAGCCGGACGATGGGGCAAGCGCATGGGAGGCGATACAGTGAATACAACTCCAGTGATGCCTGACCGATCGTCACCAGTCAAACTAGGCAGACGACAGATCCCCGTAACACCTGTCTCCATGGCTGTGGGGCCAGATAAAGCTTCGATTCCACGGATGCCACCAGCTCCCCAAGGGCCTCTGCCAGAGGATCTGAAGGCGCCTGACCTTACGTTGGATCCCTTGATGCGAGGTCCTAACGAATGGCCTCCTGACCACTCCCCTGATGCCTAAGGCTAGGGCAGATGGCCAGGGGATGAAGCATCAGGTGGCCAGACACTCCCCCACTGCCGAACCAGACACCAGCAACCTCGGGTTTATCAGGAGCAGTGCCAGAGCCATCATCAGGAACTATGGTCCCTTTAGCGGAGGTTGGAGCATTGTTCACCAGCTGGTGGAACACAATAAAGGGAGATCTTAATAATCCTGATCCGGAGACAAAGCGGGCCACCCCTCTGCCACAACCGGCGCCACCTACCAGAGCTCCATCGCCAACCCTGAAGCCTAGACTGACTCCAGGTGGCTTGGACCACGACTCTGTAAGACGTAAGGGCCTCTAAGGGCCAGAGTCGTCATTCCCCCTCTCGCTCTCCTTCCCACAGGGACAGCAGATTGAGAGACGGTAGTTCTAGGGGTCAAAGCATATCGATGGGATGCCACTTCCGATGTCACAGCAGGTCCACGGACCGTCTGTCGGGCTGCTCTAGAAGCTCTAACGACTCCTCCACCTACTTCTCTTTGGAGGATGAGCTCCCTCTGCCCTCCTAGGGGAGCACCCTAAGGCAGATTCCATTGTGCTCATGGTGGCACATGGCAGGACACAACAGCCTAGACACACCCGTTCCCAGCCTCCTGACAAGGAGTCTAATAAAATAGACCAGTTGGGGAGGAGGGTGTATGCCTCATCCACCCATACCATAAGGTCCCTAGATTTCCTGGCTCTGTGGCAAAAAGCTATGGACCTTGCCAAGACTCAGCCAGACTCATCAACTAAGGCTGAGCTGTTAACAGTATTACAATCCAGAGGAGATGTGGGCAAGCTCATGCTCCGCATCTCCTATGACGCGACTGATACCGCAGCCTGGGCGGTGGCCTCAGACGTCTGCCTCAGGCATCACTCCTGGCTGAGGGTGTCCGGTTTTAGACAAGATCTCCAGGATATCATCTTGGACCTCCCCTTCCAGGGCCTGGTCCTTTTCAGGCAGGAAGCCCAAATGATTATTCAGGGCCTACAGGATTCAGGCAAGACAGTGTCGGATGTACATAGGATGTACAAATCAGAACCCTACCCTCCTAGGTGCAGACCCTTTTGGAGGCAGCAGGGGCAACAGGCAAAGAAGCAACAGCAAAGAGGTGGTTTTAAAGGAAAAGCACCCCATCAACTAGCAGGCTCCCAGGGCCAACACACTGCTAAGCAGCCCAAAGCCCCCTCCCTACACCTTCCGCCTCAGCCTGATTCCTTACCCACCTCTCCCCGCTACAGCAGAGCTAGTAGGGGAGGCAGTGGGGGGGGTGGAGTTTCTCACTTTACCTCCCAGGATGGTACAAAATCACTACACTGGGTACTGCAGCTCATAGAGAAAGGCTAAGTGCAGAGTTTTCCACGTTACTGCCGGACAACCCACCAGTCCTGTCAACCTGTCCCCTCTCCCACGCAAGGGTCTGATCCGGGCAGAGATTCAGGCCCTTCTATCCAAGTGAGCCATCCAAGCAGTGCCAATATCTGAAAGGGCAAGCGATACTATACTTCTTCCCTGGTCCGAGAAAGCGGGAGATCTTAAATCCCATCTTGAACCTCAGTCAGCTGAATCTATTTATAGAATACAAACGGTTCAGGATGGTGACACTACAAGGACGTCTTCCCTTGCTGCATCATGGGGAGTGGCTCTGCTCACTAGACGTGCAAGACGCTTACATGTGCATAAAAGATCCTGCCCTCCAACAGGAGATATCTCAGGTTCACATTCGAAGGCCAGCACTACCAGTTCCGGGCTTTGCCCTTCGGCCTCTCCGCGGCACCTTGGGTGTTCACTAAGTGCGTGGCAGTGGTAGAAGCAGCTCTCAGGAGACAGGGGCATTATATCTACCCCAACCTAGATGATTGGCTACTATCAGCTCCCTCCAGGGAGCAACTTCGTCATACTCTGGAGTGCACCTTTAGTATGTTCCAAAACCTAGGGATCACACAATCTCCCAAAGTCCATGCCATGGCCGTCTCAGAGGCTCCAGTTTATAGGAGCCATCCTGGACACAGTTCAGGGGAGGACCTTTTTCCCCTCGGAGAGGGCAGAGCGTCTTCAAGCCCTAGCTCAGAGGTTGGCATCTGCACAACAAGCTCCAGCCAGATTAGTGCTGCAGCTTCTGGGACACGTGGCCGCTGCCATTGTGACAGTTCCCCTGGCTCGTCTGCACATGAGAATACTCCAATCGAACCTCAGAGTGCAGTGAGATCAGCGCAGCGACGACCTCAACCGGAGAGTCAGGATCTCGAAGGCTGTTCACCAAACTCTCTTATGGTGGCTGAACCCTTCCCACTTATTGGTAGGGGCTCCTTTCAGCAACCCTCCGCCTCAGCAGGTAGTCACCACAGACACGTCAGGCATGGAATGGGGTGCCCACCTCGGGAACCACCAGACCAGGCAGTCCTGGACTCGGGCAGAGAGCTCGCTCCACGTAACTGTACTGGAGATGAGTGCTGTGCTTTACGCTTTGCAGGCACTCCAGAGCGAGCGTCTCCCAGGTCCCACACTAATACAGATAGACAACATTTCAGTTGTGTTTACATCAACAAGCCGGGGGTGCACATTCTTACCCTCTTTGCAGAGTGGCCATGAGGGTCTGGTATTGGGCGATGGACCACGGCCAGCATCTTCTGGCAGTCCATGTTCCCCATCTTCAAAACATGCTCGCAGACAGCCTCAGTTGCTCGCAGTCTCAAACCCACGAATGGGAGTTGCTGCAGGACATGGCAGGAGATCTTTTTGAAAAATGGGGCACACCAGAGTTGGACATCTTTGCGCCCCCACACAGCGCCAAACTGCCAAATTTTTGCTTGCTAGAGCCAGGGCATGGTGTTTTCTGGCGAGACACATTTTCCTTCTCCTGGACAGGTAAGTTTCTTTATGCCTTCCTGCCCTTTCCCCTTCTGCAGAGGGTCTGCTCAAGTTACAGTATGAGCAACCAACCCTGATTCTGATGGCGCACTCTGGCACAGACAAATCTGGTTCCCACTTTTGCAGCATCTGGCAGTGGAACCACCTGATCCCCTCCTGCTATCCTCTCGCTTGCTCTCCCAGGAGCGAGACACTACTACACCCCAACCTAAAGTGTCTGCATCTCCACATATAGCCTCTGCAGATATAGTTAGGAGCAGATTCGGGGTATCGGAGGGGGTAGCAGAGGTGTTGTCGGCCACAAGGAAACCTTCCACCAGGGCCACTTACACAATGAAGTGGAAATGATTTAGCCTCTGGGCAGCTGCCTGTGGTCTGGACCCATTTCTTTGCCAAGTAGATTGGGTCCTGGAGTACCTTTTATCTCTGTCGGACTCGGATCTTAGCTATTCCTCCATTAAGGTACATCTTTCAGCTATTTCTGCCTATCACGTACTGGTGGATGGCAAGCACCTGGCCCAGCTTGACCTATCCCGAACTTTCTTACGAGGTATCCTACATATCAAGCCCCCCATACGGGACCCTGTCCCTCCTTGGGATTTGTTATTTATGCTGGAAAAGTTTACTTTTCCCCCTTTTGAACCAGCCGCGAGTTGCCAGCTTCACTTCCTCTCTTGAAAAGCATTGTTTTTAGTTGCTGTTACTTCGGCCCGGAGAATTTCCAAACTCCAGGCTCTCATGCGTAAAGAGCCATACTTGGTTTTTCACAGAGACAGAGTGTCCCTCCATACAGATCCTAAGTCTCTTCCAAAGGTGATGTCTGAGATGACGCTTAATCAAGACATCAACCTTCCAGTTTACTATCTGGAGTATTGTAGCAAAGGGGAGGCCCTATTGCATACCTTAGATGTCCATAGAATTCTTCGGTACGACATTGCTAGAACAAGGTCGATTAGGAAATCTGACCACTTATTTGTTTCCTTCGCTCAGTGGATGTTGGGCGCACCAATCACTAAACAGACCTTGTCAAAGTTGTTGGTCAATTGCATTGTTTTCTGCCATGAGAAACATGGGAAGCCCCTACCGGGTGCTGTGAAGGGCCACACCACTAGAGGGGTCTCTGCTTCCTTCGCCTCACTCAGAAATGTGTCTGCCACAGATCTTTGTGCTGCAGACACCTGGAGTTCAGTCCACATCTTTACTCGGCATTACAATCTGGACATTGCTTCCAGGAGGAGAGCAGGCTTCGGCCTGGCAGTCCTCCAAGGGCTTCTCTCCTGATAGCAGTTATCTTCTGTTCCACCACCCGTCTGACTTGGTGGTATTTCAGTACTGCTTGGAACTCAGCCCTATGTGTAATGACCTGCTGCAAGAGCTCTATCTCGAAGTGAGTTAGTACAGTTACGCAAGAACTTACCGTAACAGCAGAACTTCGAGAAGAGCAGCAGGTATGCTTTCCCTCCCTCCTTCCCCCAGTTTTTTTTTCTCTACAGTTATCCCTTTAGGGATGACAAAATCTCCTTGGTTTGTCCATTTCTTTAAGCTAACCGGGTCTCTGGTGGGCGAACTGAGATGGTGCCTGGGGACCACCCCCTTTATACAGGGGCTGACATCGTGGGTGGAGCTGATGTCGTGGGCAGTCCACCGCATTGGACTGCTAGCTAGAAGTTTTCCATCGGGTCCTAGTGCCTAGCGGCATAGTCCAATGTGTAATGACCTGCTGCAAGAGTGCTTCTCAAAGATCTACTGTTACGGTAAGTTCTTACGTAACTGTACTTTCCTCCACCAACTGATGTAGAAATGGAAACCAGATCTGGCGAGGCCAGAATGGCGCTACCAGGATCATGGTAGCCCCCTCCATCTGCAGTTTGATTAGCACTCTAAATCAGCAGAAATGGAGGGACAGCATAAAGGAACCTCCCGCTCCAGGAGAGGGACAATGCCTCTCACCAGAAAACTCCAGGCCCTGGATCTAGCGAGCAGAAATTGGGTAGTTTTGCGTTGAGTGGGGGCACAAAAAGATCCAACTCTGGATGACCCCATCTGTCAAATAGCTCTTCTGCGACGGATGAGAGAAGTTCCCACTCTTGCATGCTGGACTGAGTCCAGCTCAGGCTGTCCGACCAGAGTGTTTAGAACTCCTGGGACATGAACCACCGAGAGGGTCAGGCTGTGGTCAAATGCCAAGTACCACACTCTCATGGCCTCCCTGCATAGGGGGCACAAATGCACCCGCTTGTTGATGTAGTACACTACACTGAGGTTGTCTGACTGAATCAGCAAGAAGAAGAAGATGGTTCCGAAATGCCTGCATGGCATACAGAACCTCACACATCTCCAGGACATTGATATGCAGGGAGGCTTCAATCTGGGACCAAGAGCCCTGGGTTTGAAAGGGACCTAGATAAGCTCCCCAGCCCAAACCAGGGGCATCCATTGTAAGAATCTGCTGGGGGAGGAGATCTGGAATGGGACACCTTGCAGTAGGTTGGATGGGTCTATCCACCACTGGAGCACTGCAGACAACAGAGGAGACCAGCACTAATTGATCTAACTCATCCGTGCACTGGTCCCATTACATCTAGAGAGTCCACTGGAGGATGGGCATGTAGAGTCTGGCCAGTGGAAAGGTGGGGATGGCAACCACCATCAGCCCAAACAGCCTCAGGTACACCCTGGCAGGAATACGACAGCTCTGGGCCACCTCCTAAGCCAGGACAATAAGGCACTCCACCCTGTTTTTGGGGAAGAAAGCCTTCCCCTGCACGGAATCTAGTCTATGTCTTGCAGCCTTTGGAATGGAACCAAGACCGACTTGGACAGGTTTTCGGTAATGCACAGGGAGAGAAATAGCTGAAGAGTTCTCTCTAAAGACCCCAGGAGCTGATCCCTGGATGGGGCCTTTAGCAGTCAATTGTCCAGGTAAGGGAAAACGTACATTTGCTACATTCTGAGGGCTGCTGCTATTGTCGCTAAGCACTTGGTAAAGACCTGTGATGCAGAGGACAAGCCAAAGGGCAGCACTTTGAACTGGTAATGCTCGCCCTGGAAAAGAAATCGGAGGAACCTCCTGTGGGGAGGAAATACTGAGATGTGCTGGTACGCATCCTGCATGTCCAGAGAACACAGCCACTCGCCTTCCTTGAGAAGGGGCATTAGAACGGACAAAGTCACCATTCAGAACTTTTTCTACTGGACACACAGCTTGAGGTCTTTTAGGTCTAAAATGGGCCTTCAGATCCCCGGTCTTTTTGAATACCAGGAAGAACCTGGAGTAAAACCCCTTGTTTTTCTGGTGCCTAGGTACTGACTCGATTACCTGTTTGCACAGAAGGGACTGCACCTCCTCCTGGAGGACAGACAGGTGAGACAGTGGATAACTGGAGGGCAGAGGAGGAAACTCCTAGGATGCCTGGAGGGGGCGGGCAGGGAGGTGAAGGCTCTACGTTTGCCTTGGGGCCAAGAGGCTTCTCCTGGTCTATCAGATACTTTACGAAAGGGAGGGTGCTGTCTGCTCTTAGGCTGTGTATGATAGAGCAAATGGACAGATTTAATAACTCTGCCAGATGCCTGAAAATCATTGATGATGTACTGAACATCTAGCCTGCAAAGCTTAGTGCCACTGAAGGGGGCATTAAGCAACTTCTGCTGAGCATCAGCAGCAAAGCCAGAGACCCTCAGCCAGAAATGCCTAGGGAGGCAGATACCAGTGGCAGCAGCCCTGGCAACAGTATCCAGGATATCATAGCGGGCCTGCAGGAGGTACTTGCTAACATCCTCAAAAGTCTGCAAACATGTGAGAACCTTCTGCATTGGAGTATCATCTTGAAGGTCCTGGGCAGAAGTCTTGCCCTTCTTCCAGTCGGTATTCGGGTACTTTACCATATGGGGTAGGTAGTTGGCAATCCTAAACCCAAGGGTGGAGAAGGCATAAACCCTTCTGCCCAAGGATCAATTATGCGTGACTCTTTGTCCGGGGAGAGGGAGCTAAGGTGCTTGGGCACCTTAGACCTGTCATGGGCTGCCTTTATGACCACTGAATCTGTTTCAGGCTGGGCAGCATAATGAAGACACCCCTAAGGGGGGATGGTAAAGTTTATCACCATGTCAAGCCTGTTCCAGGCTGCAGTAGTAGCATTCATCAAAACAGAAGTAATGATCTTGGGAGGGGACTCTTGAGATCTCCAGGAAATCCAAATCTTTTCTGGTGACATCCTCTTCCTCAGTAGGGAAGCCCATGGCTGAGGCCAAGTGCTTCATCATGACACTGAAGAAGATAGGGCCCTCTGGAGGAGACCTAGGAGTGTGACTGAATCCTCACTGACTGAGGAAGCCGTGGATCTGTTAGAGGTGAGGGGTTCCTCCTCCTCCTCCTCATCAGGAAGAATAAGGACAGGGTGGTACTCCTCCTCCTCGACGTCGATCTCTTCCAGGTCAAGGTCAGAGGTTTGAGGTACCAATGACAATCAGCAGGGGGAAGATCGTGACCATTGAGAAGGGGTCAACAACGATGCTGCTGTTGATGGCACAGGCGATGTAGTGTAAGTGCCCAACTGGTGAACGATCACCGAGGTGAATTTAGTCAAAATCTCATTGAGGTCGATGACAATCGAAGACTGTGTCAATGGCG
This sequence comes from Neoceratodus forsteri, assembly GCA_016271365.2. Classification (NCBI taxonomy): domain Eukaryota; kingdom Metazoa; phylum Chordata; order Ceratodontiformes; family Ceratodontidae; genus Neoceratodus; species Neoceratodus forsteri. The sequence goes on from CM028135.1 coordinate 1,069,864,061, forward strand.
GGGGACCCATGAGGCAGGGAGCGATGACCCGCCAGATGGGCCCCAAGATCCCGAAGAGCCTGTAGTTCAAGGGCCTGGGGTAAGATCATGCCCCGATGGGAAGGCCGTCGACGACTATCCCGGAGGTCGGCAATCGGCCGCCCTGGATATCGGATGGAGGTGCTGTCAGTATGGGTCTGGTAGGCACAGAGACCTGGATAGTGGATTTGTGCATCGTTGCAGCAGCAGCTGATGAAAAAACCCCAGGAAGAAGGAGAAGAGGTCATCGGGGAGCAGAATCACTGCCAAGGGGAGCAGTTCCGATCTCAGTCTTTTTTGTGACTCCCCCCGCCCCCCCCCGGAGAGCTTGTCTTGGGCTTTTGCGGCTTGGGAGTTCAACGACCCTGCTGGTGACTGAGAGGCTCGGACCTCAGAGGATCCCTGTCCAGAACTGGCTACCTGTTGATCCATAAGGAATTTTTTAAGAGCCTTCTTACGTCGCCAGAGGGTTGTCTGATTAAACTTCTGGCAGAGCTCACAGTTGGAAACTTCATGGTCAGACCCAAGACAGCAGTTCATGGTCAGACCCAAGACAGCGGACACAGAAAGAATGTTCTTCTGAGGAAGCAATCTTCTTTCTGCGGCGGCAGCGATGGAAGAGAGGTTGAAGGATCAACTCTCGACATAAACAAAATAAAGGAATCTCTTTTAAAAAAGATTCTAAATTATTAGGTTGAAAAAAGTCATAGGCTAAAATGGCGCAAAACTGTGTTGGAGCTTCTGCGAAGACCCAAGTGAACAGCTCGACGGCAGGAAAGAACTGAGTAGGGAGCGGGGCCTCTTACACCTTTGTAGGGTTGATGACGTTGGCAGATGACATTGGCGTGGACATACCTTGTACTGCTGAACACCTTCTGTGTGGAGCTTCACTGACGGGGAAGTTCCTACGGTGTGACCCGATGACTGAAATACCTCAGAAGAAGATCTGATATTGTCAAGGATAGTGCCACCCATATAAGTGTATTTTCTAATAAACTTTGATGTGTTGGAAAAAACAGAGCTCGCTCATGAGCGAGCATAGTGGTGCTCCGGCGCCATATACACATATGAATGTGTGGGGTCCACAGCAGCGAGGAGAATAGTCAGGACAAATAAAATTCAATAAAACCTGCTACTAAATACTCAAATTTTGATGGACCTACAACATTTTACCACCAAATAAAACTGCAAAATGCCAAGAATATTTTTTAGTGGAAAAAAAAAAAAAAACGCGTCATATTTTTTGCTGAATTTTTTTGCACTGAGGCTTTAATGTGGTTAGTTGTTAATAAAATGGGGTACTACTGAGAGTAACTGAGTTATAAGTTAACATCTGTCTGAAAGCTATGTTTTCCCAAAGTTTCCCCCAAGATGTTATAAGGTCCCTTTATATAGCAAGTAGTCACTCAATAAAGGGCTCAAAGCTATTATATTTACAACAGTTATGTTTGACCTTAGCGTTTTCCCTTTCTTAATACTTTTACCCATCATTGGGTCTGCTAGATATTTCAGGTAATACAGCACTTATTTTACTGTGTCTTTCAAAAAAGACCAACTGTTCCCAACTGCCCTCACAATTACAGTTTGTGACATCATAGTATGTTGCCATGGTGACATCATAAGTAACTGTTGCGAATTTAAAATTCACCCATGAACTGCGGCACATCTGTCTGCTATGCAGTATGTGTAGCATTTGCATAGTGTGCACTACACAGTCTGCCGCAACTGCGTGAAATTTGGACGCGAACAGACACAATTTGTACTTTGTGATGAATTTTTGCTGCACAGTGCACCAATTCGCATAATAAAATTCCCCTCAATTCTGCAGTGCAGCAATTTGCGTATTAAGATTTGTGCAACTGTACAACTTTTACTACGCGAACTGTGGCACTACTCTCCACACTACTCGAATCACAGAGTTTTTTTTTACTTCGCACGCAGCAAGTTATGAACAAAGGTACTCTGAGGTCAGCTGGGGACCATCGCAGGCTTTCTAAACACAGTTCTTAGACAGGCTAACAAGATGTAGCGTAAACCTTAAAAAGAGCTCACCGGCAGCAGGAAGAGAGCTCACTGGCAGCAGAAGGGGGACCAGCGGCAGATGCTGCTTCCTACGGCAGCAGCAGCAGCGAAGGGCAGCAGCAGCAGGTCGTCCAGCACCTTCAGTGTCAGGAGCCGTTTCACAGATTGAAATTGCTATAGATTCTTGGGCTCCCAGAGGAACCAATTGTCAGAGGGGACATCAGGGCTCCTGGAGGAGCCAATTGGAAAGCAGGGCGCCTGCTTCAAACATCAGGAAGGCTTTAATAGGAGCCGCCGTCACCTGCATTCATAAAAGAGTTCACCAACAGCAGAAGGGGGGACCAGCAGCAGGAGCCGCTTCCTACAGCAGCAGCAGCAGCGGTAAAGGGCAGCAGCGCAGGAGCCGCTCACAAGGGCATCAGCAGGTATTTTCGTCCTACCTGCCCACCCCGGCCCCGACCTCTGTTAAATACTTAGGAAAGGCAGAGCCTTTCTTAAGGAGGAAGCAGTAAAGCCCAAGGGGAGCTGAAAGGTGCTGCCCTCTGGATGGGGATAAAATACAAGTTACTCACCTGTAAAGTACAGTTACGTAAGAACTTACTGTAACAGTAGATCTTCGAGAACAGCTCTTGCAGCAGGTTACACCATTAGAACTGAAGCCGGCAGGCATCAGGACCCCACGGAAAAATTCTAGCTAGCTATCTTCAGCGGGAACCGTCCCCGACGTCGGTCCCGCCTCCGGCGTCGACGTAGTACATAAGGCGGTCTGCAGATTCCCCAGTTCTCCCGCCCGGAGACTTCCGGCCGCAGGATGAAACATCGAAATGGGAGACCGAGGATCCACCGTCAGAAGACAAAGGGTAAAATCCCTGTTAAGGCTTAAGCCATGCCTCCTCCAAGGGGAGAGGTGGGCGGGAAGGTACCTGCTGCAAGAGCTGTTCTCGAAGATACAATGCAGTGAAGTTCTTGCGTAACTGTACTATCTTACTACGAGACACAGCTCTTGCAGCAGAACACTCATAGGACTGATTCCCAAGCAGTAGCAGCTGCAAACATTCTGGGAGGAGGAAATTAGAAAGTACATTCCAGGTCCTGAATCTAGGACAGGAGACCCTGTAGCACAGCCAGGTCGAAGCCGGCTCTTCACGTCAAGCGATGTCCAGGCTATAATGCCTGATAAATGTATGTACAGAGCTCCAAGTGGCTGCAGCACAAATGGTAGAAGTAGAGACGTTTCGAAGTGCTGCAAAGGAGGTGGCCACTCCCCTAGTGGAATGGCCCTGGACTGAACCCGGGAGGGGCTTGTGTTTGATATCATAACAGTATGAGATGCACTGGACAAGCCAGTGAGACAGGGACTGTTTAGATACTGGTTGGCACATCATCCTTTCAGTAAAGGAAACGAAAAGTTGCTCCGATTTACGAAGCTGCTTAGTTCTGTTCAGATAGTACCTTAAGCTGCGATGAACATCCAGGGTGTGTAGCAGCGCCTCTCCTCTGTTAGAATAATTAGGGAAGTAGGCTGGCAGGTCAATATCCTGATTGAGAGTGAGAGCGGAAACCACCTTAGGCAAGAATTTAGGATTCGTCCTCAGGGATACTCAATCTCAGTGGAAAATTAAATAAGGCTCCTTACACATAAGAGCATGGAGCTCAGAAACTCTTCTCGCTGATGTAACAGCAACCAAAAACAACGTTTTCCATGACAGAAAACGCAGCTCTCAATCCGCGGCAGGTTCAAAAGGGGGGAGCGTGAGTTGTTCCAAGACAAGAGCAAATCCCATGAAGGCACTAGATCCTTAATGGGCGGCCTAAGGTGTAACACCCCTCTTAGGAATTCCCGACAGGCATCCAATTGTGCCACCGTGCGCTGTCCAACCGGAAGGTGATAAGCTGAAATGGCACAGAGGTGCACCTTAATAGAGGAGTAGGCGAGACCCGAACGGAAAAGGGAGAGCAGGTACTCTAACACTGCTTTCACTGGACAACCTAAAGGGGAGAGACCGCGTGATTGTGACCATAAACAAAAACGGCGCCACTTCATGGCATACGTTGCATGCGTTGCCGGCTTTCTGGCTGCAGAAAGAACTTCCGCAACCTCTTGCGAGACCCCGTGTCGCAAAATGGCTATGTCTCTAGGAGCCATGCATGCAGGTTCAGTGAACGTAAGTCCGGGTGGACCAGTGAACCCTCCTCCTGAGACAAGAGATGGGAGCTGAATGGCAGCGAGGCGGATGTTCCCGGGATAGCTGTATTAGCAAGGGAACCAGATCTGTCTGGGCCAAAAGAGCCACCAGGATCATTGTTGCATGCTCCCTGCGCGTTTGAGAAGAACTCTGGATCAGCGGGAAGGGAGGAAGCGTGGGAATCTGCCCTCCCAGGAGAGGGACAGCGTCTCGCCAGAAAACACCAGGCCCTGGATCTAGCGAGCAAAAATTGTGCAGTTTTGCGTTGGATGGGGAAGCGAACAAGTCCAATTCTGGAGTTCCCCATCGAAGAAACAGATTCTCTGCTACCTCCTGAAGAAGTTCCCACTCGTGGACTCTGGCCTGAGAGCGACTCAGGCCGTCTGCAATTGTACTGTCCACCCTGGGAACATGTACTGCAATCAGGTTTGCGCCATGTCGAATTACCCAATCCCACACCCTCATGGCCTCCCTGCAAAGGGGGTAAGAGTGTGCGCCTCCTTGTTTGTTGAGGTAATACATCACCGCCGTGTTGTCTGTCTGAAGCAGGAGAGTACTCGGCGGGATCTCTGACTGAAATGCCTGCAGGGCATAAAGGACCGCCTCATCTCTAGGGCGTTGATATGGAGGTGGGCCTCCAGAGGTCCCGTTCCTGGGACTTCACCCGTCCAGGTGTGCTCCCACCTAGACCTGGGCGTCTGTGGTGGATTACCTCCGTGGGCAGGCGCTATAAATGGGACACCGAAGAGAGTGTCCCTGGGTTTGCTCACCACTGCCAGTCTCGAATCACTGGATGTGATTCTGACGGATGCTGCATGTGGTCTTGCCTTTGGTCCCATTGCCTTGAGCATCCACTGAGTTACATGCATGTGGAGCCTTGCTAAAGGACAGTAGGAATGGCCGCAGCCATGTGTGTCCGAGCAAGCGAAGAGCCGACCTGGCTGGGGCCGGTCTTGTTCGACAGCTCCTGATGAGGGATCTGATGCGCTCCGCTCTGTCGTCTGGAAGAAATGCTCTTCCCTGAGCGGTGTCCAGCACTGCGCCTATGAACTGCAGCTTCTGCGACGGTACCAGGAGAGACTTCTCGTGGTTGATTAGGATGCCCAAAAGATCGAAACAGGTCCTGGGTACTCTGGATCACCAGTAACGCGCCTCTCTGGAGCTGGCCATGAAAGCAATCGTCCAGGTACGGGAACACATAGTGGCCCTGTCTCCTTAGAGACGCTGCCACGACTGCCATGCATTTGGTAAACACCCTGGGTGCAGATGACAGTCCGAAAGGAAGGGCCCGGAACTGAAGATGATGGCCGAGAAACTCGAAGCGCAGGAACCTCTTGTGCGCTTGAGCTATAGGGATGTGCAGGTAAGCGTCCTTCATATTTAAAGACACTAAAAAGGTGTCCTGCTTCAGCATGGGAATAAGACCCGGAAGAGTTACCATGCGGAATCTTTTGTAGGCGACCGACAGATTGAGGTCGCTGAGGTCCAGAATCGGACGGAGGTCCCCTGTCTTTTTTGGAACCAGGAAGAAATGGGAATAATATCCGTGTCCTCTCTGGTTCTCTGGGAATACTCTATCGCTCCCTTTTGCAGAACACAGTACCTCTTGTCTGATCAATAACTTGTGCTGACCGGGTGCCGAGAGCAAAAGGAGGCCTCGAGGGTGGCTTTTCCGGAATTCTATAAAGTGGCCTCTTCCGACCAACTGTAGAACCCACCTGTCGGTGGTTATAGTCTGCCATCCTGGCAGGAAATTCTCAATGCGACCCCCGACCATAACGTCCCGTTGATCCTGAGAGGCGGGGTCCGGGAAGGAGTCAGGCTGTGGCGGCTGAGGGTCCCGCTGGCTGGACCGGCTTAGGTGTGCGCTGGCCTCGACCTGCGGGTTGTTTACCCTGGGCTCTGCGAAAACCGGAGCCCCTTTGTTGTGGAACAGGGCGGGACTGTTGTCTCTGCGTCCGTCCACAAAATCGGCTTTGGTTCCTTCGAAAGGAACTAAGCTTGGGTCGGTACATGGCCTGAACCAACCTCACCGCCTTCCCGGCCTCTTGGAGTTTGGTAATTATCTTCTCTGAGGCTTACCAAACAAAACTTCTCCCTCGAATGGGCGTCCATGATGTTTTCTGGACGTCCGAGGAGTGGCTTTCAGGAGACAGGCCAAGAGTGTCTCCGAGGCACTCCTGAGGCTGCTGCATGGGCCGGAGTCCAGCGAAGTCGTGCAGCGGCTCGTAGCACTTGGGTCCCCACGTCCGAACCCGTACGGAGGAGCTGCAACATCTCCTCCTTCTGCTCACCTTCTGGCAATTTCTCAGCCGCATCCAGACCCTGCTCCCACAGGGCATTTTGGAACTGCAACATGTGGGTCAAGTAATTCAGGGATCTGATGGCGCAGGTAGCGGAAGCATACGTGTGCCTACCCATAGCGTCCAGCTGTTTGGACTCTGGGTCCGGTGGCAGGGTGCTCAGATGTCGCGGTCTCTGGGACCGGTCATGAGAGGCTGTTATGACCAGAGAGTCGGCCTGAGGATGCTGAGTCAAGTACTGGTCCTCCTTAGGAGCCTTGTACAGGCGGTCAGCCTTCTTCGGCATCACCGGGAGTGAATGTGGACACTTCCACGCTGCCTTGGTGACGTCCACGAAAGTGTCTACCAAGGGTGGCACCACCACAGGCTTGGGGTCCTTCTGCCGAAGATACTTCGCAAGGCGTAGCCTTTCAGGGTCTAACTCTTCCGCATCCCATCCCATGTTCTCCTGGATATGTCTCATAATATCCGAGAACGAAGGGTCATCTGGAGGAGACCTTGGTAGCTCACGTGGGTCCGGAGAAGGGATGGAGAGGGGAGATGGGGATCTGGATGTTGAAAACTCTGATCCCGTGTCCTCTGTCGAAGGCGAACGGCGGCGTCTTCTGGGTCTCTTAGGACTGGGTGACCTAGAAGAGGATCTGGATGGAGGTCTCCTTTTGTCTGGCCCCCCCCTTGGAGGGGTCCTAGGCTCCTGGGGAGGAGGTAACCGGCCTGCAGACCCAGATGGAGAAGGGGGCGCAGGAACCAGAGGAGCAACCGGTGTAGGAGGAGGAGGAGGAGGAAGCGGTGGAGTGGGGACCATGTCCTTTTTGACTGTATCCCACCAGTAAGTGAAAAGTTCCTTCACCTGTGAAAAAGAAAGGCCCGACGACGGCCCGGGCGCCGGTGGACGGTCGTCGGGTCCTGGCGTCGGCTCCACAGGGGGCTCAGGTTGCGGCGAGGGTTCCCTGGGAGCCTCAACAGGACCGGGGTCGCCCGTCTGGTCCTCGGGCTGAGTTAACTCCTCCTCAGTGATGGTCTCCTGACCGGCGTCGGTCCGGGCGTGGGAGTCTCTTCTCAATTGGAGCGGGTGCCGGTCCCCCCTACGGCGATCGGTGATGAGTTAGCCTGGCGGCGGTCTCCTGGCGACGGCGGCTCCTGGGGACCTAATGGCGAGAAGCTGGCGTCAGGCGAGCAGCGTCGGGTCAACACCCATAAGTGAGGTGAGCTCCTTGGTCTTCCGCTGGGGAGAGGAGGCAGGAGGCGGACCTGACGTCCGGGTTCAGAATGGGGGGAACCCGACTTGTGATGGTGGTGACGATCCCCCAACTTCGCCAGTGCCTTGGAGGAAGAGGAAGGCCTGGGAGTCTTGGCCTGAGAAGAGGCCGAAGATTTTCTCACCGCAGCAGGGGGAAGCTGAGCGCTGGCCCGGGAAGGAGAGCGGTCGGACCTGGAGCCAGAGCTGCACGAGTCGGAGGCCCTAGACAGGGACCTGGAAGGACCTTCTCCCTATCTTCTCCAGCATGCTTGTGGGCCTTCTGCGAAAATCCCCTTGGAAGCCATGGTCTTGAGTTGTTCCTCAACAGGAGCGCCTGAGGGCCTTCTGGCGACGGATCCGGGTTCTGCTGTTGAAACCCTGGCAAAGGTGCATGACTGGTGTAGCGTGGTCTGGGCTAGGCACCGGACACAGGGCAGTCTGCACGGATCATTGAGCGGGATCTGCTTCCCACAGGCGCACTTCGGGGTGACCGGAGGTCGGAGAGGACATCAGAAAAGGCTGATTGAAGGCAGATTTCCCGTGGGAAAAACTTAACCGCGCGTCGCGCTAGAAACTGAACCCGAAGGGTCGAGACATGCAAGTCGACGGCGGGAAAGAACTGGGAATCTGGGCGGGACGCCCCTTATATACTACGTCTGACGTCGGGAGGCAGGAAGGCGTGGGCGGTCCCGCTGAAGATAACTAGCTAGAATTTTTCCGTGGGGTCCTGATGCCTGCCGGCTTCAGTTCTAATGGTGTAACCTGCTGCAAGAGCTGTGTCTCGAAGTAAGATCAGGAGTTCTAGGAGTGGTATATGTTGTTCATCCACACTGTCTGGCAGGTTCCTTGCGCTTTAAGTTGGGCCAGAAAGTCTTCAAGCTGGCTCCTCCCACCCACCAGTGGCAAAACCCTCCGCCCCATGGCGCTAGATGTAGCCCGCTGGAAGCCAGGTTGCACGAAGCCGGGGAGGTCGGGTGGATCGTGTGGATGAACAACATATACCACCCCTAGAACTCCTGTTATAGGTGAGTAACCTGTATTTCTAGGAACGTGGACATGTTGTTCAATCCACACTGTCTGGCAGACTCCTAGCAGTTCTCCGGGAGGAGGGAGGCAAGGTGCGCACCCCTGATACTTACTTGGAGAATAAACACTGCAGAACTGAGGTCCCAAAACCAGTATCCCGGCGTGACTCTAGGTCAATGTGGTAATGGGAAATAAAGGTGTGTGCTGACTTCCAGGTAGCAGCCCTGCAGATTTCCTGGATAGGGACATCCCTAGAAGCAGCCACCAAAGCAGCGGTATGGCGGGTAGAATGAGCTCTTATCCCTTTGGGTGGCTCCATGCCCGCCAACCTATAGCAGAATCTATGCGGAGGTGACCCACCTGCTAATCGTCGCTTGGCTGCAGGTCTGCAGGTGGCTTCAGCGTGGGTGACAAACAGCTAGTGAACCTCTCCCGAACTTAGCCGTCTGCTCCTTGTAATAGCGGCGCTCTTCTAGGGTCCAAAGTATGGAGCCTATATTTGGCCTCTGAGGTGTGATTGGGGTAGAACACCGGCAGAGTCAACACCTGATTCAGGTGAAACTCCGACACCACCTTCGGAAGGAATTTCGGGTGGGGGTGAAGGACAACCTTGTCCCTGTGGAAGACCAAATAAGGAGACTAGATGGAAAGCGCCTGGAGCTCTCCCATCCTTCTGGCTGATGTTATAGCCACTAAGAAGGCGGTCTTCCATGACAGGTGGGAGATGACGCACCTGTGCATCAGTTGGATTGGCTTGCCCATGAGCTTGGTCAGTACCAGCAGTAGATCCCACGGAGGTGGAGGTTCTCGCACCGGAGGGGCTATTTGATCGAGGCCTTTGAAAAAGCACCAAGCCACCTTCTCCTGCGCCACCGACTGCTTGACGGCCCGCACCTGGTAAGCAGAGATGGTTGCAAGGTGCACCTTAAGGGTCGTCGACCGAAGCCCTAGCTGAGAAAGGGACCACAGGTAGTCCAAAATGCTAGCCAATGGACAGGAAAAGTGGTCCAACCCCTTGTCCTGACACCAAATGGGGAATCTCTTCCATTTAAAGGCATAGCATTTTCTGGTCGACTCCTTACGGGACGCCTCAACAACGTTGAGGACCTCGTTGGAAAGACCCAAGGCCTGGAACTCTAGCCGCTCAGGAACCAGGCCATCAGGTGCAGGGATTGAAGGTCCAGATGGAGTACCTTCCCCTTGTTGACTGAGATCAGGTCCGGGCGGGCTGGAAGCCGCCTCGGGAGCCTGGAGCTGAGGCTGAGGAGATCTGGGTACCAGAACTGGTGAGGCCAGTCTGGGGCTACCAGAATCACCTGCGCCTTGTCCCTCTTCACCTTGAGAAGTACCTTGTGGATCAAGGGAAATAGAGGGAAGGCGTAGAAGGGGCCCGGGGTCCACGGCCTCGAGAAGGTGTCCCCCTGCAGCGAGCCCTGCTGAGGGGGGGCGGGCATGAAACAGCCTCAGCTTCACTCCCCCCCCCGGAGGCAAACAGGTCCATCTGAGGGGTGCCCCAATGGGAGAACAGGTCTTGAACTACCTCCAGCAGGAGAGACCACTCGTGAGATGCAGCGCCTATCTGGCTGAGGGCATTGGCCAGACTGTTGGAGGCTCCTGCCACATAGATGGCTAAGAGATCCGCCTCCCAGGCTGATCATGAGAGACCAAGTGCAGAGAGCTTCCTTGCACAAAGGCAAGGAGTGCGTCCCGCCCTGCCAGTTGAGATAGTACATGGTCGTGGTGGTGTCCGTCTGGACCTGAACCACCTGACCCCGTACAAACGCAGCGAAGGCGGTGAGGGCTAGTTGAACCATTCGATGCTCCAGCAGGTTGATGCGGCATCGAGACTCCTGAGGGGACCAGAGGCCGTAGGTCCGGAGCTCTCCCAGATGGGCACCCCAACCCATCAAAGAGGTGTCGGTCATAAGAATGACTGTCGGCTCAGGGGCGGACAAACGGGATACCCTCCTGCAGATGAGCTGGGACGAGCCACCCACTGCAGGCCGTCCCACATCTTCTGGGTCACGGTTACTGGCTGGTCCAAAGGACCGGAGCGCTGTGACCACTGGCGGGCCAGCCCCCATTGCAGGGGACGCATATGCCAACAGACCCAACGGACCATGTTGGTGCAAACTGCCATGAGACCCAGAAGGCTCAAGAAGTCCCGGGCAGGGCGCAATTGCCCAACCAGAAATGATTGGGCAAAGGAGGAAAGGACCTCGGCCCTGTCTGCCGGGAGCCGGGCTCTGGCTCGAAGAGAGTTGAGCTCTGCCCTGATGAACTGAATCACCTGCGATGGCACGAGTTCCGATTTGGCCTCATTGATCAGGAGACCAATTTGAGAGCAGACCTGGAGGCCAGATCTCTGGACGCTCCACCTTCAACCTGGAGGGCTGCTATCAGCCAGTGGGTCAGGTACGGGTACACCCGTACCCCTCGGCGCTGCAGGAATGCTGTCACCACTGCCATGCATTTAGTGAAGACCCTGGGAGCTGGAGAAAGACTGAAGGGCATGGCCCGGAACTCGTAGAAGGATCCCTCTGCTCTGAAATGGAGGAATCGACGATGTGATGAACAGATTGGGACATGAAAGAATGCATCCTGGAGATCCAGAGAGCAAAACCAGATGCCTAGTTCCAAGGATGGTATGATCTGAGCCAGAGTGACCATCCTGAAGGTGCGCAGCCTTAGGAACTTGTTCAGGTCATGCAGATCAAGAATGGGGCATCGCCCCCATCAGTTTTGGGACCAGGAAGTACCTGGTCGCAAACCCTGGGCATGAAGGAGGATCTGCCACCTTACTGATCACCACCTTTTGGAGGAGCAGAGCTATGTTGGCTCGATGAGCCGACACAGAGGCTGCAGAACCGGTAGCCCCCCGAGGGGCGACAGCTCGATAGGGAGGGCTCCGCTCGAATTCCAGAGGCAGACCCCTGCCGACCACTTCCAGCATCCAACGGTCCATGGTGACAGTGGACCCCGGCGAAAAGGAAGTGGCTGAGCCATCCCCCCATGGGGGAACCCAGTGGAGGAGTGACGAGGTTGGGGGCAGCACCCCTCAACCTATCACTGGGCAGGCTTGGAGGAAGGGCAAGCTGAGGAGCCGCCTGGACCTTTCCCTCCAGGCTTTCTGTTGGAGGAAGCAGCAGGCTTGGCCTTGGGGCGGCAAGTGTGAGCCTGCTGGCCCTGTTGCTGGTGCTGCTGGGCCGGACGTGCCGCAGGGGCAGAAGGGCGAAAGGGCTTACGCTGTTGCTGGCGGCCTTTGTCCTTCTGGGCAGACATGACAGAGTCCAAGGTGGCGCTGGACTTCTTGATCCTCTGGAGATGGCCCTCCACCCCAGGCCCGAACAAGTCAGTGTCCAAGAAGGGGACGTCTGCCAGCTTTTGCTGGGTATCCACCGTGAAGGTGGAGATCCGCAGCCAAGCTCTGCGGCGCATGGCTACTGCGGCCGCTACTGACCGGGCAGAAGAGTCTCTGATGTCCAAGGCAATTTGGAGCCATTGCTTGGCCACCACCCTTCCCTGATCCCGCACCTGCTTGACCATTGTTTAAAGGTCAGCTGGGAGACGAGGAAGCCCCTCATCCAGGGAGCCCATAAGGGTGTGTGAAAAGTGTGCCATCAGTAAAGCTGAGCTAGCCTGTCGAAGGCCTAGGGAGAAGGCAGCGTAAACTTTGCACCCAGAGTAGTCCCGCTTTTTGGACTCCTTGTCTGGAGGTTTCTCTACGTCCCTAGCGTTCCCGGGACGCCGGAAGACGCCATCAGTTACCAGCCCTTCAGCAGAGGGGTGTTCCGAAAAAACGGAGAGGGAACCGGTGGGGACTGCGTACTTGCGGGCCATCCTGGCTGAAGGCTCAGGACAGGATGCAGGCCACTGCCACAACTCCAGGGCCGGACCAACAATGGCCTCGGCCACTGGGAAGGCCATCGTGGGGGAATCCCCTCAGTCCAAAATCTCCGTGAGGGGATATCTGGCCCATTTCTGCACGGGTTCAAGCTGCATCCCAGTAGACTCTGAGATGAGCTGAAGAATTCCCAGGAACGAGGATGGCCTCTCGTCCACCGACAGACCCCCGGAGGATTCCAGGTCGAGGGGCCTGGAATATAGGGAGGAGTAGTCGGACTCCGCGAACAGCTGCCGAGCACCTGAGCCACCCTACACTTGCCAAGGCCAATCGGGGGTGAGGGTGACCGACAACCTGTGGGGCAAGCCCTGACCCGACCGAGAATCCTTGGTCGGGGCCCCAGTCTTCGGTTGCGGGGGCGGTGGTTCCACCAAAATGGGTGGAGCAGTCGGTTTCGGCCGAGCAATCGGTGCCGGAGTCGGCTCCTCGACCAAGGAGCCAATGGCAAGCGGTTGCTTCGGCCGTTTGGGCGACAGACACTTAATGGCCGGGGAAGGCAACAAAGTTGGCTTGCTGTCGGCCAGTAAGAGCTGCTGCCACATCATGTCCTCACAGCGCTGACGCAACTTGCGCCGGAGCCTATTCTCCGAAGAGGACGATGAGGATGAGCGGCGACGCCGCTTTCCATAATGCCGGGACCGAGACCACCGATGTCAGCGGGACCTACCCGACACGGAGGAGGACCAAGACCGTCGGGGTTGCCGATAGTGGGTCGAAGAGGGGGCAGGGAAAACCCGCTCATCCCCCGGTTCTGGGTCCTTGACCGAGGACTTCGGCATGGGAGGCTGAGGCAAGTCCTCGGTAACCACTGGGGGTACCGGTGAAAGAGGGTTATCAGCTTCTCCAGTCGACACCCCATCCAATAGGTCGAGAAAAATCTCGACCGCATCAACGGGTGTCTCGGCCAGCTGACCTGACGGGGACACCGAAAAGTCAGCGACCTTAGCCGCAACCTCGACCGAAGTCGAATGCAGATGCTCCAGGGAGCGAGATCTCTCCCGCTCCCATGAACGTCGACGGTGGGACTTACCTTTTGGTTCCTTTTTCTTCGACCTACTAAAGTGAGTCCCTGAGGGCCCTTCTTCCTTGGTGGTGATGGACTGACAAAGCTCCTTAAAGGAAGCAGTGAAGAAGGAGCCCAAGGAGAGCGGGATAAACGCCGATGCCAAGGAAGTAGAAGAAGCCGCCTGTGCCGCCTCCTCCTCGAGGGCGATTAACTGATCCAGCTGCTCCGCGGCTGACACCGCCCAACGGGCCTCCTTCGACTTCACCGGCAGAAACCATTTCTTGGAACGCCCCAGCTGGAGTCGGGCAGCGCAGCCTTCCAGAACCAAAGCCGAAAAAGACTTGCAGAGATCGCAGGCCTGCGGATCATGGGCAAACCCCAGGCAGTAAACGCATGCGGCGTACGGGTCGGTCTGAGACATCTTCTGCCCGCAAGGGCACCGACGGAAGCCGGGAGTAGATTTTGAATCCATCGCAGCCGCGAAGGAAGTAGAAGACTTAAGTCTTGTAAATTTTAAGACGATTTTCAGAAAAACCGAAAGATTAGGATCCAGGCCTAAAGTCGCAAGAGCGCTAAGGAGGGAACCTGAGCTTCCAAACGGTAAGGAAGATCTGGCATCATGGGGCGGAGCTGAGGGTTTTACCACCTGGGTGGGTGGGAGGAGCCAGCTTGAAGACTTTCCGGCAAGGAACCTGCCAGACAGTGTGGATTGAACATATCCACGTCCCTAGAAAAGAATGTTTACAGAAAACTGCTGAGCACAGCTATAGGCCAGGGAACTGATTTGGAGGGACAAATAATGGTGGAAGGTGTATGATAGTAGGGGTGGACATAACTGAAAGCAATTCTGGAACTTGGACTATTTTGGTGAGACTAATCAATGTGGAAATTTTGAACTTGGGCTATTTTGGGAGATAATTAAAGTGGAATGTCAAGCAAATTATTGATTTATAGGTATTAAAGTAGTGATCTTAAAGGTTGGACAAATGTTGAAGGTGGTACAAATTTCGACTGATAGGTATTAAGAGAATGTGCATCTGTCCTTTCTAGGAATATGATGCCCTCCCCAATGCATAGCATATTACCCGGGGTGAAGGGGTTGGATACTGCTTGTTTCTGAGGTTTTAAGAAGCTGATCACCTAGGGTGAAGGGTTTGGATAAAGCTTGCTCCGAGGTTGTTAGTTAAACTGGGAGCATGGAGCAAGATGGGCACAAGGGTGAGAGGAGGGGATGGATCAGGAGGAGAGATGGTGGAGGTTGGTGGAAGGAGCAGGGTAGAGAGGCACGCCAGGGAGAAGGACAGCAAAAGGGGAGGGTGGACAGGTGGAGGGAGCGAGGTAGGGGACACAGTGGAGGCAGGATAGTGGGATGGAACAGCCATATTCATGAACACTCTGTGGAGGCTGGGGGAGTGCCTAATTTGTCAAAGGCTGAGGAGGATGGAGGCTGAACTATTACAGCTGAAGAGGGAAATGTCATGGGCAGAAAGGGAAAGGAGAAACACGGAGGATACACGGGTGGAGGATAGGAGACAGGATGAAGGAGAGGATAGGAGGTGGCGCAAGCAGGACACACTGGGGACCAGGAAGGCAGGTGCCAGGGCAGGGTTCAGGGGCAATATGGGCATGTATGACAACGTCAATGAGCACAGATACACAATAGGCTCAAACAGGTATTTGTCCTTAAGGAAGATGGAGGAACAGGAGGAAGTAGTAGGGAGGGAAGTTAAGGATAATAGGGAGCTGGGCCAGGAAAGGCAGACAAAGCCAGAGGCAGGGAGATCTCAGAAAGGGGCTACGAAATAAGAGCAGCTTGGGGGGGCCACACTGAAGGAAATTAGTAACAAGCCAAGGGTGGGGGGGGGGATCTCACGATGGGGTTACAAGACAAGAGCGGCAGGGGTGGCACACTGAAGGAACTGAGGAACTGAGTAACACTTTGGAGGGTCAAGGTAGTAAGGAAGAGGGCAGAAATAGGGATGGGAAAGAAGTAGGAGGAGGCTAACAGGAAGGGAGTTTGGGCGCAGGCAACTGGGTAGATGATGGGATTCGGGGAGAAAGGGATATGGGTACGGGCAAAGAGGAGGATGGGAGGAGGCAAGGGGAAGGGGATGGGATAGGGAACTTTCAGGGAAGGCAGGGGGATGGAGAGATAGGGAGCGCAGGAGTGGAGATGGGGTGGCTGGGGGGATGTATGTAGCACCAGAAGAAGCGAGATAAGGGATGCGGAGGCACTCTTAGGGGTAAGGCAGATTGGGACTCCATTATAAAAGGGATCTGCTGGTTAAGGAAGGGGGTGGCTTTTAAAGGGAGGTCAGTTTTTTGTGAGCCAGGAATGGAGGCGAACAGGGCACTGCCAAAAATTAAGGGAAGTGCATTACGTGGGTTGGGGGAACCTCACCTGGTCTTACACATGGGAACAAATGACATAGCCAGGGAAGAGGTGCAGAAGAGATTCACGGAGTTAGCAGGAGGGTGCAAGGGGATGGTGAGGTCCATAGCTTTTTCAGAAATCCTGCCAGTACACTGCGCCAGTACGGCTAGGCAACTGAGAATAATGGACTTTAACCACTGGCTGAGGCAGTGGTGTAGAAAGGAGGGCTATGAATGCATAGGTGAGTGGGGGGACATGTGGGTAGACAAGCATCTGTATGACGAGGGGGCTAAACTGTTGAGTGGGAAACTGCAGGGGTACATAGATAAAATACTGGGGAGTGATTTAAACTAGGGAAGGGGGAGTGCGCAGTTAGGGGTGGTCCAGGGAAAATGTCTAGTGGGACTTACCTAACTCACGCTCCCCCATAGCTGGGGGCAGGAGATGTTGGGGGGGAGGTAAATGGTGGAAGGCAGGGCTGGTGGAAATCATTGCTAATAAACGCCAGGAGTCTTGGTAATAAAATGGTGGACCTGCAGGTGACGGCAGATGACCTGGACATAATTGCAGTCACGGAGACCTTGTGGACAGACAACCACAGTTGGGAAGTGGAAATACCAGGGTATGAACTCTACAGGAGGGACAGGACAGGAAGAAGGGAAGGGGAGGTTGCCTTGTATATAAGGGAGGGGATTCGAGCAACTGCAAGTGGGGGAAGGGATGGAGCAGTGGAGACACTATGGGCACTTTAAGCAGAACGGGGGAAGGCAGTGACGGTAGGGGTGGTCTACAGACCACCAAATCAAGGAGAGGAAGTGGATAGAGAGTTTGTTAGCGAAATACAGGAGATGGCCAGGAAAGGGTAAATAGTGATGTTGGGCGATCTGAATTTACCAGATGTGAACTGGGAAATTCCGGCAGCATCCACAGAAAGGAGTAGGGGGCTGCTGGTAGCCATGCAGGAATTGTTCATGCACCAGCTGGTCACAGAACCTACTGAGGGGAGGACCATACTAGATCTGGTAATGACAAACGGAAGGGGTCAAGGAGGTGGAGGTTGGGGAAAATTTGGGGGACAGTGACCACAGGACGGTAAGTTTAAAATTCAGAAAGGGCCGGTTAAGTGCATTTCCACAACTAAGGTGCTAGACTTTAGGAAGACGGATTTTAGGAGGATGACAGAAATTGTGAGGAAGGAACTAGAAGGAAAGGAGAACATGGATGATGTGGAGGAACTGTGGGGGGGCAATTAAGGGAGGAGTATTGAAGGTGACAGAACTATGCGTTAGGATGGGAAGCAAAAAAAAAAGAACGGGTGGAAACCACTTTGGTTCATAAAGGAGGTGGGGGTAGCAGTTAGGGAGAAAAGGAGGGCATTCGGGCATATAAAGCCTCTCAGAAAGTGATGGACAGGGAGATATATAAGGCAAAGCTGAGGGAAACAGGAAAAATAATCAGAAAGGCGAAGGCTGATACAGATGAGAATATAGCGAGGGAGGCAAAAAGGGGGATAAGAAGTTTTTTTAGATATGTGAGTGACCGAAGGTGGGGATTATTAGACTCAAAGACTCTGACGTGGAACCTTTGTAAAAGAGCCCTGGCTCAAAGGTATTGTAATCCTAGACCTAATAAATAAAAAAATATAAATAAATAAATAAATTAAAGGGGAAGGGGGGGATATGGCAGAAGGGGATATGGAAAGGCTAATGTTCTGAATGATTACTTCACATCAGTCTTCACAGTGGAGGAGGGGAAAGGGCCAGAGTTGGAAGTCAGAGGGAGGGCAGGTAAGTGGACTGGGGTCCATTCACAGTGGATAGGATATTGGATGAACTGGGGAAACTGCGGGAGGATAAGGTGATAGGCCCGGACAGGATTCACCCGAGAGTGCTCAAAGAGCTGAAGCAGATGTTGGCGGCACTGCTCATGGGGCTGTTTAATCTGTCACTGGACAAGGCAAGGGTTCCTGGGGACTGGGAAAGGGCTGACGTGGTGCCACTGCATAAGGGGGGAGGAAGGGAGGAACCGGGAAACTACCACCCAGTTAGCCTTACCTCCATGGTGGGTAAGCTAATGGAGACCTTTAAAAAGAAAAGGCTGATTAAATATCTGGAAGCAGAAGGCCTCCTGGATGGCAACCAGCATGGATTCACAAGTGGTAGGTCCTGCCAGACCAACCTGACCACATTTTTTGACAGGGTTACAGAGATATGGGACCAGGGAGGGGCGGTGGACGTGACCTACCTGGTCTTCAGGAAGGCCTTTAACACCATCCCCCACTGGAGACTGGTAGGCAAAGTAGGCAGCTTGGGAGCGGGGAGCAAGCTCACAAAATGGGTTGAGCACTGGTTAGAGGGAAGGACGCAGAGGGTTGCGGTAAATGGGGTGCACTCAAAGGAGGCAAGGGTGACTAGTGAAGTTCCCCAGGGGCCAGTGCTGGGACCCATACTCTTCAGTATTTACATTGGGGACATTATGGAGGGGCTGCCTGAGAAGGTGAGTCTGTTTGCAGACAACATGAGAATATGTAAACGGGTGGATACGTCGGGCGTGTGGAACGTATGAGAGAGGATATGGAAAGGTTGGAGGAGTGGTCAGAAAGATGGCGGCTACAATTTAATGCAAAGAAATGCAGAATTATGCATATCGGGCGTAGAAACACGAAGGCAAAATACTGGCTGGGGGGGGGGGAACTGGAGACTACAGAACAGGAGAAGGACCTGGGGATCACTATTTCAGAGAGCCTGAAGGATCGAAGTCAGTGCGACAAGTCAGTGGGGAAGGCACTCAGAATGTTGGAATGCACAAGGAGGGGCTTTACAAGCAGGAGAAGGGAGATGATCATGCCACTATACAAAACCATGGTCAGACCGCACCTGGAATATGGGATACAGTTCTGGAGGCCATACTTACACGGGGACAAGGTCAGGCTGGAGAGGGCCCCGAGAAGGGCTACCAGAATGGTGAGCGGCCTACAGGAGAAGACAGACGAGGAGGGACTGGGTGAGCTGGGCCTGTATACACTGGAAGAGAGGAGGGAGGAGGAGGACACGGTTGAAACATTCGAGTACTTGAAAGGCATAAATAGGGTGAGGGCTGACAACATCTTCAGACTGACTGCGAACAAATCCACTGGGGGCATGCATTAAAACTCGAGGGTGGCAGATTTAAAGGTGACATCAGGGGGAGGTTCTTTGCTGAGAGCGTGGTGGGGTCGTGGAACAGACTGCTGGAATCAGTGGTGGGGGTTGATTCAGTGGGCAAATTTTAAAAAGTCTGGGACACGTACATGGGCCTAACCAACAGGGGGCAGACAGAAAATGGAGGGCGGAGGTCTTCCTACAGCGGGGAACTCAGGCAGACTGATGGACCATGGGGTCTTTTTCTGCTGACAAATTTCTGTTTCTAAGTGAATCTGGAAATTAAAAAAAAATTTGTTTTCTAGTGAATAGCTGAAACATCATGTCTATGATTACAGATTGAGAGTGCGCTCCCTACCAATCAAAACACTCCCCTTCCCCTGCCTGCAAGACATTCTTATTCTATAAAACCTAACGCACAGGTGCGCTGGAAACGAGCACATTGAAGGGAAGCTTTTAAACATTTTTATGTATTATTTATCGGTCTTGATCAATAACATATTAATACTGCTACTAGGATCACCCTTATTTTCGTTAAGAGTGGTCTCACTCGCATCCTTAGGGTATCGAACCATTCACCTTCGGTTTGCGTTCTCATGCACCAAGAACATGCAGACGACCATATTTACAACTGCAAGAGCGGTCCCAGTGGCAACGTTACCATATACAGAACACGTAGAAGTGGAGATGAGCTGCCCTTTAAACAGCTATGCGCCTTCTGGAAATGCAAACAACCCAGCTGCTACTTTTTATAATTGGAAGTATTTTTCCTTTCTCCTTTTGCCAACTGGAGAAAAATGCTCCCTGTCATACCTCATCACTGCTGCAACCTCACCAATTATGGCATCAGGACTGACCAACAGCAGCCACCTGTCTTCTGACAGACTCGCCCCAGTGCACTGTCAGTAAGGTCGTAATGCTGATGACGTGTGTCGGGGAGTAGAGCTAAAGCGGACCTGACCCCAATGCAATGTAGTGACTTGCAGTAAGTGACATGTCACAAAAAGCTGCATGGAAAAACAGCTTCATTTTCACTGAATTACACTGCTGCCTGCGGCTCACTGCAGCGTTTTGTGATGTACTCTAGCAGTACTGCACTGCATCCTGGCTGGCGCCACTGTATACAGAGTGCAGTTTCACCCATTACACCTACTGCGACACTATAAGGTAGCTTATGTAAGCAATAAGACACGACAGGGTGTGCATAGAACATACTTTATGCACACCTAGGGACGTTGTAAGGCATGAGATGAGGCTTTGGCCGAGTGCATTCAGTGCCTCGGTGTGCATAAAATAGGTTATATGCACACCCCCGGAGTGTCTTATTGTGCTTATGAAATGACTCATTTAAGTTGTATAATGAAAACATACATGTACAAACGTTTCAAAATTGCTTAAAACTATTTTTATAACTAGATACCCTTATGCAGGAGGAAAAATAGTCCCTGTAAAGGGAAAGGGAAAGGGCTTGATTGATATGCATGTCATAGCAGTGGCGGGAGCAGCAGCAACGGAATTAATCGGTATTTCTGTACTTACTGTGTTGCCTTGGATTGTAGTCTCAGGGTCATCACTGAAAGAATCCCTGAAGATCTGCTCAAGCTCGTCTTCAGTGAAAGTTAGGTCAAAACTAACACTGTTGATGTCAGACATGGCAAACGATGTGGGTATTCACTTTAGCGGGGGAAAAAACAATGGCTGACAATCGCTTTGCCAACATTCTATTACATTAGAATTAATGCATTACTAATGACATCAGTTCTTTATATTAGATCAGTGGCAGTGATGGGTACTATTTGGTGGGACTTGTTTTTCAAAGTGCGTGGAACATATTTTACACCAAGCCATTAGCCAATGAGACTGCTTAATTTTCTCTTGCCAATTCATACGATATGGTTGGGTGACACCCTCAGATCAGATTGGCTAAGATTACATTCAGCCAGGTTGACATCTCATACATAATCCTGGTCTGAAAGTAGGCCATGGCATCAGTTAACAAAATAATTGTAAAATATTTTTAAAACTAACTTTTAGTTTTTCATTTCCTAATTACAGAAAAATGGATCCATTTCATAATTGCAACATAACTGGGGAGCGTTTTCTCCCATAGGGAAACCAGGTTATTACATGCACTAGGCTTCCCATGCTCCATGCCTGCATAAACCTCCAGTCCTCCCCCTCTCGGTGCTCTCTGTCTACTTCGCCACCAGCAGCTCCCGGCGGAAAGTAAATAAGTAAAAAAAGAACACGCCTCAGTCACCAGTAACCTTCACCAATCCTACCTTAAACTCCTTGAGTAAACCTTTTTTTTTTTTAAAGGAGAAAAGAAACCTGGAAAGTTTTCAGCAGCCGTGGATGGCAGATCACATGGTCTTTATGCCACCCAGACTACGGTTGCACACCGATTTATTTTTATTTTATACAGTTGCTGTAGCGAGAAAACACTCCCCAGCAATTACATAAAAAAAAAAACTTGGGGTAGTGTGTAAAACTTGAATTTTACACACACCGTCTGTGTTGGATGCTTGAATAAACCCCTCAAACTTCGCTCTTGGGGTTTATATAGTATCCAACACCTCGGGTGTATGTAAAATTCTCATTAAACACACCACCCCATATATTATTCTATATATAATAAATCTGAGAGTGCTTTCTCCCATCAGGGAACCCGGTTATAATCTGCCGTTATAACTAGCTGGTTTTAATGGTGAATATGGCAGGTTTCCCTTGCTCCAAGCATGAGCAGATCAGTTGTGACAGTGAAGAGAGAAGGAGCTATGTGCTTCTGCGGTGTGTAGTTTAGCGCGGAAAGCACGTGTGAGGCCCTGAGTTTCGGCCTGCAGCCGTTGTGAGTGCTAGTTTGGACTGAATCCAAGTTGTGAGGAGAAAGAAACACCAGAAGTGTGGAAACCCGGCTCACCCTGTAGAAGACTGGAGAAACTGCTGAATCGCGCTTGGTCTGTCAGGAACTGAAGCTGCTGTGTGTGCTCACGGGTATTTTGCAGTAAGTGCAATCGGGATCGAGGAGCAGCATGCCTGGTATAGTACTTTCCTTTTACATATGAATGTGCGTATTGCTTGTGGGGAAATCGCTATTTCCAATCCCCTGTACTGTGTGCTGTGTGTTGAAGCCAGAAGCAAACCCCAGCTTGTCTCGGACTAAATCCGTTTGCTATCAACTGCTGTGGGGTCCAGTCACAATGACCTCATCTCCATGCCCTGTTGTTTCTGACAATCCAAGAGAACATCCGCCATCCAGTTCTCAGTCTGGGTATTGTGAGTACAAATTAGGGTATTCCCCTGCAGCCTGTTATCAATTACAAGTGTGTCATCTAATTATTGTGGTTTCACTTCTTCATGGACTGAGCCATCCAGCTCCGGATTACAATTGGGTGTTGTGCATATATTTTCTTCCTACAGGGCCCCATCCATCTGCACCTGCCGGCCAACCCTGGGCAATGGACCTGGCTAGCCCCCCCCCCAACCTGGGTACCCAGAGTGTGACTTTCAGACCCTGTATGTGTGCACAGTACCGTGATTTAATGCCACCAATTAACCTGATTGCCCCCTCCCGTGTTACTGTCCCCTAAATAAATCAGATTTGTTGTTGTTATACTATATACTGTCTGTGGTGTTGGCACTTATGGAAACAGTATTGTATCTTGCTGTGTATGTTGTTTAACCTTATTTTACAGGGGGTCCTCAGAAACGTGCTGCAGAATCAGTCTCAAGGGTAAGTGGTACTTCATGAGTGAACAGTGTGTATACATGGGGTATTGGGGCTGTAACTCCTGTGTACTGTGTGAGCCACTAGAGGGAATAAAAGGGGGTCTCAGTGTCCCAGAGGGCAGTGATCAAGCTAGTCTAACCACTACAAACCCTAACCTCTGGGTGGAGGCACCCGCCATAGAACCTAGGCCCCTCAAACTGTCCATAGTCAAGCAGGCAGGGGTAGTAGCCCTTGGGACAGCGCCACCTGGGGGTTACACTTGCATCATCTTGAAGGGCAGAAAATATAGAAAACTACTGCAATGAACTCGCAGTGCTCAATATTTTGGAACTTAGTGCATGTCATGATGCAAGACTGCATGGCATGACAAGAGATGCATCTAGAAACGAGCGGTTTCAAGCTCAGCATGCCTTTTCCGGTAAAACATTTGAAACAACTGCTGAGAAAGACAAGACAAGGAAGGCATGCAGGCAGGAAGGAAGGCAGGCAGATGTTCAAAGCCCTCATATAGTATAAGAAGGAGGAAACAAAGTTGTTACCTGCCCTCAGGTGAGGTCTGCTTCGGGCGCACAGGATTGCATTAAACTTCGATTCATCAGTCCCCACTTTGTTCTCTCCTGCTGCGTACAACTCCTGAATACAACAGAAAATGGAATCATGTGAATTTTTACATGAAATACTCACCAAAAACGTAACCACTAAAGAAGCTGCAGGCCATGGTGAACGTCTGGCTTTGGAGGTGGCATCACCATTCCTGCATATTGTGACTCACCAAGGAAACCCCTCTGGATCTCTGTTACAGTATTTGGGTTGTAAACCCAGGCACAAGTCTTTATTAAGACTGTACCTAACAGAAGGACACTAGCAAAACAATATTTATATAAATAGAATAGTAGTTGGGAAACCATCAATAACAGGGCAGTAAAACATTTCAGTCTGTGAACTAGAGAACCACACAATTTAAAATATTCTACTTGTGCTTTACAACAGTCAAAATGCACAGACTAGGGTTAGCTCGGAATGATCTCTATGTTAAATATAAACCATGGCGGGGGGCTGCTGCACACGTTTTACAGGTGCAACATGACAATGGATTTGGGGGCAGAAATGAAGATTTTTTTTTAAAGATCTACCCTCTATACAGAATAACTTGAATGTTGAGACTGGTTTGATACGCACTTTTAATGAGAAAGGCATAACGCTGGAGAATCCTCCCTGTCGTAGGGTGGGTGGGGACAGAGCAAAGAAAAGAGGCCGCTTGGTGACTAGGAGACAAAGCGCCAGCCCATCATACACCCCAGAAAACACAAAAAATGAGCGTTACATGGAGGAGGGTGCACAGGAGCACAGGAATCGTGCTGGCAGACGGGGACCGCATGCTCCACCTACTCTGCCCGTGTTTCTGACCCCCTCCCTACTTAGACTGCACCCCGATGTATCCACAATGTCTGTCCCATGAGAGTTTGAACTCGCGTACTGTCTTTGATTCCGCCACCTCCTGAGGTAAGCGGTTCCATGGGTCCATGACCCTTTCCATACTATCAATCAATCTTTATTTAACCAGGTGGAACACCATCGAGGCAACTCATTTACAAGGTGGACCTGGGGCAGATACAAGCAATTACAGCAATACATAAACAATAAATACACATGGCGAATCTGGAGTGAAGCACAAGGAAGCAGAATATACGTACAACAATGAGATACAATACATTGGGAATGTGTGTGTGTGTGTGTGTGTGACAAACCAGCAGACAGTGTCATGTTTGCATAGCCCTCTTCAAATATGAAAACAATTTTAAGTGCCCCACTGCAAAGCACTGTGGAGTATTAAGAAAGGACAGCTATACTAAGACAGGAAACATAGGCTAGCAAACACAAACTGTGCAGTGCATTCACTGAGGTAGTAGCATAAGTCAAATACTGTACTTTATTTCATCCAAAAATACGATCCACGGATCAGCTTCAAAATCCATCATGACCACACCCATTATACTCCTCAACTGTTCCACGTTACGAGGCCTGTCCCTCACTTCTCCCCTTAGAACTGCTCCGCCCCACCTTCGTACCACAGGGCAAAGGGGATGCCAACTCCAATAAGGTGCTATAAACTCTTTCTTTAATGCAGAAATTCAAAACGTCAGAACAAAATTTGCACAAATAAAGGCACTCGCTTCCACAATGGTATGAAGTTTTTATCCCCAGGTTTCATGATGTGCCACACATTATGAGATACACAGTCCCACATTTCCCACCTTTTGAGTGTCAGTGGACCACATTTCAGCAAGAAGAGGCTGAGCAGTATACCTGCACATTACAGGGCCTTAAATATTCTGAATCTCTAACCTACCCATTGTCAAGCCAAACACCTGGCTACCCCCAAGCTGGTAGCAACCCCACCCAATTCTGGGATATTATCCGAGGTCACTGACAGTGCAGGTGCTGTAGGGATTTAAGAGAGGATTTTTTTTTTGTTAACATTTGGCTAGGAAAAAACACACTAAGCTGAGGCCTGTTTCCAGGTGTGTCCAGTGAGCAATGGGAAGCGACTTGCTCTTGGACACACAGTATGCAAGTGGGATTCAAACCCAGTTCTCCAGATTTACAGCTGAATGCTCTTAACCACTACGTTATACTGCCATTTCTTAGGAAACCACAGGGGTCCAGGTGGGCAACGGCGCAGTGGAGTGGATGAAGAAGAGAGGCACTGGGGGGTCAAAGTAGGTACCAAAAATAATTAAAATTATTCTCATATTTCTGACTGAACCATTACACAGTACAGCCACCAGGTGGCGCTAGTCACTCCCCTCTCTTGCTATATCACACTTTCTGAAGTTCACAATAGTGTGTGTGTGTGTGAGACAAACCAGCAGACAGTGTCATGTTTGCATAGCCCCCTTCAAATATGAAAAGAATTTTAAGTACTGCACTGCAAAGCACTGTGGGTTTACAGACTCCATTTATTTTATGATCGACTCCAAGCACGGAAGCTTCTGCTAAGAAACCAGCTAAGCAAGGGGAGGAAGGGCAGCTGGTGGGTGTGGAGAGGTTGTTAGGTGTGCTTTGAGACTGGATTTTCTGCTTATTAACTGTCGTCACCTTGGGTGTGAACAGCAGTTACTCTGGCTGAACTAACCACAGAATGAATTGAAAAACCTATTTAAAGGTTGCTAGCCAAACATTCCACAGAGGTTTCAAAGCTGGGTTGGAAACCAACAGAACTTTTTTCAAACATATAGATTTCATCTAACACCAAGCACACTGCACTAGGGACACTGAACTAACTCATCTTCTGAGGGGTTATATAAGCCCACAGTGTAGAACAAGATCACAAGAATTACCACAATATTTTTAGTTCTAACTTTCTTCCTGAGACCCATGCCCAGACTGAAGGCCCTTATCTGCCGACAAAGGGACTGCATATAGTATAAGCAGTAAGCCCTATTCAGACAAACCCTGCGTAGCACAAGATAATACAAATGATCAGAGGGACCAAAAAGGAGTGACAGCTCTGCGATACCCCCCCGACTACCAACCCCCATCCCTGCTGGTGCTTTCAGTAGCCGATCTCTACCACCCTCTTCCACCACCCACCCTCAAATGAGGCATATGCAGATGGGTGGTTGCATTTTTTATTGACCGATTTTCTTAGCTGCATACGATTTTTAAAGTGCACTAGAGCAATGTGTAGTACTGTATCAGCTGAACAGACATGGTCATTAATTGCTGAATGTTAGCGTAGTTATCTTTAAATATTGTGAAATGACATACATAGCGTGGATGGTGAACTGCACTGATAAACTTCAGTTTAAAAACCAAAAGGATCAGAGGCACCAGTCTAACATACTTAATTTTACTGGTTTTGGTCCACTATTGAGAACATTTATATTATCAACTATTTACCCATTTTGAAAATCTGTACAATATTTTTTTATCCCTTTTTTGTACCGAGCAGCTTTTACAATATTTTTTTTAAACTTTGAGTTTTGTTTTTATTCAACATCTCAGTGACGAATGCAGTGATCATTAACGTGCTAGAACTTTTCATAAAACAGACTCATGTCACCTCACTCCTGGTTCACCCTAAACCCCACTACCTGTATGGGGTGTCTCTGGTGACCCTGAAGGCCCCACTCCTGATACCCCCTACAGCCCCACCACCAGAGGCCTCCATTCAATCCCACTACGGCCAAGAGAAGTGTTCATGACACTTGGTGATGTATATGGGGAGGAGGGGAGCAGGAGCACAGAGGTGTCACAAGTGAGGGTGGTCATGAGAACCATCATCTGATGTGACAGGCCATCGCTTTTTTCTGTTTGCTCCCACAGCCCCACCCATTTCCCTTCATCGAGCCTTCCTGCCATCGCTGCAACCTGTGGGAGGGGCTGAGGCCAACCGTGTGTGCTCACCCAGCCTGAATACCAGATTCCTCACTTGCTAACAGATCCACATGCTGCGGGAGTGGTATTATCTGGAGCCAGGCAGTAGCATCCCATCTCACCAGTCCTGCGTGAGTTGGGTCAGCAAGTAAAACTGAATACCTCCACAAAGTGCTGGTCCTTGTTTTCCAGGTCAAATATGGACTGGGACCGGTTTATTTGAGGGGACTTTTGGTGTCCCATGCTCCGTCAAGGTCACCAAGATCATCAGAGGAAGGGCCATTGGTACAGATGAGGACCTCGTGGGGCACTGGAGCCAGGGCCTTTGGTGTGTTTGTAATGTCTGACCAGAAAAGTACACTGAACTCATAGCTCGTTTCCAGCAGTGTCCCTGGGGACGGCTTACGTGGGACCATTTTATTTTTGTATTTATTTGTTGACAGTGTATAGTGGAACCCTGTTATGCATCGAATTCCGTGCCTGGAATATGCCTGTCATGCGGCAGTAGTGACATCGTTATGTTGTGAAGCTGCAGTAGTGATGTCATTACTACAGCAGCACAACAATTTGGAATGCTGCCACAAAACTGCTGTCCTCTATCGTATTGAGCTGGAAGCTGTTTTTTTTTTAAACCTGAATTTACAGAACAAGCTGCAGCACATTTAATCAGTAAGTTGAGCTTGCCATTAACACTCAAGTGCCTCTCCCCCAACCCCCGGTTCACTGACAGGAGCCAAGCATCTGAAATGGGTACGGATGCCCATACAGTATAAAAGATAACATATGGGCATCCATACACAGACAAGACTGTGTCTTCATCTCAAGCCTTCTATGGTATCCAGTGAACCTCTCGAACTTTGCTCTCAAGGTTCCTGGCTGCCGTAAAAAAAACTCTCAAAGGAGACACAGGCATATTATGTATAGCTGCCCATACATTATCCTCTATATAATGTTTGACCAGGAAAGGTACACTGAGCTGCTAGCTCATTTCCAGGTGTGTCCCTGGGGGAGGGCTATTTGGGACCAGTTTTATTTATTTATTTCACAGAATCATAGTAATCTGTCGGCAAAAAAGGACACCTCGGCCCATCCAGTCTGCCTGAATCCCCCCCTCTCCCAGAAGATCTCCTCCCTTCATTCCCAGCCCTTTCCTTGCCAGTTAGGCCTAATGTATGCATCCCAGGCTCTTTTGAAGCTGTCTACTGTATCCACACCCACCATCCATTCCAGCAGTCTGTTCCATGGCCGCACCATCCTATCGGTAAATAATCTCCCCCTGATGCCCCCCTGAATCTTCCCCCCTCTAGTTTGTAGGTATGCCCTCTAGTGGAATTGATCTTAGTCATTCTGGAGATGCTGTTGACCCTCACCCTGTTTATGCCCTTCAAGTACTTGAATGTCTCCACCATACCCCCCTCTCACTTCTCTTCTCCATCGTACAAAGGCCCAGCTCTTCTAGCCTATCCTCATATGACTTCCCATGCAGCCCCCTCACCATCTTCTGACCCTATCTGGTCAATGGCCTCTTCCCTCTCCAGTAAGAAACATGGCAGCCACACTGGGCCAGCTGTGAGTTCAGGACCAGACTAATTTAAAAAATGTGTTTTTTAGCTCCTGTTAAAGTAAAGAATCCTCGGAGGGACCGATAATGTAAAAGACTCAGTCCAATGATGGGGTCTGATTGTGAGCTGTTAAATTAACTGAACTGAACTAAACGTGGGGTGACGCTTGAACAGGATCCTGGCTGAAATTTTCATCGATAATTAAAAACGGTTTACCTGCCCCATGTTCACCCAGAGGCAGTATGGCGTAGTGGTTTAAGGGTCTGAGCTGCAAATCTGGAGACCTGGGTTTGAATCCCACAGCCCCCACTTGCATACTATGTGATCCTGAGCAAGTCACTTACTTTCTTGTGCTCCCAGGTTGCACCTGTAAACAAACCTTCAGCTTAGTGTGTCTCACCTGGTTAAACAATTTGAAAAAAAAAAAAAAAGACTGCAACTTGCAGGGGGTAGTATCTATAGCAATACATGGTCTTGACCTCAGGGCTGCTGCTGCTGCTGCTGGGAGGAGAGAGTTGGTCAGTGGTACTGGTGGAGCAGCGCCACTGTGGAAGGAGGAACAAGGAACGAGCGGAGTAGGTGGTCCCGGGGACTGTAGGAAATGCTGCACTGAGAGATTGGGGTTGACCCAGGAAGGTGAACATCGGAGGTCTGTGGTTTTGTTGGTCTTATCCCTCCTGAAGAAGAGTTAAAGAATTGTCCAGTGGGGCCTAGACCTGATTCCTGCGGGTGTCCGGGGGGGTATCCATAGAGGTGGACACCGGAGGGTATTCTACGTCAAACGGAGGGAAACGGTGGGGCGGCTGCAAGAGGGTGGCTGCTTTCACGGGGGAGTCCCTAGACCGCTGCGAGGGTCTGGGCCGGTCAGAGCCGGGCGAGAAGTGAAGGAGAGCAGAGTGAAGACCTGCGGGAGCGGTGGACTGTTTTTCCGGTCTATGTGAGAACCTGCTGTGAGTTTGTTTTGGTTCTGTGGTGAGCTGTTGATGCAGATTCCTGCGAGTAAAGCCCTGGTGTCTGGACTTAATGGACCAGAGATTTTCTGGATTTCTATTCACTTTTTCAAGTACAGTGATATATAAATAACATCAGAGGCGTGAAAGGGGGAGAGCCTTCAATACCTGTTGCTCAGGCTGTGGAGGTGAGACTTCCCCAGTATTTGTTTTAAAGTCATGGGCTTTACTAAACTGAAATTGGACAAACAATGGTCGAACAATAGTCAAACTGGATGCTTCATACTAACCGGACCTGGATTATGCAGGATAAATTTTAGTCCTGCAAATTGACTCTGCCCTGTTCCAAGGATTATTTACTTACTTATTTTATTTTTGTGATATTGTAATAATTTGCATAATTTAGTTGAGAGGGTGTTTACTTTTGGATGTGTGAAAGGTGTGTGTGAGTGAGTTAAAAAACTGTTTTGTGGTGGTCGGGAATTGAAGTTTGATATTTGGAATTTGTTTTATTTTAGGGATTAGAATTATATTGGTTGGGTGATTAGTATTTTGGGTTTATTTTATTTTGTGTGAAAATGTGTTTGGGACAGAGACCCATAAGGCGCAGCTACTCGGGGGACTACCCCCCCCCCGGCCTCCATCCCTTTGAGCCCTCAATATTTTCAGCCGAGGCCTACTGGAGGTGTAGAGCCTTGGGAATAGCTCGGAGGGGGGTCCAGCAGTGGTGGCACCCGAGTGGCTGCAGGGGTGTCTGGGATTCGGGTGGTGAGGCCAAGGAGACACCCTGGGGCGAAATGGGAACTTGAGAGGGGGTTGCCATGTTTAGTTCCCACACCCAAGAGTTCCACGATGGACTGTGGGCAGCTAGCCGATCCGGCTGCTCCATCTCATCCTACTCAGGTTGTGTTATGCAATGCCGGGTCGATGAGGAACAAGACTGCCATAATGGCGGACTTTATATCCTCGGTCGACCTGGCTTGTATCTCAGAGACCTGGCTGAATGAAAATGCTGCTCCAATTTTGGAGGTGGCGGTGCCAGTCGGGTACTCCATGATGCACAACCAGAGGGAGGATCGCAGGGGCAGGGGAAGGGGTAGCCATTTGTTTTAAAACTAGCCTGAACCTCACGGTGCTACCTGTAGGTCATATGCGATCTTTAGAGTATGTGGCTGCCTGAGATGGTGTAGGGGCGGGTTTTAGGGTCCTTGTGCTCTATCGCGCCCCCCCCCCCGATGTGGATGGGGACTTTTTACAGGAGATCAAAGAGCCTGTCACTGGCCTGATGTTGGAGTCTCCCAGGTGGTTGATTCTGGGGGACTTCAATGCCTGGGTTGATGGCAAGCTCTCGAGTTTTGGGAATGATATCCTGGGGAGCATGGGGGCCCTGGGCCTGTCACAGAATATAACAGCAACGCACTCGGGTGGCCACGCACTGGATTTGGTCTTTTCTTTAGGGCTAGATGTGACTGACCTCAGTGTTGATCCTGTATTTTGGTCAGATCATAGCACCGTGAGATTCACGTTTAGGGGCACCCCCCCCCAGATGGTCCTGCCCCTGTGGAGATGGTCCGGTACCGCCCATTAAGAGGAGTTTCCTCTATGGGACTAGTGGCAATGCTGGAACCATCGCGTGTTAGGGCGGCTTGTGTGGTTGGAGCAGAGGAAGCAATGGCAGCCTACAATGGGGCTGTTACTGCGGCCTTCAATTCCATCACACCCATGTGTGTCCATCCCATCTACTTGCCAGAGACCTCCTTGGTATGATGAGGATCTCTGGAATTTAAAGACGAAGGGGCGGAATTTAGAGAGGTGCTGTAGGAGATCTGGCCTGCTAGAGGACAAATTGGCCCTGAAGTCGCATTATGTTGACTATCAGGGGGCAACCTCCCAAAAGAAGGCAGAATACTTGTCTTAGGGAGATTGCTTCAGCGAGGAACAGACCGGCTCAGCTCTTCTGCATGGTATACGGGCTTTTACATCCTGCCTGTCTCTGTGTTGGGGGAGCAGGTTCTAGCACTAGGTGTGAGGAGCTGTCTGTATTCTTCGTTGAGAAGGTGTCCTCTATCAGGGATCAGGTCTCCTCTAGTACCTCTCGAAGGGGATGCAGGGTCCAGCCTGAAGTGTGTCAAAACACTCCTCCTGTCTGGGATGAGTTTGAGCTCGTTGGGATGGAGCAGGTGGCGGAAATAATCTCGAAGATGCGGCCAACACAATGTGGGCTGAACCCAGGTCCGACCCGACTTTTGGTTGGATGTTTGGACCTGATTGGACCTGTGATTGCTGAGGTCATCAGGAGTTCTTTGATGAGTGGGGTCTTTCCGTTGGCCTTGAAAGAGGCCTGGTTAGACCCCTTTTAAAGAACCTTCTCTGGACCCGGACTGCCTCAGCAACAACAGGCCATTCTCAAACCTCCCATTTTTAGGGAAGGTTGTTGAAAAGGTGGTGGCCATACAGCTCGAGAGACATCTTGCCTCTTCTTCCACCTATGGGCCTTTCCAGTCTGGGTTTCGTGCGGAGCATAGTACAGAGACTGCCCTGGTGAGGGTGCTTAATGATCTCCTGATGGCGAGGGATAGAAGAGACCGTACCATATTGGTCCTCCTGGACCTCTCTGCAGCATTTGACACCGTGGACCATGAGGTGCTACTTGACCACCTGCGGTTCTGGTGTGGCCTGTCCGGTAATGTCATCAACTGGTTCAGGTCATACCTGACAGGCAGAGTGCAGAGGGTGACGATGGGGTTAGCCTCATCTAACCCAAAGCCTCTGTGCTGTGGAGTACCCCAAGGTTCAGTCTTGTCGCCCTTGTTGTTCACGGTGTACATGCTGCCATTGGGGGACACTATCAGGCAGTATGGGCTGGGTTTTCACCG
Organism: Neoceratodus forsteri; assembly: GCA_016271365.2. Classification (NCBI taxonomy): domain Eukaryota; kingdom Metazoa; phylum Chordata; order Ceratodontiformes; family Ceratodontidae; genus Neoceratodus; species Neoceratodus forsteri. The sequence continues at coordinate 1,069,896,778 of CM028135.1, forward strand.
CTATGCAGATGATACCCAGCTCTACTTGTCCTGTACGCCCGATACCCAGGTGTCGGCCTCTATTTAACAGCTGCCTCGATGAGATCCAGGCATGGATAACTCAAAACTGGCTTAAGTTTAACCCAGACAAGACAGAGGTACACAGGTTGTGGATCCAGGTCGTCGGGGCGGGGGGGTGAGGGGTTACCCCTGGCCTAGTGTTATGGGGTGTTCCCCTTACCCCATCTAAACAGGTGAAAGATTTGGACGTGATCCTGGATGATGGTTTGATGCTTGATGCGCAGGTGTCGGCCATCGTCAGGAGTGGATTTTACCATCTCCTGAATATCACCTAAATCCGAGCCCCGATCCTGTCTGAGGATCTGACCACACTGGTGCATGCTTTCATCACTTCTAGGCTGGACTGCTGTAATGCCATGTACGTAGGGCTATCTGGAGGCAACCTCCACAGGCTGCAGCTGGTGCAGAACGCGGCAGCAAGGCTGTTGACTGGGGTGAGACGGTATGAGCATATCACCCCGGTTCTCCACTGGTTGCTGGTCAGGTGGAGGACTGTCTTCAAGGTAGGGCTCCTGACCTACAAGACCCTGCACGAAAGGGGACCTGTCTATCTGCAAGATCTCCTTGTCCCCTACCATCCACCCCAGGCACTCCATTCTGCTGGGGAAGGCCTCCTTGGAGTTCCCAGAGTTAGGATGCGGCACTCCGAGCATTCTCAGTAGCGGCACCTACCCTGTGGGAACTCCCTTCCTGGTTATTTAAAAGAGGCTCTATCAGTAGAAGCCTTTAAAAAAGGGTTAAAAACATACCTGTTCCAACAAGCTTTTATCGACTGATTAAATTGTTGTTTTAAAGGGATGGATAGAGGTATTTTAAGTCCGCTCCAATGATGAACTGCTGTGTATATATACTGGGTTTTTTTTTGTTTGTTTTTTATTTGTACAGCACCCAGAGTCTCTGGAAATGGGCTCTTTTATAAATAAAATATCTATCTATCTTGGTTGCTCTTCTCTGGACCCTTTTCATCCTATCCTAGTCTCCCTGCAGGTATGGCCTCCAGAACTGGACCCCATATTCCATGTGTGGTCTGACCACTGGTTTGTATAGTGGCGGGATTACCTCCCTCCTCCTGCTTGTGAATCCCCTTCCTATGCAGGCCAGCGTTTTGAGTGCCTTTCCTGCTGAGCTGTCACACTGACTTCCGGACTTTCAGGTTATAAACAGTGATCCTCAGATCCCTTTTCTATACGGTTACCTCCAGTTCCTCCCCCGCCCCCCCCAAGCCGGTATTTTGCTTTTGGGTTATTACGCCCAATATGCATAATTTTGCACTTTTTTGCATTGAACTGCAGCTGCCACCATTCTGACGACTCCTCCAGCCTAGCCAGATCCTCCCTCATATCCTCCCCCCCCTTCCGCCGTATCAACCCTCTTACTACATATCTTCATGTCATCAGCAAACAGACACCTTCTCCCGTAGTCACTCTGTGATGTCCCCTATGTATATTTTGAAAAGTATGGGTCCCAGCACAGACCCCCTGGGGAACCCCACTCATCACCCTCTCTTCCTTTGAGTGCACCCCATTCACCACAACCCTCTGTGTCCTCTCCTCCAACCAGTGTTCTACCCAGTCTGTGAGTTTGTTCTCCACCCCTAAGCTGCCTACCTTGCCTATCAGTCTCCTGTGGGGGATGGTGTCAAAGGCCTTCCTGAAGTCCACGTAGGCCACGTCCACTGCTCCACCTCGGACCCATTTGTAATGATTGACCAGGAAAGGTACATTGAGCTGTGACACCTCATTCCCAGGTGTGTTGGGGGGGAGGGGAAGGTACATGGTCTTGATTTACCTATTTATATGGGATGTTTGACCAGGAAAGGTACACTGAGGTGTGACACCTTATTCCCAGGTGTGTTGGGGGAGGGGAAGGTACATGGGACTTGTTTTACCTATTTATATGGGATGTTTGACCAGGAAAGGTACACTGAGGTGTGACATCTCATTCCCAGGTGTGTTGGGGGGGAAGGTACATGGGACTTGTTTTACCTATTTATATGGGATGTTTGACCAGGAAAGGTACACTGAGCTGTGACACCTCACTCCCAGGTGTTTTGGGGGGGTACGTGGGACTCGTTTTACTTATTTATATGGGATGTCTGACCAGGAAAGGTACACTGAGCTGTGACACCTCATTCCCAGGTGTGCTGGGTTGGGGGGGGTACGTGGGGCTTGTTTTACTTATTTATATGGGATGTTTGACCAGGATAGACACGGAGCTGTGACAACTCGTTTCTAGTTACATCCCCGTGGTTGCGCTACACAGAACCTATTTATAAGTTTGTGGATCCATTCAGAGGGCCTCTTATGGATATAAGTGTCATCTCACATGTTCTTAGGACCAGGGAACTGTGAACCAAAGATAAGCAGTTCTGTGGCCCTAAGGACATAAGAGGTGACACTCTTATATCCTTAGGAGGCTCGCCAAATGGACCCATAAAATTATTAATAGGTTGTTAACTATATTAAATTAAAAAAAAAATGAACAGAAATTACAAAAAGAAAACTTTTTTTTTTAAATTTTAAATCCTTTTTTTTTTTAATGCAGTTAACGGCACCAGTGGCCATCGAGAAGCCCGTTACAGTGGCTTAGCACGTGAGGTACTGTACTCTGACGGTAATAAGATTACCTCACGCGCAACTAAAGAGGGCTGTGACTGGTCGGGGATGTTCTTGCAATCTGTAATTATTTATTTATTTGCAATGCTTGATCAGCGAAGGCACACTGAGCTGTGACAGTACATTTCTAGGTGTGGCCCTGAGGCTGGGTTACATGGGACTGGTTTTATTTGTAATGTCTGACTAGGAAGAGCACAATGATTAGTGACACCTCGTTTCCAGGTGTGTCCCTGGGGTTACACGGGACCAGTTTTTTTTATTCGTAATGTATGACAAGGAATGGCACACTGATCTGTGACACCTCGTTTCCAGGTGTGTCCTGGGGCTGTATTACTTGGGACTGGTTTTATTTATTTATTTGTAATGTTTTGCCAGGAATCGAGAACACTGAGCTACGATACCTTATTTCCAGGTGTGTTTCTAGGGGTGGGTGTAATGTTGATCAGGAATGAAACACTGAGCTGTGACACCTTATTTCCAGGTGTGTTTCTAGGGGTGGGTGTAATGTTTATCAGGAATGAAACACTGAGCTGTGACACCTTATTTCCAGGTGTGTTTCTAGGGGTGGGTTGCATGGGACTAGTTTTATTTATTTATTTGTCTGTCTGTTTTGTGTGTAATGTTGATCAGGAATGAAACACTGAGCTGTGACACCTTATTTCCAGGTGTGTTTCTAGGGGTGGGTTGCATGGGACCAGTTTTATTTATTTATTTGTCTGTCTGTTTTGTGTGTAATGTTGATCAGGAATGAAACACTGAGCTGTGATACCTTATTTCCAGGTGTGTTTCTAGGGGTGGGTTGCATGGGACCAGTTTTAATTAATTAATTAATTTATCTGTCTGCTTTGTATGTAATGTTGATCAGGAATGAAACACTGAGCTGTGACACCTTATTTCCAGGCACCTCCTGGGGTGGGTTACATGGACCTGGTTTACTAACAGGGGCAATGTTTGCCATAACATGGAGGAAAATCCCCAGCCCTCAGAACAAGTGCCATGGGATCTTTCCTTTTCACTTGGATAACTGGCAGAGACTGGCAAAAAGGGACCTCAGATTAATGTGTCATCCAAAGGAAAGCATCTCAATCGTGCAGAACCCCATATCCCTAGTGCTGCACTACAGCGTCAGTACTGGGTATCAGATTAAGTTCCTGGTGTGGGATGGGAATCCACAGTCTTCTGAACTTTCAGCCCCCAAGGCGAGCATGCAACCTACCAGACCACTGAGACTATCTTGAGTGAATGCACTCTTTAAAAAGATGGCCTAAACTACACACTATAAACTTTTTTTACTTTCTTCCTTGGCCATCGTCTACTGTTCTCTTAACGTCACCTCTTTGTCAATTACCGTACATTCACTGTGCTGTCCGCCCACTACTGTTTATGCAGATGCACTTACAGCCCTTGCTGGAAATGAACCATTTGTAGCCCAGATCCTTTACATTTTTTTCAGTTCTATTTTGCCCTGGCCCTCTGGGTAGGATTTCATTCCACCGCTTGCCAGTGCCATCTCCCAATCAAGGCCCCTCTTACCTAGACTCCTAGGATTCCTTGGGCCAACCATGACTCACTGCTGCACTGCTCTCTTGGCTTGTGCCCCCCAAGGCAGGGCCTGACATTCAGCTCCTTGGCATTTCAATCTCCCATATCCCATCACCCACTGTGGAGGTGAAGTCCAGGAGTATACCAGGGGTCAGGGGAGGGAAGCCCGATTGTGAATGTTGGGGGCAGACAGTTCCAGCCCTGTATCCCATCACCTACAGTGGAGGTGAAGCCCAGGAGTATACCAGGAATCGGGGGGAGGGAAGTCCGATTGTGGATGTTGGGGGTAGTCAGGGGCATCATCTGCCTGATGAGTGCCGATATTCTGCCCCATTTCTTCCTCCCCTGTGAGTGGACATTAAGTAACAGCACCCAGGGCATGCGCCTGCCCATGCAGAGATTGTGCCAGTGCCAGACATGTCTTGGCCCTCCCTTGTATTAGCTGATCCACCTGCACTGAGCCTGTTTGCATACAACACCAAACTCTGTGGGAGGGTGGATGACAATGGAGAATATTGGACCACTGCCGGACCTACACTATTAGCGTAGAGTTTAAGTTACACTACTATCTCAAAACTACCTTTTGGTTATTTTGTATTCGTTTATTTGAATTGGGGGACTAACCCCTAACACCCCCTTAAAAAAAAGCAAGGGGGGGGTCTATGGGGTGCGCAGTCACCCAGTTCAAACAAACAAACCAAAATGAACAGCAAGCATGAGCCCACGCTGTATTCACAAAAGCTTTATGCTACGCTACACTATTGCTGGGAGGGTGGACACAGTTGAAGGGATAGGGACCTATGGGAAGACCGTAGGAAGCTCAAGAGATGGTCAGAGATCTGGTACCTTGGCTTCAATGCCAAGAAATGCAAAGTGTCGCACATTGGGGCCAGAAATCCTGGGACCGAGTATTACTGGCGGGGGAGGGGTGTCCAGATAGCAGCCATGGAGGAAGAAAAAGATCTGGGCGTGATGATTACCAGTGACCCGAAATACTCCTCACAATGCAAAAACGCAGCAGTGAAGGTGAACAGGATGCTGGGGTGCATAGCTAGGGGATTCAGCAGCAAGCAGAAAGAGGTCATTCTGCCCACGTACTGGTCACTGGTGATATCACATTTGGAATATGGGGTAAGGTACTGGAGCACGTCATAAAAAGAACATCAGCTTGTTACAGAGGGTCCAAAGAAGGGCAACCAAGATGATTAGTGGACAGCAAGGGAAGTCTTTTGCGAAGAGAGGCTGGAACCCTGAGAATGTACTCCCCGGAAGAGAGGAGAGAGAGAGGGGACATGACAGAGACCTTTAAGTACTTGAAGGGAATAAATAGAGTGGATAGAAATGGTCTCTTCAAGCTAAGTGAGAATAGAAGCAAGAGGGCGCAGAGTCTGAAGCTGGTGGGGGGAGGGGTTAAGAGGGATGTTACGAAGCATTTTTCACAGAGGATGGTGGACACATGGATTGCACTGTAGTCTCAGAGAAGACGGTGGGCTGTTTTAAGAGGGCCTAGGATAGGTATAAAAGGAACCTAGGGGACCAAGGTGGAGGTGGTGGGGGAGAAACTGGGATGGGAAGGGTGACAGGGAAGGGAGAGGCAGGGTCAATGGCATAAGTCAGAGTTACTTCATCACTAACAAGCAGACTCGACAGACCGGTCTGGCCTTCTTCTGCTGGCTCTTTCGTATGTTTGTATTTATTACCCTACCCTAGACAGGGTGTCTACTACTTTCCCTCCTACCAGTAGCAACCTTTTCCTAACATGTAGTGCCTCCTACCCCTTAGTTGTTACCCAAGTACAGTACAGTTGTGTAAGAATTTACTGTAACGATAGATATTCGAGAGACTCTCTTGCAGCAGGTCACACTTATAGGAATGTTCCAGGCACAGGCATTTCCATCTGGATAATATGTCAGCAGTCATAGACTGACGGCAGATAAGGACCGCTTGGCCCACCTAGTCTGCCCATTTCCCTACCTACAGGATAGGCCGCAGATCCTAGTTAACTAACAGCCTACTTCTTCCTACTCCCCACCAGAATTGCCTTATATCTGTCCCATGCATTCTTGAATTCCCCCACTATTTCTCACCACATGACCCCAGTCGACCTGGGACTGCCCCCGACAACTCCACGTGTTGTGTCCTGGTACATATAAAAGGGGGCAGTCCCAGATGCTCCTCCGTTCTTTTCTACCTTCCGTGACCGTTTAAGGATATGAGTCAACAGGCCTCTGAGGGGAACGGAGGAGGAAGAGGGACCCTAAAACAGGTTTTGCAGAGAGTAGGAGCATGTCACCCTCCTAAAGCAGGAAGCAAGGGGGATGAAGGGAGGGGCAGCATGACCTGTTGCAAGAGATTCTCTCAAAGATCTACTGTTACAGTAAGTTCTTATGCAACTGTACTATCTTGCTTGAGGAAATCTCTTGCAGCAGGTCACACTTATAGGAATGAGTCCCCAGCAGTTGGGAGGCAAATGGGGAGAAGGCAGCGAGAGAAAAATTATATGACTTTAGGACAACAGTCCCTGAAGTACAGCCTGGCCAAAACTGGCTCGCTTTTTGGATGCAATGTCCAGGCAGCAAGTACAGTGGACCAGGTAGCTGCTTCACAAAATTCAGATGCTGAAACACCTCTAAAGCATGCCGCTGAGGCTGCCATCTCTCTCGTGGAGTGAGGCGTTACCTCCGGGAGCAGCTTACTGTATTTATTATAGTAAAAAGTAATGCAGTTGGCCAACCAAGTGGACAAGCACTGCTTAGAAACTGGAATGAACTCATTTCCGGGCCAAAAGAAAAAAAACGTTGCTCTAATTTGCGCAACTGCTTAGTGTGGAGAAGGGAATATCGTAAATTTCTATGCACATCTAATGTCTGGAGCAGGGACTCTCCTGGATTAGTAGGCTCTGCATAATACACAGGTAAGTAAATGATTTGATTTACAGTAAACTCCGATACCGCTTTGAGGAGAAGCTTAGGATTCGTAAGTAACGACACTCTATCCTTGTGAAAATTCAGGTAGGGCTCTTTGCACATCAGTGCATGCGGTTCCGAAATGTGTCTACCAGACGTAATCGCAACTAAATAAAGAGTTTTCCAGGAGAGAAAGCACAGCTCACATGAGGCTGCTGGTTCAAAAGGACTTAACGTAAGTTTTTCAAGAAAAAAAATTTAAGTCCCAAGGAGGGACCGGTCCCGAATAGGGGGCCGGAGATGAAGATACCCTTTAAAAAGGTTTCATCACTTGCAGTTGTGTCAACGGTTTGTCTTCCACTAAAACATGGAATGCTGAAATAGCCGATAAATGGACCTTGATGGAGGAGTATTTAAGGCCCCCCATCAGACAGGAAGAGTAAATAGCCCAGTATGCGTTGTGGCGGATAAGTATACGGGTCCAACTCCTGATCTTTAGCCCAGACCGAGCATCTCTTCTATTTTACTGAATAGGAAGAACTGGTAGACAGCTTATGGGCTGCCTGGAGAACCTCTGCCACCTGCAGAGAAACCCGAAACCTGGAGAGGACTATTTCCTCAGTAACCAGGCATGCAGATGCAAGGAGCGAAGGTTGGGATGAAGAAGGGAGCCCTCGGCCTGAGTTAGCAGGGCAGGGTAAATGGAAGCAGTAGAGGGTCCTGGACAGTCAATTGCTGTAACGATGGTAACCAGACCTGTCCGGGCCACAGAGGCGCAATGAGTATCATGGAAGCCTTGTCCCTGAGAAGTTTGAGTACAACCCCTCTGTATGACAGGGAAGGAAGGGAAGGCATAAAGAAATCTTCCTGTCCAGGAATGAGATAATGCGTCCAGCCATAAAGTTCCAGGACCTGGCTCTAGCAAGCAATAGTGAGGCAGTTTAGCGTTGTGTGAAGAAGTAAATAAGTCCACAACTGGTCAACCCCAGTGGAGGAATATGTCTTCCAGAACCTCCTGGAGACTCTCCCATTTTGTGTTTTTGAATTTTGGATCTGCTTAGGGAGTCTGCCAGGGTGTCCCTGGCACATTTCCTGTTCCAGGAGGGCAACTTTTTGCTCCATGAGGTACTCTCAAAGCTGCTGCAGTCGTCGTTTGGTGGCCTTATTAAACCACTGACACAGGACACATGCACAGATATCATGTGCAGGACCCAAACACCTGACACAGACTTTGTGTAGGCCCTTGGTCACGATTTTCTGGCCACAAGTACACTTACAGAACAGAGAATCCAAAGATGACAAGGTGAAAGGAACGCAACAAAACTGGGAACACCGCGAGGAAACGATCAGTGAACTTTTCGTCATCAACTGAAGCTATACTCCGGACAGAGAACATGTAGCACGTAGGTCAGGGTTAGTAAAGAACATCTGGGACCACCTCCTTTTATACATACCAGGACACAACACATGGTGTTGTTGGGGGTGGTCCCAGGTCGACTGCTGACAAATCATCAGGATGGAAATAATGCCTGCGACTGGAACATTCCTATAAGTGTGACCTGCTGCAAGAGATTTCCTCGAAGATCTGTAGTTACTCAACGTTACAGTATGTGGTCTCTTTCAGACATAGTTTGGAATTTTCTGACATCACAATATCAGATTTCTTTTTAATTCTTTTTACGGTCAATTTGAAAAGCAAATGTGAAAACGTGCTAGTTTCTCTGCACAAACAAAGCAATTATTGTAAAAGTATAAAGTCTTTTGCTAACATATGACAACACAATTAATAATATTGTCACTTGCCTATTTAATAATAGAAATTAACTACAACACTGAGCCTGCATCTGCCCACCCGTGTCCAGAAAGCCCTACTGTTGCTTCTTTTTTACGATGAAAAATCACGATTTGCAGCTAAAAACTGAAGCAATTGCAAGCTGCATCCAGTTTGGCTGTATTTGCGTCTATTTCTGGATGCAAACGGCCAACATCGTTACGTCATCTAACAGACAGTCTAACGGGTTTGGATGCATCTCCGTTTTGAAAATAGCAGCAAAGGCATCTTGGGTGGCTGCTTTTAAAAATCCTGCCCCAGGTCTTCAGAGCACAGTTTGTCCAACTGTGTCACCCCGTCTCAAGTTTCCATGCTATGGCTTCTGCCTTGTTTTAAAACATGGTTGGTTAAGATATGGGTATCATCGGATGGCTTACAACTACAGGTAAACCCAATACCTCATTAGAAAAACTCTTTAATAGGGCTTGCCGATTTCAAGAGGTCCTACTCACTTTTTCTTCCCCTTTAACAACCTTAGCTTGTTGCAAACAGGAGAGAAAGAGGACTTAGAACAGAAATCCCAACTTCCTCAGCCTCTCTGCATGGAACTCAGATTGTGGATGGTTACTTATCTGGTTATGTCCCAGGTCTGATTTATGATTGGCAACTTCCCAAATTTTGCATACTGCAGTGACACCTCTGTACATGAGCACTGCACCCTGTTTGCTGTCCGTGTGTTGATTTTTGTGGTTTGTAGAACAGTAGGAGGGTGGGGAAGGGCTTGACCGCTTGTGTATGCCGGCATTGATACCAATTTTTATTTATTTATTATTTGAAAATTGGTAACCGAGAGAGGTACATTAAGGCAAAGCTTGTTTCCAGGTGTGACCCAGGTGAGGGGACGGTGGGACAAACAGCAAGCAATAAAAGTAACAAAACATCTGAACAAACACACGGTGCAATACAATACAAAATTGAGAAAGCTATTAAACAAATTGCACGTTCAGATAATAAAATGCAACGTGGCCCATGTAAAGAGTTAAAGAAATACTGTGTGCATAGCACTCTTACCTGAGCATCTCGTTTGACGAGAGTTATGTCCACATTCATGCTTTCGTCTCTGTTCCCCTAAAACAACATTAAAGGAAAAAAAACAGTTAACTGTTGCGTCACGTACATCAACACGTTTGTTCACTTTTGGAAATACTGTTAGTAGTTCAAACACCCAAGGGAAATCTGTGAGCATAAAACACCCTAGTGAAATCTGAGAGCATAAAACACCTGAGGAAAAGTCTGAGAAACAACCACAAAAAAAAAAAAAAAAAATCGGAGGACCTAAAAACACCCGGGGGAGAATCTAATGTGTGTAAAAAGCCTGAGAAAAATCTAGGAATGTCAAGCACCTAAAACAACCGAGCTCAAAACACACAAATCTTTTTCCGCTATTTGGAGCTCAGCTGGAAAGTGTGCGTAGAGAGTTGCTGTACAGAAAGACAGAGAGAGGACATTAAAGCTGCAGTGCAATGAAATTTGGCAGAAAATTTGACCCTACCTTTTTTTCACTATGAAAGATTCCGGACATCTTTCAGTGTTATTTGGTTGTAAAATGTTCTAGTTCCACCAAAATTTGAGTATTTTATAAAGGTTTTAATTTGGCTTTTTCTCTAGAAAAAAGATAGCTTCCAGATCTGACTTAAAGATAGCACTGTAGATTTGACAGGGGTTAGGATCTAAAACATACAAAAATTAAACTTATGGTGTGCAGCACAGATGGTACGTAGAAAGGTAGATTTGATGAGTATGCTAATATTTTTCTTAATTGTAAGTGAAACTAGCTTTTCGGAAGAATCATTTCTCCTTGCACTGCTGCTTTAAAATGAAATGCAGAGATCTGTCCTGGAAATCTATGTATAAAATGAGAGTGCAAAATCTTAGGATAAACATGGAGTAGATCTTGTGAAAAGAAATCACAGAGTAAGAACTTGGAGAGTTGCAAGTCTATACTCCAGTCACCCAAAAACAAAAACAGTCTTTAGCAGCAGGCTGTGCAGAAACACCAATAATCACACATTATCTCTTGATTTACAAAGCAAGGTGTACCTGAGCGAGTGACACTAGCAGCCTCTGAGAGTGTCCCGATGTATCCTTTCGTATGTGCTCCTCCAGGGTTTTCTTATATTCTGCAAAACAGAGATGCAAGAAGTGCCATAAGCCAAAATTGTTCGTAAGAGAGAAGCAATACCATGGGGCTTCGCACTCCCACACTGCAGAGCAAACCACACTCACACACACTGCAGAGCAAACCACACTCACACACTACAGAGCAAACCACACAGATACAATGGGTGCCTTTATTTACATACATAAGGATGAAGGTGCTGGCATACAGCATGGTGAAGCCCCACAGTCTACAAAATAGCATGGTGAAACTCTCACTGCCTACACAATAGTTTGGTGAAGCCCCATAGCCTACAAAATAGCATGGTGAAGCCCCACAGCCTACACAATAACTCGGTGAAGCCCCACAACCTACAAAATAGCATAGTGAAGCCCCACAGCCTACACAATAGCATGGTGAAGCCCCACAGCCCACACAATAGCACGGTGATGCCCCACAGCCCAGACAATAGCATGGTGAAGCCCCACAGCCTACACAATAGCATGGTGAAGCCCCACAGCCTACACAATAGCAGGTGAGCCCACAGCCTACACAATAACTACAAAAGGCCACAGCCTCAAAATAGCATAGTGAAGCCCCACAGCCTACACAATAGCATGGTGATGCCCCACAGCCCAGACAATAGCATGGTGAAGCCCCACAGCCTACACAATAGCATGGTGAAGCCCCACAGCCCACACAATAGCACGGTGATGCCCCACAGCCCAGACAATAGCATGGTGAAGCCCCACAGCCTACAAAATAGCATAGTGAAGCCCCACAGCCTACAAAATAGCATAGTGAATCCACACAGCCTACACAATAGCACGGTGATGCCCCATAGCCTACACAATAGCATGGTGATGCCCCATAGCCTACACAATAGCATGGTGAAACCCCCACTGCCTACAAAATAGCATGGTGAAACCCCCACTGCCTACACAATAGCATGGTGAATCCCCGCAGCCTATAAAACAGCATGGTGAATCCCCACAGCCCACACAATAGCATGGTGATGCCCCACAGCCTACACAATAGCATGGTGAAACCCCCACTGCCTACACAATAGCATGATGAATCCCCGCAGCCTATAAAACAGCATGGTGAATCCCCACAGCCTACACAATAGCATGGTGAATCCCCACAGCCTACACAATAGCATGGTGAAACCCCCACTGCCTACACAATAGCATGGTGAATCCCCGCAGCCTATAAAACAGCATGGTGAATCCCCACAGCCTACACAATAGCATGGTGAAGCCCCACAGCCCACACAATAGCTTGCAGTGATACCCACAGCCCAGACAATAGCATGAGTGAAGCCCCAGCCCTACACAATAGCATGGTGAAGCCCCACAGCCTACACAATAGCATGGTGAAGCCCCACAGCCTACACAATAGCATGGTGAAGCCCCACAGCCTACACAATAGCATGGTGAAGCCCCACAGCCTACACAATAGCATGGTGATGCCCCACAGCCCAGACAATAGCATGGTGAAGCCCCACAGCCTACACAATAGCATGGTGAAGCCCCACAGCCCACACAATAGCACGGTGATGCCCCACAGCCCAGACAATAGCATGGTGAAGCCCCACAGCCTACAAAATAGCATAGTGAGGCCCCACAGCCTACAAAATAGCATAGTGAATCCCCACAGCCTACACAATAGCAGGTGATGCCCCATAGCCTACACAATAGCATGGTGATGCCCACAGCCTACACAATAGCATGGTGAAACCCCCACTGCTCTACACAATAGCATGGTGAAACCCCACTGCCTACACAATAGCATGGTGAATCCCGCAGCCTATAAAACAGCATGGTGAATCCCCACAGCCCACACAATAGCATGGTGCGCCCCACAGCCTACACAATAGCATGGTGAAACCCCCACTGCCTACACAATAGCATGATGAATCCCCGCAGCCTATAAAACAGCATGGTGAATCCCCACAGCCTACACAATAGCATGGTGAATCCCCACAGCCTACACAATAGCATGGTGAAACCCCCACTGCCTACACAATAGCATGGTGAATCCCCGCAGCCTATAAAACAGCATGGTGAATCCCCACAGCCTACACAATAGCATGGTGAATCCCCACAGCCTACACAATAGCATGGTGAAACCACCACTGCTACACAATAGCTTGGCGAAGCCCCACAGCCTACACAATAGCATGGTGAAGGCCAGCAGCCTACACAATAGCTTGGCGAAGCCCCACAGCCTACAAAATAGCATGGTGAAGCCCCACAGCCTACACAATAGCATGGTGAAGCCCCATAGCCTACACAATAGCATGGTGAAGCCCCACAGCCTACAAAATAGCTTGGCGAAGCCCCACAGCCTACAAAATAGCATAGTGAAGCCCTACAGCCCACAAAATAGCATGGTGAATCCCCGCAGCCTACACAATAGCATGGTGAAGCCCCACAGCCTACACAATAGCATGGTGAAACCACCACTGCTACACAATAGCTTGGCGAAGCCCCACAGCCTACACAATAGCACGGTGAAGACCCACAGCCTACACAATAGCTTGGTGAAGCCCCACAGCCTACACAATAGCATGGTGAGTCCAGCCTACAAAATAATGGTCATTTTTGAGATTTACTACTCAGTGCAGAAATGCGCTGGATTTTCTATATGAGAACACAGGACAGTGGTATAGATATGAATAAAGATATGGACTGGAATGCCTGCACTAAGGGCATCCAATGGATTGGGAAAGGGCAAATTTTACAGAACCAAAACAAACGTAAATACAAGAACAACAATATCAAACATAGACTAGCAACAAATATTCAGATAACAGGATTACGTTAATAACATAATAATTATTATAAAAAATCATAAGGTGCATAACAGAATATATAAGCTAGATGAGAAGAAATCCACTTAGTTCTATAAACAAGTTAGAATAGGTGAATGACTAAATCCATATGGCTAGAGATGTAAACATCAGTAAAAAAATAGTTAGAAGGTCAGTATATTGTAATGGCCTTTAGAGAATGGCACAGGGGTTTGTATAACAAACACAAGGTCAAGATGTTGCAATGACCTAAAGAGAGACAGCCCTTGAAGTAAAAACAACAAACTGGAAGCAAAATCCAATGCAGCAAGAATATCCGGAACTGGGAAGGGAGAAGCCAGAGAAGGCGAGGGGGGCAGCAAGGTCAGCACCCAGGGTGAGGGCTGACCAAACGAGCAGACACGAAAGACCGTTAGGCCTATTCTGCTGGCATTTTAGTATGTTAGTATGTAAACTGTCCAGTGTTGGATGGTAGAGATACTAGTACGTTACTTGTTCAATGATGAGTATAATCAGGAGAACAGTAGATTAAGGAGGTCATTATTCATTTGACCCCTGCCATAAAAAAAAACATAAAAAGTGTACTAATAAAACAACAGTAGAGAAATAAGGAGGCTACACTCCACTGACAGAAGTATACTAATAAAACAACAGTAGAGAAATAAGGAGGCTACCCTCCACTGACAGAAGTATACTAATAAAACAACAGTAGAGAAATAAGGAGGCTACACTACACTGACAGAACTATACTAATAAAACAAGAGTAGAGAAATAAGGAGGCTACACTCCACTGACAGATTGCTAAGAACACTGATCCAACAATGAACAATTAGAGGTGCAAGATAGGGAGGTCAACATTATGTGACCTCCGCTTAGAAGAAATAATATTTACATGTTGTGATCAAATGAATAGAACTATAAGTAATGTTGGATTATAAGTATCTGAAAGAGACAGAATTATGTATCAGCTTTTCTTGATTTCATTTGAGAAAAACAAAGAGAGTGAGTGGATATATACTGCCTTGTACGCACAAGACCTGTGAGATCACGTCGCCACCCCTCATCATAGTGAATGACAGAAATGGTAATGGTGGTTCATACAGTAACTTTTTACAATTTATAACTGAGGCAGAAAAGCTGAAGCAACAAAAATAGATGAAGATGAGCTGCAGAGCTACAATAACACAGGAAAGGCCTGTTTTGTGAGTCCTGATCGCGCTACACAGCGCGGTAGTGTACAGCTGCTTAGCAACCATTATCACGCGGCCAGCCCAGTGGTGCTGAGGGTTGAGGAGCTGGATGCCACACCTCGCGCCACGCCAGTGACCGGGTTCAGGAATGAGCCTGGGCCACTGAAGTCGGCGAGGAAGAGATCAGTGTCGGTGGACTGCTCTCTCTTCGGGGAGGAGTGAGGGAGCGACCCGCTCCTGGGCGACCTCTGGTGAAATGGGGCACCCAGCATGGCGGCGCAGCGGACGTAGGGGCGGAGCTGCTGCATGACGTTGCCTTGAGAAGCCGCACTCTGAAGGGGAAGGAAAAACAACAGAAAAAACCCTCTAGCGCCCGGTGAGATGACGGAGGCCCCGGTGGAGTGCCCACATCCCTCTGCCGGCCCAGCGCACCCAGGTTTCTCCACAGGGCCGACCCGGTGACAAAAGTAGGTCCTTCACACTTAGCCACAAAGAGCCGCCAAGGGAGGGCGGACCCAGCCCCGGAGGTGATCTGGGGGTCGGACAAGCTGTTGTCGTCCGTTGGGGGGAGAAACCGGAGGAATGCGGGGGTTCAAGCCGGGAGTAGAAGGCACATCCGAGAGGGCACTTATGAAGGATGCCTAGGAGTTTCAGAGGAGATAAAGAAATTTTAAAAAAAAAAACATTATCACGCATGCGCGATACACTTGGCCCTGTGCCACAGTACAACGAGCGGTGGGATCTCACAAAACAGGTGATAGGTGAGATTCAAACAGCACCAAGCAGGAAGCGTTTGGCATTTTGGGCTGTTGCGCAGTCACTAAATGAAAGTCAAAGAGAAAATGAGCGTTTGTGGATGTAAGTGAAAAAAACAACCTTTAAAGGCATGTATACAACGCTTAAAGGCCATTTAAAAGAAAAGCATATTTGAACTGTGTCTTAACAGGGCAAGATGAAATACAAAAAACAAGCTCCACGTGAATTAGTGCTACCATTCATAAAAGGTAAGCTGTTTGAAGTGAAATGGGGGGGTTAGGCCCATTTGGGCTACAGAAATTGAATCCCTATGTTAAGTAAGCACTGTGGCCTAATCAAATTGTTGGAATATATTCATTTAAATTGCAGGGAAGAAAAGCGTCTAAAGTCTGAAGTAAAGTGAACTGAAGTAAAACATTTTAGCAAGTTGTATAAAAAGATGGTGGGCAGACACTGCATGGAACGGTATGTGTTGATGTCAAAAACATGTAATAAATATAATGAAAGAACGCAATTAAGAAATACAACATCAAATTGAATAACATATTATTATACATTAATAGATATGGAAACCCCGTGATCAAGCTCTACCTATGAGTGAAGCACAGGGGAAATATTAATAAAAGAAGTTGAAAAACAACAATCAGACTCGAAGTGTATAACTTTAAAGGGCCCCCCACCCCACCCACTTTTTTGAGAATTGATAGAATTGGAGTCGGCATGTGGGGGCTGAGGAAAAGAATAAGAGGAAGACATCCCTTACCCACTAATTAAAAGTTTTTTGCAATGTTCCAGGTGTCCACCATCCTTTCTGTGAAGAACTACATAGGTCTCAAACATGATGCCTCTCCGTCTCCTCTCTTCTAGGGAGTACATGCTGAGGTCCAGTAGCCTTTCCTTGTATGGTTTCTCGTGCAATCCCCGCTCCATTTTAGGAGCCCTCCTCTGGACCACTTCCACCCTGTCAATGTCCTTGCAGAGGTGCCGCCTCTAAAGCTGGACACAGTCCTCCCGGTGGGGTCTCACACGTGAGCGACACAGGAGCAACACCACATCCCTTCTGCTAGAGCTCTCCTTCCCTATGCGCTCCAGTATCCCGCTCGCCTTGCCTGCTGCCATCTCACACTGCTCCAACACCTTGCGATCATCAGGTATGATCGCCCCCAAGATCCCTTTCTTGTTAGGTAACTGTAAGTAACTCCCTACCATCTTATACACAGCTCTAGAGCTTCTGGATTCTAGGTTTTTGGCCATTCCCTAAAATGTTATTTGAGGCTTGACTTTTGGGGCGGGATTGTCTCTTGTGCATGGCTGTGTTGTCTGTTTCACTGAACTGCTTTAGGGTCACTGCTATCACCATCTTGGGGAAAAAACACAGTGCAAACAATTACAAGACCATATCCCGCTCTATCACAGTTAAGAAGGTATTGAAACTAACTGAAGGTAACCTGGGTATTCCACACCTTTGCTGCTGCCTGGTTTGTTATTCTAAATTAGCAGATATGCTGTAAAGGACTAAGGAGCCAAGTGACATCATCCCATATGCTAATGTGGCTCTGGCTCTCAAGAACAAAAGAGATTCCACCTATCCGTAAATGGAGCTGCCCGGGATAGTTACTGGTGGCTATTGTTGACAATAAAAACAACTTCCTCAAAAAATCTTTTTGAACCATTAACATCTACAGCAATGGATCTGACTGGTGACAAATAAACATATAAAACTGACAACAGGTGCTTTTACACGATCTGTTCTACACTGCTCCAAGCGGTGCAGAGCAACTAGAACCTTACTTTACTTGCCATCTAAAGCCAAGCCACACCACTTCCAAGGGTAGCATTTGTTGTTCTGGCATACCCTGCTTTCCTGGGCTCGCAGCTGTGGTTTTCCGGTTTGCTGATGTATAATCACAGTGCAGCGCTCATATCGATTCAGCCCCACAAGCAAGTCTCGGGCTCTTGGCTGGCTGGAAAGCTAGTAAAAACGTTGGAAGAACCATGAGACTGCTGCAGGGCTGCTGTGTGCAAAACCAAAACACAGTAGTGCAGACAGAGTGGAGCAAGTGGTTGGAAATCGCAGCACTTTGTGTAAGGGCTCTGTGTAAAAGGGCCTTCTGTCTCCTTTAAGGGAGAGAATGTACTGCACTGTTCCCCAGCTGTTCCCACATGCCTGGCTCCTGTTCTGATGGCCTCACTATGTGTCAGTATTAACTCAAGTATAGCCCAAGGCCAGCCTGGCAGCACAGTGATAGTGCTACCACTTGCAATGGCAGTGACGTGGGTTCGATAGTGAACTCGAGTCACTGGGGGTCGTCTTAGGGTGAGAGGATCGCACATCAGAGGGACTGATTTTCCCTCACAGGGTGGGGCAGGTCGCTCCTCCCACAATGCACCTGACACCTAGAGGAAGCTGCTTATTAAGACAGTAGGGAGGCTGAAAAGGGAGAGGGGCGTCAACACTTGCTCTGCAACACTGCACACTGATGACCTGAGGGTGAAAAATGAGGAAAATACCATGCTGGGTGGGATAAAGGACAGCCCACCACAGGCCCAGCATCACCGACAGGGTACCCAATTCCATGTTGCTTCAAAGGGCCAAGAACAAGCCCTCCAACCCCACAACGAGGATGAAGTCCTGTGAGAATAGGGTTAAGTCCAGCGCAGCAGTAACGCTACTGCTTGCGACGCAGGTGATCCAGATTTGGAAGCCTGCTCAAGTCAACAGGGGCCAGCCAGGGGGGTGGGGGGGAAATCGCCTGCCCCAGCGGATGCTCTCCTCTGGGGAAAGAGAGTAGCTTGCTCTGGAGCTAGACCGCCACCTGGCTGACCACAGGTGGCAGTGCACCCTGGAATGGCTCAGCGGGCAGGGAGACACTGGCGCATGCCACATGCCACACTTGTGTGCATGTGTGCTTGTATTACTCCCCAGGCCAGCGTCTTGGAGGCAGGGCCCAGGCCAGCGTCTTGGAGGCAGGGACAAAAATGTAGTCGGAAAAGCAATAGGCCTGAGGTGCAATGATGGCCCCACCCTGGCAACGTAGCAGATTCCCCTAGAACCAGATCCTTGAAGCAGCAGTTGGTGCCCTGCTGCACTCTGCCATGAGAGGGAAGCCATGGAGGAATACAGGTAAATTCATGAGATATCAGGTGATGGGGCCAGAGGAGGGGTGGTTGGTCTGGATGGGGGCACACAAGCCTACCAGGAGGCAAAAAAGAATCGCAAAAGATATTTTACTGCTCCTGTAGAGACCACACGTCACATGTCTGGAGTTTGTCGTTCACATCATATACAGGTTCAAATGTAAAAGCCTGTCTATAAGGCAGTTTCTGTTCTGCTGAAACCTTGTGTTGCCCAGTTGGTAGCACATTCACCTTCTAGGCCAGCAGGTCATAGGTTCTCATCACACTCCAGGATTGGGCTCACAACACAAACACTGGCATCCGAGCGCAGTACTAGGAGGGGGGCTGTACTGTTGGGGTGTGCTGTCCTTCAGATCAGATGTTAAACCAAGGTTCCTTCTACCCATCTCTTGTACTGCCCTGGTGGGTGTCCAGGTGGAAGTAAAAGAACCCAAGGTACATTTTGCAAGAGCAGGGGATTTTTTATTGAAACAAAATATCCAATAAAAACAACAAACAACACAAACATCAAAAGACATAACCCCAGTACTACCGTACATACAATATTACTACCCTAATCCCTAAGCAAGTCACCTAGCAATGTGTTACCAACAACACAAAATCCTCCTAGTGATGCATCTATATTATTAGTAACAGCTGAAGACAGATGTCAGGGGGCAAAGTCACAAGCTCTTACTTCTTTCAAGTCATTTTCAATTAAACTAATTATTCTTGACAAAGGAAAGTACAGTTACGTAAGAACTTACCGTAACAGAAGATCTTCGAGAACAGCTCTTGCAGCAGGTTACACCATTAGGACTGAAGCCGGCAGGCGCCAGGACCCCACGGAAATTTTCTAGCTAGCAGTATTCAGCGGGGACCACCTCTGACGTCAGACGCAGTACATAAGGAGGCGGTCCCCCAGAATCCCCCAGTTCTTCCGCCGGAGACTCCCGGCCGCTGGATGACATTAGAAGAGGAGACTGAGGATCCGCCATCAAATGGCAATCAGAGTGATGCTGAACATCCCTGATCCTAGGAGAAGGATATTGAAACTGGAATCTACCTCCAGTGGGGATGGTGGGAGGGAAAGTACCTGCAGCAAGAGCTGTTCTCGAAGATCTACTCTTCACGGTAGGTTCTATCAGTACTGTACTATCCTACCTAGAAACAGCTCTTGCAGCAGGTTACACCATTAGGACTGATTCCTAAGCAATAATGGAAACCCACACCACTGGGAGGAGGGAAGGTAGAAATCCTTAATGGAACCAAAGCCTAGGGACAGAAGTCCTTGAAGGACTGCTAGACCAAAACCTGCTCTTCACCTCGATGCAATATCCAGGCTATAATGCCTGATGAAAGTGCCACGAGGCTCAAGTAGCTGCAGCACAGGCCGGAGGTGGAAACATTCTTTAGGGCATAAGGAGTAGCCACCTTGTGGAATGACCCTTGACTGCGCCCGGTAAGGGTTTGTTGCACTTCTGGTAACAGAACGTAATACATTGAATGAGCCACCTGGATAGCGACTGCTTGGAAACAGGAGCTCCCATCATCCTGTGGGCAAAGGAGACAAAAAGCTGGTCCGATTTTCAGTAGTGTTTGCTTCTGGTCAGGTAGTATCGGAGATACCTATGCACATCTAAGGTGTGCAACAGGGCCTCTCCTCGATTCGAATAGTTGGGAAAGCACACTGGTAGATTGATGTCCTGATTAAGGGTGAGAGCTGAGACCACCTTAGGCAGAAACTTGGGATTAGTTCGTAGGGATACCCTGTCTTGGTGAAAAACCAAATAAGGCTCTTTGCCCATGAGTGCATGGAGTTCAGAAATTCTTCTGGCCGAGGTAACGGCAACTAAAAACACCGTCTTCCAAGTGAGAAGATGTAGCTCGCAATCCTCGGCTGGTTCAAAGGGTGGTAGCGTGAGCTGCTCCAGGACAAAGGGTAGATCCCATGGTGGAATTGGATCCTTAATTGGAGGTCTAAGGTGGAGAATACCTCTCAGGAAGGCTCGTGCCGTGTCCAACTGAGATATGGTGCGTTGGCCTATAGGACAATGATAAGCTGAGATGGCACAGAGGTGTACTTTGATCGAGGAGTAGGCCAAGCCTGTCTGAAAAGAGACAGGAGGTAGTCCAAGACCAACTTTTCTGGACAGTCTAGAAGGCCAAAACCCCGGCTTCGCCCATAGGCAAAGATGGCGTCCATTTCATGGCGTAAAGTAACATAGTGGCGGTTTTCTGGCGCCCACCAAACGTCAGCTACCTCTTGCGAGACCCCGTGTCGCAAAATCGCTATGTCTCTATGAGCCAAGCATGCAGGCTCAGTGAACGAAGGTCCAGATGGACCAAGGAGCCCTCCTCCTGAGACAACAAGTGAGAGCTGATTGGGAGATGCACTGGAGGTTCCCGGGATAGCTGATGTAGTAGAGGGAACCAGATCTGCCTGGGCCAGAACGGCGCTATAAGTATCAGCGTCGCATGTTCTCTGCGAAGTTTCAGAAGAACCCTCTGGATCAACGGAAAGGGGGGAAAGGCATAGAGGAATCTGCCTGCCCAGGAGAGGGACAACGCGTCTCGCCAGAAAACACCAGGCCCTGGATCTAGCGAGCAAAAATTGGGCAGTTTTGTTTTGGATGGGGACGCGAAAAGGTCCTAACTCTGGTGTACCCCATCTGCGAAACAAATCCTCTACTACCTCCTGGAGTAGTTCCCACTCGTGGACTCTGGCCTGAGAGCGGCTAAGGCCATCTGCAATGACGTTGTCCACTCTGGGAACATGAACAGCAATGAGGTTTGCGCCGTGTTGCAAAACCCAATCCCACACCCTCATGGCCTCCCTGCAAAGCGGGTAGGAATGGGTGCCTCCTTGTTTGTTGAGGTAATACATCACCGCGGAATTGTCTGTCTGTAACAGAAGAGTACCTGGTGGAATTTCAGACTGGAACCTGCAGGGCATAAAGAACTGCTCTTATTTCCAGGATATTTATGTGGAGATGAGTCTCTGGGGCTGTCCACAGGCCCTGAGACCAGACACCGTCGAGGTGTGCACCCCATCCGAGCTCTAAGGCATCTGTGGAGAGTGTCACAATCGGAGATGGCGCAATGAAGGTGACTCCTGCCGATAGATTCTTTGGATCTTGCCACCATTGCCAATCCGGTTGACGCCTTCTTGATCGGTTGGGAGACTACGAATGGTCTTGCTTCTGATTCCCATTGGACCCGCAACATCCACTGGGTCACCCGCATGTGAGGGACGGGCTGGCGGGACTGTTTCAATGGCGCAGCCATGTGTCCGAGCAGGCAAGGACCAATCTGGCAGGAACGGTCTTTGTCAAAATGTCCCTGATGAGGGATCTGATGTGTTCCGCTCTGTCCTGGGGAAGAAAAGCTTTCCCCTGGACGGTGTCAGAAACTGCACCCATGAACTGCAGATTCTGTGATGGAACCAGGCGTGACTTCTCTTGATTGATCATGATGCTCAACGTCTCGAACAGAGACTGAGTGCAGTGAATGACGGACATCAGGGCCTCCCGAAAGGGTGCCATGAGAAGCCAGTCATCCAGGTAGGGGAACACGTAGTGGCCTTGTCTCCTCAGAGTCGCCGCTACGACCGCTATTCACTTCATGAATACATGAGGTCCCAATGACAGTCCGAAGGGAAGGGCTCGGAACTGATAATGGTGGCCCTGAAACTCGAAGCGCAGAAACTTCCTGTGCACCTGAGCAATGGGTATATGCAGGTAAGCGTCCTGCATGTCCAAGGACACCAGAAAGGCACCCTTCTTGAGCATGGGAATCAGACCTGGGAGGGTCACCATGCGGAAGCGTTTGTACAGGACCGACTCGTTGAGGTTGCTGAGGTCCAGTATCTGACGGAGGTCGGCTGTTTTCTTGGGAACCAGAAAGAAGTGAGAATAATACCCTGCACTCCTCTGGTTCCGTGGTACGTGCTCTATCTCTTCTTTTCCCCAGAAGCGCGAGCACCTCCTACTATATGAGCAGGGCGTGCTGACCCGAATAACGGGAAAGCAGGGGAGGTCGAGAAATTCTGTAGTGACCTTTCTTGACCAGTGGAGAACCCACCGGTCGGTGTGTCGACTGCCATCCTAAAAGTGGTGGCGATGTGACCCCTGACCTTTTTGTGCCCATTGATCCAGAGGGAGGGCGGGGGCTGGGAAGGAGTCATGCTGTGGCAGCACTGGTCCCTGCAGGCTGGGCTGGTTTAGAGTGTAGTTGGGCTCTGCCTGAGGGGCGACTTAGCCTGGGCTTTCCGCTGAAAGGTGCCCCTTTGTTTGCTGGCGGGCGTGGCTGCCGATTGTTACCGGCCGCAAAATGGCTCTGGTTCCCTGAAAGGAACCAGGCCTGGATCTATACATGGCCTGTACAGACGGACTGCCTTCCCAGTGTCCTGGGTTTGGTGATAACCTTCTCTGAGGTTCACCAAAAGTACTTCGCCATTGTGAGGGGCGTCAAGATGTTCTTCTATGCGTTCGGGGGTAGGCTTGAGACACGAATGAAGTGCACCGAGATCGGCAGCCTGAAGCTGCAGCTCTAGTGGAATGAGACTACCCAGAATCGCCTATGACTAGTAGTTGGTACACACATCAGACCCTGACAGAGAAGGTTTAGGAGCTCACGCCTTCTGATACGCCATCCAGAGGGTTTATCAACTGGGTCCTGGCCCTGTTTCCATTGGCGTTCTGAAAACTGTACCATGGGTTGGAAGGTAGTTCAGGGACCTGATGGAGCATGTAGCAACCGCCTCCATGCGTCTCCCAAAGGCATCCAATTGTTTGGATTCCTTGTCCGGTGGCTGTGTGCTCATGTGTTGCGGTCTTTGGGGCCGGTCATGTGAGGCCATAATGACCAGGGAGTCTGCCAGAGGTTGTTGAGCTAAGTACTGGTCCTCTCTCGGGGCCTTGTACAGGCGGTCAGCTTTCTTCAGCATCACAGGAGTGGAGTGCAGACGCTTCCACGCAGCCTTGGTGATGTCCACAAAGGTGTCCACCAAGGGTGGCACTACCATGGATTTTGGGTCTTTC
This sequence comes from Neoceratodus forsteri, assembly GCA_016271365.2. Lineage (NCBI taxonomy): Eukaryota > Metazoa > Chordata > Ceratodontiformes > Ceratodontidae > Neoceratodus > Neoceratodus forsteri. The sequence continues at coordinate 1,069,920,750 of CM028135.1, forward strand.
TGCCGAAGATAACGGGCAAGGCGCTGTCTTTTGGGGTCGAGGTCTTCAGCATCCCATCCCATGTTGTCCTGGATGTGCCTCATGATCTCGGAGAAGGAGGGATCATCCGAAGGAGACCTGGGAAGGTCATGTGGGTCAGGTGATGGAATGCTGAGTGCAGAAGGAGATCTGGAATAATCCAAGGTATCTTATCTGGAGTCCTCCCCTGACGGAGTATACTGACAGCATCTGAGTCGCGTGGGGCTGTGAGACCCTGATGGAGATCTTGAGGGAGGCCTTCTCCGATCCTAGGATCCACCCCTGGGAGGTGGAGTCTGCACCTCAGGGGTTGGTGGTCGTCCTGCTGGCCCCTGTAGTGGAGGAGGGGGCGTAGGAGGTGAAGGAGTAGGAGGTGGAGGAGGTTTTACAGGGACCACATCCTTTTGGATCATGTCCCACCAGAAAGTAAAGAGGTCTTTTTACTACTTGCAGGTTCATGCTTGACGAGCAGACTGGTGCTGGTGGTCAGTCAACAGGGTGGAGGCGTCCAGATCCATAAATATCTCAGGAGGGGACAAGAGGTTCCTCGGGAGCATGGCATCCCTGGATCTTGAACAGCGTCGTGTGCGTCCTCCATTGAATCCCTGTGACCGCTGTCCACTGGTGACTGAAGGCGGTCTTGACTCTGAGTAAATGCAAGGCCGGCGTCTTTGAGGTCAGCGAATGCCCAGCTGGTGTCTAGTGCCTGGCTTGGGCCCGCGGCTCCGGCGAACACCTGGCCGACTTTGTATGCTTGGCCGACATCGGGTCCAGTGTCCGCTTTAGGGACATCAGGTCTTTAGTCTTCCTGGGTGGTGGATCCGGACTTCTGGGAGGCTGGGAGACCAACCTGGAGTCAGGGTCCCGACGTCGGGTCGATGAGGAAGACTTATGGCGTTCGGAAGACTTGGAAGGGGCCCGAGAGGGAGTGGAGGAAGCCGAGGGCCTTGAAGTCTTGATAGGCTGGAGAGTCGAAGAGCCACCTGAGGCTCGGACTTTGACCGGAGGAGGCTGAGAATGAGTCCTGGAAGGACAGCGGTCCGACCTGGTGGAGCCTGAGCTATGAGAGTCCGAGGCCCGGTTCGGGGATCTGGACCTTGCTTTCTCCTGGTGTTTGTCCCATTGTTTGTGGGCCTTGGAAGAAGAATTGCCACTGGAGGAAGGTTCTTGGTCCACCTTACTAAGTCTTTCTTCCAGTAGATAAGCCTGAAGTGCCTTCTGACGGCGGATCCTGGTGCGGCTGTTGAACCCTTGACAGAAGGAGCAGGCCTTGGTCAGCCGTGTTCAGGCCTAAGCACCGCTTTACAGGAGGAATGAGGATCATAAAGGGATCTGTTTTCATGAGCCACTTGGAGAAGGATGTCCCTCAAGTGAAGGAGTTGGAGAGGACATTGGTTTGGAGAAACTCTTGAAGTTCTAAGTCGGTTATCTAAGCTAGGTAGAGACCGAAGAGGCTGATGCTGGGCAGTCGTGGCGGGAAAAGAATACAGGTTACTCACCTGTAACAAGAGTTCTAGGAATGGTGTATGTTGTTCATCCACACTTACTGGCAGATTCCTTGCTGCTTTAAATCTTGCCGGATGGTCTTCAAGCTGGCTCCTCCCACCCACCAGGGTGGTAAAGCTCGGCTCCACCCCATGACGCCAGATCTAGCCCGCTGGAAGCCAGGTTGTGGCGTCCCGAGCCGGGAGGTGGTGGATGAACAACATATACCATTCCTAGAACTCCTGTTACAGGTGAGTAACCTGTATTTCTAGGGACATGGATATGTTGTTCAATCCAACACTTACTGGCGAACTCCTAGCAGTTCTCCGGGAGGAGGGGCGCCAAGGCGCGCACCTACTTGGGAATAAGGACTGGAGGCCGAGGTCCCGAAAACCAGCATCGGCGTGACTCAAGGTTGATGTGGTAATAGGTAATAAAGGTGTGTGCTGACTTCCAGGTAGCAGCCTGCAGATCTCCTGTATAGGGGCGTCCCTGGAAGCAGCCACCGAAGCAGCGGTATGGTGGGTAGAATGAGCTCTTATCCCTTTAGGAGGCTCCATGCCCGCCAACCTATAGCAGAGATCTATGCAGGAGGTGACCCACCTGCCTATCGTCTGCTTGTCTGCAGGTCTGCCAGGTGCGGCTTCAGCGTAGGTGACAAACAACTGGCAAACCTCTCCCCGAACTTCAGCCATCCGCTCCTTGTAATAAGACAGCGCTCTTCTAGGGTCCAAAGTATGGAGCCTATATTCTGCCTCCGAGGTGTGATTGGGGTAGAACACCAGCAGAGTCAACACCTGGTTAAGGTGAAACTCCGACACCACCTTTGGAAAAAATTTGGATTGAGGCGCAGGACAACTTGTGTCCCTGTGGAAGACCAGATAAGGAGACTCTATGGAAGCACCTGGAGCTCTCCATCCCTTCTGGCTTCAGCGTGATAGCCACCAGAGGTGCTCTTCACGACAGGTGAGAAGATGTCACACCTGTGCATGAGGCTCAGATAAGCTTGCCCATGAGCTTAGTACCAGCAGTAGATCCAGGTGGAGGTTCTCTCACTGGAGGGATATGTGATCAAGGCCTTTGAAAAAGCACCCGACCACCTTCTCCTGCGCCATCGACTGCTTTCCGGCCCGCGCCCGGGAAGCAGAGATGGCTCCGAAGTGCACCTTAAGGGTCGTCGACCAAAGCCCTAGCTGAGAAAGGGACCATAGGTAGTCCAGAATGCTTGCCAAGGAACAGGAGGAAAGGTCCAACCCCTTATCCTGACACCAAATGGAGAATCTCTCCCATTTGAAGGCATAGCATTTTCTGGTTGACTCCATGCGGGATGCCTCAACAACGTTGAGACCTCGTCATAAAGACAGGCTTGGAACTCTAGCTGCTCAGGAACCAGGCCATCAGGTGCAGGGTTGAAGGTCTGGGTGGAGTACCTTCCCTGGTTGACTGAGATCAGGTCCGGAGTGGGCTGAAACGCCTCGGGAGCCTGGAGCTGAGGCTGAGGAGATCTGGATACCAGAGCAGTATGGGGCCAGGCTGGGGCTACCAGAATCCAACTGCGCCTTGTCCCTCCTGCGCCTTGAGCAGCACCTTGTGGATCAAGGGAAATGGGGAAAGGCGTAGAAAGGCCGAGGTCCTGAGCCTCAGAAGGCATCCCCTGCAGCAAACAGCCCTGCTGAGGGCGGCATGAAGCAAGCCTCAGCCGCATTTTCCTGAGCAAACAGGTCCACCTGAGGTGTGCTCCAGTGGGAGAACAGATTGTGTACTACCTCCGGCAGGAGAGACCACTACGTGAGATGCAGCACCTATCCAGCTTAGGGCATCGGCCAGAGTGTTGGATGCTCCCGCCACATGAATGGCTAGGAGATCCGCCTCCAGTCTACCCATAAGAGACCAAGTGCGGAGAGCTTCCTTGCACAGAGGCAAGGAGCGCGTCCCACCCTGGCGGTTTAGGTAATACATGGTCGTGGTGTTGTCCATCTGGACCTGGACCACTTGACCCCATACAAATGGAGCGAAGGCGGTGAGGGCTGGTCGGACGCTCGAAACTCCAGCAGGTTGATGTGGCATCGAGACTCCTGAGGGGACCAGAGGCTGTGTGCTCTGACCTCCCCCAGATGGGCACCCCAACCCATCAGAGAGGCGTCAGTCGTTAGAGTGACCATCGGCTCTGGGCGGACAAACGGTATACTCTCCTGCAGGTGAGCGGGAACGACCCACCACTGGAGAGCATTTCCCATCTCCTGGGTCACCATCACTGGCTGGTCCAGAGGACTGGAGCGCTGTGGCCATTGGTGAGCCAGTCCCCACTGTAGGGGACGCATGTGTAGCCAGCCCCAATGGACCCACGCTGGTGCAGGCGCCATGAGCCCAGGAGGCGCCAGGAGTCCCGGACGGAAGCGCAGCTGCCCAACCAGAAATGATTGGGCAAAGGAGGAAAGGACCTCGGCCCTGTCTGCCAGGAGCCGTGCTCTGCCTCGAAGAGAGCTGAGCTCTGCCCCAATGAATTGAATCACCTGCGTTGTCACGAGTTCCGATTTGGCCTCATTGATGAGGAGGCCGATCCGAGAGCAGACCTGGAGGGCCAGATCCCTGGACCGCTCCACCTCCGACTTGGAGGAGGCTTCACTCAGCCAGTCGTCCAGGTAAGGGTACACCCAGATCCTTTGGCGCTGCAGGAATGCTGTCACCACCGCCATGCCATTTGGTGAAGACCCTGGGAGCTGGAGAGAGGCCGAAGGGCATGGCCTGGAACTCGTAAAGGGATCCGTCCGCTCTGAAGTGGAGGAATTGCTGGTGTGACGGATGGATAGGGACGTGAAAAACGGCGTCCTGAAGGTCCAGAGAACAGAACCACATGCCTCGTTCCAAGGATGGGATGATCTGAGCCAGAGTGACCATCCTGAAGGTCGAGACCTTAGGAACTTGTTCAGGTCGTGGAGGTCCAGAATGAGGCGCCAGCCACCCATCCGTTTTGGGACCAGGAAGTACCTGGACACAAACCCTGGGTCTGAAGGAGGGTCCGCCACCTCCCTGATCACCTCCTTCTGGAGGAGCAGGGCAATGTCGGCTCGACGGGCCGACGACAGAGACTACTGGACCCCATGGCCCCCATGGGGTGGCTCGATAGGGTGAGAGTTGCAAATTCAGAGGCAGACCGCTTTCACCACCACTTCAACACCCAGCAGTCCGTGGTGATAGCGGACCGAGTGGCGGAAGTAAGAAGTGGCGGACGCGTCCCCCAGGGGGGACCAGGGAAGATGAGCGAGGTTGGGGCGACACCCTCAACCCGTCACTGGGCAGGCATGGAGGAAGGACCAGCCGAGGAGCCTCCTGGACCCTTCCCTCCCAGCTTCCGGTTGGAGGAAGCATCAGGCTTGGCTTTGTGGTGCCATGTGCAAGCCTGCTTGCCCTGATGTTGGTGTTGCTGGGCCAGACAAGCCGCAGAGGCTGAAGGACGAAAGGGCTTATGCTGCTGCTGGCGGCCTTTGTCCCTCTGGGCTGATGTGACCGAGTCCAAGGTGACGCTGGACTTCTCGATCCATTGGAGGTGACCTTCCACCCCGGGTCCAAACAAGTGCGGTACCCAGGAGGGGGGCGTCTGCCAGCTGTGCTGGGTATCCGCCATGAAGGTGGAGATCCTTGGCCAAGCTCTGCGGCGCTTGTAGCCACTGCGGCTGCTGCCGAGACACCACCAGATCAACAATGTCCAGGAAGTCTGGAGCTGCTGTTTGGCCACCGCCCTTCCTGATCCCGCACCTGCCTGACCGTGTGGTTTGGAGGTCAGCCGGGCGATCGCATCCTCATCCAGGGGAGCCCAAAGGGTGTGAAAAGTGTGCCATCAGGGCGGCCGAGCTGGCCGGACTAAAGGCCAAGGGAGGCGGTAAGCTTTCAGCCAGAGTAGTCCATCTTCTTGGACTCCTTATCGGAAGGCTTGTCCACGTCCCGAGCGTTCCCGGAACGTCGGAAAATGCTATCGGTTACAAGCCCCTCAGCAGAGGGGTGCTCCGAGAAGCCAGAGAGTGAACCGGTGGAGACAGCATACTTCTGAACCATCCTGGCCAGGTGCTGGACAAAGCTGGCTGCTGCCATAGCTCCAGGGCTGGGGCAACAATGGCTTCGGCCACCGGGAAGGCCTCCGTGGGGGAATCCCCTCGGTCCAGTATCTCCGTGAGGGGATACCTGGCCCGCTTTGAAACGAGTTCGAGCTTCATCCCAGTGGATTCTGAGATGAGCGGAAGCATTCCCAAAAACGAGGGTGGGCTCTCGTCCTCTGACTGACCCCCAGTGGACTCCAAATCAAGCAGCCTGAAGAACAAGGAGGAATCATCAGACTCCAAGGAGTCTGCGAACAGCTGCCAAGCACCTGAGCCATCCTCCACCTGCCGAGGTCGATCGGGAGTGAGGGTAACTGACAACCGATGGGGCAATCCCTGACCTGACCGAGAATCCTTGTATGGAGCCCCAAATTTAGGTTGTGGAGGCGGGGGTTCCACCACAATGGGTGGCGCAGACGGTTTCGGCCGAACAACCGGTGCCGGCTTTGGCTCACCTCAACAGCTGTGAGGGGTTGTTTGGGCAGCTCTGGTGACAGCCACTTAATGGCCAGAGAGGCAGGCAGTCGGCCTATTCCCGATCCAAAGGGCTTCTTTGCCACATTAGCTCCTCGTGGCGCCGATGCAATTTGCACCAGACCTATCCTCCGAAGAGGACGAAGACGAGGATGAGCGGCGCCGCCGCTTTCCATGGTGCCGAGACCGCTGATATCGGCGGGATCGGCTGGACCGAGAAGAGGTCCGAGACAGAGACCTTTGGTGTTTCCGAGGATGGATCTGAGAGGGGGCAGGGGAAACCCGCTCCTCCCTCGGTTCAAGACATAACCGAGGACTCTGGCACAGGAGGTCCTTGGTTTCCACTGGAAACCGGTGAAGAAGAGTTGTCGGCTTCTCCAGTCGACAGACGCTTCAATAAGGTCAAGAAAATCTCGACCGCATCTATGGGTGTCGCGGCGGCTGACCTGGCGTGGACACCATGAAACCAGCGGCCTTAACCCGCAACCACGACCGAAGTCAAATGAATAAACTCTCAAGGAAGGGGACCTCTCCTGCTCCCTAGCGTTGACGGTGGGACTTATCCTTGGGGTCCTTCTTTTTGGACCAAGAGGAATGTCGAGGCCCTCTCCTGTGGTGGAGAGGGACTGGCAAAGCTCTTTAAAAGAAGCTGTGGAGGATTCCAAGGAGGCCGGGATAAATGCAGAGCCAAGGAAGATGAGATGCGGCTGGGCAGCTTCCTCTTCGAGGCGATCATCTGCTCTAGCTGTTCCGCCCGAGCCGCCACCGCGGACACACGCGCGGGCCTCCTTGACTTGACAGGAGGATAGCGTTTCTCGGGGTTGCCCACAGCAATCGTGCAACAGCGATCCTCAGACCGAGCGAAAAGAACTGTGTGTGTCACGGCGAGTCCAAGGCAATAAACACACGTGGCGTGTGGATCAGTCCGGGACATCTTTTTTTTTATACTTGTTTTATTTTAATATCATTCAGCTTTAAGGTACACATAGCTTATCACTTTAAGATCACATTGTAAATCAGAGTTCTCACTTAGTGTACAATTTTCTTATATAGTCTTAGGCATTTAATAGCTCAACTCTAAAAACAGACATTGGAAAATAATGAAAATTAATTCTGGCAAATAGTATAGAAACCAACAGGCAGGATCTATCCTTTGTGGCGACTGTACAGTATCAATATATTAAAACTTTAAATTTAAATTTAACTACCTTGAGGATATTATATTCTCAATGAAGGTGTGTGTTATTCAATTTCCTGATTCCATACCCATTTATCTTCCCCATCGAAAGCCTACTCAACCTTCTCCTGAAAGAGTTCCCATCTTGCCCATCTCGTCATATAGGTTCCTACTCGATTCTGTAAACCCATTGAGATTTGCTCATTCTGTTGAATTTGCGTTGTTATTGCTTACCATTCTTTAAGGCAGGGAGGGGATATCTGAAACCATTTTTTTGTTATTGCTTTGTATGCCGAGGCCAATAAGATTGCCCAAAGATATTTCTGGGCCTTGTCTCTTAGCCCTGAGGGCAGGAAACCTAGGATTAGATGGTAAGGTTCTAACTCTTCTTGTATGTCCAATATACCCTTTATGTGTTCTGTGACTTGGGTCCAAAAACCACTTATACCTGGGCATTCTAGGAAAATGTGCATTTGCGAGGCCTTCCCCTCACCACACTCCCTCCAACACCAAGAGGTGCCCCTCCCAGACCGCAAGAATGTTGTGGAGGGGACGAGGAAAAATCTCACCCGCACCTTCCAAACGAATTCCCCCCATGTCGGAGAAGAAGTGGTTGCCCACGTATCTCTCCAGATCCTTTCCCATTCTGCAGTGGTCATTGGGCGTTTAGTCTCTTGCTCCCATTTCGACTGTACCGATGCTATAGCATTCCCTGCTCGACGAATGTTATATTTATATAGGACCGTCATTGCTTTCTACCCACAGTGTGAGGACCATATTTGCACATATGGAGGGTCTGCACCAACTGCCCAAGTATTCTTATCCTGTAGCCTCAGTTGATTAGCAATGTAGGCTTTTATTTGATAGTAGAATAACCTATCTTTTTCTGTCCAATTAATTTTGCTTTGGCTTCCTCAAAACTCATTGTTTCGTCACCTCTCATTAGTTGCCACGGGGCCTCTAATCCTTTATTTATTTGAGACTTGTACCAGGGATTATTGAATGCTGGAACCAGGATTAGCCATTTGTATCTCCAGCAGTGGTGCTGATATTTCTCAGTCTTCATGCCCATCTGCCAACCTGTGAAGATGGACAGGGTCGCGAATGGAGCCGTTCTCAGGGTCTCTCTGAGGTGTTTAGGTGAAAAAAGACTCGCCCGAAAGGGGACCTGTGCTTCTCTTACAGAGTCAATCTGCTTCCAGCGCACTTGATAAGTTTTGTTTCCCCATAATAAAGCTAGCCTCGCCTGAGAGGCAGTCCAGTACTCGCGCAGAGAGGGAAGGGCTATACCTCCTTTATCCTTAGGGAGAATGAGTTTCAAGGAACTCACTCTGGGCTTTTTATAATTCCATAGATAGTTATTTAACAGCTTTTGCCAAGAGAGAAGTTCCTTGGGTGTGAGGGGGCATGGGACACACTGAAATAAGTATAAGAATCTTGGGAAAATATTAATTTTTAGGGTTAGGTTTCTAACATAAAATGTTGTGGGAAGCAGGGACCACCTACTCAGATCTTGTTTTATTTTTTGCACTAATGGGTCATAGTTTTGGGTAAATAAACATCTCAGGTTTGTAGGGATTTGTATTCCTAAGTACCTAATACTTTCTTTCCCCAACCTAATTGGGAACTGTTTTCTAGTCGAAGAGGTCGGGTGATAGTTGAAGGTCAGGGCTTCTGATTTACCCACATTAAGGGTAAACCCCGAGAGGCTGGCAAAACGTTCAATAAGAGTAGAAAGTGTCTGTAAGGATTTTTCTGGGTTAGTTATATATAACAAGATGTCATCGACGAACAAGGCCAGCTTCTGTTCCATTCCCCCCACCACAACCCCCTGCAGTTCTTGTGCTTGTCTCAGGCTCTGGGCCAAAGGCTCTATGTAAAAGGTGAACAGAAGAGGGGATAAGGGGCAGCCCTGTCTAGTCCCTCGCTGTAGAATAAATTTATCCGAGATGTGGCCATTGGCCCGTATATATCCTATGGGGCTTCTATAAAATCTGAAAATGGTCTCTACAAAGGGGGTAGGGAACCTGAGTGCAAGGAGGACCTCTTTTAAATATTTCCAAGTTACCTTAGCGAAGGCTTTTTCTGCATCGAGTCCTAGTAAGATCGCAGGAATACTCTTATCGTTAATTTGCTCTATAATATAGGCCATACGTCTCACGTTGTCTTGGGCTTGTCGACCGGGAATGAAACCGCTTTGGTCCATATTTATTAATAGCAGGGCAATCTCCACTATGCGTTTGGAAAGTACAGTGGCCAGTATTTTATAGTCGGTGTTTAAGACCGAGATGGGGCGATAGGAGGGGCAGAGGGTTGGATCTTTGCCCTCCTTGGGTATGACTGAAATTATAGCCTCGTTCCAGGAGGGGGGGGATCTCTCCCTTCTGTGAGGTAACAGATGCAAACACTCTGGATAGTAGGGGCAACAGCACCTTAGAAAAGGTCTTATAAAATTTCCCCGGGAGCCCATCTGTCCCAGGACATTTGCCTGTTTTTAGGTGTCCTATTGCAGCTGCGATCTCCCTGGATGTAATTGGCGCTAGTAAAATCTCTCCCTGTTTTTGAGTTAAGGTTGGGAGTTGAAGGTGGGATAAGAAACTTTGGATCTCTCCTTCAGGGGGGTCTAATTGTTCCGTATAAAGGGCAGAATAGTAGTCCTGCAGGGCCTCTGTAATGGTTCTAGTAGTGGTTTCCATGGTTCCAGTGAATGGATGCTTAACTTTAACTATCGTGGCCTTAGCCTTTCGGTTTCTTATTTGGGCTGCAATCATTGTGGTAAAATTCGGGCCCCTATCATAACATCTGTGACGCAGATAAACTAACTTTCGCTCCACCTCATAGTCTAAAATATTGTTGAGCTGTTTTTTAAGAGTGTTCAGTTCCTTTGTTCGTTTTTTACAATGTTTTATTTTTTGCTCTTCCTCTAGATTGGCTATTTTGGTTTCTATTAGACGTCTCCCTTCCTCCCTCTGTTTTTTCCTAAATGCGGAGATTGCGATAATTTTCCCCCTCACCATCGCTTTAACCATGTCCCATAGTATTGAAATCGGTGTCCCTTGTACATCATTATCCTGTACTGCCTGAGTTATGGCTCTGGAAATCTCCCCCTGTGTTTCCTTATCCCTGAGAATTGATACAGTGAGCCTCCAAAATGTCTTTTTTTTTTTTTAGGGCTAGGGAATGGATCTTACAGAAAGACAGGTCTATGATCTGAAAGAGAAAAATCTCCCTGCCAAATCTCCATTATACTACCCATATATTCTCTTTGCATTATTAGATAATCTAAGCAGGAGTACGAATCGTGAGCCTGGGAGTAAAAGGTGCGTCGGTTATCTGACCCCCGCAATTGCCTCCAGATATCCTCAAAACCCAACTCCTGCATCAGCTTCTGTACTTTTCTACCCAACACTGAAGCTCTAGTCTGGGTAAAACCACCCGGCCCCCCAGTTATATCGAGATTAATGTCCCCTCCACAGATCAAAGTACCCTCAGCCCAGCTCGCTAATCTGAGAAAAACTTGTAATAAGTTGAGAATTCTGAAGCTGGAGGAATATATACAGAGGCAAGTGTTATATGTTGACCTTCCAGTTGGCCCTTTATAAGCACATACCTACCCTCTTTGTCGACCACCTTGTGTGATATTTCAAACGGAGTACCTTTTCTTATCAGTACCTCAGTACCCCTTCGCCTGCCCCCCCATATGATGAGGCAACCACCTGGGAAAAACCCAGTTTCTCAAATTTTTTGTGTTCAGCATTCGAGAGGTGGGTCTCTTGCAGTAGCAAAACATTTGTCCCCTGTCGTCTCATTAACTGAAGTATCTTAGCCCTCTTAATAGGATTGGTAAATCCATGCACATTATATGTGCACACTACCCAGTTTTGTGTCATTTTTTAAAATTTGAGGGTATTTCCAATTCCAGTACCCTTCTTCTACATAGCTTTCTCCCCTGGTAGTTGCCCCATTTTTCCCCTATATTCACTACTACCAGTACAGCCACTCTGATACCTGCCTTATACATTTGCCCTGCTTTGTCAAACCAAACCATAGTTATACAACAAACTTTAAACATTGGTAACATGTCAACTATTTGAACTTTCACAACTAGCTTACTTCCAAGGTTGGGGGCTATACTTGTGTTGTTAGTCCCTTTGTCTCCCTTAATAGAGAGAACGGGGGGGAGGTATTTACCACTCCGTTTCCGGGGTTATCCCCCCTACAGCCTGGTTACTGTTAGGCTTCTTTAAGGTGCGCCTTAAAAGAAATACAAGGTTGACACCTATTCTGAGCCAGGCAGGCCCTATTTACGCCTCTTAGGCATTGTATCTTTTTCTGAGAGGTTTCTCAGGTCTTAGCCTGGTAGTTCAGCCTTGTACCCTCTCTCTCTTTAATCAAGCAGAGCACCTTTATGCTCCGTGACTTTTAAGTCCGGGACATCTTCTGCCCACAGGGGCACCGACAAAATCCGGGAGTCGATTTGTCCATCGCAGCCACGAGGGAAGATACAGACTGAAGTCTTGTAAAATGTAAAATTAGTTTCAGGTTAACCAAAGAGAGTGAATCCAGCCTAAAACGCAGAGCGCTAAGGAGGGAACCTGAGCTTCCAAGCGGTAAGGAAGATCTGGTGTCATGGGGCGGAGCCGAGAGTTTTACCACCCGGTTGGGTGGGAGGAGTCAGCTTGAAGACCTTCCGGCAAAATTTAAAGCGGCAAGGAACCTGCCAGTAGGTGTGGATTGAACAACATATCCATGTCCCTAGAACTGGAGATTCTGGGGGACCTCCTCCTTATGTACTGCATCTGACGTCAGGGGCGGGACAGACATTGGCGGCGGTCCCTGCTGAATACTGCTAGCTAGGAAATTTCCATGGGGTCCTGGCGCCTGCCGGCTTCAGTCCTAACGGTGTAACCTGCTGCAAGAGTTGTTTCTCGAAGTAAGATTGTCTTTTTCTGAAGCATATATTGGCATCTCGATTGTATTTTTGTGCCAAAAGTCCCATGGGTGGGTCCTGTCTCCCAAGACAAGGACATCATATGACATATAAGCAATGGCACCTGCCAAAGTTGAGCCAGAGTCAATCAGAAAGTAGCTACACTGGAAAAACACGTCTCATGCTTTCTTCCTGGAAGACACAACCATCGCGGGTGCAGTATCTTTCCTCCAGTTGCCTGTGTCTGGCATTGCCATGGACACTGAGCCTGCCATGAGCACAAAGCCAAGTTATGTCCCACATTTTTCTGTAATCCTTCCATCCGTCAGCTGTTCCTCAATTACTTTATCCTCTGTACCGGTCTCCCAAAAAAAGGGGGAGTACTATGACTCTTGATAAAGTGCCGTTTGGGGCATGAAACGCTGTCAGGTTTTACTGGCACGTTGCGGATATGCACTTTTGCTAAAAACCCAACTTTTTATCTAAATTATGTAAGTATACAATACGTTTTTGAACTCCCATTTTTGCCTTGTGTGTCATGCTTAGTATTTGCTTCAGATACTGTGAGTATGGAGTTTTTTTTTGACTACGGTTATATAAATCATCCTCTACTACAATTTCTTCCCAGAATTTAACCCTTGTTCATAGTTTTACCTTTGCTAGGATCTGAGGTTCCTCAGCTATAGAATTGTATAATAACGGGGAAGAGAAAGGGGAAATTGTTTAACTAGGAGAGGCACACTAAGCTGAAGCTTGTTTCCAGGCATGACCTGGGAGCACAAGAAAGTTAAAGCAGCAGTACTATGCATAAAAAAATCTGCACTTTTTCGACAGTTTATTCCCTGTGCTCTGCTGAGCATGTACTTGGTACTCTTTCCCGCCAGCAATGTATTATCACCCCATAATGTGCTCAGTTATCCTTTGTGTATGTTTACATTTCTGCCACCCGCTTCATTGACTAGACAGTGGCCGCCATATTTTCTGTCGTGCTACAACGGCTCACTTCCTGGTTGGGTAGTACTGCTGCTTTAAGTGACTTGCTCAGGGTCACACAGTATTACAACAGACTCTTCCTACAGCAGCGTGCTTTACCTGATTTGTAGATGGTGCAGATCTCTTTGATTTCTGCATTAGAGCGCGATGCCAAGATCTCAATAAGACATGCTTCATCTGTGCCAGCCCCCTGTTGCAAAATAAAATGGGATCAGGATGTTTCACTGACAGCAAAATACTACTTCCTGAACAGTCTAGGGGTTACACAGCATCTGATGCTTCCAGAAGAACTTTAAAAAAACAAACACAATATTTAGGCACAACTTAGCTTACAAGTTCAGTTTCTTTCTTCCCCATTATTTTATCACAGTGGTCATCTGCAGGGAAACAGAGGGCTCCATTTTCAAAAGGTGACGCAGGGCGTGCATCAAGCCCTATGTTGAACCCCTTCTTTGCCACAGCTGCCACAATCACCTCTGCCACAGCTGTGCCCGATTTTGGTAGGTCGGGCACAGTGGCGACACTCTGCCCGATTTACGGCAGCTTGTGCCAACTCTTTGGCGCAAGCACCATACAAAGAGTTCCCAGGATTGCCTCAAGCTAGACCAGAAAAGGTTGCTATAACTTGGAGCAACTGGTGCACAAGATCAGAAAATCCAGATTATCGGCTAGGTGAGTGTCGAAAGCCCTGTGCACCATATTTGTGGCGAACCTGGAGCATACGGCAAATGTGAACTTTTGAAAACTAAGCCCAGGATCCTTGTTCCTTAAAGAGCCCCTGATACTGGTAGGAAAACTTTAAAAAATGTACTGTTTAGCACAACTATAAAATGAGTGAGAGAAACCAAGACCTGTGATTTGTCAGATATGATCTCATGACCATGCATTATTCCAGCACAACAGTACAGGCCAGTAATAATTAAAAGGGGAACAGTCAGTACTAAAAAACCCACGCGCAACTGTGGGGCTGGTCCCAATTTGCACTTTGTGTGTAAATGATATTTTTACTTTCTGTATCATAGAATGGTGCAGAAATGGACACAAGTCCCTTTACACGAGAAAGGGTCCTGAAGGAACTGGAAGTAATAAGAGTTGATAAAGCAATGGGGCCAGATGGGGTGCACCCCAGGGTCCTTAAAGAACTAAGAGAGGTGGTGGCTGAACCTCTGGCTATCCTGTTTAGCGATCACTGGAAACAGGGAGGTACCCAAAGACTGGAGGACAGCAGATATAGTCCCCTTATACAAAAGTGGGAACAAAGAGAGCGGGGAACTACAGACCAGTCAGCCCCTCACCTCGGTAGTGGGAAGATCATGGAAGCACTACTGAAGGAGAGATTGGTGGAACATCTGGTTGTCAATGGACTACAGGATCCAAGGCAGCATGATTTCACCAGGGGAAGTCATGTCAGACCAACCTCATTGAATTTGACTGGGTGACTAGGGAGGTGGATCAGGGAGGGCAGTGGACATGGCCTATCTGGACTTCAGCAACCTTTGACACTGTGCCACATAGAAGACTATTGCACAAACTGGGGAATATGGGTGTGGGCAGGACAGTAGTGTGGTGGGTAGGTAACTGGCTGGGCGGCAGGACACAGAGGGTGGTGGTAAATGGCTGTCACTCCACAGAGGAACAGTGACCAGTGGGGTACCACAGGGATCAGTGCTGGGACGGTCCTATTCAATATCTTCATCAGTGACATTGCGTCAAGACCTAGAAGGCAGAATGTCACTGTTAGCTGATGACTAAAGCTCTGTAACAGAGTAGACACACCAGAGGTGTAGACAGAATGAGAAGGGACCTGCAGAAACTTGAAGAATGGTCAGGGGTTTGGCAGTTGAAATTCAATGCAAGGAAGTGCAAGATAATGCATATGGGGCACAAAAACCCTGACACAATATATCAGTTGGGGAGTGAGGATATAGCATGCACCAAGCAGGAAAGGGATCTTGGAGTTATCATCTCTGATGACCTCAAGGCAGGGAAACAGTGTGACAAGGCAGCAGGTAAAGCAAATAGGATGCTGGGATGCATAGGCAGGGGCATCACCAGCAGGAAAAGGGAGGTCATAATTCCACTATACAAGACACTACTGAGGCCCCACCTGGAGTACACTGTACAGTTCTGGAGACCTTACCTACGTAAGGACATAGACAGGGTAGAGAAGGTTCAGAGGAGGGCAACAAAGATGGTGCATGGATTGCATCACAAGTCCTATGAGGACAGGTTGAAGGAACTGAACATGTATTCCCTGGAGGAGAGGAGAGAGAGAGGGGATATGATAGAGACATACAAGTATCTTACAGGGAGGAACAGGGTGCAGGAATACACTATTTTTAAGCGAAAAAGATGTTCCAGGACTAGAGGCATGGGATGAAGTTAGAGGAGGGCGTTTCAGAGGAAGCGTGAGGAAGAATTTCTTCACAGAGCAGGTGGTGGACAAGTGGAACACCCTGCCAGAGGAAGTGGTGGGGACTGAAACAATCACGGGATTTAAGAATGCATGGGATAGACATAAAGGAATTCTGGAGGTCAGGGGTAAGGGGCAACAGACTTCTTGGAAAACATAAACTGAACTTACAAGCTCAAATGGGCAGACTGGGTGGGCCATAGGCCCTTATCTGCCGACACTGTCTATGTATCTATGTATAGTATAATAGATTTTATCAGGCTTACTCTGCTGACTTGCAAGCTGACATTTGTTTTAACTAGAAATCCCAGAATCCCTTTGAAGATGACATTAAAGGAGGGCTGCAGGAGTGGGAGATTAAGTATCCAGCAGCGGATGTCACAGACTGAAGCTTATTAAAACTCTAACATGCACTTCAAAACAGAAGTTTATCTGGTTGATACTGCTCCCCACCGCGTGACATCGTTGGCAGTAACACTCATCCCAGCATCCTTGAGATACTGATGAGGATCAGCTGCAGGAGATTCAATTAGCCCTGATGCAAAGCTCTAACAGGTCTGTCACTGGTCCTGACTCTGACAGGTCTGTCACCAGTCCCCCTGTGATATGCTGTTATGATACGCCTGTTACTCTTCCCACTGTGATAGGTATGTTACTGGTTCCCACTGTCAAAGGTCTGTCACCAGTCCCACTATGACAGGTTTGTCACCAGCGCTGCTATGATATGTCTGTCAGTGGTTCCACTGTGATAGGTCTGTCTATGGTCCCTGCTATGCTAGGTGTGTCACCAGTCCCCACCATGATAGGTCTGCCATCAGTCCCACTGTGATAGGTCTGTCAATGGTCTCGAATGTGATAGCTTTGTTACCAATCCCTGCTGTGCTAGGTGCATCATGGGTCACCGCTGTGATAGATCTGTCACCGGTCCTAGTGTTCTAGATCTGTCACCGGTCCCCACAGTGATAGATCTGTCACCAGTCCCCACTGTCATATGCCTGTCACCAGTCCTGCTGCGATAGGACTGTCACTAGTCCCCTGTGATAGGTCTGTTACCAATCCTACTGTGAAAGGTCTGTCGTCAGCCCTGATGTGATAGGTCTGTCACTGGTTCTACTATGATAGGTCTGTTGATGGTCCCTGCTGAGCTTGATTAGCCTCCGGATCCCGCTGTGACAGGTCTGTCACCGGTCCCTTCTTTGAAAAATATGCCTCTGGTTCCCACTAACAGATCTGCTACAGTTCCACTGTGACAGGTCTGTCAATGTTTACGCTGTGACAGGTCTGTCACCAGTCCTGCTGTGATAGGCCTGTAACTGGTTCCACTGTGAGAGGTCTGTCATTAGTCCCCTGTGATAGATCTGTTACCAATCCTACTGCAAAAGGTTTGTTATCCGCCCTGATGTGATAGGTCTGTTGATGGTCCCTGCTGAGCTTCATCATCATCATCATCATCAAATCTTTATTTATTCAGGCGAACATCATTGAGCAAGGCTCATTTACAAGATGGACCTGATAAGGTCAAGGTTCAACAGTTGATACACAACAGATACATCAATACACTTATATAAAACAGTTATACATACAGAGGAAAAAAAACATTTATAAACACAGTGATGTACAGTAAAATTCACATGATAAAGTGGGTTGAGGAAAGTTGAGCTAATATTTACAGTATATACAGTGTATACATATCCCAGTGGAGGGGCCATGGCAAACACACAGCATAATGTAATACTAGGATGGTGGAATGTATTACTGGGTGCCATAAGATGGGGTGTCTGCCTGGGAGGGAGAACTGAAGAACAAAGATTATGCCATATATGGTGAATTTTTGGGAGGGAGATTGTGAGATGACAAAGCTAGCTCTAGTGGTAGCAACTGCATTTCTGTGAAGAAAACTGTACAACGCTGTTTAAAGGATGCAATTGGAATAATATTGGACAGTTTTAGGGATTTTTGTAGGGTGTTCCATGCTATAGCTAGAGAATAGCTGATTGCTGCCCTCCCTAGCCGGGTGTTGAATTTGGGCAATTTGAACAGGATGATGTTGTAGCTTCTTAGGGCATAGGAGCTAGGAATGGTCTGAGTGAAGCAGTCCAGAATATAGTTTGGAAGTTTTTTTGATAACGCTCTGTAAATCCATAGAGCTACATTTCTGTTCCTTCTGAGGTGTAGGGCAACCCATCCAACTGCAGCATAAAGAGAGCAATGATGGGTATTAGATGGCAGATCTGTTATGAATCTGATTGCTCTACGGTATAAGGTATCCAACTTGTGTAGGTAGGAGATGGGGCAGTGACTATAAAGGAAGTCTGCATAGTCAACAACTGAGAGAAAAATGGCCTAGACTAACCTCATCTTTGAATCTCTGTTTAGGAAGGGTTTTAATCTATAGAAAAGGCCAAGCCTTTGGCGAAGCTTTTTTAGCAGTTCTTCTAAATGATGAGTGAAGTGGAGTCTGCTGTCAATCCCCACACCTAAAGATCTGAATTTTTCTACATACTCCAGATTTTCTCCAAGTATAGTGCATAGCTGGGGGAGAATGATTGAAGAGGAGGTGCTGGTGGAGCTTTGATTTGTGAACATCATTGCTTTAGTTTTCTTTGCATTTAACAGAAGCTTTTTCTCAAGTAGCTGATATTGTAACAAGGAGAATTCTGTTTGTAGGATTTCACGGGCAGCTGCAGAAGAGGGTTGCTGACATACAAAACAGTGTCATCAACAAAGAGGTGTACAGAGGATTTGGTGAGGGTTGAATCAATATTATTTATATAGATGGCAAAAAGGATAGGACCCAGGATAGAACCTTGGGGGACTCCTCTTAACAGTGGTTTTAATGGGGATAGGTCACCTTCAGCTTTTACCTGCTGTGACCTACTGGTAAGATAACACCTGAACCACTTAAGGTAGGGTGGATCTAGGCCAATGGAGTGCAAGGATGATAGTAGAAGCTAGTGGTCCACGGTGTTGAATGCTTTGCTCAGGTCAAGAAATACTGCACAGACATTATTCTTTTTATCTAATTCGGGTTGCCAGTCATTTGTGACCTTGGCTAGTGCAGTGATAGTGCTATGCTTGGCCCTGAATCCAGATTGAGCTGGATTCAGGAGGTTGCTGTCATCAAGCTATTCCCTTAACTGGGTACTCACTAATTTCTCCAGCATCTTGGATAGCACTGGTAGAATGGAAATGGGCCTGTAATTATTAAGGTCCATAGGGTCCCTGATTTTAGAAGGGAACCACTTGGGCTATCTCCACAGTGTGGGAATAGAACCAGAGTTTAGAGATAGGTTAAAGAGATGTATTAGGGGACTGCAAGTACATGGGATGCAATCTTTAGAAAGTAGGGGTCCAGAGAGTCTGCCCCTGCGCTTTTTTTGGTATCCAGCTGCCATAGTAGGTCCTCTACTTGCTTCAACAGTACAGATTTGAAGCTGAAGGAAGAGTCAGCTCTCTGAGCACCAGTGTACTGGGAGCTTAATTGTTCCCGCAGCAGGTTAGCTGGAGAGGTGTCAAAGGCAAGGCCAGGTGTTGTGAAGTGGTTATTGAAGGCGTCCAGAATTTCCATTTTGCCAGTGATAGGGCCGTAACTGTGGTGTAATTGAGTTGGTAGGGAGGTGCTAGAATCTTGCCCAACCATACCTTTGATGGTACCCCAAAACCTAGCAGGATTATGATAGGAGGAGTCAAGCTCAGCCAAGTGGAAGGCAGCCTTTGCATCCCTAACTTTCTTGGTGCATCTATTGCTGGCTTTCCTAAAGATCATCCAGTCATTTGCATTCTTGTTTTTTCTTGCCATTTTCCAGAGTTTGTCTCTCTCCAGCAATGCAGCTTTGAGGTCAGCTGAAAACCAACGACAGGATTTGTTTTTTATTTGGATACTAGAGATTGGGGCATTGATGAGTCACCAGTCCCGGCCGTGACAGGTCTGTCACCGGTCCCCACCGTGACAGGTCTGTTACTGGTCCCTGCTTTGAAAAATATGTCTCTGGTTCCCACTAACAGATCTGCTACAGTTCCACTGTGATAGGTCTGTCAATGTTTACGCTGTGATAGGTCTGTCACCAGTCCTGCTGCAATAGGCCTGTCACCAGTCCCCTGTGACAGGTCTGTCACCAGGTCCTGCTGTGACAGGTCTGTCACTGGGTCCCGATGTGACAGGTCTGTCACTGGTCCCTGCTTTGAAAAATATGTTTCTAGTTCCCACTAACAGATCTGCTACAGTTCCACTGTGACAGGTCTGTCAATGTTTACGCTGTGATAGGTCTGTCACCAGTCCTGCTGTGATAGGCCTGTAACTGGTCCCACTGTGATAGTTCTGTCATTAGTATTGTTGTGATAGGTCTGTAACTGGTCCCGCTATGATAGGTCTGTCACCAGTCCCACTGTAACAGGTCTGCCACCAGTCCCGCTACGATAGGTCTGTCATCAGACCCACTGTGATACATCTGGCACCTGTCCCAGTGCGAGTAATTTGTGATGGTACTGTATTACACACTGAGGGTGTGTAAACAAACAAATAATGTAATACCCTATACTTTATTTTATATAATTACTGGCCAATTTAGTGCCGTGTGAGTAACAAAAAAAAAAAAAGGCAGATGTCCTTCTGTGGCATTTCGTTTCTGTGAACGCGAGATGGCAGCAACTTTCATTTTGACTGGCTGACCCACACAACGTAATAACCAGACGGTTATTGCACACTGGAACCCAGTTATTATGGCATTCGAAAGTGGTGACAGTCCAGTCAATAAATAGACTCACCAGTGATTATACAACAGTATCAGTAATGGTACATAATCAAACACCTGTACAAAATTAAATGTTAAATGCAATTCTCTTTATAGTAGACACCTGCTCTTTAAATGCAAGTAGAGGAAAGTAATCTGTTGCTAAACACTTCCTCCCCAAAAAGAAAAAAAAATACCATACATCTTCAATCAGAAGTTGCCATCGAATATACGCTGCAGGCAATAGCGAAGCATTTTTTTTTTTGTATAATCTTTTTATTATTTTCTCTTATATCAACAGACATACAATACATAGACAGACAGTCATACATGTATGTTGCTATTAAATACAAAATCACACATGCCCCCACAATGCAAAGCATCATGGGCTACATATGCAAATCACCACAGAATGTTATGCTGGTCCAACTTTAAGCAGAATTGCATGGTGCCAAAAGGCCTCTCACACAGTTTGCAAAGGGTGCTAACAGAAGACATAGACATGTGTTTCGTCCTACCAGGACTCATCAGTATGCCTCATCTCTTTGACACCCCAGTGGAATGGACCAGCTACCCTAGAGGCAGTGTGCCTTGGATATATTGTGGTGAACCCATTAAAATAAAAAAACATTTAAAAGACAAGGAACCTCTGTGTGCAAACACTGAGGCAAGGAGTTACCAAAGGGCATTTGGCTGGGAAGCCAAGTTTCAAGAAAATACAAAATCACACATGCCCCACAATGCAAAGCATCATGGCTACATATGCAAATCACCACAGAATGTTATGCTGGTCCAACTTTAAGCAGAATTGCATGGTGTCAAAAGGCCTCTCACACAGTTTGCAAAGGGTGCTAACAGAAGACATAGACACGTGTTTCGTCCTACCAGGACTCATCAGTATGCCTCATCTCTTTGACACCCCAGTGGAATGGACCAGCTACCCTAGAGGCAGTGTGCCTTGGATATATTGTGGTGAACCCATTAAAATAAAAAAACATTTAAAAGACAAGGAACCTCTGTGTGCAAACACTGAGGCAAGGGTTACCCCCAAAGGGCATTTGGCTGGGAAGCCAAGTTTCAAGAAAATACAAAATCACACATGCCCCCACAATGCATTGTGTTGCTATTGATGCTTACAACAGACACATAAATACAAGAAACACATAAATAGATGCACTTTCATACAATTATTCCAACATCCAACAATCCTGCTCCATACAATTGATTCCCAAGAACTCATTTATAATATTGAAGGAAACAGCAAGACAAGCCAATATCTAAATTAATTGTCAAATCTATATACTACAGATGCCAGCACACATCACTCTCGGATGCATCCACCCTCAGGTGCACCGGGGGGGGAGGGGGGTGGACACCCATCCAGTCAGTCCACATCTACCTAGACCAGTCCCTTACATAGGGTGGTCATCTCTTGCATTTCAAGTGTAGAAAGAAATGGCACCCATTCCCCATAAAATACCTCTGATCTGTTAGCCAGTATCAATGATAGCCGTTCTAATGCCAGATTTTGCAATATTAACTGGGCGCCACTGCGGATGGTAGGTACGGCATTGTCCAGCTTGCGTATTCTGAATGCAATGCCTAGCCATCACCATAAGAATCCTAATCCAACGTGGCATTGCCTCCCAATCCTCCACCTCATCCGCATTTAGGCCAAATAGCCCTTTGATAGGGTCCAACTGGATGGGAGTTCCCGCCATCAGCTCCACTTCTTTAAATACCCTTCCCCAAAAGGATTTCAGAACAGGACAGCCCCCAAAACAGTGCATGTATGTCCCCATCTCTCTCTTGCACCTCCCACACAGCGGAGAAACAGTCGAATAGGCCCTGTGCACCACTGCTGGAGGATAATATAACCTGTGCAGAAACTTAAAATATGCTTCTTTAAACCTGTTACAAATCAACAGGCCCATATGTCCCGACAATAAATTTTGCCAATTCTCCGCAGAGATCTCCCTCCCCAGATCTCTACTCCACTGCTGTTTTACCTTCTGAGCATAATCCGGCCATCCCTGTTTCCCAATCTTTGTGGCTTTCCCAATGAATCCCTTGGAGTCCCTCTGTGCTCCCAATATCACTAGTTCCACTGAGTCCCACCCCTGTCCCCCCGGCTTCTCTCTCTCTATTCTACCCATGAACGCTTTCACCTGGAGGTATCGAAACACCTGCTGCCCCTGTAAGCTCAGTTTCTTTTTAATGTCCTCTAACGGAAGCAACATCCCCCTTCCAATCATACTACCCACACACTTTATTCCCCTCTTCTCCCACTCCCTAAATCCTCTATCCTCTAACCCCGGTAAAAAAAATGGATTCCTCGCCACCGGCATCAGTATAGTTTCCCCTTTAGTTATCCCTCTCTCCTTCTTTAACATCTCCCAGCGTCCAGGTCATTTCCCACCAGCAGTTCAGCCCCCTGGTTCCTATATGCGATGATTCCTTACTGTGCAGGTAGGCGATAACCGCCCCATGCAGCCCTCCTGCTCCAACATCACCCAACTTGCTACCTCTGGCCTGAGTACCCAATCCGCTATATACCTCTGCTGGACGGGCAAATAGTAATTTAGCAGGTCAGGGAAATTGAGACCTCCCTTAGCCACCTCCGCTTTAAGTTTTTGGAGCCGCATTCTTGGTCTTTTCCTTCTCCATATAAACTGAGCAAATACCTTTTCCAATTTATCTACATCCCTCCGTGTGATTCGCATAGGTAGCATCTGCATAGGGTACATTATTCTAGGCAGGACATTCATTTTTAATACGTTTATCCGCCCCAACCAAGATATTGGCAACTGCATCCACCTTCTGAGATCTGATTCTATTGTTTTAATCAAGGGAGCATAGTTCAAGTCATACAAAGAACCTATTGTTCCTCCCACATTGATACCAAGGTACTTAATACTTGCAGATTTACATTGTATTCCCCATCGTTCATCATCTATTTCCTGTTTGGGGAAGCACAGCATTTCTGATTTGTTCAAATTTATTTTATAGCCGGAGAACTCCGAAAAGCCCTCTACCAGTTGCAGAAGTGACGTCATGGAAACCTCCGGTTCCCTCAGGAACACCAACATATCGTCTGCATATAATGTGACCTTGTGTTCAGTGTTGTCCGTCCCTCTCACCCCCCTGACACTGCCTAATCGCTGCCACCAATGGTTCCAACGCTAAGGCAAATAGTAGTGGTGAAAACAAGCAGCCCTGCCTGGTTCCCCTTTCCAGTTTAAAGGGAGCCGTAGGGGTTCCATTAACTATAACACTGGCCCGTGGGGAGCGGTACATTGCTCTGACCCACCATACATATGGGTCACCCAGACCAAACCGGTCTAATACCTCAAAGAGGCACTCCCACTCGACTCTGTCAAAAGCCTTTTCAGCATCCATTGATATGACATGTTTTCCCCACATCCTGACCCACCTTCCAGACCACATTGAGTAATCTACAGACATTATGATATGAAAACCTTCCCTTAATAAACCCGGTCTGGTCTGGGTGGACCAACGATGGCAGGATATTCCTCCAACCTCAGAGCCAACGCTTTGGTCAGAATCTTAAGGTCACAGTTCAGCAGGGCAATTGGCCTATACGAAGCACAATCCAAGGGATCCCTACCCCCTTTGGGACCAGGCATATCGTGGCATCGTAACATGTTTCTGGGAGACACGGTACCTCCTGCCCCTCTTCCATCTTGAAAACCTCACTTAGCGTCTCTGCCATCGGGTTCGCTAGTGCCTTATAAAATTCTATAGGATATCCATCCGGCCCACTCGCTTTCCCCACCTGGAGCCTTCCAATCGCTTTTAGTATTTCTCCCTTTGTCAAGGGTTGGCCCAAACATTTTCTTTGGTCCTCCGTGAGGCTAGGTAGGTTAATCTTATCAAAAAACCTGCATACTCTGTTTCTCCCCGGCCCCCTCCGCCCTATACAGGTGAGCATAAAATTCCCGGAACCGCTCTCTCATCTGTTTCTCCCCTCGCTGTACCCTGCCCTCCTTATCCTTAATCCCTGTTAACTTACCGGGCATTTCCCCTCCTTCATTAATCTTACCAACAGTGGGCCTGGTTTATTGGCCCATTCAAACACCTGCCTCTTACAATAGAACCAAGAGGTTCGAGCCTCCCCCCTTACCAAGGAATTTAATGCCTCTCTTGTGACCATCAACAAACGCTCCGCTTGCCCTCTCTCTCCTCCAGCAACCCGCTTTTCCAGCTCCTTTAACTGCCTCTCCAGTCCTTGCCTTTTGTCCTGTCTCTCCTTCTTAATTCTGGCCATGTATGCTATTATAGAGCCTCTAATAAAAGCTTTTCCTGCATCCCAATAGACTGCCCTATCCACCTCTGTGCCCCCATTAGTCTCCTTGTATAATTCCCACGCGTTTTCAGGTATTCCCGAAAATCCTTATGTTGGAGCATATACGTAGGGAACTTCCACTGTGGCCTTATATCTCTCTCCTCCTGCATATGGAATCTACCCACCACCATAGCATGGTCCGATATGTGAATGGGGCTATGCGAGACATTTATAACCCTTCCATGCCAAGCCCTAGGTATCAGGATATAATCTAACCTTGTCCACGTTCTATGTGGGTTGGAATAAAACGTATATTCCCGAGCCCCCGGATATGCCATTCGCCAGCTATCTACTAGGTCCAATTCTGACATCCCAACCCTCCATTGAACCACTGCCTCCGGTGTTCGCCCCTTACCCTCTGAGTGATCTAACACGGGATCTAAAGTACTATTGAGGTCTCCTCCCAGAATTAAACTTGGGAATTGCTCTCTAGTAATCAGATCCAATAACCTCGGGAAGAACTGCGGGTCATACTGGGCCGGGGCATACACATTCCCCAGTGTAATTAACTCCCCATAAAGCTTCCCTATCAGAAATATGTATCTACCCTCCCTACTATCCTTTACAATTCTATGGACCTCTAGTGGCAGGTTCTTATTCACGAGGATGGTCACCCCTCTCTTACAGAATGAGTAAGAGGACTCAAAGCATCTACCCACCCAGCCCCGCGCCAGCTTTGTGTGTTCCACATCCGTCAGATGCATTTCCTGCAGTAACGCAATCTGCACCCCCTTTTTTCGCAGCGCAGCCAGCAGCATGGTGCGTTTAACCGGGTTTGCAATCCCCTTCACGTTCCAAGAGACTACCACCATTTCCTGCTTATTAGTCATCTAATTATGTCGTATGTTCCCCACGTCCATCCATTTACTTCCCCCATGTTCTCGCTCCAATCCCCCACTCCCCTTGTCCCATCATTGCCTTCCCATCCACAGGCACCTGTTAACCTTCATTTTGTATGAAGTGCATCCGTCAACAAACAGTGTGAAAAACAGTTAAACAGTTCAACTATATACACAGTAACAAGAACAGTATTCCCTCTGTAAGGACTTTTCTGACACCTTCTTTTCCCTCCCTTTTGCCCTCCCTCCATCCCCATCTTTAATTTCCCTTTAACACACTATGTTCTATACCAGGTTTCTTCCCCCCTCTTTGACACTAATTGCAAAATCCGCATAAGTGTCCACCACAAACCCCAAACATAGACACGTGCCCCCCGCCCTGCCCGCGAGCAACTCCCATCTTATCGACCTGTTTCATACAGTTGCAGCATTGTGAAGCTATGTTATCATACAATGGAGAGCAGCCGAAAAACACGAAGGAGGTCGAACAAGAGCAGGCAGCAGCAACCATACATACACTAAAATCCTTTTCCTCCCAGCATTCACCAAACATCTCCCGAGGCCACCAGGAAGACCCCAATTCACATTCATATTCATTCCATGATCATCGTGGCTTATCCCCCTCTCCTTCTGCCCATTCCCATCTACTTGCAGTACCACCCAGACAGAGTGGCGTTTTCAATCCCTTCGAAATCCCTTTCCTCCCAGCATTCACCAGACAACTTCCCTGAGGCCCTCGGGAAGGTCCCCCCCCCCATTCATGCTCACTCCATATTCATCGTGGTCTACCCTTCTCCCCTTCTGCCCATTCCCAGCTGTTTGCAATACCACACAGACAGAGTGGCGCCTTCAGTCTCTTCAGCGCTGTTTGACTGCATCCCCAATGTGGCTGCGAATGTTTCATTGGCACAGATCTGACACATTCTCTCCTGCGCCGTCAGATCTCCCTCTTATCCCCTCACCCCCCCCCCGGGTCCTCACAGTACTTGCCATCATGTCCCCAAAGTTCTGATTGACCATTTTTCATGTTCCTCTCAGTGCAACCTTCCCCTCGAGGCCTGGCCGCTGCTCAGTACTCTGCGCCATTTCCCTTCCCTCGTCTTCTGCCAGATACAGCCTCCCGACTCACTCGTTCGCTGTTCCAATCGCCATCTCTCCCACATTACTAAAAAGAGGAAAAAGTGGAGAAAAAGCAAAACACATTTCACCTGTCCCCAACCCCCCCAACACATCCTTATGTCTCTGGGAGTCTCAGTAACATCATCATGATTTCCCTGAATTGTCCAGCACTGTGTATTGCTTTCATACTCCCATGTAACTCACTAGTCCCAGTTTCACTTATTCATTTTCTTCTGCAGCTCTGCGATGAATTGTTCAGCCTTACACAGTTCCCAAAAAGAATAAGTCGCTCCTTCGTACTTTATTTTCAGTACCGCTGGGTACACCATAAAGTTCTCAATTTTAAGATTCCGTAACTGGGCCATCAATCCATTAAAGGCCTTCTTCTCTGTAACAGCCTCATCGAGTAGTCCTGGGAAATATATAGGCGCGTGCCCTGGTACTCCAACGTTCCTGCTTCTCGATATGCTCTGAGGGTTGCCTCTCTATCTTGATATGAATGGAAGCGAATAATAACTTGTCGTGGGGGCATCCCCCCCCCGGAGGCCTGGGCATCACAACGCGATGTGCCTTTTCCAACTTAAATTTCCCATTTTTTGGCTGCAGCCCCAGCAACTCTGGCAAAGTCTTTGCACAAAAACTCAGCACATCACCCTTTTCCGCTCCTTCTGGCAACCCTCTGAGCCTCAAATTTAACCTTCTGTAATAATTCTCCTGATAGTCCATCGCATCTTTCAACTCCTTTTGCAGGCGCACTACTTGGCTCGGCACTTCCCTGTATTATCTTCCAGTCGTGATATTCTCTCCTCAGCCTCTGCAATCCTGTTTGTATGGGCCGCTTGCTGCTCTAATATTTCTTGCAGCTTAAGATCTATCTTGCCGTCCAGCTCGAGTAATCTGGGTTCTAAGGCCGCTATTACTTGGCCCGTCACCTCGCGGCCCAGGGCTCCGATTTCAGCTGCTGACAATGAGATTACCCCCATGCTTTCACCCGCAGCAGAGGCCGCAGGGGTCGCCGCTTTCTTGCCAGTCTTTCCAGCCTGCCTCTGGCTTTTCCCACCTCCTGCCACCAAATATTCCTCCATTCTTCCTTCCAACACGTGCTGCACCAGTAAAATTTCCTGTAACAGGTCGGTTTTTTTAATTAATTTTACTTTTGATTGCCCGTCGAGGCAGAGTGGCGCAAAGGCACGTCTATTCTCTCAGCCACTCATTAGTGCCCCAGCGAAGCATTTTAATAAGAGCTGCTCTCGAAAATATGCCGCAGCCTCTAATCATGTTAGATAAAGCACCTCAGACAGGACTGATGAAGTTTCTTATCTGCTATTTAGCTGCATAATCTCTCTGCGATTTTATCTCTTCAAATAATCATTACTGTATTTTGTATGCTCTTAGTTGATGTTAAGGTTTATTTTACTATGAAGTAGATCTTGTACAATATAATTACAAAATTACACATACCACCATAATGCAAAGCATCGTGGGTTGTATATGCAAATCATTATGACATTTTTTGGCTGGTTCAGCTTTAAGCAAGAATGCATGGTGCCAAAGGGCTTCTCACACAATTTGTAAAGGGTGCAAACAGAAGGACACAGACACGTGTTTCATCCTACCAGGACTCATCAGTGTGCTTCATCTATCACACCCCAGGGGGAACAAACCAACCCTAAGTTGGTCTTATGGGTTAAGGACATGGTGAGCCCCAAAAAGCAAGCTTAAAGACAAAGAAAGAACCTTCTTATTTATTTATTGAAATGTTTCACCAGGAGGGCACACTGAACAATAAGTTGCTCGTCTCACGGTGCAACCTGGGGGGAGGGGGTTACATAGGGTTGTGAAGGATGATCACTTACAATAGTATGTGGGTAGTAGAAACAATACAACATTGTAAGATTATGCAACAGTCGGAACACAAGGTATTGTACAATAAACAGTAGTGGGACATTGGGTAAATTACAATACATCTCCAAAATCGTACAAAACACTGAGGCAAGGGTTACCCCAAAGGGCACTGGCAATAAAGCCAAGTTTCAAAGAACTACAAAATTACACATACCACCATAATGCAAAGCATAATGAGATGTATATGCAAATCACCATGAAATTTTAGGCTGGTTTAGCTTTAAGCAAGAATGTATGGTGCCAAAAGGCCTCTCACACAATTTGCAAAGGGTGCAAACAAAAAGACACAGACACGTGTTTCATCCTACCAGGACATATCAGTTTGCTTCGTCTGTATCACACCCCAGGGGACGTGAACCAGCCCTAAGTTGGTCTTATGGGTTAGGGTCATGGTGAGCCCCAAATAAACAAAAAACAATCTAAACGACAAAGAATCTCAGCACTGAAGCAAGGTTTACCCCAAAGGGCATTGGTAATAAAGATATGTTTCAAAGAACTACACAATTACATATGCCACCATAAAGCAAAGCATCATGGGATGTATATGCAAATCACCACGCATTTTTAGGCTGGTTCAACTGTAAAGCAGCAGTACTACGAAAAAAAAATGTGCACTTTTTTGACAGTTTATTCCATGTGTCCTGCTAATCATATACCTGGTACTCTTTCTCGCCGGCATTGTACTATCGCCGCGTAATTTGTTCAGTTATTCTCTGCTTTTGTTTACATTTCTGCCACTA
Source organism: Neoceratodus forsteri (assembly GCA_016271365.2). Classification (NCBI taxonomy): domain Eukaryota; kingdom Metazoa; phylum Chordata; order Ceratodontiformes; family Ceratodontidae; genus Neoceratodus; species Neoceratodus forsteri. Next base: position 1,069,950,033 of record CM028135.1, read on the forward strand.
AGCATGTTGCACTGGAACCCTCTGCTGCCAACTGCACATGTGTATGATTTGCAGGGACATCGGGAATGGTCAGCAGAGGTTCCCTCTGCTGTTGTCAAAAGGCGTGATGTGACCGGTAGAAAAAGCGCAGCTGAAAATTAGTCAGCCGCCATATTTATTGTAGCGCTACAACAATTCAAATAGATTGCAAATATCTAAAAAACTAAAGATGACTGAAAAAACATTTACAGGTGTGGAAACTGAACTTTGACGCATCACGTACAGCAACGGAATTTTGATAGCTCACTTCGATTTATTAGTACTGCTGCTTTAAGCAAGAATGTATGGTGCCAAAGGCCTCTCACACAATTTGCAAAGGGTACAAATAAAAAGACACAGACATGTGTTTCATCTTACCAGGACTCATCAGTGTGCTTTGTCTGTATCACACCACAGGGGAAATGAACCAGCCCTAAGTTGGTCTTACAGGTTCGGGGCATAGTGAACCCCCCAAAAAAAACAAAAAACAAGCCAAAAGATAAAGAACCTCACTGCGGAAGTACTGAGGAAAGGGTTATCCCCAAAGGGCTTGTACAATATACTTGCTCAAATTCTGGATGTATTAAATGCTGAATTTTTCAATACAAGCTGCCCTTGAATAACAAGCCGCAGACCAAAAATACAGAAATGTTATAGAAGCCGCAGCTTCAGTTCGAAAATATATGGCACTTAACAGCAGGATGCATAAAATGACCAGGGTTATTCCACTAACCTTCATAGCTTCATAGAGTTCAGAAGCATCATACAGAGTTGAGGGTTTCATCATTGCCAGGATTGTCTTCTCAAAGTTGCCCGAAAGCTCCGACTTCAGGTCCTTGATCAAATCCTGATGGAAGAGGAGTCGAAGACATAATACATAAGGCACATTTTGTAAGCTGCCAGGCGAAGATACAATTTTTTTTTTTTTTTAAACTTAGCGTGTTTATTTAATATTTCACATGCAAAACAAACACAGTACATTTGTCTACCTGATGATATGCCAGCATCTGAGGACCCAGTCAGTGTATTTCCTATCAAGTACAATTAATATTGCGAGTAACAGTACAGTGGTCAGGGGTTGGGAGGTGGCAAAGTGACCAGGCCATACACTGTGTTGTTTATTAACCCCCTGGTCCAGTTATTACTGAGTTAAGTCTCGACCACTATATTGTTATCGCTATTATTCATTAAAAAAAAAAGGAAAGAAAAAATGTTTTGGAAAAAACTGCCAGAATTGGTCTCTCTGATGCTAGTGTGTCTGTGTGAGATACCGGGAAATGTTGGGCAGTTTCTCAAAGACGCAGTGCAACATAAAGACTCGGTGTTACATTACTCTCAGCTAATCAGAACACACAGGGATGAGCATACAGTCCCATTACTAAGTCTACTGTTTGGTTACTGCAGAATAACTGGGCAGTAGCTCTGTGTTCTGACTGGCTGAGAAGAAGCTTTTCCAGTACAATTAAAGGGGCCGGGAAATCCACGCTAATTGGCAGCAGCTAATAATGTTTCTAGTAACAGAAATGAAAGACTTGCCTCCAATTGAGCCATATTTAACTGTACCTGAATAAACAATGATGTGAAAAACTGCGTTTTCGATTGTTTACTTTTTATGAACAACACTCTGCACAGTTCTGTTCATGGAACCAGTAATTTGAGCCTGAGCTGCTGATCAATCAGAACCATGTGTGGAGTTCTGTGCACAAACCATGACGTAGTTAAAACTTCAGATCACTGGTTCTTTGAAGAGAACTGCAACAGAATGCTGCTCATAAACGCAAAACAATGTAAAATACAGTTCATTGCATCACTTTTTAGGAACAGTTACATATGAATCATTTAGGCTTATGAATATAGTTTCTGTAAATGCAAACATTATGAACAGCTGCCAACTAGAAATCTTTTCCTGTCCTCTATAAGCAATAATGGTATAGTGACCTGGGTTTGGTTGTTTTTCCTTTGGGGGTAGCTGTACTGGGATGCCAAAATCACCAAGGCTGCAGTGCAATTATTCCCCCATTAACCCAGCTTTCAATGTCATTACTGCTTTTATACTGTAGAAAACATCATGAGAGACATACCGTACTACCACAGCATTACTTTTAACATATACTAGGAAGTATCTGGAACAGAACCTTTTGTTCCAGTCTTGTGGGGGAACAGATTCAATAGAATGTTTCCGAAGCAGGGTCTGGACTTTACAGTGGCCTGGAGGATAACAGGAACGAGATGGGGGACGAACTGGAGGGGTTTCTATCAATTCCAGAGCATGTCCCTTTCCTGTTATTCCCACGACCCACTCATCTGTAGTGATCTCCCTCCACTGCTCAAGATGCAGGGAGATTCCCCACCACCACCACTGGAGGCAACAGCTGAGGGGAGGGGAACACCAGTGGAACCAGGGCTGCTAGGACAGACTCCTTTTAGATGCTTTTGCATGGGCACCGGGGGCAGAGTGGTCCCAGGAGGGTACCACCACCTCGACTATGGAACTGCTGACAGTATATACAGTTACCTCTGGCAGCAGTTTTATGAAAAGATCTCCTACCAAACGCTCTGGTTGGTGCACGGTAAAGGGATTTCACAGACCTTAAAGTCATTCTGGAGGATCAAAGGTCACGAAGTGCATTACTTTCAATACACATAGACACAGACTAAAGAACCAGCATTTTACACACACCATCAGTATGGAATGTTAGTATAAACCACTCAAGGTTTATGTAGCATCCCACACCTCGGGTGTTTGCAAAATTCTGGTTATACACACTCATCCATGTGTTATTCTATTTGTAAAATATATTCTACACACACCCACACGTTTTATTTTTTATAATTACTGGTGATCATTTATTTTTTTTATTACTTACTACGCTTTTTCTTCCGACAGTTTTTCCCCCCATCGGCCACCCTACCACCATCACCAACAGACCCAGCTTCTCCCAAGTGCGGTGCCCCCTGGATTGCCCCCCAGGGTGGAGCCTTCAGATCCTCACCTGGTGAGACTGCCGGTGCTCGTAATGGATGTAACGGGGGATCCTAAGTCCGCTAAAGGGACAGGAGGCATCACTCGGCACATCTGAGGCATTTTCTCTTTGTAAGGGGCGCACGTGTCCCTGTAGACAGCACGATGCAACCACGTGATTTGTCTGACACGCCCCCATGGAGCTATGCTCAATCAATCAATCATTCTTTTTTTAACCAGGTGGAACACCATTGAGCAAGCTCATTTACAAAGTGAACCTGGGTGAATACACAGTGCAGCAGAATAACAAGAACACATTGTCTGTACAGCAGTATAACAGGAACAACATGGGTAAGAACAAAGCAATGGGGCAATAAAACAACTCAGAAGACACAGAAGGAGCAGAACCAAACCACACAAAAACACGTATCCTGGATTTTAGGGGGCAGACTTTGGGAAAATGGGGAGATACTTGAAAGAGGCATTAAGGAGAATGGGGCAGGAATCAAGGGTTGAGGAACAGTGGGCAGTATTTAAAACGGGGATTACAAGAGCAACAGAATTATGCATTAATCAGGTTAGCAAGAGGAAAAGGAAGAGGAGGCCATTATGGTTTTCCAAAGAGGTAGCAAAGAAAGTGAAAGCCAAAAAGATTGCATTCAGGCAATACAAAAAGACACAGGCAGAAGGAGACAGGGAGAAGTACCAGGAGAAGCAAAGGGAGGCAGGGAGGTCAGTAAGGGAAACCAAAGCTCAGACAGAAGAGCACATTGCAAAATCAGTGGGTAGAGGGGCAAAACCTTTTACAGGTACATAAGTGAAAAAAGAAAGGCAAAGGGAGGGATAGTGAAACTGAAGGAGGAGGATGGGGGCCGCGTGGAGGATGACAACAGTAAAGCTGACATACTGAACAGGTATTTCTGCTCAGTCTTTACTGAGGAAGAGGAGGGTAATGGGTCTGAAGGGAGTACAAGGGGTGAGAATGGTGCAGAAATGGACACAAGTCCCTTTACACGAGAAAGGGTCCTGAAGGAACTGGAAGTAATAAGAGTTGATAAAGCAATGGGGCCAGATGGGGTGCACCCCAGGGTCCTTAAAGAGCTAAGAGAGTGGTGGCTGAACCTCTGGTTATCCTGTTTAGCCGATCACTGGAAACAGGGGAGGTACCCAAAGACTGGAGGACAGCAGATGTAGTCCCCTTATACAAAAGTGGGAACAAAAAGGAAGCGGGGAACTACAGACCAGCCAGCCTCACCTCGGTAGTGGGGAAGATCATGGAAGCACTACTGAAGGAGAAATTGGTGGAACATCTGGTTGTCAATGGACTGCAGGATCCAAGGCATTATGGTTTCACCAGGGGGAGGTCATGTCAGACCAACCTCGTTAAATTTTTTGACTGGGTGACTAGGGAGGTGGATCAGGGGAGGGCAGTGGACATGGCCTATCTGGACTTCAGCAAGGCCTTTGACACTGTGCCACATAGAAGACTATTACACAAACTAGGGAATATGGGTGTGGGCAGGACAGTAGTGTGGTGGGTAGGTAACTGGCTGGGTAGCAGGACACAGAGGGTGGTGGTAAATGGCTGTCACTCCACAGAGGGAACAGTGACCAGTGGGGTACCACAGGGATCAGTGCTGGGACCGGTCCTATTCAACATCTTCATCAGTGACATTGGGCAGGACCTAGAAGGCAGAATTTCACTGTTCGCTGATGACACAAAGCTCTGTAACAGAGTAGACACACCAGAGGGTGTAGACAGAATGAGAAGGGACCTGCAGAAACTTGAAGAATGGTCAGGGGTTTGGCAGTTGAAATTCAATGCAAAGAAGTGCAAGATAATGCATATGGGGCAAAAAACCCTGGCACAATATATCAGTTGGGGGCTGAGGATATAGCATGCACCAAGCAGGAAAGGGATCTTGGGGTTACGTCTCTGATGACCTCAAGGTAGGAAACAGTGTGACAAGGCAGCAGGTAAAGCAAATAGGATGCTGGGATGCATAGGCAGGGGCATCACCAGCAGGAAAAGGGAGGTCATGATTCCACTATACAAGACACTAGTGAGGCCCCACCTGGAGTACAGTGTAAAGTTCTGGAGACCTTACCTACGTAAGGACATAGACAGGGTAGAGAAGGTTCAGAGGAGGGCAACAAAGATGGTACATAGATTGCATCACAAGTCCTATGAGGACAGGTTGAAGGAATTGAATATGTACTCCCTGGAGGAGAGGAGGGAGAGAGGGGACATGATAGAGACATACAAGTATCTTACAGGGAGGAACAGGGTGCAAGAATACACTATTTTTAAGCAAAAAGATGTTCCAGGACAAGAGGGCATGGGATGAAGTTGGAGGGAGGACGATTCAGAGGAAATGTAAGGAAGAATTTCTTCACAGAACGGGTGGTGGACAAGTGGAACACCCTGCCTGAGGAAGTGGTGGGGGCTGAAACAATCACAGGATTTAAGAATGCATGGGATAGACATAAAGGAATTCTGGAGGTCAGGGGTAAGGGGCAGCAGAGTTCTAGGAAAACATAAACTGGAGTTACAAACTCAATTGGGCAGACTAGGTGGGCCATAGGCCCTTATCTGCCGACACTGTCTATGTATGTATCTATGTGAGACACCAACTTATAGAAAAATATACAATAAGCTCTCATATGACGACAATTACATAATATATACCATGTAAGCAAGTACTGAGAATAGCCTACTGAGATAGAGAACTGAACAGTATGGGATGCATACAGCAAGGGAAAGAGGAGGGATGAAAGGTAGAAGGAGAGGAGAGCGCCAGGGGTAGTACTATAGGATGCAAAGCGGATCTGGGCATCATGAAGCATGTCAGGTAAAACGCTTACAGGGCTCAGTGAAGGATCTTCCATAATGCATTTTGAACTCTGCTAGATTAACTGGGCTAGCCAGTTTTAAGGTTTTTTTAAAGTTTATTCCATAACTGGGGTAGCACATAACTGATGGAAGCTCTACCAAAACGGGATTTGACCTTTGGTACAGATAAGGAGATGTAAGAATAACTTCTCAGGGCATAGTTACCTAAGGTACTGAAGGGCAAGCAATCAGAGATATAAAGGGGTAGCTTCTTGAGAATTGTGCTGTATGTCCAAAGAGTAGCATTCCTTTGTCTCCTGAATGTGAGGGATGACCAACCCACTGGGGAATAAAGTGCACAATGATGCGTGGTATAGGCTGCACCAGAGATTAATCGTAGGGCTCTATGGTACAGGATATCGAGCTTTGTTGGAGCGGACCGTGGAACTTGACCATAGAGGAAGTCAGCATAGTCCAAGAGTGCTAGGAAAGTGGTTTGTACTAGACTCTTGGTGTGACAGGGAGCTCCTGCCACTCTTGAGGACTGACCTTTGTTAAATCTGTCGCAACAGTTCTATTTCTTAGCCTAATTTATTCTTTACAATTTCTAGCCCATAAAGTTGGCCACCTATGGCACCCCTTTTCCTTTCCTGACTATGCTATAGTGTCCTCTTTAATTTTCCTTTTCCCTCTCAGGTCCTCGTACAGGGAGGTTATTGTTATCACCTCCGAGCTGATATAAAACAACATGCTGTGTTCCTCATTGTTGGATTGAGTATGCAATGGCATTATGTCATAAAATACTTTAATGTACATACCATATGTGTATAAAACCTGTAAATGCTGAAAATACCATGGCAATAGGTGTTTTTGATAAAGGTAAAAAGTTACATGGGGATTGTATGATAAAAATTAAGTTAGTTGTGCTATTTAAATGCATGTAAATTGCTGTAAACTGAACACGTCAAATTCCATGTTGATTTGCATATATCCCATGATGCTTTGCATTATGGAAATGCGTGTGATGTTGTGTTTCTTTAAAATTTGGCTTATGTCAATGCCCTTTGGGGGTAACCCTTGTTTCAGTGCTTCTGCACTGAGGTTCTTTGTCTTTAGCATTTTTTTTTTTTTTTTTTTTTTTATTTGAGCCCCCACTACCCAAGCAAACAATGCCCACATAGAGGAGGCTAAATCTCAACAGGGAAGTTAGATCAGAGATCAGTGAGTCACTAGGTGCTGACTAAGTGTAGAGGAAAGAAATGTATAGTCTGTTACTACGAACTAATGTACTGAAGAAGGGATATGCCATTGCTGAAGGTTATCTTTTGAACTTTGAATAAACATCATACACAGATTGTGCGTTAAATTTGAAGTTTGGTGTCTGGTCCATCTGTTATCCCACAACCCCTCCATACTTGGGTAAGCAGATGTTTAATTCTATAAAAAAGGCCAGGCTTTTGCTTCAGGTTTTTTTTTTTTGAGAGTTCCTCTACATACTCGATGAAGGAAAGTCTACTGTAAATCCAAACCTCTAAATATTTGAATTCTGCTTGGTGCATCCCGTCACCAGACTGGAGTCACACACTACTCCCCTCCCTCCCTTTGGAGGTGGAGAGGGTGCTATGGCCACTCAATCCACCCCTGCCCCTGGCCGGCCCTCGTGTGTCCAGAGTCCATTCCTGAACCCGGGTTTGCATGCTGAGAAAGCGAAAGTGGCAATTGTTTTGATAGGGCTTGTGTCTATGTGAGCACGAGAGGTCTCCAGGGACACGACTCTTCTTCCTCCCCCCACCTGACCCCTCCCTCTCCTTCCCCCTTTTTCTTCCATGTAAGCACGTGTTTACTTATTAACCCAGCATTTATTATTGTCCAGTCTTTCTAAATGTTATGTGCAACACTGTTGTAACACTGTTTGTAACACCTGCCTACAACTGTATGTTAGTGTTGACCTTGTAACTTGAATGTTTAATGGCTCATTGCTATTGTACCCTCCCCCCCACCAGGTCTACCCGGAAGATGAGAGACTTGTTGCTCAGTGTGCCTCCCAGGTGAAGCATTTCAATAAATAAATAAAACTGAATTTATCTTATAAAGGAGGACTAGTAGGGTCTCTAGTAGCATCACTGACCCCTGGTATGTCTTTTTTTTTTTTTTTGTAAATAAGGGCAAGGGATGCAACACCTAAAGTTCAACGTTAAATTATCAACTTCCTATGGTATGACATGATATATGAAATGTGATGCAAGACTGTCTTGTAATCTATCAATTTTACGATTATGGCCTTAAAGTAGTCAATTGCTCTGAGGGGTTGTGTCTGGTTAATGTACTGTTTGTGTTGTCTGTGTTCTTTTTTCTATAAAAAAAAGTGTTCTTTTATTCAAGACATTGAAAAGGTTCTGTTGATTTGTATCTGGACTCTTGAAACCACAAAATAAGCAACCACAACCAACCTTCCCGTAGGCTGTTTTGAAGGACATGGCAATTTTCACCCGCTGCTTGTTGGTGCGACTTCCAAGACATTCAATAATGGCCTGCTCATCGGTTCCTGAACAAAGAGAGAGAAATAAAATACTTGTTTAATGCAATACAATACATATAGGCAAAGCAACTGTATTTATAGCGCACCCTTCCCGAAGGGCTCCGGGCGCTTCAGATAAACACACCAATAAAACTGCAAACATTTAATTAGACAGCAAGCAACGAAACACTTAAATATCAGTAACAAATTAAAACAATCAATAAAATGCATCACAAAAGAGATAAGGTTTTAAAGAAGTCGTAAAAGCACCTACCATGCAGGCACATCTAATGTGTTGTGGCAGAGCATTCGAAAGAGTACGTACCACAACACAAAAAGCTCTGTCCCCAGATGCTCACAGCCTGGATAAAGGGACAGAGAAGCAGGCCCACAGAGGAAGAGCAGATGGGACAAGTTGGGTGATAAGGAACCAGGAGGTCTTTTAAGTAGTCTGGTTGCAGACCATGTAGGGCCTTGAATGTTGTTAAGCATATCTTGAAGGTCATGTGCCCCCAACACAGGCAGCCAGTGCAGCGCATGCAGAACCCACGTAATGTGATCCCTACCAGAGGAACCCACAGTCAGCTGGGCTTCAGCATTCTGTAGTAACTGCAGATGCTGAAACAAGCCTCCAGATAACCCTAGGTATAAAGCATTGCAACAGTCTAGGCATGAACTGTCGTAGCCAGGTCAGGCATAACATTTCCTGGTCGATTCCTTACGAGATGCCTCCACCACGGTGCAGACATCCTCGGAAAGACCCAGAGCCTGGAACTCTAGCCGCTCATGTACCAGGCTGTGAGGTGCAGGGATTGAAGGTCCGGGTGGAATACCTTCCCCTGGTTCAATGATATCAGGTCCGGGCATGTACAAAGCCGCTCCGGGCCCTGCAGCTGAGGCTGAGGAGATCTGGATACCAGAACTGGCAGGGCCAATCTGGGGCTACCAGGATCACCTTCGCCTTGTCCCTCCTCACCTTGAGTAACACCTTGTGGATCAAGGGAAATGGAAGGAAGGCATAGAGGAGACCTGGGGTCCACGGCCTCAAAAAGGCATCCCCCTGCAGCGAGCCCTGCTGAGGGGGGCGGGCATGGTACAGCCTCAGCTTGGTGTACTCCCTGGAGGCAAACAGGTCCACCAACGGTTTGCCCCAATGGGAGAACAGATTGTAAGCTACCTCTGGATGGAGAGACCACTTGTGGGATGTCTGGCCTATGCGGCTGAGAGCATCCGCCAGTTGGTTCGAGACTCCTGCCACATGGATGACAAGGAGATCCGCCTCCAACCGGCTGACGAAGGTCCAGATCCGGAGCACCTCCTTGCACAGCAGACAGGAGTGCGTGCCGCCCTGTGTGTTGAGGTAGTACATGGTCGTGGTATTGTCCATCTGGACTTGAACCACTTGACCCCGGAGCTGAGGAGTGAAAGCAGACAGTGCCAGTCTGACTGCTCTGAGCTCCAGCAGGTTGATGTGGCAACGGGACTCCAGAACCCATGGGCTCTGTGGTTCCCCATGTGGGCTCCCCAGCCCATGAGAGATGCATCGGTCGTGAGGACGACCATCGACTCGGGGCGGACAAATGGGATCCCTTCCTGCAGACGACCTGGGACGGTCCACCACTGGAGAGCGTCCCACATCTTCTGGGTGGCAGTGACCAGCTGGTCGAAATGACCCTGATGCTCAGTCCACTGAGTGGCCAGCTCCCACTGGAGGGGGCGCATGTGCAATCTGGCCCAACGGACCACTGAGGTGCACGCCACCATGTAACCCAGAAGGCAAAGGAAGTCCCGGGCAGCACGCAAGTGCCCAACCAGAAATGACTGGGCAAAGGAGGAAAGAATCTCCGCCCTGTCCGCCGGAAGCCGAGCTCTGGCTTGACGAGAGTCGAGCTCTGCCACGACAAAGCCCATCACCTAAGAGGGCATGAGTTCCGACTTGGCCTCGTTGATCAGGAAGCCTAATTGGGAACAGGTTCGGAGGGCCAGGTCCCTGGACCTCTCCACCTCCTGCAGGGAGGAACCCGCCAGGAGCCAATCGTCGATGTAGGGGTATAACCGACCCCCTTGATGCCGTAGATGGGCCGCCACCACTGCGATGCACTTGGTGAAGACCCATGGGGCCGATGGCAGGCCGAACAGCATGGCTTGGAACTCGTACAGGGTCCCTTCCACCCTGAAGCGGAGGAACCGCTGGTGGGACGGACGGATTGGGATGTGGAAAAACGCGTCCTGTAGATCCAGTGAACAGAACCACATGTTTCGCTCCAGAGATGGTATGATCTGATTCAGAGATACCATCCGGAAGGTGCGAGACCGGAGATATTGATTCAGGTCGTGGAGATCTAGGATGGGGAGCCAACCCCCCCGTCTGCTTGGGCACCAGGAAGTACCTGGACACGAAGCCTGTGTCTGTAGGAGGATCTGGCACTGGAGCTACCGCCTCCTTGCGGAGAAGCTGAGGAATGTCGTCCCGAAGGGCCGACTGAGTGCCAACTGAGATCCTTTCCTCCCGTGGGGCACGGGCTCGGCAGGAAGGGTACTGTTCGAACTCTAGAGGCAGTCCCTGACGGACCACTTCCAGGACCCACCTGTCCGAAGTGATACTGGACCAGGTGGAAAGAAAGTGGCAGAGCCGGCCCCACACGGGAGGACCCAGAACTGGCGTGACGGGTGGGGGTGGCTACCCGACCCGTCCACTGCACAGGCTTAGAGGAGGAGGAGGCCCTGGACCGCACCTCGGCCTCCTTTGCGGGGCTGTTGGGGACCCTGCTTGGGCCTGGGGTGCCAAGCTTGAGTCTGCTGTTGCTGCTGACCTTCTTGATAGGAGGGCTGTCTAACCGCAGGGGAAGAGTGCCGAAAAGGCTTCTTCTTGCGCTTCTGCTGGTTCTTGCCTGAAGAACCTTTTGCAAAGGTGGCATTGGACTGCTCTATGCGCTGGAGGTGACCTGCCACTTCCGGACTGAAGAGATCAGTGCCAAGGAAGGGCACGTCAGCTAACTTGTGCTGAGTAACCACCGGAAAAGAGGATAATCTCAGCCAGGCCCTGTGGCGAGTGGCCACCGTGGCTGCTAGTGAACGGGCACAGGAATCTCCAATGTCCAAGGCCGTCTGAAGCTGCTGTTTTGCAACAGCACGGCCCTGGTCATGGACTTGCTTAACCGTGGTCTGCATGTCCACTGGGAGATGAGGGAGGACTTCATCTAGCGACCCCAAGACGGCGTGAGAGAAGTGTGCCATGATCACTGCCGAGCTGGCCTGACGAAGGCCCAAGGATGAGGCTGCATACACCTTCCGGGCAGAATGGTCCATATTTTTGGACTCTTTGTCCGGAGGGCGGTCAGTATCCGCTGAGCTACCCATGCATCTAAACACTGAGGCAGTCACAAGGCTCTCGGCCAAGGGATGCTCAGTGAAGCCCGCCAAGGACCCCATGGGTACAGTGTATTTGCGAGCCATGCGGGCAGACGGAGCCGGGCAAGAGGAAGGGTGCTGCCATAGATCAAGGGACAGGCCAACAATGGCTTCATCCACTGGGAAGGCCTCCATCGGGGTATCCCCCCTCTTAAGGATATCCAAGAGAGGATATTCTGCCTTCTTTTGGATAGGCTCCAAGGGCATACCAGTGGACTCTGAAATAAGTCGGAGGATGCCCTGGAAAGAGGAAGGACCTTCCTCCAGGCCTGTGACTGACAACTCATCATCGGGGTGTGAGTGAAGGCCAGTGGTATCCGAGTCCGAGGAGTCGGGATACAGGGCTCTCCCACCTATGTCCCCTTCAATACGCCAAGGGCAATTGGGGACAACAGTGGTGGACAGCCGACGGGGCAGGCCCGTATCTGTCCGATCCTCTTTGAGGGGACCCCTCCCTGAGGCTGCTTAGGCGGTGGCCCCACCAAAATTGGTGGGCAGACCGGAACAGGTCGAACAGGAATGCGTGCCGGACCTACCAGAGGGAGAACCGCAGTCTTCGGTTCCGGAGGGGTCAGCGTCAGCCTAAGAGGCTGGGGCCAAGTAATGGCCGGTGGAGCCGGCTTTTGACCGGTCAGAATTAGCTGCTGCCACATGAGGTCCTCATAACATCGACGAAGCTTCCGTCGAAGTCTCTCCTCGTCCGAGGAGGATGAGGATCAGTGGCGGCGCCTCATCCGGGAGTGTTTGTGACCCTTTTTCGGTTTTTCGACCGATGGGGTCCTAGTCCTCGATCAAGACCGACGGTGTCAGCTCTGTCGATCGGGAGAGGCTGGATTCGGTGAAAACCGAGGTTCCGGCTCCTGTCCCTCGATCGGGATACACCGAGGGACGGGTCTCCTCGTCGGGGAAGGAAAGGATGGGTGTCCTCTCCAAGGAGTCGGCCGGGGTCGGCGACAACGGCTTGATCGGGTCGAGAGAAATCTCGTCCAGTTCGGCCGTATCTTTGGCCTCGGTGGCTTGGCCTGACAGAAGGTCCGAGAAGCCGGCAGCCGAGGAAGCGATCTCAACCGAGGTCGAGACTGCAAGATCCTGAGAATCAGACCGCTCTCGGTCCCAGGAACGTCTTCTTCGGGCAGAAGAAGATTTAGGGTCCTTGTCCCTTTTCTTAGGGCGGGAGGAGTGCGAGCCCGAGGGCACCTCACCCTTGGTAGGGAGAGACTGGCACAGCTCCCGAAAGGACCCAGTGCAAGTGGAGCCCAGGTTAAGTGGCACGAAAAAAACTTTGGCTCGCCGAAGCTTGAGCAGCTTCCTCTTCGAAAGCTGCCATCTGTTCGAGCTGATCGGTGGATCCCGCGGCCACGAAAACCGCCCACCTGGCCTCCTTCGATTTCACCGGTGGGTTGCGAAGCTCTGGTCTCCCTAGCTTTAGGCATGCCTTGCGGTCATCCAGGACGTTGGGATGGAAGGCCAGACAAATGATACAGAGGTGGTGTCATGCACGACACCCAAGCAATAAGCGCCACGAGAGGTGGGGATCGGTGTGACATTTTCTGTCCGCAGGACACTCTCACGAACTCGGGGGACGACTTGTCCTCCATGTCCGATGTGCTCAGATTGGAATCATAAACTCTTACGAGTTTCAAAGAAAGCAAATGCGGCGAAAACCGTCGATTAGAATCCAGGGCCTACGGTACTGCAGAAGTAGCATGAGGGAACCCGACTCTTCCAGCAGAAAGGAAGATCTAGCATCATGGGGCGGAGCCGAGGTATATACCACCTGGGTGGGTGGGAAGAGCCAGCTTGAAGACTTCCGGCAACATTTAAAGGGGAAAGGGACATGCCCAAGAGTGTGGATGAACAACATATCCACGCTCCTAGAAACTCACATAGGACTGCATACAAACAGAGATGCTGACTTGAAGTTAAAGGTTCTTGAGTTTCTGGCATATTTACTGCTGTGGATGCTTCTGCCCTTTTGTTTGGGTGCCAGGATTCCCTGGACTAGCACATCCAGCGGGGAAGAAGCTTTTAGTATTGTTGCCTTGATAGCCCTAACCAGTAATTATAAATAGAGAATAATGGATGGGGAAGTGTGTGATACGAGAATTTAATGTATACCTGAGGTGTGGGATGCTACATAAACCCCGAGGGCAAAGCCCGAGGGGTTTATCATATACCACGCAAAATACATTAATTCAATGTTCACTCAATTCCCCATTTTTATTTTATATAATTGCTGGCTAGCAATTTTTACAGCTTGAGTTCTGTCATATGCACACACACACACACACACACACACACACACACACACACACACACACACTCTGTAGCCTAACTTGAACTTCTGTGTTTCACACACACACACACACACACATACACACAGTCTGTCTCTCCCTTTCTAGAATGGGCATTATTTTCTGCTATTTTTTTTAAAACTTAGTCTCCACTGGGTATCGCGCCAGTCATCTCGGGGACGTAACTACTCCTCGCACCCGCCAGCCTGTGTCAGAAGCAGAAGAACTACGGGATTAACCACATAATTTCCTTTAATCTTTACAGTGTTAGATAGGATCAACAAGATAGGGTCATATGTGACAGACATTTACTGAAAGACGAGAGATGAGTGTGTTTGTTGGGGCCCCGTCTGTGGCAGCTCCTCGATAACGGAAAGACGGATCCGCCATGTTTTTGGAAGTATTCAGACCGGCCAGATAGAAAACGCGAGCCAATGAGGGAGCCGGATGTTTTGATGGGCATAGCACGTGAATGCCGTAATAACCTGCGGGTTATTACGGCAAATATCAACTGGCTCTTTCAGTACAAAAAATTGCTGGCCAGTAATTATAATACAACACTACGCAGTAGAATACTACACTACACTGTTTATTACAGGCCCTTGGGGTGGTATTCATGTATTGGTAATGCTGTGGTACCATATAAAATTAGCAGTTTAAAAAATGGCCCCATTCAGTTCTGTGGCGGGTCCCCCACACTTTCCATGGTTAGCTGTCTCAAAACATTTTAGCATGGGGCCGGCACACTGGGAAGTATAAGGAATCGGCTGGCCATCCTCTCAGGCCAATTTACGATCCCTTCCCTCCCAAAGGCCACTGGACTATAAATTAAAATTTACTCAAGGATGGACTCGGGCAGCATTTAGGTATGCACGTATGCATTTAAAAAAGCCCAGTTTATTTACAGCCACATCTTAGAACATTCCTTTAACCAGTAATTATAATACTACACCACACCTACACAGTTTTGCCAAGTGTCTTTCACACTAATTGTATCTCAAAATGTTTCACTGCAACAATAAAAAACCAAAACAACTAGAACTACAGAATACAATCATACAAAAGTATAATGCAACCAATATGTATTGCTTGGACACTTTACACTGTAGGCACTATCGGAAACAGGGTGGTTTGAACGTCATGTGAGTTAATTACAGTCAGCTAGTCTACTAAAACAGAGAAATCTACATTAAAGTGAGAGATAAAAGGAAAATTAGAACTAGAAGGCAACAGTGAAACAATAAGATTTGAGGTGAGATTTAAAAAGCAAGGGTAGAGTCTACATATAAGAGGACTACTATAAAAAGTACGCAGTCTACAACATCTCCGTTCAGGCAAGAAAAATTGGGGTCTGGATTTGCGATATCTGCAGCACACATTTAGTGTTAGATCACAAAATGGTGGTCTAACGTCATGCCAGACGCTCAGCCACAAAAATGACTTGCGCAACAACAAAAAGATGCCTGTGTAACCCCTAGATGGTGCTATCCCAGGGGCTACTACCCCTGCCTGATTTGCCACTAACAGGTTGAGGGGCCTGGATCCAATGGCGGGTGCCTCCACCCAGAGGTCAGGGTTTGCAATAGTTAAACTTACTTGGTCACAGCCCTCTGGGACACTGCAACCCCTTTCTTCCCACTAGTGGCCCACACAATATATCAGAATTACCTTCACAGTATACACTTACCCCAGGACTAGTTCTGGCACTGGGACCTCCTGTGAAATAAGATACAGTGCAACAATCACAGTACAGTACTTTAACATAGACAAATACCTCAGGAAGTATAACTTTGCTGAAACAAGCAGCTCTGATTAATTGGGGGATATAACAAGGACAGGGAAATCAGGTTAATTAGCTTATCACTTTACTATCTACCTATGGCTCTGTGCCAGGCCTATCCTACCAGTTACTGTCCTGGGTACCCAAGCCCTAGTGGCTAGTCCAAACCGTGGCAGCTGGTAGGGCCCTTTCACACAGTGAAAAGAAAATTAGTTTAAACAGTCAGCAGTACAGTGATTCCATTTGGATTTAATGTGGCAATTCAACAGGGAAGCGACCCTGAATTAGTACTCACGACCTCCAAACAAGATAGGGTCCTTCAACGTCAGCAGGGCTACTCTTGAGCTCCACGAGACTCTTCACACATTTATATGGTAAAAGAAAGTACTATACCAGGCAGGCTGCTTCTCTATCCGATCGCAATTACTGCACAATACCGGAGAACACACAGCAGATTCAGTTCCTGACAGACGAGTGCAATTCAAGCAATTTCTCCAGTCTTCTACAGGGTGAGCCTGGTTTCTACTCTTCAGAGATCCTTTGATTCTTTTCACAGGGCCAGTTCAGTCCTAACAAGCAGTTACACAAGCTGCAGACCGAACTCTGGGCCTTACACACGTTTTTTAACTGAAACTGTGTACTGAAGGAGCACAGGTTTCTTTCCCTTCACTGCCAGAGCTAAACGAAACTCCAACAGACAAAACCGGGCACTTCCTTTGAGTTCCTCCCAGTTCTTGACTGGATTGGCTGTCACTCACAATAGACTGCTGCTGTTGGTCCAAAAAGGCGCCAAGTCTAAACTACATCTCCCAGAGTCACTGCCCATACAATCCTCTTGTGGCTGGCTCAGATTATGAGTCCAAGTTCTGATTCGTCCAAGGCACCATTTTAGAGCTAGCTACACACACTGATTGGTCCAGTTCAGCAGTTCAAAACCAGAATGGGGAACTAGGCAGACACAGTTCTGACTGCAAAGAAAGCAGGTTAGACAAACTGTAATTTCATTATTACTGTAAATGATTTCTGGCAAACAGTTACATCTTTCAGATAGGTTCCTTTGCACTCCTAGTGACTGCAAAAATGGAGTGAATTGGCAGCAGCTTGAGTGGTACTCAAACAGAAAGCACACAGTCCCCCATATAAACTAATTATGTCTGCAAGCAGACAGCTCTTAAGAGACAGTACCAGAGGCTCTAAAAACACTCACTGATAATAAATGGCTAGCAGCAAATACCATTCAGGCTTGGAGCATTCAAGCAAGCTCCTGGAAGTCTTTGAGGAACCCCCATTTGCAGGGGGTTACACCTTCCTGGCCTGGGAAAGCTTGACGTCGCGTCAAGCAAGTACCCCATAAGTTTCAACTGCAACCATATACATTTGCATTAGGCTCACACATGTAATCATCAGTCAATACATCATTTTACCAAGAACACATTTCTGAAACATTGCAGTACGTCACTCTTTACACAGTATTACACACACATTGTACCATATCTCAAGTTATTACCTCTTGCACATGAAACCTGAAGAGAGGGGGCCCTTCCTTATCAGTTACCTTGGGGCCGGACGGGGCAAGGGCACCATAGTTAGAGGGCAACACAAGTAACTTGGAGTTAGCACTGACGCTCAGTTTGGGTAATGAGCTCGGGGACACATACACTCCTTTATGGACAACATTGAGAGGCAAGTCCACAGGCCTCCCAAGAAAATCATAACTGAGGTGCACCACAGGCTTTACAGCTCGACCAGTCTTTCTAGGGGGAACTGTTACAGTCTCTGCACTCTGAGCCTCATTTTCAGCATTGTCCTCACTTGTCAGGGAGTCTCCATGGGGTAGAGAGGCTAGAACTTGGGGCACTTTCAGCTCCAGGAGTTACAGTTTCTGAGTCCACAACATTTGGCTCGCATGGAGAGCTTTTGGACACTGGCAGTGGACTGTCAGGGCACTCAAAATACTCTTCTTGTTCGTGTATCACCAGTCTGCCCCAATCTATCATTTTCCTCCCTGAAAGCTCAAACAGTTCAACCATGCACAATGATTCCATTTCATCTGATCTGATGCTTTGCACTTCACTTTCTGGGAGCATTGGCTCCAGGGATGAAGCTGGGGGCTTAGACAGTCCAGAAGGCCCAGCTTTGTCTCCAGTATTGACTAGGGATTGCCCGAAACAATTGACTCAGTTGTAAGAAGGATAGTATTCAAAGTCACTCTCACTTTCTTCTGATATGGACTGACAGTCATGCTCAACTGGGACTTGTGCAGGGAACACTTTAACTCTGCTTCTGTAGGTGCAGACTTCCTTGATCTTTTCTTAGCAGCAGCTCTAGTCACTGGTCCAGAGGGGGCATCTTCTGGGGCTCAGACTCAATCAGGATTTGTCCAATGGGCAGTAAATGATTTCTATGCATTGTTTTTACATCTTTTGAATTGTTCTCAGGCCTTACTTTGTACACTGGCAGATCATCTAGTTTGCCCACTACAATGTGAGGGAGATGGTGCCATCTGTCAGCAATCTTGTGTTTGCCATGCAGTCCCAGATTTCTTAGCAATACCCGATCTCCCTCCTGGAGTTCCTGTGCTTTCAACTTTTATCATACCGTTCTTTGTTGGCCAGATTTCTTTTGGCAGCCATGGTTTGAGCCAGTTAGTCAGCATGAGTTAGCTGGGCCTTTAACTTTTGCACATACTGTAAATAGTTGTCAGCTTGAACCCCATCAGGAGAGACCCCAAAACACACATCTACTGGTAGTCGAGCTTCTCTTCCAAACATCAGGCGGTAGGGGAGAACCCAGTGGCATCACTTTTGGTGCAGTTATAAGCATGTACCAGGGTGCTAATTTGTTGGCTCCATCTAGGCTTGTCCTTTGGGTGCAGGGTGCCTAGCATATCTAGCAAAGTGCGGTTGAAATGTTCAGGCTGTGGTCCCCTGGGGTGGTAAGGAGTGGTTCTGGACTTTCGCACTCCCCACAGAGAAAGCATCTCTTTGATCAGACGACTCTCAAAGTCTCTTCCTTGATCAGAATGGATTCTTTGTGGAGCCCCATAGTGAACAAAAAAGTTTTCTACAAGTACTTTGGCCACAGTGGATGCTTTCTGGTCTTTGGTGGGAAAGCTTGGGCATATCTCGTGAAATGGTCAGTGACCACCAGCACATTACTGATATTTCTTTGATCTGACTCCAAACTCAGAAAATCAATACAGACCAGCTCCATGGGTGCACTGGTGGTGATGTTAACAAGGGGGGCAGCCCTCTGGGGCAAAGCTTTCCTCTGTAAGCAGAGACTACAAGTTTGAATGTGTTGCTCCACATCAGCCCCCATCTTAGGCCAAAAGAATCTGGATCTCACCAAGTCAAGTGTTCTGTCTATACCAAGGTGCCCCATGTGGTTGTGCAAGGACCTCAGTACTGAGTCTCGAAAGGCAGTGGGCAGCACTAGTTGTTGTTTGTCTACTTGTCCCCCTCTGTCTACTGTTTCTCTGTATAACAGTTTATTGATCAGTTTCAACTTAGGACCTTCTTTGTATAACAATGCAGTTCTCAAATCAGTGGGCGTAATTTGGACACATCTTTTCCTGCATAGAGGGCTTCTAAAGCTGCTTTGATCATGGGATCGCGATTGAGCCCGTCAATACTGTCATTGTCCAGCTGAGGCAGTGCACCAATGTCTATTGCAGAAAAGTGGCAATAAGCAGCAGGTATGCAATTCTCAGAGGGTCCCAAGCAATCCACCATGCAGTCCACTGCGTCCGTGACATTTGTTCCTCCCTGTCAAACTTCGGCAGAGTGCCCGAATGTCAGGTTCTGCCAATCGGACCCAATCATTCTGGGGAACAGGCCTCCGGGAGAGAGCATCAGCATCTATGTGGTTCAGACCTGCTCGGTATTCGAGAGCATAGTCATATGTAGATAATGCAGAAAGCCACCTATGGCCAGTGGCATCCAACTTAGCTGAGGTCTGCTATTAGGTCAAAGGATTATTGTCAGTTTTTACTAGTATTTTAGCCCCATACAAGTACTCATGGAATTGGTCAACAATAGCCCACTTCAAAGCTAGGAACTCTAACTTATGTACAGGATAGTTCTTTTCAGATGGGGTCAGGCTTCTACTGGCAAAGGCCACTGGTCTCAGGCCATTCTCGTGCTCTTGGTACAACACAGCCCCCAACCCTTGCAAGCTAGCATCAGTGTGCAGGGCGTAAGGTTTTCTTGGATCGGCATAGGCCAGCACTGGAGCATGGGTAAGTTGATATATGATCTCATGAAAAGCAGTCTCACAATCAGGAGTCCAGCGGGCCCCAAATACTTTACTCGGATGAAAATACACTCTTTCAGTCTTGAGGGGCCTTGACTTTTGGTATTTTTGTGGGTTGGGGATACCCTTGAGTAAGGTTAAGTAAAGGCGGATCACTCTTGAATAGTCCTTGATGAAGCGCCCGATAATAACCACAGAATCCCAGGAATCTTTGCAGTTCTTTTTAGATTTTTGGGCTGTGGCCAGGTGGTCAAGGCCTCAACTTTACTTGGGTCGGTCTCTATTCC
This sequence comes from Neoceratodus forsteri, assembly GCA_016271365.2. NCBI lineage: Eukaryota > Metazoa > Chordata > Ceratodontiformes > Ceratodontidae > Neoceratodus > Neoceratodus forsteri. The sequence continues at coordinate 1,069,970,390 of CM028135.1, forward strand.
TCGGTGGATACTATGTGTCCCACATACTTTACTGATGTTTGAAAGAATTGACACTTATCAATGGACAGTTTAAGGCCAAAGTCCTCCAGTCGGTCCAATACCTTAAATAATCTGCTCTCATGTTCCTCCAGTGAGCTGCCAAACACAATAACATCATCTAGGTATACCAGGCACTCTAGTAAGTTCATGTCCCCCACTGCACGCTCCATCAATCGTTGAAAAGTGGCTGGGGCACCTGAAATCCCTTGAGGCATCCTCATGAATTCATAGAAGCCAAGCAGACAGATAAAGGCTGTCTTCTCACGGTCCTCTGGGGCCATCGGGATCTGGTAGTACCCACTGCGGAGATCCAACACAGAGAACCACTTGCTCCCGTTTAGGCAGTCCAAAGCATCCTGAATGCGGGGCATTGTGTACTGATCAGGGATAGTCCACCGGTTTAAGGTGCGATAATCCACACACATCCTTACTGTCCCATTCTTTCTCCACTACCACAATGGGGAAGCATAAGGGCTTCTGGATTCTTGTATTACACCAGCAGCTAACATCTCTTGCAGATGCCGTCTCACATCATCTATGTCAGCAGGTGCCAGCGTCGAGACCTCTCACGAAATGGTCTTTCGTCATGCAGCCGGATATTGTGCTCAGCTCCTTGCACACATCCTACATCCCATTCCTTTAAAGAAAACACCTGGTCTCTCTGGGCAAGCTTCTCACTGATCCTCACTTTCCATTCAGCTGGCAACGGGAGTCGCCGAATCAAACAAGTCAGCTACTTCTGTCATTCTTCCTCAACTCTTGCTGCTGGGTAGCACTGCAGTGTCTGCACAATGCACACTAGCCAGGATGCAACCTCTATTTACTCGAATGTCTCTTTCAGACACATTATGAACTTGGACCATTACCCTTCTGGCATAAGCATGGCTCTAGCGGCAAAATACTAGGCTTGACCAGCAGTCCCTCTGGCAATTTCCATCGCCTGGTGCATCCAACATTAATATTTTATTCTTAACATCCTTTCTGATACGGACCTCTCCCTGTAAGGTACACTGGGCATTTGGCGCCAGGATCAGAGACTCAGGATCCTTCTTCCATACAATTCCGACCCGGTTCCTCTGGTTCTATTTTTCAGCATCTCTCTGTGCCTCATAGGCCTTCTTAATTAAAGCTGGAACTCTTAAAGCTCTACTAGTTTTTGACCCTGTTTTTCATAACACAACTGTGCCAGCCTTCCGAACATATGAGCATTTGTTCCAATCAACAAAGGACACCATCATACAGTCCAGTGGGGGACACACTAAGGCTAGAGTCTCTACTTGTTCGGCCACTCCAGCCACGGAGGTGGGGAAAGACAGCCAAATTGGATATACCCGAATAGGGTAGGCCTTCTCACTTAACCCCATACATGCAGTCCTTCTAATGGTTGTAAGGGTACGTCTGACAAATGCTTCTGATACCAATCCTGGAACATAATTGTCACTTGGGAGCCACTGTCTAATACAGCTCTTGTAGACACTCCATTCACCTTTACAGTGGTCTCCATGGAGGGACCCACTATTCTGGACCAGTCTGGAGAGGCGATAGTGGGGCCTGGGCACTGACCTTGCCACAAAAGGACGTGAGTTAGCATTTTGGTGCCCTCACTGGGATCATTTCGCACCTCTTAACCACTGATTTGTTCTCCAAGCTCTCCTTGTAGCCTATATGCAACTTTGTCAGTGTCTTTTGGGGACTGGCATTCCTTTTCATGTGCCCATCCTTCCCACAATTATAGCAAAACATACTTTCTGGAGTTTGAGCTGGCCGGTAGCACCTGGGAGCCAGGGCCGGGGTATTACTAACTGGAAACCTTGGTGCCATCTCTGTCTCTTGGCGTGATAAGCATTTGGAGACATCTCTCAGTTCTCCACTTCCATGGTCAAGGAATTGAGTTTGGAGCTGTTATCAGCAGGAGATACATGGGTGGGTACCCCACCCCATAGCAGATACAGTCGGATATAGGTCAGGGCCCGTACTTGCAGGCGTGGCCTTCATAAAGGGACTGTTTTGAATTCCCCGGATCTCTCTCAACAGTTCACCCCATTGTGGCATATCTTTTTCCTTGTCAGAGCACTCATTGACTGCCAACCTCTGCCCCTGAACTTCACTTGATGGGCCACCCTCAGTCACTCGGGTCGAGCCGCAGCTATTGGTGCAGGTCCTCCCGAGGTCGCCTTTCTCAACTCCTCAATTCTCTCATTAACTCATCATAGGAGGGTGGGGATTCCAGTCGATTTGCCAGGCGAACTGAAGCAACAGCAGTTCTGAGAAGGGGGCAGACTTAGGGATCCTGTCCAGCCTGGTTCGGTCCAGTTCAATCGCTGGCAAACTACCCTTTCTGAGGCATTCTTGCAACAATTTTTCCAGCGAGATACATACACAGACAACAACTCCCTTGGTACTGTTGTGCATTTCTTACTCTCCACCATAGATCCTCATCAGAATCTGGGCTCCCATACACTTTCTCCAAGGCCTCAAGATGAGCCTGTGCAGTCACTTCAGGGTTACTGGCCCGTTTGCACGGATGGTAGCCAGGGCAGGACCTCGGAGCTCTCACTAACCCTCTTTCGCCGCTTCCGAGCATTGCCATTCTAGCACTTGGGGCAACATAGTTCATCCAGGTCTCCCAGTCATCCTCCCTTGGGGGTTGGGAGGGTGCCAGAAAGATCCTCAACCTTCGTAAGAGTCGACTAATGGCAGGTGCAGAAATAGGAGTCTGCATTGGTTCAGCCACCATTACGGGTACTGGAGCAGGAGAGGGTGTTGGGGAGGAACACCCCAGGTGGCAAGAATAGTTTCTTCAAGTCCTCCACAGTTTTCCCTTCCCCCAGCAACCATTTAGCAAATTTCTCCTCAAAAGTTTCAGACAGTGGTGGGGGCTCATTCCCACCCGGGTCTTTACTGTACTTAGTTATCACTCTCCAGGCAGTGAGGGCTCCCTCTGGGGTAATGGTCTGTGGCACTTTGGAGCTATCTATGAGATCCTTAAACTCTACTAGGGCCAGGAAAGTGTGGGTGAGCAGATTAGCATGACGACCCACCACCACAGGGTTTTGTAAACCTTCCACCTTGGAAAGTACTCCTGTACAGTGTCCGTATTGATACCCAGGGGATGTCCAGGATAAGCATAGCATTTGGGGTCCAATCTCCTCCCCAGTACACCACTCCACCAGCCGGTGCACAGCCACTTCTGTCGGGGTACCCATTTTTTTCTTAACAGTGGTTCAGTAAATATGGCCACGAGAGGACACACAATCCCAGCGGTGAGCCTCCAAGATGTAACCCTAGATGGCGCTATCCCAGGGGCTACTACCCTGCCTGATTTGCCACTAACAGGTTGAGGGCCTGGATCCAATGGCGGGTGCCTCCACCCAGAGGTCAGGGTTTGCAATAGTTAAACTTACTTGGTCACAGCCCTCTGGGACACTGCAACCCCTTTCTTTCCACTAGTGGCCCACAATATATCAAATTACCTTCACAGTATACACTTACCCCAGGACTAGTTCTGGCACTGGGACCTCCTGTGAAATAAGATACAGTGCAACAATCACAGTACAGTACTAACATAGACAAATACCTCAGGGAGTATAACTTTGCTGAAACAAGCAGCTCTGATTTATTTAGGGGATATAACAAGGACAGGGGAAATCAGGTTAATTTGCTTATCACTTACTATCTACCTATGGCTCTGTGCACAGGCCTATCCCTACCAGTTACTGTCCCTGGGTACCCAAACCCTAGTGGCTAGTCCAACCGTGGCAGCTGGTAGGGACCCTTTCACACAGTGAAAAGAAAAATTAGTTTAAACAGTCAGCAGTACAGTGATTCCATTTGGATTTAATGTGGCAATTCAACAGGGGCGACCCTGAATTAGTACTCACGACCTCCAAACAAGATAGGGTCCTCCAACGTCAGCAGGGCTACTCTTGAGCTCCACGAGACTCTTCACACATTTATATGGTAAAAAGTACTATACCAGGCAGGCTGCTTCTCTATCCCGATCGCAATTACTGCACAATACCCGGGAGAACACACAGCAGATTCAGTTCCTGACAGACCGAGTGCAATTCAACAATTTCTCCAGTCTTCTACAGGGTGAGCCTGGTTTCTACTCTTCAGAGATCCTTTGATTCTTTTCACAGGACCAGATTCAGTCCTAACAAGCAGTTACACAAGCTGCAGACCGAACTCTGGGCCTTACACATGTTTTTGACTGAAACTGTGCACTGAAGGAGCACAGGGTTTCTTTCCCCTTCACTGCCAGAGCTAAACTGAAACTCCAACAGACAAAACCGGGCACTTCCTTTGAGTTCCTCCCAGTTCTTGACTGGATTGGCTGTCACTCACAATAGACTGCTGCTGTTGGTCCAAAAAGGCGCCAAAGTCTAAACTACATCTCCCAGAGTCACTGCCCATACAATCCTCTTGTGGCTGGCTCAGATTATGAGTCCAAGTTCTGATTCGTCCTAGGCACCATTTTAGAGCTAGCTTACCCCACACTGATTGGTCCAGTTCAGCAGTTCAAAACCAGAATGGGAACTAGGCAGACACAGTTCTGACTGCAAAAAAAACAGGTTAGACAAACTGTAATTTCATTATTACTGTAAATGATTTCTGGCAAACAGTTACATCTTTCAGATAGGTTCCCTTTGCACTCCTAGTGACTGCAAAAATGGAGTGAATTGGCAGCAGCTCGAGTGGTACTCAAACAGAGAAGCACACAGTCCCCCCATACAAACTAATTATGTCTGCAAGCAGACAGCTCTTAAAGCCACAGTACCAGAGGCTCTAAAAACACTCAGTGATAAATGGCCTAAACGCCAAACACCATTCAGGCTTGGAGCATTCAAGCAAGCTCCTGGAAGTCTTTTGGGAACCCCCATTTACAGGGGGGTTACACCTGTATCATTTTTCTGCCATAATGTGCGGAAAGAGTTGAAAAACCATTACAACACTTGAAAATAACCCGCAAACATTGTGGCGTTATAACAGTGGGTGGCGCCAAGCATGGGTGGGATACACATAGGTGAATATTATTAAATAGGCAGGAAGGAGGGAGAGTGACAGGATAGCAGTTAGGTCTGTGGAGAAAAACTAGGCTGGGAACATCTGGGCAGGCTGGGTAGGCCAAGTGGTCCTTTTTTGACGACGGATTTTACGTTTGTAACCCCTTAAAAATGGGGGTTCCCAAAAAGTCTTCCTTGAGCTTGCCTAAATGCTCACTGCCAGGCTGGTGTCCTGCGTTTTAGCAGTTTAAATGTGATTACCAGAGCTTGTATAGCCTCTGTGTACTGTCTCTTTAAGAGCTGCCTAATTGCAGATTAAGTAATCTTGACAGGTAGCTCTGTTGAAAGATGTAACTATTTACTGAAAAACCATTTAGAATGATAATGATAATGTAGTTTGTCTAACCTGCTTCCTTTGTAGCAAGGACTGTTTTGTTTGTCTCCACTATTTTGGTACTGGACTGCAAATTGGACCAATCAGTACTGGTGGGACCTAAAATGTAGCCGGACTACAGGAGCTGTCTGAATTCAAAATCTGTAGGAAATTTAGTTTGGAGTTTTTTGTGCCTTTTTTACAACTGAAGGGGGAGCGTTTGCTTTGACTGACAGCCAAATCAGCCAACCAAATCTTTTGGATCTTGGGGAAGTCCCGGCCTGCTTGCAGTTTTCAGTTAGAACTAAGCTGGAAGCTGAGCAAGAAGGAGCTGAAGTGTTTTCTGAGCAGCTATCCTGAGTGGATTTGCATGGGAGAACTCTAAAAAGGCTAAGTTTTTGGCCTGCATGCCAGTGTGCTGCTCCTGAGAGGGAGAGAAGAGAATTATTTTAGACTATATCCAAGTTTGTGTGAATAAAGTAAGCTACTGAAGTGGGCCAGGCTCAACCTGAAGAAGACCGAATATTTTTGCTGAATGCGATCGGCCTGTCAGGAGTTCCAGCTACCCCAAGCTCCTGGTGTGTACAGAGACTTTGCGATTGTGCCCAGGGAGCGCTTTGCCTGGTACAGTAGAATTCCCGTACAAGTAAATGTGCTGTGAGCTGCTAGTGGGTTGTGAGTTAGTTCTCCACTGTGTGAACTGTGTTCTGCTTGCTGGATGCTATATCTAGCCCAAAACGGACTACTTCTGAACTTGTTTCCATGCGGTCTGCGCTTTGCCAGACTGGCCCAGCCAGACTACCCACAGTACAGAGAAGCCATCGACGAGAGACCTGCCTGGGGATCAGCCCCCTGCTCCACGCCTGAACAGGAACGCCGCCTCTGCGACGTGTGTGGGCCCTGCTTCTCCTGGCATTCCAGATCAACCACCTTCAGTCTCGATTTTTGTCCAGCCTGTGTCCAGTCTTGGGTATCGTGAGTAAAAACAAGGGTAGCTCCTTACAACAACAGCTTAATCTGAGTGTGTCATCTGATTGTCTTCTTGTTTTGTTTCCTTATGAACTGAGCTCTCTGGCTCCGGATTACAAATATTGTGTACTGTGCATGTTGTGTTTTCCATCACAGGGCCCCAATCAGCTGCAACCCCAGGCAACTGTCCTGGCTAACCCATCTCTTCTCTACCTGGGTACCCAGAGGTGGATTGTGTTGGGGGGGGACTCAAAGCACATGCATAACTGCTTGATTGCTATAAGCTTTAAGCTAATTAACCTGATTTTGCCCCTCCCTTGTTCAAGTCCCCTGAATAAATCAGATCTAACTTTTTCTGCATGTAATCTGACTGTGGTTCCAGTTTGTGCTCAAAGTACTGTAGCTATTTGCTGTGCTTAACCTTGTTTTACAGGGGTTCCCCTGGGTCGAGCCAGAAGAACCAGCCCTGGTGGTAAGTGCAAGCAGTGTGGGTACTTGTGTGGTGTACCAGGGGTATTGTGAAAGTGATTATTGTACAGTGTTCAGGCCACTAGAGGGGAAAGAGGGGGGTAACAGTGTCCCGGAAGGCTGTGCCCAGGTTAGCTTGACTACTACCAACCCTGACCTCCGGGTGGAGGCACCCATTTCAGAACTCAGACCCCTTAACCTGCTACTAGCCAAGCAGGCAGGGGTAGTAGCCCTTGGGATAACGCCACCTAGGGGTTACGCGTTTTTATGCTTAACTTCCCAACTGCAGGTGTCCCAACACCCGACATCAAAAACTAATGCTACACAGCCATATCTCTCAATGACTAGGCCATTTGTTATCAATCACTCAAGACAGATTAAAAAATATGAGAACATATTGAGGTCCCTTAGTCTCTCCTCGTATGTTTTGTGGTTGTCAAGTCAGGAATTTGTCACCTAGAGCCAAGGCAGAGCAGAGCCAGAGATCTGGCTTGACTCTACGAGCCAAACACGAGCCAAGCCCAGGCTGCTACAGATTGTTCTCTATGTAAGAGTTGAACATTTTGTACACTACACTAACTGCTCAGGCTTACAAAAATGCTTATTTTGATTATACATGAATTGGCTTGGCTTGACCTTGGCTCTCAATTGTTTAAAGAAGCCGAGCCGAGCCGGGCCAAGCACTAAGCTCACGCTCGAGCCTGCTCTGACTTGCCCACCTCTAGCAAGCCCTGCACCATTTTTGTCGCCCTTCTCTGGACAGTCTCCACCTTGTTTATGTCCTTGCACAGGTGTTGCCTCCAGAACTGCACACAGTACTCCAGGTCAGGCCTTACCAATGTTTTATACATCAACACCTCCTGCTAGCGATACCCTTGCCTATGCACCCCAGCATGCCACTGGCCCTCCATGTTGCCTTTGCGCACTGCTTTGATACATTAAGGTCATCAGAGATAATAACTATTAGGTCCTTTTCCTCTTTGGTGAGAGTTAGCCCCCCGCCCCAACCTGCAGCTCTCCCCAGGGTTCCCTCTAGCCAGGAACTGGCTGCCATGCATAATTGTCAAAAAAAATCTCTTCCACTGAGGTTACCTGCTAAATCTACATGGTAGCTTCATCCAGTAGATGCATTAAGATGGTACTACAGCATAACACTCTACCAAGACATAAAATTTTTTCTTCATGGCAGGTATGGCACCAGGGATAGGAACTTTCAAAAACTTCAAAATCAAGTATCTTGGTTTCAGGAATGAAAGAAAACAAAAACTAAAATGTGTATCTTGATATTTTTTGCTAGATAAACATTGTTGCTGAAAAAAACTTACATGGTTACTAACAAACTGCTGCTTTAAATAGCCCCTTATTTCCTGTCTTGTATGTTTTAGCACGGTTTGTTTTGTTTGTTTTTTTGAAAGTTCTACCTTATGGTTGAATACCAGCATAGTCGAATACCTGAATACAGTCTAAATACCTTGGGTTTATTCGAATATTCAATGAACGCACAATTTATGTATTTGCACACCTCTACTACTACATTAGAGGAGAATGCAAATTTTGCTATGCCCTGTATGGAAAATGTTAACTTCAAACACCACAAATCTCTCATTTCTGCTTAAAAACTGCAACCATTCCCCTAGAATGAGCCACCCTGCAGCTTTTAGGATGTTATGCTAGTTATGGAACTTAGAATGAAATTCAAACTCTGCTGTGTGGTCACACTCACCCCTCATTCTAACGTCAGATTTATTTCTCCACCTGAAGAAAGCAGTAGCCCTGAAGTCCTCTTTAGCGTCTGACTGATTTATGGTTTATTTTACATTTTATAACAAGTTACTGTGTTTAATTACTTTATTGATGATGCTGCGTTAGTTTGGGTACTTTTGTGATTACAGTTCCCTGGAACTGGAGAAGTCAGTTTTCCGGAGTGGTTCCAGGTCTTAGGGAACCAATTAATTTTCCTAATTTCTACACTCATAAACTACTTTAAATTAAACTGCTTTGAGGTTTCCCTTTTAATTATCCTCACTTCCTCATTTTTAAGGAACCGAGAGGACATTTGGCCCTTAAACCTATCTAAACATCATTCAGGTTACTTTCATTTGCAGTTTGAGTTTTAAGGTAACCGAACCACATTTTGGCTATTTTAAACCCTTTTTTAACCAATATAGTTTTTTTTGTTTATAGTTTTAGTCATTTTCTTTGGGAATCTTTAACATCTCCCAGGGTCATCAGTGTTTGACATGACTGACAGACCCAAAAAGACAATCGGACCTACAGGCTTTAAAAACTGTAAAGTGTGTTTTCAACTCACGGCAAAGGCAGACTGCCACACGTTGTGTTTTAAGGTGCCTGGGTCCAGACCACAATTTCGTCAGCTGTGAGCTCAAAGAAAAGGGCTAAAAAAATTAGAAGACCCTATGGCTTCTCAGTCTGCCTCCATGTTATCTAAAGGCTTAGATGAGGATCAAACCCCTCTAAGTGCACAGCAGTCCCTGTCAAAGGGGACAGAAAAGAAAGATAAGGCTGCAAGAGATGGTTCAGAAATCGGGGTGCAAGAGGGGATACTGAATCCAGCAAAAATAAAAGCCTTAGAGCAGACACCAGAGACAGTGCCTGCCAAGAAAAAAACAAAAGGTGAAACATGATGCTGTCCCTCCTCCTGAAGAAGGAAAGCAGCTGCCAAAAGACACAAATAAAATGCCCCAGTAGAGGACATGACAAAGGCATGGCAATTCTCCAGGCATTACAGGCCACGGAAATGTTATAAATATGCCTGTCCCCCCACCCCACCCTAGTTCTCGTTCGATTTCCCATGCCTGTGGAGGAGTAGGTTGAAATGAACTATGAAGAAGAAGAGGAAGGAAAAAACATAGAACCACATGGTTCTCCAGAACAAGAATTTAGCTTCCCCTTCTAGACCCTCGGGTGACTATGCCTCTCGCTATACGTTTGTTTAAGACATATGGTAAACATCCTCAATATCACCTCACAAGAAAGTGAGGAGGAGTAGCAGAAATTTATAGATATGATGGGCTTATCTCCAACAAAGGGGTTACTGCTTCCCATCCACAAATCCCTTTAAGAAAGCCATCTGTAAAATCACGTCAGCATCCTTCTCGGTTGCTGACACAGAAACAAAATTGAGAAAAAGTATTAGGTGGACAAATTTTTTTTATTTATTTATTTATTGAAAATGTTTCACCAGGAAAGGCACACTGAGCAAAAAGATGCTCGTCTCACGGTGCGACCGGGGGGGGGGTTACAGAGGAGACAGATATACATACAGTAGTTGAACTTACAGTAGCACAATATGGATAATGCACATAGTTGGGAGGGATTACATTTGAATATGATACATAGGCAGAGCAGTACAGCACAGCAAGTACAGGTTGTACAAATCGTGGTTACCCGGCAGGGTAAGAACAGTACAGAACATGATCGTAAGAGCATAGTATACAAAGCAAGGGTACACATCGAGGCAAAACAAGAAATACATAAGTGCCAGTTTATAGAACAGAGGTAGTAGTAGCAGAACTTGACAGCCAGTGGCGGAAGTTGAGCTACAGGGAGAAGCATCAAGTAGAAAGGAAGGATTTGGAGAGCAAGATGGGGGGTAGAGTAGGAGGGTGAAGAATTGTAGATGTATAGGGGAGAGGTTAGGTGAGGAGGGAGGGGGGCTGGGGAGCTTAGGTAGATTAGGAAAGGGGAGAGGGAGAAACTGAGAGTGGGAAGAGTAGGTAATAGAGAGGGAATAGAGTGCAGGGTAGTATATAAGCCAGACAATTAGGCGATGGCCGGGCCGCTGGTCAGGCGCAGGGGGGAGGAGCTAACGGGAGGGTGGTCAGGGGCAGTAGCAATTAGGTGCAAGGAAGTTAGAGAGGGCATAGGAAAGGGAGAGTTTGGATGAAGAGTGACGGATCTGGGTGGGCAGGCCGTTCCAGAGTTTAGGGAAGAGGTAAGAGAATGCGGATTGGCCAGTGGTGGTCCTACGGTGAGGGATGAATAGTAGTCTAGGGTCAGCGGACCTGAGGGCGTGTGAGGGAGGATGGTGGGGGGGGGATAGGGCGGATGCGAGATAGGGCAGGAGGGAGCCGAGCCAGAAGTTAGAAGTGAATTTTGTGATATGAATTAGGCGGTGGTTACTCAGAGAAGGTAGGGACAGGGAACGATAAAGCATGCAGTGATGTGATTGTGGGGGGCATCAAGGGCAAAGTGACAGAAAGCATTGAAGAGGGGGTCTAGTCTGGCTAGGCTGGTCTGTGCAGTGGAACTGTAAACTACATCACAGTAATCGAAGGAAGGTAGAATCATTTTCTGAACAATTTCACGTCTGACAGGAAGTGGGAGACTAGTGCGGTTTCTATAGAGGGCACCAAGTTTTGGGTGTAATTTGGAAATGATGGCATCGACGTGAGTGGTAAAGGAGAGGTGGCGGTCAAGCCAAACCCCGAGATACCTGAAGGAGGGTACTTCTTCGAGGACGGTGTTATTTAGGGTGTGGAATCTCAGAGGGGAGGAGAGTTTGGATAGGCGCTGTCTGGTGCCGAAAGTCATAGAGTTGGTTTTCTTAGCATTTAGGGAAGAGTTGGTTGCTATTGAACCAGTGTTGGATTTTGCAGAAGTCGGTTTGAAGCTTGGAGGTGACTTCTTCGTGGGTCCGGCCGGAGGTGAAGAGGACTGTGTTGTCTGCATACATGTGGATGGCGGAGGAGGAGGAGCAGGAATTTGGCAGGTCATTTAGTAGGATGGAGAAGAGGATGGGGCCGAGAACTGAGCCTTGGGGTACACCAGTGGTGATGGGCGGGGGGGGAAGATGTGGTCAGCTATTTTAGTTGATTGGGTTCTATTTAGCAGGTAGGCACTGAACCAGTTTACAGTGGGTTCAGCTAAACCAGCTCCAGAAAGGCAGGATAGTAGGAGAGAATACGATACGGTGTCGAATGCTTTTGCAAGGTCAATGAAAACAGCAGCAGTGATAAGCCCTTTGTCCATCCCAGTGAGGATGTGGTCTGTGAGTCTGAGCAGGGAGGAGGTAGTGGAGTGGTGTTTTCTGAACCCGGACTGGAAAGGGGTGAAGAAGTTAGTTTCTGCGAGGAAATGGGAGAGTTAGGATACCACAAGGTGTTCCTGGAGTTTTAGAGGGTGGAGAGGAGGGGAGATGGGCGGTAGTTGGTTGTGGAAGGTAGTGTCGCCGCCTTTAGGAGGGGTAGAACAGTGGCATGCTTCCATTCGGAGGAGTGACTCGGTACTGAAGGAAAGGTTTAGTAGGGCTGCGAGGGGGGTAGCGATGGCGGGAGCAGATAGGAAGAGGAGTTTGTTGTCAAGGCCATCAGGGGATTTGCCTTTGGAGGGGTTTAGGGCGCGAAGGGCATCTAAGGTGTCATTGGGGGAAATGTGTCTAAAGGAGAAGGAGTTAAAGCCGGATGGTTGGGAGTTAGGGGGCTGAGGAGATGGAGTGTTAGCAGGTGGACGGGCTTCAAGGAGGGCCTGGGCACAGGTAGTGAAATAGGAATTAAACTCGGAGGAGACTTCCAGGGGAACAGAAAGGAGAGTCCCATGGGCAAGGAGAAGAGGAGGAGGGCTAGCTGTTTGGGGGGAGAAAAGGAAGTTAATGACTTTCCAGAAGTTGGAAGGTCTTCCAAGGTTTGCATTAAGTGTGTTATTAAAATATTCAGACTTAGCTAGGCGGGTGGCCTTAGTGCACCTGTTGCGGAGCATGCGATAGGAGGTATGGTCACCTGGGAGGAGAGAGGATTTGTAGATTCGCCAGGCCTTATCACGGGCTTGTTGGCAAGCAGTCAGTTCAGGGGTGATCCAGGGTAGGTGGGAACCACGGACTCTAGCCCGGCGTAGGGGGGCGTGTTTGTCCCAGGCAGAGAGGAAGGTGTTCCGAAAGTGCATAAGGGCCGAATCCATATTGGAGTGGTTTGCATTTGGGACCCAGTTAGAGTGGTGAAGATCGTCCAAGAGGGGGGAGAGGGTGAGGGATTTGTAAGAACGCTGGAATATAAATTGGGGGATTTAATTCTGTGGATTTTGCGGACTAAGTAGATTAGGTGGTGGTCACTAATGGAATCAGGGAGAAGTCCTGAGCTGACGACATGGTGTGGGTGGGAAGTAAGCGCCCAGTCGAGGAGTGAGTGATTACCAGACTTAAGGTTAGAGCGAGTGGGTTCAGTAATGGTTTGGCTGAGGTTAAGAGCAGTTAACTCAGTTTGGGTTTTGTTAAACGTGGGTGCTAGCCAATTATGGTTAAAATCACCCATAGCAAAATACGGATCTGAATACCCCTGTTCTCACCCTGATCAAGGGCATGATCCACATTGCTGCCTGTGAGAAGGCCAAGGTGCCCCTTTCCTCCCAGCCTCTTGAGATTCCAGGAAACTAGATCGCAAGGGCAAAAAAAGTCATACTTCAGCTTCTCTTCTCCTAAGGCAGGCAGTTTACTTAGCCTACACAGCACAGTACCAGAAAGCCCTTTGGAACTCCATACTGGCAATAAGCAAGAAGACAACTGGTGATTTGGCTCACATAGCCAGGTCAAACATAGATATCACGAAGTGCCAGTACCATATATAGCTTGGCAGAAGACACCAGGAGAAAGGACTGCTGTGTGACTGAACTTCTCTGCTGGGACTAAAGTAGAAGAACTTTTGTATTTGGACCTTTAATTTAGGCTTAAAAAACTAACATACAAAACAAAAAAAAAAGTGTGGGTTTGGGTTAACTGAACTGAATGGGTAACTGAAAAGTCATCTAGGTGTAAATCTCAGGTGACTGAAAGGACTTAACTGCTGTGAGGTTTAAATTACTTGTAGAAAGATCCGGTAAGTAGGGGGAGTGGCTTAGCTAGAAGGAAGCTACATTTAAAGACTGCCTTAGAAAGATTTTGCTAATAGCTTGGCAGAAGACACCAGGAGAAAGGACTGCTGTGTGACTGAACTTCTCTGCTGGGACTATATTGCCTCCTTCCCTCCCTCCACCCCCCACCCATAGGCACAGGATTTGACTGACAACAGGAACTTCCTGTTAGGGCAGGAAGTGAGGATCACAGAACCACCAAGGACCCACCATCCTAGAAGGGCAAGAGTAGCCTCCGCCCCTCTAGCTGCTGGAGGTCTGCCTGAACAAGTAAGTGGTCTACTGAGAAATATAGGATATTCTTGTCTCAGAACAGGACAATCAGGAGCTTAAAGGCACACAGGCAGAAAGTAAGGAGAGAGAAAAAAAAACAGAGGAAAGAGAAAGGATTGCAAACAGTTAAGGGGCCAGAAATAAGACATGATTGGAGTGGTGCAGTGCAGTGGCTGTGGAGCAGCAGTCTTCCGGGAGATGTTCTGGAGGATGCGGTGTTGTCCCATCTGCAGGCACCTCTCTGGGCTGAGGAGGAGGTTGCTCATCTCCAGGCTGAGTTGGCCAGGATTTGTGGGACCTCCTCTTCCATCCAGGGACCACCAGTGCCACTGCCGTTGCCTCAGAGGTTGCCAAGAAGAGAGGCGGTTGGACCACAGTGGGCTCAGGGAGGGTGAGGTGGTGGAACAGAGGTGCATCCCTCCAGTTGTACCTCTCACAATTCCTATCCCATTCTGGCAAAGTGTGGTTCCTCTATGAGGCACCCACAGTGGAGACCAAAGAGGATGCTGGGAACCTCCACAAAGGAGACCCACAGGAGGGTGGCAGGGACCCCTGCAGGGAAGAAACAACTCCTGGTGGGGACTCCATTGTTAGGAAGATAGAACTGGGCAAGGAAGGGAGAGGGAGGTAAGGTGCCTGCCTGGCGCCATGCAGCTTGAGGGACAGGGAGCTAATCCTCAAGATTGCCGGAGCAGCTGCACAGGGGAGGGAGCTGGATGTCATTGTCCACCTAGGGACAAATGACCTGGCTAAGAAAGGGATTAGAGAAGTGCAGGAAGAGTTTGTGGAATTGGGGAGGGGCCTTAGTCAAGTAGCACGCACGGTAACCTTCACGGAGGTGCTACCCATCTATGGCATAGGAGAGGCTAGGGTGTTCCATACCATGGGATTCAATCAGTGGTTGAAAAACTGGTGTGGAGCTCAGGGATTTGGCTTCATTGGGGACTGGGGGTCCACCTGGAGTGATGCAAACCTATACTGGCATGATGGGCTGCATCTGTCCAGGAGGGGAACCAGGATCCTAGGTGATAGGTTTAAATGCTTCATTGGCAAGCTTTTAAACTAGCCAAGGGGGGAGGCACTGGAAAGGAGCAGGAAAATCCTAGCCCCCAAACAATCACAGTAGTAAGTGTGGCAAACACCAACATGGAGGTGTCGATAGGGAGAAGGGCAGGGGTAAATGGAAAAAGTGACAAAGGCAAGAAGGACAGGGATGGGGCAAAGGTGGGTAGCCATCAGGAAATGGAGGGTAATAGTACCAATGCTCGTAGTCTGGGCAACAAGCTCCCTGAGCTGGTGGCCTTAATGGAAGAGGATGCCTGGATATTGTAGCAGTCACAGAAACATGGTACACAGAAAACCATGACTGGGATGTTAACATACCAGGGTACATAACTACAGGAGAGACAGGCAGGGGAGAAGAGGGAGGAGTAGCTCTCTTGTAAAGGAAGGATAAAAGCAACTGAACAAAAGAGTAAACAGGGAGGAGAGGAGGCACTGTGGGTCACCTTGGAGACTGGAAAGGGCACCACAATCCACACAGGGTTGATACAGACCCCCATGTCAGGAAGGAATGGACAAGGATATGATGGAAGGCATTCTTAGAATGGCAGAGAAAGGGAGATACTGTTGATGGGGAACCTGAATATGCCAGATGTTAACTGGAGCACATTGCTGCAGCCACATCCAAACAGGGCCATTCTTGATGCCCTACAGGTGGCAGGCATTAGACAGCTAGTTTCGAACCCACTCGTGAGGGAGCAATCTTAGACCTCGTGCTCTCAAACGGGGCAGTGAGAGGATCTCAGATCTAGAAGTGGGTTGCCATCTGGGGACAAGTGACCATCAAACAGTGTGGTTCACGTTAAACTCAGCTACAGAGTCAAGCCATACAAAAGTGAGGGTACTGGACTTTAGGAGGGCTGACTTTGGCAAGATGGCAGAGTGCCTCAGAAAGCACTAGCAAACAGGCTAGAAGGAGGTGTGGAGCAACAATGGGAATTATCAAAACTGCCATCACAGAAGCAACAAGCCTTTGTGTGAAGCAAATAAACAAATCAAAGCGAAAGAAAAAGCCACTATGGTTCTCCAAGAGGTGGCTGTGAAAGTCAGGAAGAAAAGATAGCATTCGAAGTATAAGGAAACACAGAAGGAGCAGGACAGAGAGCTGTACCAGTTAAGGCAGAAAGAAGGAGGGAGGGAAATCAGAATAGCAAAGGCCCAAACTGAGGAAAAGATAGCCAACTCAGTTAAGAAGGGGGATAAAACCTTTTATAGGTACATCAGCGAGCGTAGAAAGACAAAGGGAGGGATAGTGAGGCTGAATAGAATGAACGGTGGGTGGGCAGAGGGAACAGTGAAAAAGCAGGAATACTGAACGAATATTTCTGCTCAGTATTCACAAAAGAGGAGGGGGAAGTGACTAATCCAATTAACAGAAGCACTCTTGATAGGGTCGATCCCAGTCCTTTCACAGAAAAGGGTTCTGCAAGAACTCCTAAAACTGAAGGTGGACAAAGCAATGGGTCCTGATGGAATTCACCCCAGAATTCTAAAAAGAATTAAGGAAGGAACTAGTGAAACCACTGGCTACTCTTTTAATAAATCATGGGAGGATGGTGTGGTACCCGAGGACTGGAGGAAGGCGGATCGATTCCCCTTCACAAAGTGGGACCAAGACAGAGGCAGGAAACTACAGACCTGTCAGTCTGACCTCTGTGGTAGGGAAAGTGATGGAGTCACTTCTGAAGGAAAGAATAGTTGAGTACCTAGAGGTCAGTGGAGCACAGGATCCAAGGCAGCATGGGTTCTGCCAGGGAAGGTCATGTCAGGCAGATCTAATAGATTTCTTTGACTGGGTGACCAAAGTAGTAGACCAGGAGGGGCTATGGACATGGCCTACCTAGACTTTAGCAAGGCATTTGACACAGTCCCACACAAAAGATTATTAGTCAAATTAACCAGCCTGGGAGTGGGTCCCAGGGTGGTAGCCTAGGTAAAACATTGGCTGGACAACAGGACACAGAAGGTAATTGTAAATGAAGTCCACTCTGAAGAAAGAGGCGGTTACTAGTGGGGTACACGCAGAGTTCATATTGGGTCCAGTCCTTTTTAATGTCTTCATCAGTGACATTGCAGAGGGACTGGAAGGAAAAGTATGTAGCTTCAGATGACACAAAGATCTGCAACAGGGTTGATACAGGAGGCGTGCAAAGGATGAAAAGGGACTTGGCAAGGTTGGAAGGAATGGTCAGACGATGGCAGCTAGGATTCACGCAAAAGTGTAAAATAATGCACCTGGGAAACAAGAACCCAGGGAAGAATACACAATGGGTGGGGAGGTAGTAACAACAACAAAACAGGAAAGGGACCTGGGGTAATCATATCAGATGACCTTAAGGTTGGCAAGCAATGTGAGAAGGCAGTAGGGAGGCCGGGTATACTGGGATGTATAAGGAGAGGCATCAACAGCAGAAAACAGGAAGTTGTTATCCTCTGTACAGACAGTTGGTGAGACCCCATCTGAATACTGTGTTCAGTTCTGGAGACCCCATCTCCGCAAGGACATAGACAGGATAGAGGCAGTCCAGAGGAGGGCAACTAAAATAGTGCAGGGTCTGCAAGAGAAGCACGATGAGGAGAGACTAAAGGAGCTAATATGTATACGCTTGAGGAAAGAAGGAGAGGGGGACATGATAGAAACTTTCAAGTACCTCAAGGAATCAACAAAGTCCAAGAGGTAGCATCTTTCAGAAAAGAGACTTGCAAGAACAAGGGACACAATTTAAAGATAGAAGGAGGCGGTTCAGGGGCAATGTGAGGAAGTATTATTTCACAGGAGGGTAGTGGATGCAGGAATAGCCTTCCTGAGGAAGTTATGGGGTCTAAAACTGTGGGAGAATTCAAGAATGCATGGGACAGACATAAGGCAATTCTTGTGGGGGGCAGGAAGATATAGGCTGTTGGTTAACTAGGATCTGCGGCCTATCCTGTAGGTAGGGAAATGGGCAGACTAGATGGGCCTAGCGGTCCTTATCTGCCGTCAAAGACTATGTTTCTATGTTTCTATATGGCAGTGGACACAAATGACACTACATCTAGGGTCATGGCCCCTGCAGTGCCCTTAAAAAGGTTTGCCTGGCTTAGAACTAACAGTCTATCCAGGATACCTAAGAAAAAGCGATGGATTTTCCCTGTGAGAGAAATTCACTGGTTGGTGACAAGACCAAGGCTTACATGGAGAAGATGGAGGAACACAAAAGCACCTACAAGAGCAACATCAAGCACGAAAAGGCCTCCACTTCCTACAGGCTTCATGGAAGGAGAGTTAGAGGTAGGGGGTACTTTCCCGATGCTTACATCTCCTATGACTACCCTCTGCAGAGGGGTTACTTTGGAGGTAGGGGCAGAAGGAGCGCCAAGCAGGCAGCACACAACCATCTTCCAAAGCTCAAGCTAAACAAAACCCTGACAAGTCTGCATGCGTCATCCATCCGTAGGCAGTAAGAGGAAGGCTGACTCACTGTTTTCAGGAATGGACAAAAAATAACCACAGACAAATGGGTCCTGGAAGTAGTGAGTCAGTTTTTGTCTCAGCAGTTCAGAAAATTCCCCAGACTGCAGAACCACAAGGGTTTCCACCATCACACCTCAACAGAAAGAATCCTGTTGGAAATGAAAAAACCTGCTGCAAGCAGATGCAGCAGAAAACGAACCTCCCTCACACGGGGCAACAGAACCGTATTCCAATTACATCCTGACCCACAAGACAAATGGGGAGTGTGGGGACCCATTTTAGATCCGAGATATCTGAACAATCTGCGATACCATCCCTGCAATAAGGAGAATGGCTGTGGTCACTGGATCTGAAAGACACCTACTTTCACATACCAGTCCGGTCTAGCCACAGAAAGCACCTCAGATTCAAGATAAGGAACTGTCACTACTAGTTAAAGCACAGTTACGTAAGAACTTACCGTAACAGTAGATCTTTGAGAGAGGCTCTTGCAGTAGGTAATTAAATATATGAGAGAAGCCGGCAGGAGCCGGGACCCCACGGAAAATTTTTTAGCTAGCAGTCTCTGGTGGGGGACTGTCCCCACGTCAGGTTCCTGGCGTCAGGCGACGTCAGTATAAAGGGGCGGTCCCCCATGCCTGCCTTCCAGTTCTTTACCGCCAAAGGCCAAAAAAAAGGCAAGACGAGAGAGAAGCAGATATTTCCCTTCCTGGAAAAGAATCTGAAAAAGCTAAGGGGGATGGAGGGCGGGAAGGCATTACCTACTGCAGGAGCCTCTCTCAAAGATCTACTGCTACAGTAAGTTCTTACGTAACTGTACTATCTTACTTCGAGAGGGCTCTTGTAGTAGGTAATTACATATAGGACTGAGTCCCAAGCAGTATGGAACAAGAAGAAGCACACGGGAGGAGGAAAACTACAGATCCATAGAACATCTGTCTGTAAGAGTCTCAAGAAAGGAGGCCTTGCAGAACAGCCAACCTGAAGCCTGCTCTACGGCAAGAGGCAATGTCCAAACTGTAGTGTTTCGTAAAGGTATGGACAGACGTCCAAGTGGCGGCTGCTCAAATGTCTGCCGCTGACACAGTCTTAAAACAAGCCGCAGAGGCAGCAACTCCTCTGGTGGAGTGACCTCTGACTTGACCCAGCAGGGTCTTGTGGTACTTGTCATAACAGAAAGTGATACAATGAGCCAACCATTTAGATAGGCATTGCTTGGTAACAGCATGGTCTTCTCTTTTAAAAGCAAAGGAGACAAAAAGCTGATCAGATTTCCTGAGATAATTAGTCCTAGTGGTGTAGTATCTCAGTATGCTATGCATGTCCAAAGTATGCAAGAGGTATTCCCCTTGATTGGAGTGTTGCATAAAGAAAGCAGGTAGCTCAATGGATTGATTCAGCGTAGATTCTGCCATCAGCTTCGGGAGAAACTTAGGGTTTGTGCACACAGCCACACATTCCTTGTGAAAAATCAAATATGGGATTTTACACTTCAAGGCCTGAAGCTCTGAAATACGTCGAGCTGAAGTAATGGCCACTAGGAAGAGAGTCTTCCATGAATGGAACTTCAAGTCTGCTGAGGCTGCCGGTTCAAAAGGAGGCAGGGTAAGCTTTTCAAGAATGAAGTTCAGATCCCAAGGAGGGGCAGGAACACGAACAGGGGGTCTCAAATGGAGAACCCCTCTAAGAAAAGTCTTAGAGACTTCCAGCTGTGCAAAAGTTCTGTCCCCAAAAGGAACATGATAAGCGGAAATAGCCGCCATGTGAACCTTCAACAAGGAATGGCTGAGACCCAGGTCAAAGAGATGACACGTATAGTCCAGAATTCTCCTGACAGGGCACGAGAATGTCTCAAAGTCCTTGGAAGATGCCCAAATCAAAAACCATTTCCATTTCATGGCGTAGGTTGATCTAGTGGAAGGATTTCTGGCCTCCACCAGAATCTCAGCCACGAGTGGGGAAACCCCGAACTGGGCTTGAGCTACGTCTGCAGGAGCCACACATGCAACTGAAGGGATTTGAGACCTGGATGAATCAGGGTCCCCTGATCCTGGGTCAGTAAACGTTGCAACAGAGGAAGAGGAAATACAGGTTACTCACCAGTAACAGGAGTTCTAGAAGTGATATATGTCGTTCATCCACACTGTGTGGCAGGTTCCGTGCCGCTTTAAATCTTGCCAGAAGGTCTTCAAGCTGACTCCTCCCACCCACCCAGGTGGTAAAACCCTTGGCTCCGCCCCATGACGCCAGATCTAGCCCGCTGGAAGCCAGGTTGCACGTCGAAGCCGGGGAGGTCAGGTGGGTTGTGTGGATGAATAACACATACCACTCCTAGAACTCCTGTTTTATTTTTTATTTAGCTTTTGTATTTAATCCACACTGTGCGGCAGACTCCTAGCAGTTCACCATGAGGAGGGAGGCAAGGCGCGCACCCCCTACTTGGGAAATAAGGACTGGAGAACCGAGGTCCCAAAACCAGTATCCCGGTGTAACTCTAGGTCAATGTGGTAATGGGAAATAAAGGTGTGTGCTGACTTTCAGTTAGCAGCCCTGCAGATTTCCTGGATAGGGACGTCCCTAGAAGCAGCCACTGAAGCAGCAGTATGGCGGGTAGAATGAGCTCTTATCCCTTTGGAAGGCTCCATGCCCGCCAACCTATAGCAGAGATCTATGCAGGAGGTGACCCACCTGCCTATCATCCGCTTGGCTGCAGGTCTGCCAGGTGCGGCTTCAGCGTAGGTGACAAACAGCTGGCGAACCTCTTCCCGAACTTCAGCCGTCCACTCCTTATAATAAGTGAGCGCCCTTCTAGGGTCCAAGGAATGGAGCCTATATTCGGCCTCCGAGGTGTGATTGGGGTAGAACACCGGCAGAGCCAACACCTGGTTAAGGCGAAACTCAGACACCACCTTCGGAAGGAATTTCAGATGGGGGCGAAGGACAACCTTGTCCCTGTGGAAGACCAGGTAGGGAAGCTTGATGGAAAGCACCCGAAGCTCTCCTATCCTTCTGACTGATGTAATAGCCACCAAGAAGGCAGTCTTCCACAACAGATAAGAGATATCACACCTGTGCATTGGTTCGAATGGCTTGCCCATGAGCTTAGCCAATACCAGCAGTAGATCCCACGGAGGTGGAGGTTCTCGCCACCGGAGGCGATATGTGGTCTAGGCCTTTGAAAAAGTGCCCAACACCTTCTCCTGAACCACCGACTGCGTGCCGGCTTGTGCTCGGTAAGTAGAGATGGCTGCCAGGTGCACCTTAAGGGTCGTCGACCGAAGCCCTAGCTGAGAAAGGGACCACAGGTAGTCCAAAATACTAGCCAATGGACAGGAAGAGGGGTCCAACCCCTTGTCCTGACACCAAATGGAGAATCTCTTCCATTTGAAGGCATAGCATTTTCTGGTCGACTGCTTACGGGACACCTCAACAAAGTTGAGGACCTTGTTGGAAAGACCCAGGGCCTGGAACTCTAGCCTCTCAGGAACCAGGCTATCTGGTGCAGGGATTGAAGGTCCGGGTGGAGAACCTTCCCCTTGTCAACTGAGATCAGGTCCGGGTGGGCTGGAAGCCACCTCAGGAGCCTGGAGCTGAGGCTGAGGAGATCAGGGTACCAGAACTGGTGAGGAGTGTCTGGGGCTACCAGAATCACCTGCACCTTGTCCCTCTTCACCTTGGAAAGCACCTTGTGGATCAAGGGAAATGGAGGGAAGGTGTAAAAGAGGCCCAGGGTCCATGGCCTCGAAACGGGATCCCCCCTGCAGCGAGCCCTGCTGAGCGGGGCAGGCGTGAAACAGCCTCAGCTTTGCATTCTCCCTGGAGTTGAACATGTCCACCTGAGGGGGTGCCCCAATGGGAGAACAGGTCTTGCACTACCTCCGGCAGGAGAGACCACTCGTGAGATGCAGTGCCTATCTGGCTGAGGGCATCAGCCAGACTGTTGGAGGCTCCTGCCACTGGATGGCTAGGATATCCGCCTCCAGGCTGATCATGAGAGACCAAATGTGGACAGCTTCCTTGCACAGAGGCAAGGAGTGCGTCCCACCCTGACGGTTGAGACAGTACATTGTCGTGGTGTTGTCCGTCTGGACCTGAACCACCTGACCCCATACAAACAGAGCGAAGGCGGTGAGGGCTAGTCGAACCGATTGAAGCTCCAGCAGGTTGATATGGCATCAAGACTCCTGAGGGGTCCAGAGGCTGTGGGCCCAGAGATCCCCCAGATGGGCACCCCAACCCATCAGAGAGGCGTCGGTCGTTAGAGTGACCGTCGGCTCGGGTCGGACAAACGGGATACCCTCCTGCAGATGAGCTGGGACAAGCCACCACTGCAGGCCGTCCCACATCTTTTGGGTCACGGTCACTGGCTGGTCCAAAGGACCGGAGCGCTGTGACCACTGGTGGGCCATCCCCCATTGCAGGGGGCGCATATGCCAACGGGCCCAATGGACCACGTTGGTGCAGGCCGCCATGAGGCCCATAAGGCGCAGGATGTCCTAGGCAGGGCGCAATTGCCCAGCCAGAAATGATTGGGCAAAGGAGGAAAGGACCTCGGCCCTGTCCGCCGGGAGCTGGGCTCTGGCTCGAAGAAAGTCGAGCTGTGCCCCGATGAACTGAATCACTTACGATGGCATGAGTTCCGATTTGGCTTTGTTGATCAGGAGGCCAATCCGAGAGCAGACATGGAGGGCCAGATCCCTTGACCGTTCCACCTCCAACCTGGAAGGGGCTGCAAACAGCCAGTCGTCCAGGTAAAGATACACCCGGACCCCTCAGCACCGCAGGAATGCTGTCACCACTGCCATGCATTTGGTGGAGACCCTGGGAGCTGCAGAAAGTTCGAAGGGCATGGCCCGGAACTCGTAAAGAGATCCCTCTGCTCTGAAGCAGAGGAACTGCTGATGAGACGGATGGATTGGGACGTGAAAGAACGCATCCTGGAGATCCAGAGAGCAGAACCACATGCCTAGTTCCAAGGATGGAATGATCTGAACCAGAGTGACTATCCTGAAGGTGCGTGGTCTTAGGAACTTGTTCAGGTGTTGCAGGTCGAGAATGGGGCGCCAGCCCTCCATCCGCTTTGGGACCAGGAAGTACCTGGACACAAGTCCTGGGTTTGGAGGAAGATCTGCCACCTCACTGATCATCTCCTTATGGAGAAATAGAGCAATGTCGGCTCGATGAGCCGACAGAGCGGCTGCGGAGCCCGTAGCCCCCCCGTGGGGCGACGGCTCGATAGGGAGGGGACTGCTAGAATTCCAGAGGCTGACCCCTGCCGACCACTTCCAGCACCCAGCGGTCCGTGGTGATAGCGGAACAGGCGGAAAGGAAATGGCGTAGCCATCCCCCACGGGGGGGGGGCCTGGGGAGCAGTGATAAGGTTGGAGGCGACACCCCTCAACCCATCACTGGGCAGGCTTGGAGGAAGGGCCAGCTGAGGGGCCACCTGGACCCTTCCCTCCAGGCTTCCTACTGGAGGAAGCGGCAGACCTGGCCTTGACATGTCAAGTGTGAGCCTACTGGCCCTGTTGCTGGTGCTGCTGGGCCGGACGTGCCGCAGGGGCGGAAGGGCTTACGCTGCTGCTGGCAGCCTTTGTCCTTCTGGGCAGACGGGACCGAGTCCAAGGTGGCACTGGACTTCTCGATCCTCTGGAGATGGTCTTCCACCCCCAGCCCGAACAAGTCTGTGTCCAGGAAGGGAACGTCTGCCAGCTTGTGCTAGGTGTCCGCCGTGAAGGTGGAGATCCGCAGCCAAGCTCTGCGGCACATGGCTACTGCAGCCGCTACTGATTGGGCACAAGAGTTACCGCTATCCAAAGAAGTTTGGAGCTGTTGTTTGGCCACCACCCTTCCCTGATCCCACATCTGCTTGACCATCATCTGAAGGTCAGCCGGGAGATGAGGAATCTTCACATCCAGGGAACCCATAAGGGCATGTGAAAAATGTGCCATCAGTACAGCCGAGCCAGCTTGTCGAAGACCTAGAGAGGAAGCAGTGTAAACCTTCTGCCCCGAATAGTCCAGCTTTTTGGACTCCTTGTCGGGTGGTTTGTCCACATCCTGAGCAGTCCCAGAACGCCGGAAAATGCTATTGGTCACCAGTCCCTCCGCAGAGGGGTGCTCCGAGAAACTGGAGAGGGAACCGGTGGGGACTGTGTACTTGCAAGCCATCCTGGCCGAAGGCACAAGACAAGATGCAGGCCGCTGCCACAACTCCAGGGCTAGGCCAACAATAGCTTCGGCCACAAGGGGAATCCCCTCAGTCTAGTATCTCCGTGAGGAGATACCTGGCCCGTTTCTGTACGGGTTCGAGCTGCATCCCAGTGGACTCTGAGATGAGCCAAAGGATTCCCAAGAGCGAGGATGGGCCCTCGTCCACCGACTGACCTCCTGCAGATTCCAGGTCAAGGGGCCTGAAGTACAAGGAGTCGTCGTCAGACTCTGAGGAGTCCGCGAACAGCTGCCGAGCGCCTGAGCCACCCTCCACCTGCCAAGGCCGATCAGGAGTGAGGGTGACCAACAACCTGTGGGGCAAGCCCTGATCTGACCGAGAATCCTTGGTCAAGGCCCCAGTCTTAGGTTGAGGAGGTGGTGGTTCCACCACAATGGGTGGAGCAGCCGGTTTTGGCAGAGCAACCAGTGCCGGGGTCGGCTCCTTGACTACAACAAGGGGTTGCTTCGGTCATTCGGGCGACAACCACTTAATGGCTGGAGAAGGCGATGGAGTCGGCTAATTACCGGCCAACAAGAGTTGTTGCCACATCATGTCCTCATAGCGCTGGCGCAACTTGCGTTGGAGCCTATCCTCCAAAGAGGACGAGTGGCGATGCCACTTTCCATGATGCCAGGACCAAGACAGCCGATGTCGGTGAAATCTACCCGACATGGAAGAGGACAGAGACCTTCGGGGTCGCCGAGGGTGGGTCAAAGAGGGGGGGGAAACCCGCTCATCCCTCGGTTCAGGGTCCTTTACCAGGGACTTTGGCACAGGAGGCATGGGCAAGTCCTCGGTTACCACCGGGGGAACCGGTGAAGAAGGGCTGTTGGCTTCTCCAGTCGGCAACCCGTCCAACGGGTCGAGAAAAATCTCGACCGCGTCAACGGGTGTCTCGGCCAGCTGGCCTGACGGGGACACCGTGAAGCCAGCAGCCTTAGCCGCAACCTCGACCGAAGTCGAGAGCCGACAGTCCAGTGAAGGGGATCTCTCCCCCTCCCACGACGCCCGATGGTGGGACTTACCTTTCGGTTCCTTTTTCTTTTACCTACTCGAGTGTCCAGAGGGTCCCTCTCCCTTGGTGAAGAGGGACTGACGAAGCTCCTTGAAAGAAGCAGTGTAGGAGGAGCCCAAGGAAAGCGGGATAAACACAGAGGCCGAGGAGGAAGAAGATGCGGCCTTAGCTGCCTCCTTCTTGAGGGCGATCAACTGCTCCAGCTGCTTTGTGGAGCCCGCAACCATGGACACCGCCCAATGGGCCTCCTTCGACTTCACCGGCAGGTACAGTTTCTCAGGGCGCCCCAGCTGGAGTCGGGCAGCGCGGTCTTCCACAACCGAAGCCATGAAGGACTTGCAGAGATCGCAGGCCTGCGGATCGCAAGCAAGACCCAGGTAATAGACGCACGTGGAGTGCGGGTTGGTCCGGGACATTTTCTGCCTGCAAGGGCACCGACGGAAGCCAGGAATGGACTTATCCATCGCAGCTGCGAGGGAAGATGAAGACGCAAGTCTAGAGAATTTTAAAATAATTTTCAGAACTTCCAATTTAGGATCCAGGCCTAAAACACAGAGTGCTAAGGAGGAAACCTGAGCTTCCAAGCGGTAAGGAAGATCTGGCGTCATGGGGTGGAGCCGAGAGTTTTACCACCAGGGTGGGTGGGAGGAGCCAGCTTGAAGACCTTCCGGCAACATTTAAAGCGGCAAGGAACCTGCCAAACAGTGTGGATTGAACAACATATCCACGTCCCTAGAAGTGGAGGTTCCTCTGAAAACTGTTGCAGAAGAGAGAACCAAACTTGCCTGGGCCAGAAAGGAGCAAAGAGGATCATGTGAGCTCCTTCTGAGCTGAGTTTGCGTAAGACCCTCAGAATCAAGGGAATCGGGAGGAAGGCATAGATGAATCTGTCCTTCCAGTCTAGAGACAGAGCATCCCTCCAAAAAATACCTCGCCCGGGAGCGAGCGAGCAGAAGGCAGGAGGTTTTGCGTTGTGAGGAGATGCGAACAGGTCTACCCGAGGTGTTTCCCAATGCAGGAAGATATCGTCTACTACTCCTTGATCGAGTTCCCATTCATGAGCCTTTGCTGACGACCGACTGAGGTGGTCCGCGAGCGTGTTTTCGACTCCTGGAACATGAACTGCCATTGAGAAGGTTGTGCTACACAGCCCAACTCCAAACTCTCATTGTCTCCCTGCATAGAGGGTAGGAATGCGTTCCTCCCTGCTTGTTGATGTACCAGACTACGCACATGTTGTCAATCTGGAGAGCCAGATGATCGGAAAGCACATACAAGTTCAGAGCTTGGAGAGCATACAGAACGGCCCTGAGCTCGAGCACGTTTATATGAAGAGTCTGCTCGAGTCTGGACCAGGAGCCCAGAGTCCTGTGAGGCCCTAGATGGGCTCTCCAACCCTTTCCCGAGGCGTCTGTTGTCAATGTTTTGGAGGGAGGTTTTTAGGCAGACGGTAACTCCCTGGCAAAGGTTCTCTTGTGCCATCCACCATCGCAAGTCCTGAACCATGGGGTTGGAAACCAGAACCTCTTGATCTAGGTCGTCTAGCATCTGGACCCACTGACACCGAAGCATCCACTGAGAGATCCTCATATGGAGCCAAGCACAAGGGACTGTCAGAATAGCAGCCACCATGAGCCCGGGAGGCAAAGGACTGACCTGGTGTTGACGCACCTGCAACTGGACAGCAGGCTTGCATGAGCCTGAAGGGTATCCACTCTGTCCAGCGGCAGAAAAGCCATACCGGTGGTTGTGTCCAGGGTTGCCCCGATGAACTGGAACCTCTGACAGGGGACTAGATGGGACTTGGCCAGGTTGATGGGGATACCCAGGCTGGTAAAGACCTGCCAGGTAAGGGAGAGAGAGAGAGCACAGGAGATCCCCCCTGAACGGGGCCACCAGAAGCCAGTCGTCCAGGTACGGGAAAACCTGCATTCCCTTGGTACACAGGTGAGCCACTACCACAGAAAGGCATTTGGTGAATACTCGGGGCACCAAGGAAAGACCAAATGGGGGGCCTTGAACTGGCAATGGTCCCCCTGGAACGAAAACCAAAGGAATTTGCTGTGGGAAGGGCAGATAGGGATATGCAGGTAGGCATCCTTCATATCCATGGTGCACAGCCACTGTCCCTGCCGAAGTAAGGGCAGAAGGCTCTGCAGGGAGAGCATTCTGAACCATTTGCACTCCACGGACATGTTCAGGGAGCTGAGGTCTAAAATAGGCCTCACGTCTCCAGATTTCTTTGGAACCAGGAAGAAATGCGAATAGTAGCCTGTCCCCCAAAGGTGGGATGGGACAGGCTCTATCGCCGCCTTCAAGAGAAGGGAGGATCTCTCTTCCCAAGCCAGAGGAAGATGTTCTTGAGAGTAAGATGACTTGGGGGTGGTTTTCTGGGTGGTTTCTGGAGAAACTCGATTGAGTGTCCTGCTGCTATCAGTTAGAGCACCCAAGCATCTGATGTGATCCTCTCCCAACCCGGTAGATGGAAGGAAACCTCCCTCCTACTGGTTCCTCTGGAAGATCCAGAGGCTGTGAGAGAGGAAAGGAGTCAGGAGGTGTTTGGCAATGCCACGGCTGAAGCTCCCGCTGCTTTTTTGGGCGGGGGGGCTTGGCAACCGGAGGGACCCGGCGTTTGTTGGCCCGCTTGCTCCTGAGGTTTCGCTTTGGGCCGAGAACATCTGTGAAAAGGGCGATGCTGTCCCTGAGGGGGCCTGTACATAGAGTCGACAGACTTAAGTGCAGTGCCCTTCTCTTGCAGGTCGGTGATGATGTCCTTGACATCTCCACTGAATAGCACCAAACCCCTGAAGGGCACATCCTGAATAGCAGATTGCACTTCAGGGACCAAACCTGACACCCAGAGCCAGGCATGATGCTGAAGACCTACGGCGAAGGCCGAGCTCCGACCTGCAGCGTCCACTGCATCATAAGTCACACGGAGCATGTGCCGACTGGCCGAACGAGCAGAACGGACGAGGTCAGCCGCTTCCTGTTTAGTCTGAGACTCAGGAAGGGAGCCCAACATGGCTTCCACCTCACCTCAGGATAGCCTTCTGGAAGACCCCCATATGTGCAACATAATTCAGGGCCTTTATCTCCAGAGTGGAAGAAGCGTACACCTTCTTCCTGCACTGGCCCAGAAGATGGGATTCCTTGTCGGGTGGAGACGAGCCGAGATGTTTAGGATTTGCCAACCGGCTGTGAACGGCACTAATCACGACTAAGTCAGCCTTTGGGTGGGTATTCAAGGAATCCACACCCCCTCAGAAGCCTGGTATAGCTTTTCTGCCTTACTTGGAAGAGGGGCTAACACTGACGGTTGTTTCCAGATGGTGTAAACAAGGTCTGCGTGAGGCTCGATCCAAGGTGGAATCAATGTCGGAGCAGTTTCGGGCAGATCCAAGTGAGCAGCGAGTTTCTTCCGCTGTGGATCTGGCTCCAGAGATTGCCACTGGTGAACCTCCTGGATCTTTCTCAGCAGCTCCAGAAAGGAAGGATCTTCTGGAGGAGACTTCGGAGGAGTCCTTGGCCTGGAGTGCATGGCTTGTCGTCAGGATCAGAGCACCTGTCAGAATCAGATTCCGAGGTCTCTGAAGAGGAAGATGAAGCCCCCTCCCAGTGCGGGGGAGGAACGAACCCCTTGGGAAGCATATCCTCCTCGGCCCTGGCACCCAAGGGCTTACCTCTGGTGTTGGGTAAAGGGGAGGAAATCTCTCACCTCCAACGAAGGGCATCTGGAACCGGGTCTGGGGCTGGCAGGTGGCTCTCCACCTCCCTGGTAAGCTAAGCCTTGGCCTCAGCCCAGCAGGAAGCCACAGTCTCCTTCAGATCCACCGGTGGATCAGGGAGCAGTGGAGGAGGAGGGGGATACGGATATTGAGGGTATCCGTAGTGCGAGTATCCGTAGCCAGATGGCAGGAAGCCTGGCATCGGGTATTGAGGCACCGGGTACTGCGGCATTGGGTACTGAGGTGCAGGATACTGCAGTCCCGGGTAGGATGGCATTGGATAGGATGGGGTCAGATACCCGGGAACCAGGGGCTCTGATGGAGCAAAAGGCCCTGTAAGGGGCCCGGCAGAGGGGCCAGGGACAGGTGGCCCGGCAGGCGTTAGGGCCAGCGTTCGGATGGCATCTGGTAGAGGGATGTTGCCCGGCATCAGAGCCGGCATCCGAGGGTCCGGCGTCAGGTTATCCAGCCCAGCGGGAGGGAGACCTGACAGGAGCATACCGGCGTCCTCTGTGTGACCTGAAGAAGTAGGACTAAAATCCCCAGGGTCCAACAGGGGAGATGCTGGAGCCTCAGTCAGCAGCGGCGAACGCTGCGGCGAGCTGGGGACAGCGGACTGGTCGGCAGGGTTTGGTGTCGGCTCTAACACCATGTGTCCGTCAAAGAAGCCAATGTCCACCTTACCAGAGGGATCCAGGTGGGTGTCAGAGGAGCCGGCATCCAACTTATCAGACCTGACGCAGGCCGCGAGGAAGGAGCAGTCTCGGCGGGCATCTTGGAGGCCATGCAGTGCCCCAGAGGGTCAGGCGTCTTAGCGGCCTTGTCCGGACGGACGTCAGTAGCACCGGCGTCTGAGTTACCGGACCCGCTCGACCTGGAAGGCTGCATGGTGGTGGCCATCCCGGGAGTGGTCGCCTCCTTTGTCCCGGAGGCTCCGATGGGCCAGCAGTCTGACTGGAGGACACGCCGCCTTGACCCTAAGATGGCCGTCGAGGAGGCGGTCCCGGGGAGTTACCTTAAGCACAACGACTCCGGCCGCAGTCGCGGTAGCCATGGAAGTGGAGTCTCGGTCCTGATGCTTCTCCTTCTTGCGGTGTCCCTCAGGAGAAGTTGAGGCCTGCCAAAGCTTCTTCAGCTCCTTCTCCATGGAGGACATTTTCTTCTTTAAGATATGGGCCTCTAAGGACTGCTGCCTTCATTTGCAGGTGGCGGCATTAAATTGTTGGCAGTGCTGGCACTGCTCCATGGGGTGATCCGGGCCTAGACAGAAGAGGCACAGGGAGTGTCCTTCCTTATGCGGGAGCTGGGCGCCGCACGAGTCGCACTTGTTTTTATGCGAATCGTATGGCGAAGGGGACGACATACACGGCAGATACGCATTTTCGAGAAAAAACGAAAAACGAGGTAATAAAACCAACGACAGACTGACGAAGCAGAGTGAACTTAACCACGAGGTGCTTTCACAGGCTAATGGTGGGAAAGAACTTGAAGGCAAGCGTGGGGGACCGCCCCTTTATACTGACATCGCCTGACGCCGGTCACTGGACGTGGGGGTGGTCCCCCGCCAGAGACTGCTAGCTAGAAATTTTTCCGTGGGGTTCTGACGACTGCTGGCTTCAGTCCTATATGTTAGTTGTTTAACTAGGACTACCAGGACTAGCACACTAAACTGAAAGCTTTTTTACAGGTGCGACCTGGGAGCACAGAGAAGTTAAGTGACTTGCTCGGGGTCACACAGTCTGCAAGTGGAAGCTGTGGGATTCAAACCCAGGTCTGGTCTGCTGGATGTCACCAAATTTGCAGCTCAGAGCCTTAAACCACGGTGTTATACTGCCTCCCTATATGTAATTACCTACTGCAAGAGCCCTCTCGAAGTAAGATCAGCCTTTCCCTCTGGCAGATCCTCTGCACCAAGAGTGTTAACAAAGTGCCTAGCAGTAGTGGCAGTACATTTGAGGTGGCAAAGAGACAGTGGTTTTTCCCCATCTGGACAACTGCCTAGTCTCGAGAAAAACACACCAGGAGGCAAAGTCCTCCCTCATACTGATACAAGACACACTGAAGGACTTGAACATCTTCATAAATGTTCAGAAATCAAAAACAGAACCAGTTCTGGTTCTGGACTTTATAGGTGCAGAGCAGTATACCCCACAGTGGAAGCCATTTCCTCCTTGAGCAAGGGTAGCAAATCTGATAAACTGCAAAATCCTTCAAGGCAGGTCAGCCCAGACCCACAAGATATTTCCTGTGATTACTAGGGTACATGGCATCGTCCACTGCAATGGTACCAAGAGCCAGGTTCCAAATAAGAGATGTTAGGTATCATCTAGGGAACCATTGGTCTCAGAGGTGGGACCCGCTGTCCAAATTAGTGCCCGTCACAGAGTCTTTGCTGAGGGCACTGGAATAGTGGAAGGAAGAATGCAACCTCAGAGAAGGAATTCCCTTCCCTCAGCAATCACCTACGGCCATACTAACAACAGATTCCTCCCTCCTAGGCTGGGGGATCCACCTGGAGGATCTCACCGTAAGTGGTATTTGGAGTGAACAGGAGACTCAGGAGCACAAAATTTCCTGGAGCTCAGGGCACTGTATCCGACAATGCAGGCTTTTTCCTTCCATATAAGATGTCAGTCTGTCCAGGTAAGA